>OY986985.1:5616152-6816152 GCA_963920545.1 Lepidium didymum | reverse complement strand
CTAGCCATGTTCATATCATACTTCTACACATGTGATCTCAATTAGCTAAGTTCAACGCAATGAAATGTCAGTTTAAAATGAGAAAGTTATCTAAGCCAACTAATGGCGGTGTAATAGGTTGCATCAAGTCCAATCTTCTTCTAATCTAAAAGTCATGTCTTTTGTGAGCCCTTCATGAGATTATGTCTTTGGTGAACCTTTCATGAGCTTATTCTAACGAGTTATGAAGTGAAGCTTTATCCGTAGAGCTATCCATGTTCATATCATACTTCTACACTTGTGATCTCAATTAGCTAAGTTCAACGCAATGAAATGTCTGTTTGACATGAGAAAGTTTGCTAAGCCAACTAATGGCGGTGTAATAGGTTGCATCAAGTCCAATCTTCTTCTAATCTTAAAGTCATGTCTTTTGTGAGCCCTTCATGAGATTATGTCTTTGGTGAACCTTTCATGAGCTTATTCTAACGAGTTATGAAGTGAAGCTTTATCCGTAGTGCTATCCATGTTCATATCATACTTCTACACATGTGATCTCAATTAGCTAAGTTCAACGCAATAAAATGTCTGTTTGACATGTGAAAGTGTGCTAAGCCCACTAATGACGATGTAATACGTTGCATCCAGTCCAATCTTCTGCTAATCTAAAAGCCATGTCTTTTGTGAGCCCTTCATGAGCTTATGTCTTTGGTGAACCTTTCATGAGCTTATTCTAACGAGTTATGAAGTGAAGCTTTATCCGTAGAGCTATCCATGTTCATATCATACTTCTACACATGTGATCTCAATTAGCTAAGTTCAACGCAATAAAATGTCTATTTGACATGTGAAAGTGTGCTAAGCCCACTAACGACGATGTAATATGTTGCATCCAGTCCAATCTTCTGCTAATCTAAAAGCCATGTCTTTTGTGAGCCCTTCATGAGATTATGTCTTTGGTGAACCTTTCATGAGCTTATTCTAACGAGTTATGAAGTGAAGCTTTATCCGTAGAGCTATCCATGTTCATATCATACTTCTACACTTGTGATCTCAATTAGCTAAGTTCAATGCAATGAAATGTATGTTTGACATGTGAAAGTGTGCTTAGCCCACTAATGACGATGTAATAGGTTGCATCAAGTCCAATCTTCTTCTAATCTAAAAGTCATGTCTTTTGTGAGCCCTTCATGAGATTATGTCTTTGGTGAACCTTTCATGAGCTTATTCGAACGAGTTATTAAGTGAAGCTTTATCCGTAAAGCTATCCATGTTCATATCATACTTCTACACTTGTGATCTCAATTAGCTAAGTTCAATGCAATGAAATGTCTGTTTGACATGTGAAAGTGTGCTAAGCCCACTAATGACGATGTAATAGGTTGCATCCAGTCCAATTTTCTGCTAATCTAAAAGCCATGTCTTTTGTGAGCCCTTCATGAGCTTATGTCTTTGGTGACCCTTTCATGAGCTTATTCTAACGAGTTATGAAGTGAAGCTTTATCCGTAGAGCTATCCATGTTCATATCATACTTCTACACTTGTGATCTTAGTTAGCTAAGTTCAATGCAATGAAATGTCTGTTTGATATGTGAAAGTGTGCTAAGCCAACTAATGACTATGTAATAGGTTGAATCCAGTCCAATCTTCTACTAATCTAAAAGCCATGTATTTTGTGAGCCCTTCATGAGCTTATGTCTTTTGTCAACCTTTCTTGAGCTTATTCTAACGAGTTATGAAGTGGAGCTTGATCCTCAGAGCTACCCATATTCATATCATACTTCTACACATGTGATCTCCATTAGCTAAGTTCAACGCAATGAAATGTCAGTTTAAAATGAGAAAGTTTGCAAAGCCAACTAATGGCAGTGTAATAGGTAGCATCAAGTCCAATCTTCTTCTAATCTAAAAGTCATGTCTTTTGTGAGCCCTTCATGAGATTATGTCTTTGGTGAACCTCTCATGAGCTTATTCGAACGAGTTATTAAGTGAAGCTTTATCCGTAGAGCTATCTATGTTCATATCATACTTCTACACTTGTGATCTCAATTAGCTAAGTTCAATGCAATGAAATGTCTGTTTGACATGTGAAAGTGTGCTAAGCCCACTAATGACGATGTAATAGGTTGCATCCAGTCCAATCTTCTGCTAATCTAAAAGCCATGTCTTTTGTGAGCCCTTCATGAGCTTATGTCTTTGGTGAACCTTTCATGAGCTTATTCTAACGAGTTATGAAGTGAAGCTTTATCCGTAGAGCTATCCATGTTCATATTATACTTCTACACTTGTGATCTCAGTTAGCTAAGTTCAACGCAATGAAATGCCTGTTTGACATGTGAAAGTGTGCTAAGCCAAATAATGACTATGTAATACGTTGAATCCAGTCCAATCTTCTGCTAATCTAAAAGCCATGTATTTTGTGAGCCCTTCATGAGCTTATGTCTTTTGTCAACCTTTCTTGAGCTTATTCTAACGAGTTATGAAGTGGAGCTTGATCCTCAGAGCTAGCCATGTTCATATCATACTTCTACACATGTGATCTCAATTAGCTAAGTTCAACACAATGAAATGTCAGTTTAAAATGAGAAAGTTATCTAAGCCAACTAATGGCGGTGTAATAGGTTGCATCAAGTCCAATCTTCTTCTAATCTAAAAGTCATGTCTTTTGTGAGCCCTTCATGAGATTATGTCTTTGGTGAACCTTTCATGAGCTTATTCTAACGAGTTATGAAGTGAAGCTTTATCCGTAGAGCTATCCATGTTCATATCATACTTCTACACTTGTGATCTCAATTAGCTAAGTTCAACGCAATGAAATGTCTGTTTGACATGAGAAAGTTTGCTAAGCCAACTAATGGCGGTGTAATAGGTTGCATCAAGTCCAATCTTCTTCTAATCTTAAAGTCATGTCTTTTGTGAGCCCTTCATGAGATTATGTCTTTGGTGAACCTTTCATGAGCTTATTCTAACGAGTTATGAAGTGAAGCTTTATCCGTAGTGCTATCCATGTTCATATCATACTTCTACACATGTGATCTCAATTAGCTAAGTTCAACGCAATAAAATGTCTGTTTGACATGTGAAAGTGTGCTAAGCCCACTAATGACGATGTAATACGTTGCATCCAGTCCAATCTTCTGCTAATCTAAAAGCCATGTCTTTTGTGAGCCCTTCATGAGCTTATGTCTTTGGTGAACCTTTCATGAGCTTATTCTAACGAGTTATGAAGTGAAGCTTTATCCGTAGAGCTATCCATGTTCATATCATACTTCTACACATGTGATCTCAATTAGCTAAGTTCAACGCAATTAAATGTCTATTTGACATGTGAAAATGTGCTAAGCCCACTAACGACGATGTAATATGTTGCATCCAGTCCAATATTCTGCTAATCTAAACACCATGTCTTTTGTGAGCCCTTCATGTGCTTATGTCTTTGGTGAACCTTTAATGAGCTTATTCTAACGAGTTATGAAGTGAAGGTTTATCCGTAGAGCTATCCATGATCATATCATACTTCTACACATGTGATCTCAATTAGCTAAGTTCAACGCAATGAAATGTCAGTTTGAAATGAGAATGTTTGCTAAGCCAACTAATGATAGTGTAATAGGTTGCATCTAGTCCAATCTTCTGCTAATCTAAAAGCCATGTCTTTTGTGAGCCCTTCATGAGCTTATGTCTTTGGTGAACCTTTCATGAGCTTATTCTAACGAGTTATGAAGTGAAGCTTTATCCGTAGAGCTATCCATGTTCATATCATACTTCTACACTTGTGATCTTAGTTAGCTAAGTTCAATGCAATGAAATGTCTGTTTGATATGTGAAAGTGTGCTAAGCCAACTAATGACTATGTAATAGGTTGAATCCAGTCCAATCTTCTACTAATCTAAAAGCCATGTATTTTGTGAGCCCTTCATGAGCTTATGTCTTTTGTCAACCTTTCTTGAGCTTATTCTAACGAGTTATGAAGTGGAGCTTGATCCTCAGAGCTACCCATATTCATATCATACTTCAACACATGTGATCTCCATTAGCTAAGTTCAACGCAATGAAATGTCAGTTTAAAATGAGAAAGTTTGCAAAGCCAACTAATGGCAGTGTAATAGGTAGCATCAAGTCCAATCTTCTTCTAATCTAAAAGTCATGTCTTTTGTGAGCCCTTCATGAGATTATGTCTTTGGTGAACCTCTCATGAGCTTATTCGAACGAGTTATTAAGTGAAGCTTTATCCGTAGAGCTATCCATGTTCATATCATACTTCTACACTTGTGATCTCAATTAGCTAAGTTCAATGCAATTAAATGTCTGTTTGACATGTGAAAGTGTGCTAAGCCCAGTAATGACGATGTAATAGGTTGCATCCAGTCCAATCTTCTGCTAATCTAAAAGCCATGTCTTTTGTGAGCCCTTCATGAGCTTATGTCTTTGGTGAACCTTTCATGAGCTTATTCTAACGAGTTATGAAGTGAAGCTTTATCCGTAGAGCTATCCATGTTCATATTATACTTCTACACTTGTGATCTCAGTTAGCTAAGTTCAACGCAATGAAATGCCTGTTTGACATGTGAAAGTGTGCTAAGCCAAATAATGACTATGTAATACGTTGAATCCAGTCCAATCTTCTGCTAATCTAAAAGCCATGTATTTTGTGAGCCCTTCATGAGCTTATGTTTTTTGTCAACCTTTCTTGAGCTTATTCTAACGAGTTATGAAGTGGAGCTTGATCCTCAGAGCTACCCATATTCATATCATACTTCAACACATGTGATCTCCATTAGCTAAGTTCAACGCAATGAAATGTCAGTTTAAAATGAGAAAGTTTGCAAAGCCAACTAATGGCAGTGTAATAGGTAGCATCAAGTCCAATCTTCTTCTAATCTAAAAGTCATGTCTTTTGTGAGCCCTTCATGAGATTATGTCTTTGGTGAACCTCTCATGAGCTTATTCGAACGAGTTATTAAGTGAAGCTTTATCCGTAGAGCTATCCATGTTCATATCATACTTCTACACTTGTGATCTCAATTAGCTAAGTTCAATGCAATTAAATGTCTGTTTGACATGTGAAAGTGTGCTAAGCCCAGTAATGACGATGTAATAGGTTGCATCCAGTCCAATCTTCTGCTAATCTAAAAGCCATGTCTTTTGTGAGCCCTTCATGAGCTTATGTCTTTGGTGAACCTTTCATGAGCTTATTCTAACGAGTTATGAAGTGAAGCTTTATCCGTAGAGCTATCCATGTTCATATTATACTTCTACACTTGTGATCTCAGTTAGCTAAGTTCAACGCAATGAAATGCCTGTTTGACATGTGAAAGTGTGCTAAGCCAAATAATGACTATGTAATACGTTGAATCCAGTCCAATCTTCTGCTAATCTAAAAGCCATGTATTTTGTGAGCCCTTCATGAGCTTATGTTTTTTGTCAACCTTTCTTGAGCTTATTCTAACGAGTTATGAAGTGGAGCTTGATCCTCAGAGCTATCCATGTTCATATCATACTTCTACACATGTGATCTCAATTAGCTAAGTTCAACGCAATGAAATGTCAGTTTAAAATGAGAAAGTTTGCTAAGCCAACTAATGGCGGTGTAATAGGTTGCATCAAGTCCAATCTTCTTCTAATCTTAAAGTCATGTCTTTTGTGAGCCCTTCATGAGATTATGTCTTTGGTGAACCTTTCATGAGCTTATTCTAACGAGTTATGAAGTGAAGCTTTATCCGTAGTGCTATCCATGTTCATATCATACTTCTACACATGTGATCTCAATTAGCTAAGTTCAACGCAATGAAATGTCTGTTTGACATGTGAAAGTGTGCTAAGCCCACTAATGACGATGTAATACGTTGCATCCAGTCCAATCTTCTGCTAATCTAAAAGCCATGTATTTTGTGAGCCCTTCATGTGCTTATGTCTTTGGTGAACCTCTCATAAGCTTATTCTAACGATTTATGAAGTGGAGCTTGATCCTTAGAGCTATCCATGTTCATATCATACTTGTACACATGTGATCTCAATTAGCTAAGTTCAACGCAATGAAATGTCAGTTTGAAATAAGAAAGTTTGCTAAATCAACTAATGGCGGTGTAATAGGTAGCATCAAGTCCAATCTTCTTCTAATCTAAAAGTCATGTCTTTTGTGAGCCCTTCATGAGATTATGTCTTTGGTGAACCTTTCATGAGCTTATTCTAACGAGTTATGAAGTGAAGCTTTATCCGTAGAGCTATCCATGTTCATATCATACTTCTACACATGTGATCTCAATTAGCTAAGTTCAACGCAATGAAATGTCTATTTGACATGTGAAAGTGTGCTAAGCCCA
Source organism: Lepidium didymum (assembly GCA_963920545.1). Taxonomy (NCBI): domain Eukaryota; kingdom Viridiplantae; phylum Streptophyta; class Magnoliopsida; order Brassicales; family Brassicaceae; genus Lepidium; species Lepidium didymum. The sequence continues at coordinate 6,809,853 of OY986985.1, read as the reverse complement.
CTAACGACGATGTAATATGTTGCATCCAGTCCAATATTCTTCTAATCTAAAAGTCATGTCTTTTGTGAGCCCTTCATGAGATTATGTCTTTGGTGAACCTTTCATGAGCTTATTCTAACGAGTTATGAAGTGGAGCTTGATCCTTAGAGCTATCCATGTTCATATCATACTTCTACACATGTGATCTCAATTAGCTAAGTTCAACGCAATGAAATGTCAGTTTAAAATGAGAAAGTTATCTAAGCCAACTAATGGCGGTGTAATAGGTTGCATCAAGTCCAATCTTCTTCTAATCTAAAAGTCATGTCTTTTGTGAGCCCTTCATGAGATTATGTCTTTGGTGAACCTTTCATGAGCTTATTCAAACGAGTTATTAAGTGAAGCTTTATCCGTAGAGCTATCCATGTTCATATCATACTTCTACACTTGTGATCTCAATTAGCTAAGTTCAATGCAATGAAATGTCTGTTTGACATGTGAAAGTGTGCTAAGCCCACTAATGACGATGTAATAGGTTGCATCCAGTCCAATTTTCTGCTAATCTAAAAGCCATGTCTTTTGTGAGCCCTTCATGAGCTTATGTCTTTGGTGTACCTTTCATGAGCTTATTCTAACGAGTTATGAAGTGAAGTTTTATCCGTAGAGCTATCCATGTTCAAATTATACTTCTACACTTGTGATCTCAGTTAGCTTAGTTCAGCGCAATGAAATGCCTGTTTGACATGTGAAAGTGTGCTAGGCCAAATAATGACTATGTAATACGTTGAATCCAGTCCAATCTTCTGCTAATCTAAAAGCCATGTATTTTGTGAGCCCTTCATGAGCTTATGTCTTTTGTCAACCTTTCTTGAGCTTATTCTAACGAGTTATGAAGTGGAGCTTGATCCTCAGAGCTACCCATATTCATATCATACTTCAACACATGTGATCTCCATTAGCTAAGTTCAACGCAATGAAATGTCAGTTTAAAATGAGAAAGTTTGCAAAGCCAACTAATGGCAGTGTAATAGGTAGCATCAAGTCCAATCTTCTTCTAATCTAAAAGTCATGTCTTTTGTGAGCCCTTCATGAGATTATGTCTTTGGTGAACCTCTCATGAGCTTATTCGAACGAGTTATTAAGTGAAGCTTTATCCGTAGAGCTATCCATGTTCATATCATACTTCTACACTTGTGATCTCAATTAGCTAAGTTCAATGCAATTAAATGTCTGTTTGACATGTGAAAGTGTGCTAAGCCCAGTAATGACGATGTAATAGGTTGCATCCAGTCCAATCTTCTGCTAATCTAAAAGCCATGTCTTTTGTGAGCCCTTCATGAGCTTATGTCTTTGGTGAACCTTTCATGAGCTTATTCTAACGAGTTATGAAGTGAAGCTTTATCCGTAGAGCTATCCATGTTCATATTATACTTCTACACTTGTGATCTCAGTTAGCTAAGTTCAACGCAATGAAATGCCTGTTTGACATGTGAAAGTGTGCTAAGCCAAATAATGACTATGTAATACGTTGAATCCAGTCCAATCTTCTGCTAATCTAAAAGCCATGTATTTTGTGAGCCCTTCATGAGCTTATGTTTTTTGTCAACCTTTCTTGAGCTTATTCTAACGAGTTATGAAGTGGAGCTTGATCCTCAGAGCTATCCATGTTCATATCATACTTCTACACATGTGATCTCAATTAGCTAAGTTCAACGCAATGAAATGTCAGTTTAAAATGAGAAAGTTTGCTAAGCCAACTAATGGCGGTGTAATAGGTTGCATCAAGTCCAATCTTCTTCTAATCTTAAAGTCATGTCTTTTGTGAGCCCTTCATGAGATTATGTCTTTGGTGAACCTTTCATGAGCTTATTCTAACGAGTTATGAAGTGAAGCTTTATCCGTAGTGCTATCCATGTTCATATCATACTTCTACACATGTGATCTCAATTAGCTAAGTTCAACGCAATGAAATGTCTGTTTGACATGTGAAAGTGTGCTAAGCCCACTAATGACGATGTAATACGTTGCATCCAGTCCAATCTTCTGCTAATCTAAAAGCCATGTATTTTGTGAGCCCTTCATGTGCTTATGTCTTTGGTGAACCTCTCATGAGCTTATTCTAACGATTTATGAAGTGGAGCTTGATCCTTAGAGCTATCCATGTTCATATCATACTTGTACACATGTGATCTCAATTAGCTAAGTTCAACGCAATGAAATGTCAGTTTGAAATAAGAAAGTTTGCTAAATCAACTAATGGCGGTGTAATAGGTAGCATCAAGTCCAATCTTCTTCTAATCTAAAAGTCATGTCTTTTATGAGCCCTTCATGAGATTATGTCTTTGGTGAACCTTTCATGAGCTTATTCTAACGAGTTATGAAGTGAAGCTTTATCCGTAGAGCTATCCATGTTCATATCATACTTCTACACATGTGATCTCAATTAGCTAAGTTCAACGCAATGAAATGTCTATTTGACATGTGAAAGTGTGCTAAGCCCACTAACGACGATGTAATATGTTGCATCCAGTCCAATATTCTTCTAATCTAAAAGTCATGTCTTTTGTGAGCCCTTCATGAGATTATGTCTTTGGTGAACCTTTCATGAGCTTATTCTAACGAGTTATGAAGTGGAGCTTGATCCTTAGAGCTATCCATGTTCATATCATACTTCTACACATGTGATCTCAATTAGCTAAGTTCAACGCAATGAAATGTCAGTTTAAAATGAGAAAGTTATCTAAGCCAACTAATGGCGGTGTAATAGGTTGCATCAAGTCCAATCTTCTTCTAATCTAAAAGTCATGTCTTTTGTGAGCCCTTCATGAGATTATGTCTTTGGTGAACCTTTCATGAGCTTATTCGAACGAGTTATTAAGTGAAGCTTTATCCGTAGAGCTATCCATGTTCATATCATACTTCTACACTTGTGATCTCAATTAGCTAAGTTCAATGCAATGAAATGTCTGTTTGACATGTGAAAGTGTGCTAAGCCCACTAATGACGATGTAATAGGTTGCATCCAGTCCAATTTTCTGCTAATCTAAAAGCCATGTCTTTTGTGAGCCCTTCATGAGCTTATGTCTTTGGTGTACCTTTCATGAGCTTATTCTAACGAGTTATGAAGTGAAGTTTTATCCGTAGAGCTATCCATGTTCAAATTATACTTCTACACTTGTGATCTCAGTTAGCTTAGTTCAGCGCAATGAAATGCCTGTTTGACATGTGAAAGTGTGCTAGGCCAAATAATGACTATGTAATACGTTGAATCCAGTCCAATCTTCTGCTAATCTAAAAGCCATGTATTTTGTGAGCCCTTCATGAGCTTATGTCTTTTGTCAACCTTTCTTGAGCTTATTCTAACGAGTTATGAAGTGGAGCTTGATCCTCAGAGCTATCCATATTCATATCATACTTCTACACATGTGATCTCAATTAGCTTAGTTCAACGCAATGAAATGTCAGTTTAAAATGAGAAAGTTATCTAAGCCAACTAATGGCGGTGTAATAGGTTGCATCAAGTCCAATCTTCTTCTAATCTAAAAGTCATGTCTTTTGTGAGCCCTTCATGAGATTATGTCTTTGGTGAACCTTTCATGAGCTTATTCTAACGAGTTATGAAGTGAAGCTTTATCCGTAGAGTTATCCATGTTCATATCATACTTCTACACTTGTGATCTCAATTAGCTAAGTTCAACGCAATGAAATGTTAGTTTAAAATGAGAAAGTTTGCTAAGCCAACTAATGGCGGTGTAATAGGTTGCATCTAGTCCAATCTTCTGCTAATCTAAAAGCCATGTCTTTTGTGAGCCCTTCATGAGATTATGTCTTTGGTGAACCTTTCATGAGCTTATTCTAACGAGTTATGAAGTGAAGCTTTATCCGTAGAGCTATCCATGTTCATATCATACTTCTACACTTGTGATCTCAATTAGCTAAGTTCAATGCAATGAAATGTCTGTTTGACATGTGAAAGTGTGCTAAGCCCACTAATGACGATGTAATAGGTTGCATCCAGTCCAATCTTCTGCTAATCTAAAAGCCATGTCTTTTGTGAGCCCTTCATGAGCTTATGTCTTTGGTGAACCTTTCATGAGCTTATTCTAACGAGTTATGAAGTGAAGCTTTATCCGTAGAGCTATCCATGTTCATATTATACTTCTACACTTGTGATCTTAGTTAGCTAAGTTCAACGCAATGAAATGCCTGTTTGACATGTGAAAGTGTGCTAAGCCAAATAATGACTATGTAATACGTTGAATCCAGTCCAATCTTCTGCTAATCTAAAAGCCATGTATTTTGTGAGCCCTTCATGAGCTTATGTCTTTTGTCAACATTTCTTGAGCTTATTCTAACGAGTTATGAAGTGGAACTTGATCCTCAGAGCTATCCATGTTCATATCATACTTCTACACATGTGATCTCAATTAGCTAAGTTCAACGCAATGAAATGTCAGTTTAAAATGAGAAAGTTATCTAAGGCAACTAATGGCGGTGTAATAGGTTGCATCAAGTCCAATCTTCTTCTAATCTAAAAGTCATGTCTTTTGTGAGCCCTTCATGAGATTATGTCTTTGGTGAACCTTTCATGAGCTTATTCTAACGAGTTATGAAGTGAAGCTTTATCCGTAGAGCTATCCATGTTCATATCATACTTCTACACTTGTGATCTCAATTAGCTAAGTTCAACGCAATGAAATGTCTGTTTGACATGTGAAAGTTTGCTAAGCCAACTAATGGCGGTGTAATAGGTTGCATCAAGTCCAATCTTCTTCTAATCTTAAAGTCATGTCTTTTGTGAGCCCTTCATGAGATTATGTCTTTGGTGAACCTTTCATGAGCTTATTCTAACGAGTTATGAAGTGAAGCTTTATCCGTAGTGCTATCCATGTTCATATCATACTTCTACACATGTGATCTCAATTAGCTAAGTTCAACGCAATGAAATGTCTGTTTGACATGTGAAAGTGTGCTAAGCCCACTAATGACGATGTAATACGTTGCATCCAGTCCAATCTTCTGCTAATCTAAAAGCCATGTATTTTGTGAGCCCTTCATGTGCTTATGTCTTTGGTGAACCTCTCATGAGCTTATTCTAACGATTTATGAAGTGGAGCTTGATCCTTAGAGCTATCCATGTTCATATCATACTTGTACACATGTGATCTCAATTAGCTAAGTTCAACGCAATGAAATGTCAGTTTGAAATAAGAAAGTTTGCTAAATCAACTAATGGCGGTGTAATAGGTAGCATCAAGTCCAATCTTCTTCTAATCTAAAAGTCATGTCTTTTGTGAGCCCTTCATGAGATTATGTCTTTGGTGAACCTTTCATGAGCTTATTCTAACGAGTTATGAAGTGAAGCTTTATCCGTAGTGCTATCCATGTTCATATCATACTTCTACACATGTGATCTCAATTAGCTAAGTTCAACGCAATGAAATGTCTGTTTGACATGTGAAAGTGTGCTAAGCCCACTAATGACGATGTAATACGTTGCATCCAGTCCAATCTTCTGCTAATCTAAAAGCCATGTATTTTGTGAGCCCTTCATGTGCTTATGTCTTTGGTGAACCTCTCATGAGCTTATTCTAACGATTTATGAAGTGGAGCTTGATCCTTAGAGCTATCCATGTTCATATCATACTTGTACACATGTGATCTCAATTAGCTAAGTTCAACGCAATGAAATGTCAGTTTGAAATAAGAAAGTTTGCTAAATCAACTAATGGCGGTGTAATAGGTAGCATCAAGTCCAATCTTCTTCTAATCTAAAAGTCATGTCTTTTGTGAGCCCTTCATGAGATTATGTCTTTGGTGAACCTTTCATGAGCTTATTCTAACGAGTTATGAAGTGAAGCTTTATCCGTAGAGCTATCCATGTTCATATCATACTTCTACACATGTGATCTCAATTAGCTAAGTTCAACGCAATGAAATGTCTATTTGACATGTGAAAGTGTGCTAAGCCCACTAACGACGATGTAATATGTTGCATCCAGTCCAATATTCTTCTAATCTAAAAGTCATGTCTTTTGTGAGCCCTTCATGAGATTATGTCTTTGGTGAACCTTTCATGAGCTTATTCTAACGAGTTATGAAGTGGAGCTTGATCCTTAGAGCTATCCATGTTCATATCATACTTCTACACATGTGATCTCAATTAGCTAAGTTCAACGCAATGAAATGTCAGTTTAAAATGAGAAAGTTATCTAAGCCAACTAATGGCGGTATAATAGGTTGCATCAAGTCCAATCTTCTTCTAATCTAAAAGCCATGTATTTTGTGAGCCCTTCATGTGCTTATGTCTTTGGTGAACCTCTCATAAGCTTATTCTAACGATTTATGAAGTGGAGCTTGATCCTTAGAGCTATCCATGTTCATATCATACTTGTACACATGTGATCTCAATTAGCTAAGTTCAACGCAATGAAATGTCAGTTTGAAATAAGAAAGTTTGCTAAATCAACTAATGGCGGTGTAATAGGTAGCATCAAGTCCAATCTTCTTCTAATCTAAAAGTCATGTCTTTTGTGAGCCCTTCATGAGATTATGTCTTTGGTGAACCTTTCATGAGCTTATTCTAACGAGTTATGAAGTGAAGCTTTATCCGTAGAGCTATCCATGTTCATATCATACTTCTACACATGTGATCTCAATTAGCTAAGTTCAACGCAATGAAATGTCTATTTGACATGTGAAAGTGTGCTAAGCCCACTAACGACGATGTAATATGTTGCATCCAGTCCAATATTCTTCTAATCTAAAAGTCATGTCTTTTGTGAGCCCTTCATGAGATTATGTCTTTGGTGAACCTTTCATGAGCTTATTCTAACGAGTTATGAAGTGGAGCTTGATCCTTAGAGCTATCCATGTTCATATCATACTTCTACACATGTGATCTCAATTAGCTAAGTTCAACGCAATGAAATGTCAGTTTAAAATGAGAAAGTTATCTAAGCCAACTAATGGCGGTGTAATAGGTTGCATCAAGTCCAATCTTCTTCTAATCTAAAAGTCATGTCTTTTGTGAGCCCTTCATGAGATTATGTCTTTGGTGAACCTTTCATGAGCTTATTCGAACGAGTTATTAAGTGAAGCTTTATCCGTAGAGCTATCCATGTTCATATCATACTTCTACACTTGTGATCTCAATTAGCTAAGTTCAATGCAATGAAATGTCTGTTTGACATGTGAAAGTGTGCTAAGCCCACTAATGACGATGTAATACGTTGCATCCAGTCCAATCTTCTGCTAATCTAAAAGCCATGTCTTTTGTGAGCCCTTCATGAGCTTATGTCTTTGGTGTACCTTTCATGAGCTTATTCTAACGAGTTATGAAGTGAAGCTTTATCCGTAGAGCTATCCATGTTCATATTATACTTCTACACTTGTGATCTCAGTTAGCTAAGTTCAACGCAATGAAATGCCTGTTTGACATGTGAAAGTGTGCTAAGCCAAATAATGACTATGTAATACGTTGAATCCAGTCCAATCTTCTGCTAATCTAAAAGCCATGTATTTTGTGAGCCCTTCATGAGCTTATGTCTTTTGTCAACCTTTCTTGAGCTTATTCTAACGAATTATGAAGTGGAGCTTGATCCTCAGAGCTAGCCATGTTCATATCATACTTCTACACATGTGATCTCAATTAGCTAAGTTCAACGCAATGAAATGTCAGTTTAAAATGAGAAAGTTATCTAAGCCAACTAATGGCGGTGTAATAGGTTGCATCAAGTCCAATCTTCTTCTAATCTAAAAGTCATGTCTTTTGTGAGCCCTTCATGAGATTATGTCTTTGGTGAACCTTTCATGAGCTTATTCTAACGAGTTATGAAGTGAAGCTTTATCCGTAGAGCTATCCATGTTCATATCATACTTCTACACTTGTGATCTCAATTAGCTAAGTTCAACGCAATGAAATGTCTGTTTGACATGAGAAAGTTTGCTAAGCCAACTAATGGCGGTGTAATAGGTTGCATCAAGTCCAATCTTCTTCTAATCTTAAAGTCATGTCTTTTGTGAGCCCTTCATGAGATTATGTCTTTGGTGAACCTTTCATGAGCTTATTCTAACGAGTTATGAAGTGAAGCTTTATCCGTAGTGCTATCCATGTTCATATCATACTTCTACACATGTGATCTCAATTAGCTAATTTCAACGCAATAAAATGTCTGTTTGACATGTGAAAGTGTGCTAAGCCCACTAATGACGATGTAATACGTTGCATCCAGTCCAATCTTCTGCTAATCTAAAAGCCATGTCTTTTGTGAGCCCTTCATGAGCTTATGTCTTTGGTGAACCTTTCATGAGCTTATTCTAACGAGTTATGAAGTGAAGTTTTATCCGTAGAGCTATCCATGTTCAAATTATACTTCTACACTTGTGATCTCAGTTAGCTAAGTTCAACGCAATGAAATGCCTGTTTGACATGTGAAAGTGTGCTAGGCCAAATAATGACTATGTAATACGTTGAATCCAGTCCAATCTTCTGCTAATCTAAAAGCCATGTATTTTGTGAGCCCTTCATGAGCTTATGTCTTTTGTCAACCTTTCTTGAGCTTATTCTAACGAGTTATGAAGTGGAGCTTGATCCTCAGAGCTATCCATATTCATATCATACTTCTACACATGTGATCTCAATTAGCTTAGTTCAACGCAATGAAATGTCAGTTTAAAATGAGAAAGTTATCTAAGCCAACTAATGGCGGTGTAATAGGTTGCATCAAGTCCAATCTTCTTCTAATCTAAAAGTCATGTCTTTTGTGAGCCCTTCATGAGATTATGTCTTTGGTGAACCTTTCATGAGCTTATTCTAACGAGTTATGAAGTGAAGCTTTATCCGTAGAGTTATCCATGTTCATATCATACTTCTACACTTGTGATCTCAATTAGCTAAGTTCAACGCAATGAAATGTTAGTTTAAAATGAGAAAGTTTGCTAAGCCAACTAATGGCGGTGTAATAGGTTGCATCTAGTCCAATCTTCTGCTAATCTAAAAGCCATGTCTTTTGTGAGCCCTTCATGAGATTATGTCTTTGGTGAACCTTTCATGAGCTTATTCTAACGAGTTATGAAGTGAAGCTTTATCCGTAGAGCTATCCATGTTCATATCATACTTCTACACTTGTGATCTCAATTAGCTAAGTTCAATGCAATGAAATGTCTGTTTGACATGTGAAAGTGTGCTAAGCCCACTAATGACGATGTAATAGGTTGCATCCAGTCCAATCTTCTGCTAATCTAAAAGCCATGTCTTTTGTGAGCCCTTCATGAGCTTATGTCTTTGGTGAACCTTTCATGAGCTTATTCTAACGAGTTATGAAGTGAAGTTTTATCCGTAGAGCTATCCATGTTCATATTATACTTCTACACTTGTGATCTTAGTTAGCTAAGTTCAACGCAATGAAATGCCTGTTTGACATGTGAAAGTGTGCTAAGCCAAATAATGACTATGTAATACGTTGAATCCAGTCCAATCTTCTGCTAATCTAAAAGCCATGTATTTTGTGAGCCCTTCATGAGCTTATGTCTTTTGTCAACATTTCTTGAGCTTATTCTAACGAGTTATGAAGTGGAACTTGATCCTCAGAGCTATCCATGTTCATATCATACTTCTACACATGTGATCTCAATTAGCTAAGTTCAACGCAATGAAATGTCAGTTTAAAATGAGAAAGTTATCTAAGGCAACTAATGGCGGTGTAATAGGTTGCATCAAGTCCAATCTTCTTCTAATCTAAAAGTCATGTCTTTTGTGAGCCCTTCATGAGATTATGTCTTTGGTGAACCTTTCATGAGCTTATTCTAACGAGTTATGAAGTGAAGCTTTATCCGTAGAGCTATCCATGTTCATATCATACTTCTACACTTGTGATCTCAATTAGCTAAGTTCAACGCAATGAAATGTCTGTTTGACATGTGAAAGTTTGCTAAGCCAACTAATGGCGGTGTAATAGGTTGCATCAAGTCCAATCTTCTTCTAATCTTAAAGTCATGTCTTTTGTGAGCCCTTCATGAGATTATGTCTTTGGTGAACCTTTCATGAGCTTATTCTAACGAGTTATGAAGTGAAGCTTTATCCGTAGTGCTATCCATGTTCATATCATACTTCTACACATGTGATCTCAATTAGCTAAGTTCAACGCAATGAAATGTCTGTTTGACATGTGAAAGTGTGCTAAGCCCACTAATGACGATGTAATACGTTGCATCCAGTCCAATCTTCTGCTAATCTAAAAGCCATGTATTTTGTGAGCCCTTCATGTGCTTATGTCTTTGGTGAACCTCTCATGAGCTTATTCTAACGATTTATGAAGTGGAGCTTGATCCTTAGAGCTATCCATGTTCATATCATACTTGTACACATGTGATCTCAATTAGCTAAGTTCAACGCAATGAAATGTCAGTTTGAAATAAGAAAGTTTGCTAAATCAACTAATGGTGGTGTAATAGGTAGCATCAAGTCCAATCTTCTTCTAATCTAAAAGTCATGTCTTTTGTGAGCCCTTCATGAGATTATGTCTTTGGTGAACCTTTCATGAGCTTATTCTAACGAGTTATGAAGTGAAGCTTTATCCGTAGTGCTATCCATGTTCATATCATACTTCTACACATGTGATCTCAATTATCTAAGTTCAACGCAATGAAATGTCTATTTGACATGTGAAAGTGTGCTAAGCCCACTAACGACGATGTAATATGTTGCATCCAGTCCAATATTCTGCTAATCTAAAAGCCATGTCTATTGTGAGCCCTTCATGTGCTAATGTCTTTGGTGAACTGATATGATCCGAGGTCCGAGCTTGAGCCCTTGGATCCGTGTAGAAGATGACGGTGATGGCGGAAGGAGGACTCAAGAGAGATGTGGTTCAATCTCTTGAAATCCGATGGTGTTGGTGATAGATTTGAGCGTGCGAATATGAGATAGATGGAGGAGTGATGAAGTGAACCACAAGGGGGGTGGTAAACCCTTGATACAGCCTCGGCCTGGAAGAAGAGAGACACACTCAATCTAGCTTCAAGGAGGATCCAATCTAGAGGAAAACTCAATAGAGAGGAAGGAAGGCGGTGGCCTTGTTTCAAGTCTTTTCTTAAATGGTTACCCTTGAATAAAAGAGTGTTTGCCTTTAAATAGGCTACAAGAAAACCCAAGGGATTGCCCTAGTCAACCCTTTGGTCAACAAAGCTCCCAACGGTCACAAAGTAAAATCAACAAAGACCGAAAATAAACAAAGGAAAAATGGTAGAGTGTTTTCCTAGATAGAATCACATCTCCTTAAGATCATACTTGTTACTCCAATGTTTCCAAGTGAGTCTTAAGTGGGATAAGAGATGTGATGCCTTAGATGTTCAAGCCTCGTTAAAACCCTTCCCTAGATCCCAACACGGTGAACTAGGGGTAGGGAAAGAGTACTCTAATAATCCAAGGTCTTTTTGGTTGTGTTCTCACGGATGGATTGTGAGAACACACAAGACCTTGTCCCCAAGGCTGCATGTCCGAGACCTTAAGTGTGTTAAGTCCGAGGTGTGGGCCAACGCGTGTTGTATGGTTGCGGGTTCTAGCTCGGTCGCGGGGTGGCTGCTGCGATCCACTTCTACTTCCTGTTCCCGTAGCTTGTGGATGAAAGTCTGGATCTTCCCTTTAAGTTTTTGAGCCTTGCCCCTTGTCATGATCTCATTTGGTATGAATGGAACGGATCGGCTGTCCGCAATCCGGCTTGGTGTGGTGTAGATGGCCGCATCATGAACTCCCTCTTCAAGATCTTTGGTCTCCAAAGGTTTAACATCTCCTACATCAAAAGGAGTCAAGTCAGTAACATTAAATGTGGTAGAGACATTAAACTCACCCGGAAGTTCGAGGCGGTAGGCGTTGTCATTGATTTTCTCGACCACTTTGAATGGTCCGTCTCCGCGATAGTCGAGCTTGTGTTTCCTTTTGGTGGGAAATCTCTCGGGTCTCATGTGCAACCACACCCAATCTCCTGGCTGGAACAAGACTTGCTTCCTCCTTTTATTGACCCGGGCCATGACTTGTTCATTCCGCTTCTCTATATTATCGAACACCTTCTCGAAGAGCTTCTTCATGGTCTCGGCTTTGGTGGACCCTTCAACGTCCATTTGCTCGGCTGGTGGCAATGGTGTAAGGCTCAAAGGAGTGTCCGGGTTACGTCCATACACCACTTCAAAAGGTGATAGCTTAGTTGTCGAGTGTCTAGCCGAGTTATATGCGAACTCCACAAGGGGAAGACACTCAACCCAATTGTTCAAGTTGCTGCCAATCGTAGATCGGAGAAGAGCTCCAAGTGTGCGGTTGACTACTTCGGTTTGGCCGTCCGTTTGAGGATGACATGTGGTAGAGAACAGCAATTTAGTCCCTAGTTTCTTCCACAAGGTTCTCCAAAAGTGTGATAAGAATTTTGTGTCCCGGTCGGAGACGATGGTTCTAGGAATGCCATGAAGCCGCACCACTTCCTTGAAGAATAGAGTGGCGGTTTGTGATGCGTCATTAGTCTTGGCGCATGGGATGAAATGAGCCATCTTGGAAAACCTATCAACCACCACAAAGATTGAGTCCTTATGATGTACCTTAGGCAGCCCCAAAACGAAGTCCATAGAGATGTCCACCCAAGGTAATGTAGGAATCGGCAATGGAAGGTATAACCCGTGCGGGTGAACCTTAGACTTGGCCCTTTTGCAAACCACGCATCGATCACAATGAGTTACCACCATCTTTTTCATCCTTGGCCAATAAAAATGTTCCTTCAACACACTTAACGTCTTCTCAACACCAAAGTGTCCCATTAATCCTCCACCGTGAGCCTCTTTGACCAACAACTCCCTTATTGAGCTTTGGGGGATGCATAGCCGCTTGTCCTTGAATAAGAAGCCATCATGGATGTAAAACTTAGTGTAAGAATTGGCTCCATGTCCTGTAAACGCATCCTTCAAGTCTGGGTCTTCTTCATATAAACTCTTAAGTGACTCAAACCCAAGCATCTTCGATTCCATGGTGGTGATAAGCGTATGTCTCCTAGAAAGTGCATCGGCCACCACGTTTTCTTTGCCTTTCTTGTACTTGATGACATAAGGGAAGGTCTCTATGAACTCCAGCCACTTAGCATGGCGTTTCTTCAAAGTGGTTTGACCCCTTAGATGTTGTAGTGTCTCGTGATCGGTATGGATGACACATTCTTTGGACAAGAGGTAGTGCTGCCATGTTTGCATTGCCCGCACCAACGCATAGAGTTCCTTGTCATAAGTGGGGTAGTTGAGAGAAGCCCCACTTAGCTTCTCACTAAAGTATGCAACCGGCTTGCCTCCTTGAGTCAAAACAGCACCAATACCTACACCGGAGGCATCACATTCCACTTCAAAAGTCTTGTTGAAATCTGGCAAGACGAGTATGGGAGCATGTGTGAGATGGTACTTGAGGTCTAAGAATGACCTCTCTTGAGCTTCTCCCCACTCAAAGCCAACACTCTTCTTGATCACCGATGTCAAAGGTGCGGCCAATGTGCTGAAATCTTTAACAAACCGGCGGTAGAAACTTGCTAAGCCGTGGAAGCGCCGAACTTGGCTGATGTTAGTGGGTCTAGGCCAGCCCCTAATGGCTTCAATCTTTTCTAAGTCCACTCGAAGTCCCTGTGAGCTAACCACAAAGCCAAGAAAAACAAGCTCACTAGCACAAAACGTACACTTCTTAAGATTCGCATATAGACCTTCCAACCTAAGCGTTTCTAAGACTAGTCCTAAATGTTCCACATGATCAACCAAGCAAGTACTATAGATCAATATATCATCAAAGTAAACTACTACGAATTTACTTATATATGGTCGAAGGATATGGTTCATGAGCCTCATGAAGGTACTCGGTGCATTGGTGAGGCCGAAAGGCATCACAAGCCATTCGTATAGGCCATGCTTGGTTTTGAAAGCGGTCTTCCACTCATCTCCTTCTTTCATGCGTACTTGGTGGTATCCACTCTTGAGATCAATTTTGGAGAAGAGGGTCGCTCCACTTAGCTCGTCCAACATGTCGTCTAGCCGCGGTATGGGATGCCTATATTTGATAGTGATGTTGTTGATGGCTCGGCAATCCACACACATTCGGTATGTACCATCTTTCTTAGGTACCAACAAGACCGGAACGGCACAAGGGCTCAAGCTTTCCCGCACATATCCCTTATCCATCAAGTCTCGGACTTGTTTCTCGAGCTCCTTGGCTTCGTTTGGATTTACCCTATAGGCTGGTCGATTAGGTAGTTGTGCCCCGGGAATGAAGTCTATTTGGTGTTCAATACCCCTTTGAGGAGGCAACCCCGGCGGTAGCTCTTCCAGAAACACTTCCTTAAATCGATCAAGGACTTGTTGCACTTCCTTTGGCAATGTGATCTCGGATTCACCTACACTCAAAAGTTCTTTGTAGACCATTAATACCACATGACAAGTAGGATCATGAATTGCTTTCCTAATATTACTAGAAGTAATGAGGAAATTAGGCTTAGAACTACACTTCTCCTTAGACAACTTCAATTGCATTTCACGGACTTGAGAAGGCAACAAAGGCGCTAAACTAATCCGTCTTTTATCATGCATCAATGAGTACCTATTAGTTCTACCATCATGCACAACTTCCCTATCAAATTGCCATGGCCGACCTAACAAAATATGAGTAGCTTGCATAGGAACAACATCACACAACACTTCATCACAATACTTTCCAATACTAAATGATATCTTGACTTGTTCATTAATTTTTAATTCGGTTTTATCATTTAGCCACCTAAGTTTATATGGATGCGGATGTTTAGTGGTGTCTAGCTGTAATTTTTCTACCATGTATGAGCTAGCCACATTAGTGCAAGAGCCACCATCAATGATAAGAGAGCAAACCTTTCCTCTTACCGTACATCTTGTATGAAAGATGTTCTCACGTTGAGCGGTCTCATCCGGTCCTTGCGTTGCACTTAAAGCCCTCATGGTGACTAAGATGTCACCTACATCCGGATACTCAATCTCTTCCTCGGCATCAACTTCCTCCTCTTGATGTTCCATCTCGTCTTGAGACTCATATTCACCGGCGGAAGTGATGATCATGGCTCTCGGATTGGGACACTCTCTAGCGTAGTGGCCGCGGCCTCTACACTTGTAGCACATGATGTCTCGAGTCTTTTGGATCGTGGAGGCTCCTCTTGGGTCAGCTCTAGTCTCAGTGGTAGGCTCTCGGGGCTTAAAAGGAACCCGAGTTTCATTGGCCACTCCTTTACCCCTATCTTGGTACTTAGGAGGGTTCGGGTTTGAACCGGAGGTTTGAGCCTTCCATGGAGAATTGGTGAGTGGCCTGGTCCGGGACTTCTTCTTGATGTGACCCTCAACCTGAATAGCTAGGTGGAGGAGCTCGTTGAAGTCGCTGTAGGTGTGCATCTCCACCTTATGTGCGATCCGATCTTGAAGACCGTCAAGGAATTGAGCCATGAGAGTCTCTTCCGTGTCTTCCAAGTTGAGACGGTTCCTTAAGTGTTCAAACTCCTCATAGTATTCCTCTACGCTCTTACTACCTTGCACAAGTTTTCTAAACTTCTTTTGGAGCTCTCGGTGGTAAAGGGGAGGTACATATCTAGCCTTCATCATGAACTTCATGATCTCCCACGATTGGACCGGAACATCGCCATTTCTTCTTCTCTTGGCCGCATCTCTATCCCACCAGGTTAGGGCGTGATCAGTGAGTTGTGCGGCTGCGTAGGACACCTTTCTGGGCTCTTCATAGCCGTAGACTTCAAAGAGGTGATCCATCCTACGCTCCCAATCAAGGTAAGCTTCCGGATCCACTTTACCCGCAAAGGTTGGTGGTGTGATCCGCAAGTGAGGTGAGAGAGCTCGGGGCTGGCCTCGTTGTCCTCTTTCATCATGATTTCGACCTTCTCTTGGCCTTGATCTCCTAAAAGGAGGAAGCTGGAAGTAATCTTCCTCGGATAGCCCCTCAACGCCCGGATCAACGTTTGGTGGAGGTGCTTGTGGTCGCGGCTGTTCGACTCGGCCTAGGCGTTCTCCAAGCTGTTGGAGTTGGGCTTGAATGCCCGTGAGGAGGGCTGAGAGGTCTGGTGGTTCGGCCATCACACGTACCTTGCAAGGAAAGAAAGTTCAAAGCAATCTTAGTGCGGTCCGTACAAATTATGGATAATAAGCTTCCGCGGGATTAAAATGATAGGGTGCGGATAAATTTTAGGGGCCTAAGGGTTTAACCACAAGCAAGAGGGAGTTACTGCAGTAACAATTCAAATTTTGGGCGCCACCAAGGCAGGACCACTTGGTTTTGCCAGCACTCACAAGAAGACAAACTAGTACAAAGTGGTCCACACCACTTTTTACAAAATTGCACAAAGGCCCTCTCTTTGGAGAGAGCTTCAACAATGGCGGTTTAAGCTGCTAAAAGCCAGAGGAAACAACCTAGCTAACATGAATAACAATAACAGCAAGCACATCTCAAGTTCACAAATTGGCCTAAGCTAGCAAAGGGCTTTAACGGAGCAAGTTTTAGACGGAAATTTTGAGTCTTTAATCAGCAAGCAAACGATTTGAACCAGCTTGAAACTCAAAATTTCTAGACCTATTAACCTTAAATCAAGAGTAAACAACCTCAGCAATCAAAGCTAAACACCCTAGCTAGATTCAGCACTCAAACAAGCTCAAAGGTTCAAGTTTTATCAAGAACTAGCAAAAATCCGACAATGAGAGAAAGGTGGAAGCTTTAGTGAGGAAAGATGCAACCTTTAGGATGTTTTGGCTCTGATACCAAAATGATATGATCCGAGGTCCGAGCTTGAGCCCTTGGATCCGTGTAGAAGATGACGGTGATGGCGGAAGGAGGACTCAAGAGAGATGTGGTTCAATCTCTTGAAATCCGATGGTGTTGGTGATAGATTTGAGCGTGCGAATATGAGATAGATGGAGGAGTGATGAAGCGAACCACAAGGGGGGTGGTAAACCCTTGATACAGCCTCGGCCTGGAAGAAGAGAGACACACTCAATCTAGCTTCAAGGAGGATCCAATCTAGAGGAAAACTCAATAGAGAGGAAGGAAGGCGGTGGCCTTGTTTCAAGTCTTTTCTTAAATGGTTACCCTTGAATAAAAGAGTGTTTGCCTTTAAATAGGCTACAAGAAAACCCAAGGGATTGCCCTAGTCAACCCTTTGGTCAACAAAGCTCCCAACGGTCACAAAGTAAAATCAACAAAGACCGAAAATAAACAAAGGAAAAATGGTAGAGTGTTTTCCTAGATAGAATCACATCTCCTTAAGATCATACTTGTCACTCCAATGTTTCCAAGTGAGTCTTAAGTGGGATAAGAGATGTGATGCCTTAGATGTTCAAGCCTCGTTAAAACCCTTCCCTAGATCCCAACACGGTGAACTAGGGGTAGGGAAAGAGTACTCTAATAATCCAAGGTCTTTTTGGTTGTGTTCTCACGGATGGATTGTGAGAACACACAAGACCTTGTCCCCAAGGCTGCATGTCCGAGACCTTAAGTGTGTTAAGTCCGAGGTGTGGGCCAACGCGTGTTGTATGGTTGCGGGTTCTAGCTCGGTCGCGGGGTGGCTGCTGCGATCCACTTCTACTTCCTGTTCCCGTAGCTTGTGGATGAAAGTCTGGATCTTCCCTTTAAGTTTTTGAGCCTTGCCCCTTGTCATGATCTCATTTGGTATGAATAGAACGGATCGGCTGTCCGCAATCCGGCTTGGTGTGGTGTAGATGGCCGCATCATGAACTTTTACTGAGCTTATTCTAACGAGTTATGAAGTGAAGGTTTATCTGTAGAGATATCTATGTTCATATCATACTTCTACACATGTGATCTCAATTAGCTAAGTTTAACGCAATGAAATGTCAGTTTGAAATGAGAAAGTTTGCTAAGCCAACTAATGACAGTATAATAGGTTGCATCAAGTCCAATCTTCTTCTAATCTTAAAGTCATGTCTTTTGTGAGCCCTTCATGAGATTATGTCTTTGGTGAACCTTTCATGAGCTTATTCTAACGAGTTATGAAGTGAAGCTTTATCCGTAGTGCTATCCATGTTCATATCATACTTCTACACATGTGATCTCAATTAGCTAAGTTCAACGCAATGAAATGTCTGTTTGACATGTGAAAGTGTGCTAAGCCCACTAATGACGATGTAATACGTTGCATCCAGTCCAATCTTCTGCTAATCTAAAAGCCATGTATTTTGTGAGCCCTTCATGTGCTTATGTCTTTGGTGAACCTCTCATGAGCTTATTCTAACGATTTACGAAGTGGAGCTTGATCCTTAGAGCTATCCATGTTCATATCATACTTGTACACATGTGATCTCAATTAGCTAAGTTCAACGCAATGAAATGTCAGTTTGAAATAAGAAAGTTTGCTAAATCAACTAATGGCGGTGTAATAGGTAGCATCAAGTCCAATCTTCTTCTAATCTAAAAGTCATGTCTTTTGTGAGCCCTTCATGAGATTATGTCTTTGGTGAACCTTTCATGAGCTTATTCTAACGAGTTATGAAGTGAAGCTTTATCCGTAGAGCTATCCATGTTCATATCATACTTCTACACATGTGATCTCAATTAGCTAAGTTCAACGCAATGAAATGTCTATTTGACATGTGAAAGTGTGCTAAGCCCACTAACGACGATGTAATATGTTGCATCCAGTCCAATATTCTTCTAATCTAAAAGTCATGTCTTTTGTGAGCCCTTCATGAGATTATGTCTTTGGTGAACCTTTCATGAGCTTATTCTAACGAGTTATGAAGTGGAGCTTGATCCTTAGAGCTATCCATGTTCATATCATACTTCTACACATGTGATCTCAATTAGCTAAGTTCAACGCAATGAAATGTCAGTTTAAAATGAGAAAGTTATCTAAGCCAACTAATGGCGGTGTAATAGGTTGCATCAAGTCCAATCTTCTTCTAATCTAAAAGTCATGTCTTTTGTGAGCCCTTCATGAGATTATGTCTTTGGTGAACCTTTTATGAGCTTATTCGAACGAGTTATTAAGTGAAGCTTTATCCGTAGAGCTATCCATGTTCATATCATACTTCTACACTTGTGATCTCAATTAGCTAAGTTCAATGCAATGAAATGTCTGTTTGACATGTGAAAGTGTGCTAAGCCCACTAATGACGATGTAATAGGTTGCATCCAGTCCAATCTTCTGCTAATCTAAAAGCCATGTCTTTTGTGAGCCCTTCATGAGCTTATGTCTTTGGTGTACCTTTCATGAGCTTATTCTAACGAGTTATGAAGTGAAGTTTTATCCGTAGAGCTATCCATGTTCAAATTATACTTCTACACTTGTGATCTCAGTTAGCTAAGTTCAACGCAATGAAATGCCTGTTTGACATGTGAAAGTGTGCTAGGCCAAATAATGACTATGTAATACGTTGAATCCAGTCCAATCTTCTGCTAATCTAAAAGCCATGTATTTTGTGAGCCCTTCATGAGCTTATGTCTTTTGTCAACCTTTCTTGAGCTTATTCTAACGAGTTATGAAGTGGAGCTTGATCCTCAGAGCTATCCATATTCATATCATACTTCTACACATGTGATCTCAATTAGCTTAGTTCAACGCAATGAAATGTCAGTTTAAAATGAGAAAGTTATCTAAGCCAACTAATGGCGGTGTAATAGGTTGCATCAAGTCCAATCTTCTTCTAATCTAAAAGTCATGTCTTTTGTGAGCCCTTCATGAGATTATGTCTTTGGTGAACCTTTCATGAGCTTATTCTAACGAGTTATGAAGTGAAGCTTTATCCGTAGAGTTATCCATGTTCATATCATACTTCTACACTTGTGATCTCAATTAGCTAAGTTCAACGCAATGAAATGTTAGTTTAAAATGAGAAAGTTTGCTAAGCCAACTAATGGCGGTGTAATAGGTTGCATCTAGTCCAATCTTCTGCTAATCTAAAAGCCATGTCTTTTGTGAGCCCTTCATGAGATTATGTCTTTGGTGAACCTTTCATGAGCTTATTCTAACGAGTTATGAAGTGAAGCTTTATCCGTAGAGCTATCCATGTTCATATCATACTTCTACACTTGTGATCTCAATTAGCTAAGTTCAATGCAATGAAATGTCTGTTTGACATGTGAAAGTGTGCTAAGCCCACTAATGACGATGTAATAGGTTGCATCCAGTCCAATCTTCTGCTAATCTAAAAGCCATGTCTTTTGTGAGCCCTTCATGAGCTTATGTCTTTGGTGAACCTTTCATGAGCTTATTCTAACGAGTTATGAAGTGAAGCTTTATCCGTAGAGCTATCCATGTTCATATTATACTTCTACACTTGTGATCTTAGTTAGCTAAGTTCAACGCAATGAAATGCCTGTTTGACATGTGAAAGTGTGCTAAGCCAAATAATGACTATGTAATACGTTGAATCCAGTCCAATCTTCTGCTAATCTAAAAGCCATGTATTTTGTGAGCCCTTCATGAGCTTATGTCTTTTGTCAACATTTCTTGAGCTTATTCTAACGAGTTATGAAGTGGAACTTGATCCTCAGAGCTATCCATGTTCATATCATACTTCTACACATGTGATCTCAATTAGCTAAGTTCAACGCAATGAAATGTCAGTTTAAAATGAGAAAGTTATCTAAGGCAACTAATGGCGGTGTAATAGGTTGCATCAAGTCCAATCTTCTTCTAATCTAAAAGTCATGTCTTTTGTGAGCCCTTCATGAGATTATGTCTTTGGTGAACCTTTCATGAGCTTATTCTAACGAGTTATGAAGTGAAGCTTTATCCGTAGAGCTATCCATGTTCATATCATACTTCTACACTTGTGATCTCAATTAGCTAAGTTCAACGCAATGAAATGTCTGTTTGACATGTGAAAGTTTGCTAAGCCAACTAATGGCGGTGTAATAGGTTGCATCAAGTCCAATCTTCTTCTAATCTTAAAGTCATGTCTTTTGTGAGCCCTTCATGAGATTATGTCTTTGGTGAACCTTTCATGAGCTTATTCTAACGAGTTATGAAGTGAATCTTTATCCGTAGTGCTATCCATGTTCATATCATACTTCTACACATGTGATCTCAATTAGCTAAGTTCAACGCAATGAAATGTCTGTTTGACATGTGAAAGTGTGCTAAGCCCACTAATGACGATGTAATACGTTGCATCCAGTCCAATCTTCTGCTAATCTAAAAGCCATGTATTTTGTGAGCCCTTCATGTGCTTATGTCTTTGGTGAACCTCTCATGAGCTTATTCTAACGATTTATGAAGTGGAGCTTGATCCTTAGAGCTATCCATGTTCATATCATACTTGTACACATGTGATCTCAATTAGCTAAGTTCAACGCAATGAATTGTCAGTTTGAAATAAGAAAGTTTGCTAAATCAACTAATGGCGGTGTAATAGGTAGCATCAAGTCCAATCTTCTTCTAATCTAAAAGTCATGTCTTTTGTGAGCCCTTCATGAGATTATGTCTTTGGTGAACCTTTCATGAGCTTATTCTAACGAGTTATGAAGTGAAGCTTTATCCGTAGTGCTATCCATGTTCATATCATACTTCTACACATGTGATCTCAATTAGCTAAGTTCAACGCAATGAAATGTCTATTTGACATGTGAAAGTGTGCTAAGCCCACTAACGACGATGTAATATGTTGCATCCAGTCCAATATTCTGCTAATCTAAAAGCCATGTCTTTTGTGAGCCCTTCATGTGCTAATGTCTTTGGTGAACTTTTACTGAGCTTATTCTAACGAGTTATGAAGTGAAGGTTTATCTGTAGAGATATCTATGTTCATATCATACTTCTACACATGTGATCTCAATTAGCTAAGTTTAACGCAATGAAATGTCAGTTTGAAATGAGAAAGTTTGCTAAGCCAACTAATGACAGTATAATAGGTTGCATCCAGTCCAATCTTCTGCTAATCTAAAAGCCATGTCTTTTGTGAGCCCTTCATGAGCTTATGTCTTTGGTGAACCTTTCATGAGCTTATTCTAACGAGTTATGAAGTGAAGCTTTATCCGTAGAGCTATCCATGTTCATATCATACTTCTACACTTGTGATCTCAGTTAGCTAAGTTCAATGCAATGAAATGTCTGTTTGACATGTGAAAGTGTGCTAAGGTCACTAATGACGATGTAATACGTTGCATCCAGTCCAATCTTCTGCTAATCTAAAAGCCATGTCTTTTGTGAGCCCTTCATGAGCTTATGTCTTTGGTGAACCTTTCATGAGCTTATTCTAACGAGTTATGAAGTGAAGCTTTATCCGTAGAGCTATCCATGTTCATATTATACTTCTACACTTGTGATCTCAGTTAGCTAAGTTCAACGCAATGAAATGCATGTTTGACATGTGAAAGTGCGCTAAGCCAACTAATGACTATGTAATACGTTGAATCCAGTCCAATCTTCTGCTAATCTAAAAGCCATGTATTTTGTGAGCCCTTCATGTGCTTATGTCTTTGGTGAACCTCTCATGAGCTTGTTCTAACGATTTATGAAGTGGAGCTTGATCCTTAGAGCTATCCATGTTCATATCATACTTGTACACATGTGATCTCAATTAGCTAAGTTCAACGCAATGAAATGTCAGTTTGAAATAAGAAAGTTTGCTAAGCCAACTAATGGCGGTGTAATAGGTAGCATCAAGTCCAATCTTCTTCTAATCTAAAAGTCATGTCTTTTGTGAGCCCTTCATGAGATTATGTCTTTGGTGAACCTTTCATGAGCTTATTCTAACGAGTTATGAAGTGAAGCTTTATCCGTAGTGCTATCCATGTTCATATCATACTTCTACACATGTGATCTCAATTAGCTAAGTTCAACGCAATGAAATGTCTATTTGACATGTGAAAGTGTGCTAAGCCCACTAACGACGATGTAATATGTTGCATCCAGTCCAATATTCTGCTAATCTAAAAGCCATGTCTTTTGTGAGCCCTTCATGTGCTAATGTCTTTGGTGAACTTTTACTGAGCTTATTCTAACGAGTTATGGAGTGAAGGTTTATCTGTAGAGATATCTATGTTCATATTATACTTCTACACATGTGATCTCAATTAGCTAAGTTCAACGCAATGAAATGTCAGTTTGAAATGAGAAAGTTTGCTAAGCCAACTAATGACAGTGTAATAGGTTGCATCCAGTCCAATCTTCTGCTAATCTAAAAGCCATGTCTTTTGTGAGCCCTTCATGAGCTTATGTCTTTGGTGAACCTTTCATGAGCTTATTCTAACGAGTTATGAAGTGAAGTTTTATCCGTAGAGCTATCCATGTTCATATCATACTTCTACACTTGTGATCTCAGTTAGCTAAGTTCAATGCAATGAAATGTCTGTTTGATATGTGAAAGTGTGCTAAGCCAACTAATGACTATGTAATACGTTGAATCCAGTCCAATCTTCTACTAATCTAAAAGCCATGTATTTTGTGAGCCCTTCATGAGCTTATGTCTTTTGTCAACCTTTCTTGAGCTTATTCTAACGAGTTATGAAGTGGAGCTTGATCCTCAGAGCTATCCATATTCATATCATACTTCTACACATGTGATCTCAGTTAGCTAAGTTCAACGCAATGAAATGTCAGTTTAAAATGAGAAAGTTTACTAAGCCAACTAATGGCAGTGTAATAGGTAGCATCAAGTCCAATCTTCTTCTAATCTAAAAGTCATGTCTTTTGTGAGCCCTTCATGAGATTATGTCTTTGGTGAACCTTTCATGAGCTTATTCGAACGAGTTATTAAGTGAAGCTTTATCCGTAGAGCTATCCATGTTCATATCATACTTCTACAGTTGTGATCTCAATTAGCTAAGTTCAATGCAATGAAATGTCTGTTTGACATGTGAAAGTGTGCTAAGGTCACTAATGACGATGTAATACGTTGCATCCAGTCCAATCTTCTGCTAATCTAAAAGCCATGTCTTTTGTGAGCCCTTCATGAGCTTATGTCTTTGGTGAACCTTTCATGAGCTTATTCTAACGAGTTATGAAGTGAAGCTTTATCCGTAGAGCTATCCATGTTCATATTATACTTCTACACTTGTGATCTCAGTTAGCTAAGTTCAACGCAATGAAATGCATGTTTGACATGTGAAAGTGTGCTAAGCCAACTAATGACTATGTAATACGTTGAATCCAGTCCAATCTTCTGCTAATCTAAAAGCCATGTATTTTGTGAGCCCTTCATGTGCTTATGTCTTTGGTGAACCTCTCATGAGCTTGTTCTAACGATTTATGACGTGGAGCTTGATCCTTAGAGCTATCCATGTTCATATCATACTTGTACACATGTGATCTCAATTAGCTAAGTTCAACGCAATGAAATGTCAGTTTGAAATAAGAAAGTTTGCTAAGCCAACTAATGGCGGTGTAATAGGTAGCATCAAGTCCAATCTTCTTCTAATCTAAAAGTCATGTCTTTTGTGAGCCCTTCATGAGATTATGTCTTTGGTGAACCTTTCATGAGCTTATTCTAACGAGTTATGAAGTGAAGCTTTATCCGTAGTGCTATCCATGTTCATATCATACTTCTACACATGTGATCTTAATTAGCTAAGTTCAACGCAATGAAATGTCTATTTGACATGTGAAAGTGTGCTAAGCCCACTAACGACGATGTAATATGTTGCATCCAGTCCAATATTCTGCTAATCTAAAAGCCATGTCTTTTGTGAGCCCTTCATGTGCTAATGTCTTTGGTGAACTTTTACTGAGCTTATTCTAACGAGTTATGGAGTGAAGGTTTATCTGTAGAGATATCTATGTTCATATCATACTTCTACACATGTGATCTCAATTAGCTAAGTTCAACGCAATGAAATGTCAGTTTGAAATGAGAAAGTTTGCTAAGCCAACTAATGACAGTGTAATAGGTTGCATCCAGTCCAATCTTCTGCTAATCTAAAAGCCATGTCTTTTGTGAGCCCTTCATGAGCTTATGTCTTTGGTGAACCTTTCATGAGCTTATTCTAACGAGTTATGAAGTGAAGCTTTATCCGTAGAGCTATCCATGTTCATATCATACTTCTACACTTGTGATCTCAGTTAGCTAAGTTCAATGCAATGAAATGTCTGTTTGATATGTGAAAGTGTGCTAAGCCAACTAATGACTATGTAATATGTTGAATCCAGTCCAATCTTCTACTAATCTAAAAGCCATGTATTTTGTGAGCCCTTTATGAGCTTATGTCTTTTGTCAACCTTTCTTGAGCTTATTCTAACGAGTTATGAAGTGGAGCTTGATCCTCAGAGCTACCCATATTCATATCATACTTCTACACATGTGATCTCAATTAGCTAAGTTCAACGCAATGAAATGTCAGTTTAAAATGAGAAAGTTTACTAAGCCAACTAATGACAGTGTAATAGGTTGCATCCAGTCCAATCTTCTGCTAATCTAAAAGCCATGTCTTTTGTGAGCCCTTCATGAGCTTATGTCTTTGGTGAACCTTTCATGAGCTTATTCTAACGAGTTATGAAGTGAAGCTTTATCCGTAGTGCTATCCATGTTCATATCATACTTCTACACATGTGATCTCAATTAGCTAAGTTCAACGCAATGAAATGTCTATTTGACATGTGAAAGTGTGCTAAGCCCACTAACGACGATGTAATATGTTGCATCCAGTCCAATATTCTGCTAATCTAAAAGCCATGTCTTTTGTGAGCCCTTCATGTGCTAATGTCTTTGGTGAACTTTTACTGAGCTTATTCTAACGAGTTATGAAGTGGAGCTTGATCCTCAGAGCTACCCATATTCATATCATACTTCTACACATGTGATCTCAATTAGCTAAGTTCAACGCAATGAAATGTCAGTTTAAAATGAGAAAGTTTACTAAGCCAACTAATGGCAGTGTAATAGGTAGCATCAAGTCCAATCTTCTTCTAATCTAAAAGTCATGTCTTTTGTGAGCCCTTCATGAGATTATGTCTTTGGTGAACCTTTCATGAGCTTATTCGAACGAGTTATTAAGTAAAGCTTTATCCGTAGTGCTATCCATGTTCATATCATACTTCTACACTTGTGATCTCAATTAGCTAAGTTCAATGCAATGAAATGTCTGTTTGACATGTGAAAGTGTGCTAAGGCCACTAATGACGATGTAATACGTTGCATCCAGTCCAATCTTCTGCTAATCTAAAAGCCATGTCTTTTGTGAGCCCTTCATGAGCTTATGTCTTTGGTGAACCTTTCATGAGCTTATTATAACGAGTTATGAAGTGAAGCTTTATCCGTAGAGCTATCCATGTTCATATTATACTTCTACACTTGTGATCTCAGTTAGCTAAGTTCAACGCAATGAAATGCCTGTTTGACATGTGAAAGTGTGCTAAGCCAACTAATGACTATGTAATACGTTGAATCCAGTCCAATCTTCTGCTAATCTAAAAGCCATGTATTTTGTGAGCCCTTCATGTGCTTATGTCTTTGGTGAACCTCTCATGAGCTTATTCTAACGAATTATGAAGTGGAGCTTGATCCTTAGAGCTATCCATGTTCATATCATACTTGTACACATGTGATCTCAATTAGCTAAGTTCAACGCAATGAAATGTCAGTTTGAAATAAGAAAGTTTGCTAAGCCAACTAATGGCGGTGTAATAGGTAGCATCAAGTCCAATCTTCTTCTAATCTAAAAGTCATGTCTTTTGTAAGCCCTTCATGAGATTATGTCTTTGGTGAACCTTTCATGAGCTTATTCTAACGAGTTATGAAGTGAAGCTTTATCCGTAGTGCTATCCATGTTTATATCATACTTCTACACTTGTGATCTCAATTAGCTAAGTTCAATGCAATGAAATGTCTGTTTGACATGTGAAAGTGTGCTAAGCCCACTAACGACGATGTAATATGTTGCATCCAGTCCAATATTCTGCTAATCTTAAAGCCATGTCTTTTGTGAGCCCTTCATGTGCTAATGTCTTTGGTGAACTTTTACTGAGCTTATTCTAACGAGTTATGAAGTGAAGGTTTATCTGTAGAGATATCCATGTTCATATCATACTTCTACACATGTGATTTCAATTAGCTAAGTTCAACGCAATGAAATGTCAGTTTGAAATGAGAAAGTTTGCTAAGCCAACTAATGACAGTGTAATAGGTTGCATCCAGTCCAATCTTCTGCTAATCTAAAAGCCATGTCTTTTGTGAGCCCTTCATGAGCTTATGTCTTTGGTGAACCTTTCATGAGCTTATTCTAACGAGTTATGAAGTGAAGCTTTATCCGTAGAGCTATCCATGTTCATATCATACTTCTACACTTGTGATCTCAGTTAGCTAAGTTCAATGCAATGAAATGTCTGTTTGATATGTGAAAGTGTGCTAAGGCCACTAATGACGATGTAATACGTTGCATCCAGTCCAATCTTCTGCTAATCTAAAAGCCATGTCTTTTGTGAGCCCTTCATGAGCTTATGTCTTTGGTGAACCTTTCATGAGCTTATTATAACGAGTTATGAAGTGAAGCTTTATCCGTAGAGCTATCCATGTTCATATTATACTTCTACACTTGTGATCTCAGTTAGCTAAGTTCAACGCAATGAAATGCCTGTTTGACATATGAAAGTGTGCTAAGCCAACTAATGACTATGTAATACATTGAATCCAGTCCAATCTTCTGCTAATCTAAAAGCCATGTATTTTGTGAGCCCTTCATGTGCTTATGTCTTTGGTGAACCTCTCATGAGCTTATTCTAACGATTTATGAAGTGGAGCTTGATCCTTAGAGCTATCCATGTTCATATCATACTTGTACACATGTGATCTCAATTAGCTAAGTTCAACGCAATGAAATGTCAGTTTGAAATAAGAAAGTTTGCTAAGCCAACTAATGGCGGTGTAATAGGTAGCATCAAGTCCAATCTTCTTCTCATCTAAAAGTCATGTCTTTTGTGAGCCCTTCATGAGATTATGTCTTTGGTGAACCTTTCATGAGCTTATTATAACGAGTTATGAAGTGAAGCTTTATCCGTAGAGCTATCCATGTTCATATCATACTTCTACACTTGTGATCTCAATTAGCTAAGTTCAATGCAATGAAATGTCTGTTTGACATGTGAAAGTGTGCTAAGCCCACTAATGACGATGTAATACGTTGCATCCAGTCCAATCTTCTGCTAATCTAAAAGCCATGTATTTTGTGAGCCCTTCATGAGCTTATGTCTTTGGTGAACCTTTCATGAGCTTATTCTAACGAGTTATGAAGTGAAGCTTTATCCGTAGAGCTATCCATGTTCATATTATACTTCTACACTTGTGATCTCAGTTAGCTAAGTTCAACGCAATGAAATGCCTGTTTGACATGTGAAAGTGTGCTAAGCCAAATAATGACTATGTAATACGTTGAATCCAGTCCAATCTTCTACTAATCTAAAAGCCATGTATTTTGTGAGCCCTTCATGAGCTTATGTCTTTTGTCAACCTTTCTTGAGCTTATTCTAACGAGTTATGAAGTGGAGCTTGATCCTCAGAGCTACCCATATTCATATCATACTTCTACACATGTGATCTCAATTAGCTAAGTTCAACGCAATGAAATGTCAGTTTAAAATGAGAAAGTTTGCAAAGCCAACTAATGGCAGTGTAATAGGTAGCATCAAGTCCAATCTTCTTCTAATCTAAAAGTCATGTCTTTTGTGAGCCCTTCATGAGATTATGTCTTTGGTGAACCTTTCATGAGCTTATTCTAACGAGTTATGAAGTGAAGCTTTATCCGTAGAGCTATCCATGTTCATATCATACTTCTACACTTGTGATCTCAATTAGCTAAGTTCAATGCAATGAAATGTCTGTTTGACATGTGAAAGTGTGCTAAGCCAACTAATGGCGGTGTAATAGGTTGCATCAAGGCCAATCTTCTTCTAATCTAAAAGCCATGTCTTTTGTGAGCCCTTCATGAGCTTATGTCTTTGGTGAACCTTTCATGAGCTTATTATAACGAGTTATGAAGTGAAGCTTTATCCGTAGAGCTATCCATGTTCATATTATACTTCTACACTTGTGATCTCAGTTAGCTAAGTTCAACGCAATGAAATGCCTGTTTGACATGTGAAAGTGTGCTAAGCCAAATAACGACAATGTAATACGTTGCATCCAGTCCAATCTTCTGCTAATCTAAAAGCCATGTATTTTGTGAGCCCTTCATGTGCTTATGTCTTTGGTGAACCTTTCTTGAGCTTATTCTAACGAGTTATGAAGTGGAGCTTGATCCTCAGAGCTATCCATGTTCATATCATACTTCTACACATGTGATCTCAATTAACTAAGTTCAACGCAATGAAATGTCAATTTGAAATAAGAAAGTTTGCTAAGCCAACTAATGGCAGTGTAATAGGTTGCATCCAGTCCAATCTTCTGCTAATCTAAAAGCCATATCTTTTGTAAGCCCTTCATGGGATTATGTCTTTGGTGAACCTCTCATGAGCTTATTCGAACGAGTTATTAAGTGAAGCTTTATCCGTAGAGTTATCCATGTTCATATCATACTTCTACACTTGTGATCTCAATTAGCTAAGTTCAATGCATTGAAATGTCTGTTTGACATGTGAAAGTGTGCTAAGCCCACTAATGACGATGTAATAGGTTGCATCCAGTCCAATCTTCTGCTAATCTAAAAGCCATGTCTTTTGTGAGCCCTTCATGAGCTTATGTCTTTGGTGAACCTTTCATGAGCTTATTCTAACGAGTTATGAAGTGAAGCTTTATCCGTAGAGCTATCCATGTTCATATTATACTTCTACACTTGTGATCTCAGTTAGCTAAGTTCAACGCAATGAAATGCCTGTTTGACATGTGAAAGTGTGCTAAGCCAAATAATGACTATGTAATACGTTGAATCCAGTCCAATCTTCTACTAATCTAAAAGCCATGTATTTTGTGAGCCCTTCATGAGCTTATGTCTTTTGTCAACCTTTCTTGAGCTTATTCTAACGAGTTATGAAGTGGAGCTTGATCCTCAGAGCTACCCATATTCATATCATACTTCTACACATGTGATCTCAATTAGCTAAGTTCAACGCAATGAAATGTCAGTTTAAAATGAGAAAGTTTGCAAAGCCAACTAATGGCAGTGTAATAGGTAGCATCAAGTCCAATCTTCTTCTAATCTAAAAGTCATGTCTTTTGTGAGCCCTTCATGAGATTATGTCTTTGGTGAACCTTTCATGAGCTTATTCTAACGAGTTATGAAGTGAAGCTTTATCCGTAGAGCTATCAATGTTCATATCATACTTCTACACATGTGATCTCAATTATAGCTAAGTTCAACGCAATGAAATGTCTATTTGACATGTGAAAGTGTGCTAAGCCCACTAACGACGATGTAATATGTTGCATCGAGTCCAATCTTCTGCTAATCTAAAAGCCATGTCTTTTGTGAGCCCTTCATGTGCTTATGTCTTTGGTCAACCTTTCATGAGCTTATTCTAACGAGTTTTGAAGTGGAGCTTGATCCTTAAAGCTATCCATGTTCATATCATACTTCTACACATGTGATCTCAATTAGCTAAGTTCAACGCAATGAAATGTCAGTTTAAAATGAGAAAGTTTGCGAAGCCAGTTAATGGCGGTGTAATAGGTTGCATCAAGTCCAATCTTCTTCTAATCTTAAAGTCATGTCTTTTGTGATCCCTTCATGAGATTATGTCTTTGGTGAACCTTTCATGAGCTTATTCTAACGAGTTATGAAGTGAATCTTTATCCGTAGAGCTATCCATGTTCATATCATACTTCTACACTTGTGATCTCAATTAGCTAAGTTCAATGCAATGAAATGTCTGTTTGACATGTGAAAGTGTGCTAAGCCCACTAATGACGATGTAATAGGTTGCATCCAGTCCAATCTTCTGCTAATCTAAAAGCCATGTCTTTTGTGAGCCCTTCATGAGCTTATGTCTTTGGTGAACCTTTCATGAGCTTATTCTAACGAGTTATGAAGTGAAGCTTTATCCGTAGAGCTATCCATGTTCATATCATACTTCTACACTTGTGATCTTAGTTAGCTAAGTTCAATGCAATGAAATGTCTGTTTGACATGTGAAAGTGTGCTAAGCCAACTAATGACTATGTAATACGTTGAATCCAGTCCAATCTTCTGCTAATCTAAAAGCCATGTATTTTGTGAGCCCTTCATGAGCTTATGTCTTTTGTCAACCTTTCTTGAGCTTATTCTAACGAGTTATGAAGTGTAGCTTGATCCTCAGAGCTACCCATGTTCATATCATACTTCTACACATGTGATCTCAATTAGCTAAGTTCAACGCAATGAAATGTCAGTTTATAATGAGAAAGTTTGCTAAGCCAACTAATGGCGGTGTAATAGGTTGCATCAAGTCCAATCTTCTGCTAATCTAAAAGCCATGTCTTTTGTGAGTCTTTGGTGAACCATTCATGAGCTTATTCTAACGAGTAATGAAGTGAAGCTTTATCCGTAGAGCTATCCATGTTCATATCATACTTCTACACATGTGATCTCAATTATAGCTAAGTTCAACGCAATGAAATGTCTATTTGACATGTGAAAGTGTGCTAAGCCCACTAACGACGATGTAATACGTTGCATCCAGTCCAATCTTCTGCTAATCTAAAAGCCATGTCTTTTGTGAGCCCTTCATGAGCTTATGTCTTTGGTGAACCTTTCTTGAGCTTATTCTAACGAGTTATGAAGTGAAGCTTTATCCGTAGAGCTATCCATGTTCATATCATACTTCTACACTTGTGATCTCAGTTAGCTAAGTTCAATGCAATGAAATGTCTGTTTGACATGTGAAAGTGTGCTAAGCCAACTAATGACTATGTAATACGTTGAATCCAGTCCAATCTTCTGCTAATCTAAAAGCCATGTATTTTGTGAGCCCTTCATGAGCTTATGTCTTTTGTCAACCTTTCTTGAGCTTATTCTAACGAGTTATGAAGTGGAGCTTGATCCTCAGAGCTACCCATATTCATATCATACTTCTACACATGTGATCTCAATTAGCTAAGTTCAACGCAATGAAATGTCAGTTTAAAATGAGAAAGTTTGCTAAGCCAACTAATGGCGGTGTAATAGGTTGCATCAAGTCCAATCTTCTGCTAATCTAAAAGCCATGTATTTTGTGAGCCCTTCATGAGATTATGTCTTTGGTGAACCTTTCATGAGCTTATTCTAACGAGTTATGAAGTGAAGCTTTATCCGTAGAGCTATCCATGTTCACATCATACTTCTACACATGTGATCTCAATTATAGCTAAGTTCAACGCAATGAAATGTCAGTTTAAAATGAGAAAGTTTGCTAAGCCAACTAATGGCGGTGTAATAGGTTGCATCAAGTCCAATCTTCTGCTAATCTAAAAGCCATGTCTTTTGTGAGCCCTTCATGAGCTTATGTCTTTGGTGAACCTTTCATGAGCTTATTTTAACGAGTTATGAAGTGGAGCTTGATCCTAAGAGCTATCCATGTTCATATCATACTTCTACACATGTGATCTCAATTAGCTAAGTTCAACGCAATGAAATGTCTATTTGACATGTGAAAGTGTTCTAAGCCCACTAACGACGATGTAATATGTTGCATCCAGTCCAATCTTCTGCTAATCTAAAAGCCATGTCTTTTGTGATCCCTTCATGTGCTTATGTCTTGGGTGAACCTTTCATGAGCTTATTCTAACGAGTTTTGAAGTGGAGCTTGATCCTTAGAGCTATCCATGTTCATATTATACTTCTACACTTGTGATCTCAGTTAGCTAAGTTCAATGCAATGAAATGTCTGTTTGACATGTGAAAGTGTGCTAAGCCAACTAATGACTATGTAATACGTTGAATCCAGTCCAATCTTCTGCTAATCTAAAAGCCATGTATTTTGTGAGCCCTTCATGAGCTTATGTCTTTGGTGAACCTTTCATGAGCTTATTCTAACGAGTTATGAAGTGGAGCTTGATCCTAAGAGCTATCCATGTTCATATCATACTTCTACACATGTGATCTCAATTAGTTAAGTTCAACGCAATGAAATGTCTATTTGACATGTGAAAGTGTGCTAAGCCCACTAACGACGATATAATATGTTGCATCCAGTCCAATCTTCTGCTAATCTAAAAGCCATGTCTTTTGTGATCCCTTCATGTGCTTATGTCTTTGGTGAACCTTTCATGAGCTTATTCTAACGAGTTTTGAAGTGGAGCTTGATCCTTAGAGCTATCCATGTTCATATCATACTTCTTCACATGTGATCTCAATTAGCTAAGTTCAACGCAATGAAATGTCAGTTTGAAATGAGAAAGTTTGCTAAGCCAACTAATGGCAGTGTAATAGGTTGCATCCAGTCCAATCTTCTGCTAATCTAAAAGCCATGTCTTTTGTGAGCCCTTCATGAGATTATGTCTTTGGTGAACCTTTCATGAGCTTATTCTAACGAGTTATGAAGTGAAGCTTTATCCGTAGAGCTATCCATGTTCATATCATACTTCTACACATGTGATCTCAATTATAGCTAAGTTCAACGCAATGAAATGTCAGTTTAAAATGAGAAAGTTTGCTAAGCCAACTAATGGCGGTGTAATAGGTTGCATCAAGTCCAATCTTCTGCTAATCTAAAAGCCATGTCTTTTGTGAGCCCTTCATGAGATTATGTCTTTGGTGAAACTTTCATGAACTTATTCTAACGAGTTATGAAGTGAAGCTTTATCCGTAGAGCTATCCATGTTCATATCATACTTCTACACATGTGATCTCAATTAGCTAAGTTCAACGCAATGAAATGTCTATTTGACATGTGAAAGTGTGCTAAGCCCACTAACGACGATGTAATATGTTGCATCCAGTCCAATCTTCTGCTAATCTAAAAGCCATGTCTTTTGTGATCCCTTCATGTGCTTATGTCTTTGGTGAACCTTTCATGAGCTTATTCTAACGAGTTTTGAAGTGGAGCTTGATCCTTAGAGCTATCCATGTTCATATCATACTTCTACACATGTGATCTCAATTAGGTAAGTTCAACGCAATGAAATGTCAGTTTGAAATGAAAAAGTTTGCTAAGCCAACTAATGGCAGTGTAATAGGTTGTATCCAGTCCAATCTTCTGCTAATCTAAAAGCCATGACTTTTGTGAGCCCTTCATGAGATTATGTGTTTGGTGAACCTTTAATGAGCTTATTCTAACGAGTTATGAAGTGAAGCTTATCTGTAGTGCTATCCATGTTCATATCATACTTCTACACATCTGATCTCAATTAGCTAAGTTCAACGCAATGAAATGTCTGTTTGACATGTGAAAGTGTGCTAAGCCCACTAATGACGATGTTATACGTTGCATCCAGTCCAATCTTCTGCTAATCTAAAAGCCATGACTTTTGTGAGCCCTTCATGAGATTATGTCTTTGGTAAACCTTTAATGAGCTTATTCTAACGAGTTATGAAGTGAAGCTTTATCCGTAGTGCTATCCATGTTCATATCATACTTCTACACATCTGATCTCAATTAGCTAAGTTCAACGCAATGAAATGTCTGTTTGACATGTGAAAGTGTGCTAAGCCCACTAATGACGATGTAAAACGTTGCATCCAGTCCAATCTTCTGCTAATCTAAAAGCCATGTCTTTTGTGAGCCCTTCATGAGCTTATGTCTTTGGTGAACCTTTCATGAGCTTATTTTAACGAGTTATGAAGTGGAGCTTGATCCTAAGAGCTATCCATGTTCATATCATACTTCTACACATGTGATCTCAATTAGCTAAGTTCAACGCAATGAAATGTCTATTTGACATGTGAAAGTGTTCTAAGCCCACTAACGACGATGTAATATGTTGCATCCAGTCCAATCTTCAGCTAATCTAAAAGCCATGTCTTTTGTGATCCCTTCATGTGCTTATGTCTTGGGTGAACCTTTCATGAGCTTATTCTAACGAGTTTTGAAGTGGAGCTTGATCCTTAGAGCTATCCATGTTCATATTATACTTCTACACTTGTGATCTCAGTTAGCTAAGTTCAATGCAATGAAATGTCTGTTTGACATGTGAAAGTGTGCTAAGCCAACTAATGACTATGTAATACGTTGAATCCAGTCCAATCTTCTGCTAATCTAAAAGCCATGTATTTTGTGAGCCCTTCATGAGCTTATGTCTTTGGTGAACCTTTCATGAGCTTATTCTAACGAGTTATGAAGTGGAGCTTGATCCTAAGAGCTATCCATGTTCATATCATACTTCTACACATGTGATCTCAATTAGTTAAGTTCAACGCAATGAAATGTCTATTTGACATGTGAAAGTGTGCTAAGCCCACTAACGACGATATAATATGTTGCATCCAGTCCAATCTTCTGCTAATCTAAAAGCCATGTCTTTTGTGATCCCTTCATGTGCTTATGTCTTTGGTGAACCTTTCATGAGCTTATTCTAACGAGTTTTGAAGTGGAGCTTGATCCTTAGAGCTATCCATGTTCATATCATACTTCTTCACATATGATCTCAATTAGCTAAGTTCAACGCAATGAAATGTCAGTTTGAAATGAGAAAGTTTGCTAAGCCAACTAATGGCAGTGTAATAGGTTGCATCCAGTCCAATCTTCTGCTAATCTAAAAGCCATGACTTTTGTGAGCCCTTCATGAGATTATGTGTTTGGTGAACCTTTAATGAGCTTATTCTAACGAGTTATGAAGTGAAGCTTTATCCGTAGTGCTATCCATGTTCATATCATACTTCTACACATCTGATCTCAATTAGCTAAGTTCAACGCAATGAAATGTCTGTTTGACATGTGAAAGTGTGCTAAGCCCACTAATGACGATGTAAAACGTTGCATCCAGTCCAATCTTCTGCTAATCTAAAAGCCATGACTTTTGTGAGCCCTTCATGAGATTATGTCTTTGGTAAACCTTTAATGAGCTTATTCTAACGAGTTATGAAGTAAAGCTTTATCCGTAGTGCTATCCATGTTCATATCATACTTCTACACATCTGATCTCAATTAGCTAAGTTCAACGCAATGAAATGTCTGTTTGACATGTGAAAGTGTGCTAAGCCCACTAATGACGATGTAATACGTTGCATCCAGTCCAATCTTCTGCTAATCTAAAAGCCATGTCTTTTGTGAGCCCTTCATGAGCTTATGTCTTTGGTGAACCTTTCATGAGCTTATTTTAACGAGTTATGAAGTGGAGCTTGATCCTAAGAGCTATCCATGTTCATATCATACTTCTACACATGTGATCTCAATTAGCTAAGTTCAACGCAATGAAATGTCTATTTGACATGTGAAAGTGTGCTAAGCCCACTAACGACGATGTAATATGTTGCATCCAGTCCAATCTTCTGCTAATCTAAAAGCCATGTCTTTTGTGATCCCTTCATGTGCTTATGTCTTGGGTGAACCTTTCATGAGCTTATTCTAACGAGTTATGAAGTGAAGCTTTATCCGTAGTGCTATCCATGTTCATATCATACTTCTACACATGTGATCTCAATTAGCTAAGTTCAACGCAATGAAATGTCTATTTGACATGTGAAAGTGTGCTAAGCCCACTAATGACGATGTAATACGTTGCATCCAGTCCAATCTTCTGCTAATCTAAAAGCCATGTCTTTTGTGAGCCCTTCATGAGCTTATGTCTTTGGTGAACCTTTCATGAGCTTATTCTAACGAGTTATGAAGTGAAGCTTTATCCGTAGAGCTATCCATGTTCGTATCATACTTCTACACTTGTGATCTCAGTTAGCTAAGTTCAATGCAATGAAATGTCTGTTTGACATGTGAAAGTGTGCTAAGCCAACTAATGACTATGTAATACGTTGAATCCAGTCCAATCTTCTGCTAATCTAAAAGCCATGTATTTTGTGAGCCCTTCATGAGCTTATGTCTTTTGTCAACCTTTCTTGAGCTTATTCTAACGAGTTATGAAGTGTAGCTTGATCCTCAGAGCTACCCATGTTCATATCATACTTCTACACATGTGATCTCAATTAGCTAAGTTCAACGCAATGAAATGTCAGTTTATAATGAGAAAGTTTGCTAAGCCAACTAATGGCGGTGTAATAGGTTGCATCAAGTCCAATCTTCTGCTAATCTAAAAGCCATGTCTTTTGTGAGTCTTTGGTGAACCTTTCATGAGCTTATTCTAACGAGTAATGAAGTGAAGCTTTATCCGTAGAGCTATCCATGTTCATATCATACTTCTACACATGTGATCTCAATTATAGCTAAGTTCAACGCAATGAAATGTCAGTTTAAAATGAGAAAGTTTGCTAAGCCAACTAATGGCGGTGTAATAGGTTGCATCAAGTCCAATCTTCTGCTAATCTAAAAGCCATGTATTTTGTGAGCCCTTCATGAGATTATGTCTTTGGTGAACCTTTCATGAGCTTATTCTAACGAGTTATGAAGTGAAGCTTTATCCGTAGAGCTATCCATGTTCACATCATACTTCTACACATGTGATCTCAATTATAGCTAAGTTCAACGCAATGAAATGTCAGTTTAAAATGAGAAAGTTTGCTAAGCCAACTAATGGCGGTGTAATAGGTTGCATCAAGTCCAATCTTCTGCTAATCTAAAAGCCATGTCTTTTGTGAGCCCTTCATGAGATTATGTCTTTGGTGAAACTTTCATGAGCTTATTCTAACGAGTTATGAAGTGAAGCTTTATCCGTAGAGCTATCCATGTTCATATCATACTTCTACACATGTGATCTCAATTATAGCTAAGTTCAACGCAATAAAATGTCTATTTGACATGTGAAAGTGTGCTAAGCCCACTAACGATGATGTAATATGTTGCATCCAGTCTAATCTTCTGCTAATCTAAAAGCCATGACTTTTGTGAGCCCTTCATGAGATTATGTCTTTGGTGAACCTTTAATGAGCTTATTCTAACGAGTTATGAAGTGAAGCTTTATCCGTAGAGCTATCCATGTTCATATCATACTTCTACACTTGTGATCTCAAGTAGCTAAGTTCAATGCAATGAAATGTCTGTTTGACATGTGAAAGTGTGCTAAGCCCACTAATGACGATGTAATACATTGCATCCAGTCCAATCTTCTGCTAATCTAAAAGCCATGTCTTTTGTGAGCCCTTCATGAGCTTATGTCTTTGGTGAACCTTTCATGAGCTTATTCTAACGAGTTATGAAGTGAAGCTTTATCCGTAGAGCTATCCATGTTCATATCATACTTCTACACTTGTGCTCTCAGTTAGCTAAGTTCAATGCAATGAAATGTCTGTTTGACATGTGAAAGTGTGCTAAGCCAACTAATGACTATGTAATACGTTGAATCCAGTCCAATCTTCTGCTAATCTAAAAGCCATGTATTTTGTGAGCCCTTCATGAGCTTATGTCTTTTGTCAACCTTTCTTGAGCTTATTCTAACGAGTTATGAAGTAGAGCTTGATCCTCAGAGCTACCCATATTCATATCATACTTCTACACATGTGATCTCAATTAGCTAAGTTCAACGCAATGAAATGTCAGTTTAAAATGAGAAAGTTTGCTAAGCCAACTAATGGCGGTGTAATAAGTTGCATCAAGTCCAATCTTCTGCTAATCTAAAAGCCATGTCTTTTGTGAGCCCTTCATGAGATTATGTCTTTGGTGAACCTTTCATGAGCTTATTCTAACGAGTTATGAAGTGAAGCTTTATCCGTAGAGCTATCCATGTTCATATCATACTTCTACACATGTGATCTCAATTATAGCTAAGTTCAACACAATGAAATGTTAGTTTAAAATGAGAAAGTTTTCTAAGCCAAGTAATGGCGGTGTAATAGGTTGCATCAAGTCCAATCTTCTGCTAATCTAAAAGCCATGTCTTTTGTGAGCCCTTCATGAGATTATGTCTTTGGTGAAACTTTCATGAACTTATTCTAACGAGTTATGAAGTGAAGCTTTATCCGTAGAGCTATCCATGTTCATATCATACTTCTACACATGTGATCTCAATTAGCTAAGTTCAACGCAATGAAATGTCTATTTGACATGTGAAAGTGTGCTAAGCCCACTAATGACGATGTAATACGTTGCATCCAGTCCAATCTTCTGCTAATCTAAAAGCCATGTCTTTTGTGAGCCCTTCATGAGCTTGTGTCTTTGGTGAACCTTTCATGAGCTTATTCTAACGAGTAATGAAGTGAAGCTTTATCCGTAGAGCTATCCATGTTCATATCATACTTCTACACATGTGATCTCAATTATAGCTAAGTTCAACGCAATGAAATGTCTATTTGACATGTGAAAGTGTGCTAAGCCCACTAACGACAATGTAATACGTTGCATCCAGTCCAATCTTCTGCTAATCTAAAAGCCATGACTTTTGTGAGCCCTTCATGAGATTATGTCTTTGGTAAACCTTTAATGAGCTTATTCTAACGAGTTATGAAGTGAAGCTTTATCCGTAGTGCTATCCATGTTCATATCATACTTCTTCACATGTGATCTCAATTAGCTAAGTTCAACGCAATGAAATGTCAGTTTGAAATGAGAAAGTTTGCTAAGCCAACTAATGGCAGTGTAATAGGTTGCATCCAGTCCAATCTTCTGCTAATCTAAAAGCCATGACTTTTGTGAGCCCTTCATGAGATTATGTCTTTGGTGAACCTTTAATGACCTTATTCTAACGAGTTATGAAGTGAAGCTTTATCCGTAGTGCTATCCATGTTCATATCATACTTCTACACATCTGATCTCAATTAGCTAAGTTCAACGCAATGAAATGTCTGTTTGACATGTGAAAGTGTGCTAAGCCCACTAATGACGATGTAATACGTTGCATCCAGTCCAATCTTCTGCTAATCTAAAAGCCATGTCTTTTGTGAGCCCTTCATGAGCTTATGTCTTTGGTGAACCTTTAATGAGCTTATTCTAACGAGTTATGAAGTGAAGCTTTATCCGTATTGCTATCCATGTTCATATCATACTTCTACACATCTGATCTAAATTAGCTAAGTTCAACGCAATGAAATGTCTGTTTGACATGTGAAAGTGTGCTAAGCCCACTAATGACGATGTAATACGTTGCATCCAGTCCAATCTTCTGCTAATCTAAAAGCCATGTCTTTTGTGAGCCCTTCATGAGCTTATGTCTTTGGTGAACCTTTCATGAGCTTATTCTAACGAGTAATGAAGTGAAGCTTTATCCGTAGAGCTATCCATGTTCATATCATACTTCTACGCATGTGATCTCAATTATAGCTAAGTTCAACGCAATGAAATGTCTATTTGACATGTGAAAGTGTGCTAAGCCCACTAACGACAATGTAATACGTTGCATCCAGTCCAATCTTCTGCTAATCTAAAAGCCATGACTTTTGTGAGCCCTTCATGAGATTATGTCTTTGGTAAACCTTTAATGAGCTTATTCTAACGAGTTATGAAGTGAAGCTTGATCCTTAGAGCTATCCATGTTCATATCATACTTCTACACATCTGATCTCAATTAGCTAAGTTCAACGCAATGAAATGTCTGTTTGACATGTGAAAGTGTGCTAAGCCCACTAATGACGATGTAAAACGTTGCATCCAGTCCAATCTTCTGCTAATCTAAAAGCCATGTCTTTTGTGAGCCCTTCATGAGCTTATGTCTTTGGTGAACCTTTCATGAGCTTATTTTAACGAGTTATGAAGTGGAGCTTGATCCTAAGAGCTATCCATGTTCATATCATACTTCTACACATGTGATATCAATTAGCTAAGTTCAACGCAATGAAATGTCTATTTGACATGTGAAAGTGTGCTAAGCCCACTAACGACGATGTAATATGTTGCATCCAGTCCAATCTTCTGCTAATCTAAAAGCCATGTCTTTTGTGATCCCTTCATGTGCTTATGTCTTGGGTGAACCTTTCATGAGCTTATTCTAACGAGTTTTGAAGTGGAGCTTGATCCTTAGAGCTATCCATGTTCATATCATACTTCTACACTTGTGATCTCAGTTAGCTAAGTTCAATGCAATGAAATGTCTGTTTGACATGTGAAAGTGTGCTAAGCCAACTAATGACTATGTAATACGTTGAATCCAGTCCAATCTTCTGCCAATCTAAAAGCCATGTATTTTGTGAGCCCTTCATGAGCTTATGTCTTTGGTGAACCTTTCATGAGCTTATTCTAACGAGTTATGAAGTGGAGCTTGATCCTAAGAGCTATCCATGTTCATATCATACTTCTACACATGTGATCTCAATTAGTTAAGTTCAACGCAATGAAATGTCTATTTGACATGTGAAAGTGTGCTAAGCCCACTAACGACGATATAATATGTTGCATCTAGTCCAATCTTCTGCTAATCTAAAAGCCATGTCTTTTGTGATCCCTTCATGTGCTTATGTCTTGGGTGAACCTTTCATGAGCTTATTCTAACGAGTTTTGAAGTGGAGCTTGATCCTTAGAGCTATCCATGTTCATATCATACTTCTTCACATGTGATCTCAATTAGCTAAGTTCAACGCAATGAAATGTCAGTTTGAAATGAGAAAGTTTGCTAAGCCAACTAATGGCAGTGTAATAGGTTGCATCCAGTCCAATCTTCTGCTAATCTAAAAGCCATGACTTTTGTGAGCCCTTCATGAGATTATGTCTTTGGTGAACCTTTAATGACCTTATTCTAACGAGTTATGAAGTGAAGCTTTATCCGTAGTGCTATCCATGTTCATATCATACTTCTACACATCTGATCTCAATTAGCTAAGTTCAACGCAATGAAATGTCTGTTTGACATGTGAAAGTGTGCTAAGCCCACTAATGACGATGTAATACGTTGCATCCAGTCCAATCTTCTGCTAATCTAAAAGCCATGTCTTTTGTGAGCCCTTCATGAGCTTATGTCTTTGGTGAACCTTTAATGAGCTTATTCTAACGAGTTATGAAGTGAAGCTTTATCCGTATTGCTATCCATGTTCATATCATACTTCTACACATCTGATCTAAATTAGCTAAGTTCAACGCAATGAAATGTCTGTTTGACATGTGAAAGTGTGCTAAGCCCACTAATGACGATGTAATACGTTGCATCCAGTCCAATCTTCTGCTAATCTAAAAGCCATGTCTTTTGTGAGCCCTTCATGAGCTTATGTCTTTGGTGAACCTTTCATGAGCTTATTCTAACGAGTAATGAAGTGAAGCTTTATCCGTAGAGCTATCCATGTTCATATCATACTTCTACGCATGTGATCTCAATTATAGCTAAGTTCAACGCAATGAAATGTCTATTTGACATGTGAAAGTGTGCTAAGCCCACTAACGACAATGTAATACGTTGCATCCAGTCCAATCTTCTGCTAATCTAAAAGCCATGACTTTTGTGAGCCCTTCATGAGATTATGTCTTTGGTAAACCTTTAATGAGCTTATTCTAACGAGTTATGAAGTGAAGCTTTATCCGTAGTGCTATCCATGTTCATATCATACTTCTACACATCTGATCTCAATTAGCTAAGTTCAACGCAATGAAATGTCTGTTTGACATGTGAAAGTGTGCTAAGCCCACTAATGACGATGTAAAACGTTGCATCCAGTCCAATCTTCTGCTAATCTAAAAGCCATGTCTTTTGTGAGCCCTTCATGAGCTTATGTCTTTGGTGAACCTTTCATGAGCTTATTTTAACGAGTTATGAAGTGGAGCTTGATCCTAAGAGCTATCCATGTTCATATCATACTTCTACACATGTGATCTCAATTAGCTAAGTTCAACGCAATGAAATGTCTATTTGACATGTGAAAGTGTGCTAAGCCCACTAACGACGATGTAATATGTTGCATCCAGTCTAATCTTCTGCTAATCTAAAAGCCATGTCTTTTGTGATCCCTTCATGTGCTTATGTCTTGGGTGAACCTTTCATGAGCTTATTCTAACGAGTTTTGAAGTGGAGCTTGATCCTTAGAGCTATCTATGTTCATATCATACTTCTACACTTGTGATCTCAGTTAGCTAAGTTCAATGCAATGAAATGTCTGTTTGACATGTGAAAGTGTGCTAAGCCAACTAATGACTATGTAATACGTTGAATCCAGTCCAATCTTCTGCTAATCTAAAAGCCATGTATTTTGTGAGCCCTTCATGAGCTTATGTCTTTGGTGAACCTTTCATGAGCTTATTCTAACGAGTTATGAAGTGGAGCTTGATCCTCAGAGCTACCCATGTTCATATCATACTTCTACACACATGTGATCTCAATTAGCTAAGTTCAACGCAATGAAATGTCAATTTATAATGAGAAAGTTTGCTAAGCCCACTAACGACGATGTAATATGTTGCATCCAGTCTAATCTTCTGCTAATCTAAAAGCCATGTCTTTTGTGAGCCCTTCATGAGATTATGTCTTTGGTGAACCTTTCATGAGCTTATTCTAACGAGTAATGAAGTGAAGCTTTATCCGTAGAGCTATCCATGTTCATATCATACTTCTACACATGTGATCTCAATTATAGCTAAGTTCAACGCAATGAAATGTCTATTTGACATGTGAAA
The DNA here is from genome assembly GCA_963920545.1 of Lepidium didymum. NCBI lineage: Eukaryota > Viridiplantae > Streptophyta > Magnoliopsida > Brassicales > Brassicaceae > Lepidium > Lepidium didymum. The sequence continues at coordinate 6,766,435 of OY986985.1, read as the reverse complement.
GTGTGCTAAGCCCACTAACGACAATGTAATACGTTGCATCCAGTCCAATCTTCTGCTAATCTAAAAGCCATGTCTTTTGTGAGCCCTTCATGAGCTTATGTCTTTGGTGAACCTTTCATGAGCTTATTCTAACGAGTTATGAAGTGAAGCTTTATCCGTAGAGCTATCTATGTTCATATCATACTTCTACACTTGTGATCTCAGTTAGCTAAGTTCAATGCAATGAAATGTCTGTTTGACATGTGAAAGTGTGCTAAGCCAACTAATGACTATGTAATACGTTGAATCTAGTCCAATCTTCTGCTAATCTAAAAGCCATGTATTTTGTGAGCCCTTCATGAGCTTATGTCTTTGGTGAACCTTTCATGAGCTTATTCTAACGAGTTATGTAGTGGAGCTTGATCCTAAGAGCTATCCATGTTCATATCATACTTCTACACATGTGAGCTCAATTAGTTAAGTTCAACGCAATGAAATGTCTATTTGACATGTGAAAGTGTGCTAAGCCCACTAACGACGATATAATATGTTGCATCCAGTCCAATCTTCTGCTAATCTAAAAGCCATGTCTTTTGTGATCCCTTCATGTGCTTATGTCTTGGGTGAACCTTTCATGAGCTTATTCTAACGAGTTTTGAAGTGGAGCTTGATCCTTAGAGCTATCCATGTTCATATCATACTTCTACACATGTTATCTCAATTAGCTAAGTTCAACGCAATGAAATGTCTGTTTGACATGTGAAAGTGTGCTAAGCCCACTAATGACGATGTAATACGTTGCATCCAGTCCAATCTTCTGCTAATCTAAAAGCCATGTCTTTTGTGAGCCCTTCATGAGCTTATGTCTTTGGTGAACCTTTCATGAGCTTATTCTAACGAGTAATGAAGTGAAGCTTTATCCGTAGAGCTATCCATGTTCATATCATACTTCTACGCATGTGATCTCAATTATAGCTAAGTTCAACGCAATGAAATGTCTATTTGACATGTGAAAGTGTGCTAAGCCCACTAACGACAATGTAATACGTTGCATCCAGTCCAATCTTCTGCTAATCTAAAAGCCATGACTTTTGTGAGCCCTTCATGAGATTATGTCTTTGGTAAACCTTTAATGAGCTTATTCTAACGAGTTATGAAGTGAAGCTTTATCCGTAGTGCTATCCATGTTCATATCATACTTCTACACATCTGATCTCAATTAGCTAAGTTCAACGCAATGAAATGTCTGTTTGACATGTGAAAGTGTGCTAAGCCCACTAATGACGATGTAAAACGTTGCATCCAGTCCAATCTTCTGCTAATCTAAAAGCCATGTCTTTTGTGAGCCCTTCATGAGCTTATGTCTTTGGTGAACCTTTCATGAGCTTATTTTAACGAGTTATGAAGTGGAGCTTGATCCTAAGAGCTATCCATGTTCATATCATACTTCTACACATGTGATCTCAATTAGCTAAGTTCAACGCAATGAAATGTCTATTTGACATGTGAAAGTGTGCTAAGCCCACTAACGACGATGTAATATGTTGCATCCAGTCTAATCTTCTGCTAATCTAAAAGCCATGTCTTTTGTGATCCCTTCATGTGCTTATGTCTTGGGTGAACCTTTCATGAGCTTATTCTAACGAGTTTTGAAGTGGAGCTTGATCCTTAGAGCTATCTATGTTCATATCATACTTCTACACTTGTGATCTCAGTTAGCTAAGTTCAATGCAATGAAATGTCTGTTTGACATGTGAAAGTGTGCTAAGCCAACTAATGACTATGTAATACGTTGAATCCAGTCCAATCTTCTGCTAATCTAAAAGCCATGTATTTTGTGAGCCCTTCATGAGCTTATGTCTTTGGTGAACCTTTCATGAGCTTATTCTAACGAGTTATGAAGTGGAGCTTGATCCTCAGAGCTACCCATGTTCATATCATACTTCTACACACATGTGATCTCAATTAGCTAAGTTCAACGCAATGAAATGTCAATTTATAATGAGAAAGTTTGCTAAGCCCACTAACGACGATGTAATATGTTGCATCCAGTCTAATCTTCTGCTAATCTAAAAGCCATGTCTTTTGTGAGCCCTTCATGAGATTATGTCTTTGGTGAACCTTTCATGAGCTTATTCTAACGAGTAATGAAGTGAAGCTTTATCCGTAGAGCTATCCATGTTCATATCATACTTCTACACATGTGATCTCAATTATAGCTAAGTTCAACGCAATGAAATGTCTATTTGACATGTGAAAGTGTGCTAAGCCCACTAACGACAATGTAATACGTTGCATCCAGTCCAATCTTCTGCTAATCTAAAAGCCATGTCTTTTGTGAGCCCTTCATGAGCTTATGTCTTTGGTGAACCTTTCATGAGCTTATTCTAACGAGTTATGAAGTGAAGCTTTATCCGTAGAGCTATCTATGTTCATATCATACTTCTACACTTGTGATCTCAGTTAGCTAAGTTCAATGCAATGAAATGTCTGTTTGACATGTGAAAGTGTGCTAAGCCAACTAATGACTATGTAATACGTTGAATCTAGTCCAATCTTCTGCTAATCTAAAAGCCATGTATTTTGTGAGCCCTTCATGAGCTTATGTCTTTGGTGAACCTTTCATGAGCTTATTCTAACGAGTTATGTAGTGGAGCTTGATCCTAAGAGCTATCCATGTTCATATCATACTTCTACACATGTGAGCTCAATTAGTTAAGTTCAACGCAATGAAATGTCTATTTGACATGTGAAAGTGTGCTAAGCCCACTAACGACGATATAATATGTTGCATCCAGTCCAATCTTCTGCTAATCTAAAAGCCATGTCTTTTGTGATCCCTTCATGTGCTTATGTCTTGGGTGAACCTTTCATGAGCTTATTCTAACGAGTTTTGAAGTGGAGCTTGATCCTTAGAGCTATCCATGTTCATATCATACTTCTACACATGTTATCTCAATTAGCTAAGTTCAACGCAATGAAATGTCTGTTTGAAATGAGAAAGTTTGCTAAGCCAACTAATGGCAGTGTAATAGGTTGCATCCAGTCCAATCTTCTGCTAATCTAAAAGCCATGACTTTTGTGAGCCCTTCATGAGATTATGTCTTTGGTGAACCTTTAATGAGCTTATTCTAACGAGTTATGAAGTGAAGCTTTATCCGTAGTGCTATCCATGTTCATATCATACTTGTACACATCTGATCTCAATTAGCTAAGTTCAACGCAATGAAATGTCTGTTTGACATGTGAAAGTGTGCTAAGCCCACTAATGACGATGTAATACGTTGCATCCAGTCCAATCTTCTGCTAATCTAAAAGCCATGTCTTTTGTGAGCCCTTCATGAGCTTATGTCTTTGGTGAACCTTTCATGAGCTTATTTTAACGAGTTATGAAGTGGAGCTTGATCCTCAGAGCTACCCATGTTCATATCATACTTCTACACATGTAATCTCAATTAGCTAAGTTCAACGCAATGAAATGTCAGTTTATAATGAGAAAGTTTGCTAAGCCAACTAATGGCGGTGAAATAGGTTGCATCAAGTCCAATCTTCTGCTAATTTTAAAGCCATGTCTTTTGTGAGCCCTTCATGAGATTATGTCTTTGGTGAACCTTTCATGAGCTTATTCTAACGAGTTATAAAGTGAAGCTTTATCCGTAGAGCTATCCATGTTCATATCATACTTCTACACATGTGATCTCAATTATAGCTAAGTTCAACGCAATGAAATGTCTATTTGACATGTGAAAGTGTGCTAAGCCCACTAACGACAATGTAATACGTTGCATCCAGTCCAATCTTCTGCTAATCTAAAAGCCATGTCTTTTGTGAGCCCTTCATGAGCTTATGTCTTTGGTGAACCTTTCATGAGCTTATTCTAACGAGTTATGAAGTGAAGCTTTGTCCGTAGAGCTATCCATGTTCATATCATACTTCTACACTTGTGATCTCAGTTAGCTAAGTTCAATGCAATGAAATGTCTGTTTGACATGTGAAAGTGTGCTAAGCCAACTAATGACTATGTAATACGTTGAATCCAGTCCAATCTTCTGCTAATCTAAAAGCCATGTATTTTGTGAGCCCTTCATGAGCTTATGTCTTTGGTGAACCTTTCATGAGCTTATTCTAACGAGTTATGTAGTGGAGCTTGATCCTAAGAGCTATCCATGTTCATATCATACTTCTACACATGTGAGCTCAATTAGTTAAGTTCAACGCAATGAAATGTCTATTTGACATGTGAAAGTGTGCTAAGCCCACTAACGACGATATAATATGTTGCATCCAGTCCAATCTTCTGCTAATCTAAAAGCCATGTCTTTTGTGATCCCTTCATGTGCTTATGTCTTGGGTGAACCTTTCATGAGCTTATTCTAACGAGTTTTGAAGTGGAGCTTGATCCTTAGAGCTATCCATGTTCATATCATACTTCTACACATGTTATCTCAATTAGCTAAGTTCAACGCAATGAAATGTCAGTTTGAAATGAGAAAGTTTGCTAAGCCAACTAATGGCAGTGTAATAGGTTGCATCCAGTCCAATCTTCTGCTAAGCTAAAAGCCATGACTTTTGTGAGCCCTTCATGAGATTATGTCTTTGGTGAACCTTTAATGAGCTTATTCTAACGAGTTATGAAGTGAAGCTTTATCCGTAGTGCTATCCATGTTCATATCATACTTGTACACATCTGATCTCAATTAGCTAAGTTCAACGCAATGAAATGTCTGTTTGACATGTGAAAGTGTGCTAAGCCCACTAATGACGATGTAATACGTTGCATCCAGTCCAATCTTCTGCTAATCTAAAAGCCATGTCTTTTGTGAGCCCTTCATGAGCTTATGTCTTTGGTGAACCTTTCATGAGCTTATTTTAACGAGTTATGAAGTGGAGCTTGATCCTCAGAGCTACCCATGTTCATATCATACTTCTACACATGTGATCTCAATTAGCTAAGTTCAACGCAATGAAATGTCAGTTTATAATGAGAAAGTTTGCTAAGCCAACTAATGGCGGTGAAATAGGTTGCATCAAGTCCAATCTTCTGCTAATCTTAAAGCCATGTCTTTTGTGAGCCCTTCATGAGATTATGTCTTTGGTGAACCTTTCATGAGCTTATTCTAACGAGGTATGAAGTGAAGCTTTATCCGTAGAGCTATCCATGTTCATATCATACTTCTACACATGTGATCTCAATTATAGCTAAGTTCAACGCAATGAAATGTCTATTTGACATGTGAAAGTGTGCTAAGCCCACTAACGACAATGTAATACGTTGCATCCAGTCCAATCTTCTGCTAATCTAAAAGCCATGTCTTTTGTGAGCCCTTCATGAGCTTATGTCTTTGGTGAACCTTTCATGAGTTTATTCTAACGAGTTATGAAGTGAAGCTTTATCCGTAGAGCTATCTATGTTCATATCATACTTCTCACTTGTGATCTCAGTTAGTTAAGTTCAATGCAATGAAATGTCTGTTTGACATGTGAAAGTGTGCTAAGCCCACTAACGACGATATAATATGTTGCATCCAGTCCAATCTTCTGCTAATCTAAAAGCCATGTATTTTGTGAGCCCTTCATGAGCTTATGTCTTTGGTGAACCTTTCATGAGCTTATTCTAACGAGTTTTGAAGTGGAGCTTGATCCTTAGAGCTATCCATGTTCATATCATACTTCTACACATGTTATCTCAATTAGCTAAGTTCAACGCAATGAAATGTCAGTTTGAAATGAGAAAGTTTGCTAAGCCAACTAATGGCAGTGTAATAGGTTGCATCCAGTCCAATCTTCTGCTAATCTAAAAGCCATGACTTTTGTGAGCCCTTCATGAGATTATGTCTTTGGTGAACCTTTAATGAGCTTATTCTAACGAGTTATGAAGTGAAGCTTTATCCGTAGTGCTATCCATGTTCATATCATACTTGTACACATCTGATCTCAATTAGCTAAGTTCAACGCAATGAAATGTCTGTTTGACATGTGAAAGTGTGCTAAGCCCACTAATGACGATGTAATACGTTGCATCCAGTCCAATCTTCTGCTAATCTAAAAGCCATGTCTTTTGTGAGCCCTTCATGAGCTTATGTCTTTGGTGAACCTTTCATGAGCTTATTTTAACGAGTTATGAAGTGGAGCTTGATCCTCAGAGCTACCCATGTTCATATCATACTTCTACACATGTAATCTCAATTAGCTAAGTTCAACGCAATGAAATGTCAGTTTATAATGAGAAAGTTTGCTAAGCCAACTAATGGCGGTGAAATAGGTTGCATCAAGTCCAATCTTCTGCTAATCTTAAAGCCATGTCTTTTGTGAGCCCTTCATGAGATTATGTCTTTGGTGAACCTTTCATGAGCTTATTCTAACGAGTTATGAAGTGAAGCTTTATCCGTAGAGCTATCCATGTTCATATCATACTTCTACACATGTGATCTCAATTATAGCTAAGTTCAACGCAATGAAATGTCTATTTGACATGTGAAAGTGTGCTAAGCCCACTAACGACAATGTAATACGTTGCATCCAGTCCAATCTTCTGCTAATCTAAAAGCCATGTCTTTTGTGAGCCCTTCATGAGCTTATGTCTTTGGTGAACCTTTCATGAGCTTATTCTAACGAGTTATGAAGTGAAGCTTTGTCCGTAGAGCTATCCATGTTCATATCATACTTCTACACTTGTGATCTCAGTTAGCTAAGTTCAATGCAATGAAATGTCTGTTTGACATGTGAAAGTGTGCTAAGCCAACTAATGACTATGTAATACGTTGAATCCAGTCCAATCTTCTGCTAATCTAAAAGCCATGTATTTTGTGAGCCCTTCATGAGCTTATGTCTTTGGTGAACCTTTCATGAGCTTATTCTAACGAGTTATGTAGTGGAGCTTGATCCTAAGAGCTATCCATGTTCATATCATACTTCTACACATGTGAGCTCAATTAGTTAAGTTCAACGCAATGAAATGTCTATTTGACATGTGAAAGTGTGCTAAGCCCACTAACGACGATATAATATGTTGCATCCAGTCCAATCTTCTGCTAATCTAAAAGCCATGTCTTTTGTGATCCCTTCATGTGCTTATGTCTTGGGTGAACCTTTCATGAGCTTATTCTAACGAGTTTTGAAGTGGAGCTTGATCCTTAGAGCTATCCATGTTCATATCATACTTCTACACATGTTATCTCAATTAGCTAAGTTCAACGCAATGAAATGTCAATTTGAAATGAGAAAGTTTGCTAAGCCAACTAATGGCAGTGTAATAGGTTGCATCCAGTCCAATCTTCTGCTAATCTAAAAGCCATGACTTTTGTGAGCCCTTCATGAGATTATGTCTTTGGTGAACCTTTAATGAGCTTATTCTAACGAGTTATGAAGTGAAGCTTTATCCGTAGTGCTATCCATGTTCATATCATACTTGTACACATCTGATCTCAATTAGCTAAGTTCAACGCAATGAAATGTCTGTTTGACATGTGAAAGTGTGCTAAGCCCACTAATGACGATGTAATACGTTGCATCCAGTCCAATCTTCTGCTAATCTAAAAGCCATGTCTTTTGTGAGCCCTTCATGAGCTTATGTCTTTGGTGAACCTTTCATGAGCTTATTTTAACGAGTTATGAAGTGGAGCTTGATCCTCAGAGCTACCCATGTTCATATCATACTTCTACACATGTGATCTCAATTAGCTAAGTTCAACGAAATGAAATGTCAGTTTATAATGAGAAAGTTTGCTAAGCCAACTAATGGCGGTGAAATAGGTTGCATCAAGTCCAATCTTCTGCTAATCTTAAAGCCATGTCTTTTGTGAGCCCTTCATGAGATTATGTCTTTGGTGAACCTTTCATGAGCTTATTCTAACGAGTTATGAAGTGAAGCTTTATCCATAGAGCTATCCATGTTCATATCATACTTCTACACATGTGATCTCAATTATAGCTAAGTTCAACGCAATAAAATGTCTATTTGACATGTGAAAGTGTGCTAAGCCCACTAACGACGATGTAATATGTTGCATGCAGTTTAATCTTCTTCTAATCTAAAAGCCATGACTTTTGTGAGCCCTTCATGAGATTATGTCTTTGGTGAACCTTTAATGAGCTTATTCTAACGAGTTATGAAGTGAAGCTTTATCCGTAGAGCTATCCATGTTCATATCATACTTCTACACTTGTGATCTCAATTAGCTAAGTTCAATGCAATGAAATGTCTGTTTGACATGTGAAAGTGTGCTAAGCCCACTAATGACGATGTAATACGTTGCATCCAGTCCAATCTTCTGCTAATCTAAAAGCCATGTCTTTTGTGAGCCCTTCATGAGCTTATGTCTTTGGTGAACCTTTCATGAGCTTATTCTAACGAGTTATGAAGTGAAACTTTATCCGTAGAGCTATCCATGTTCATATTATACTTCTACACTTGTGATCGCAGTTAGCTAAGTTCAACGCAATGAAATGCCTGTTTGACATGTGAAAGTGTGCTAAGCCAACAAATGACTATGTAATACGTTGAATCCAGTCCAATCTTCTGCTAGTCTAAAAGCCATATATTTTGTGAGCCCTTCATGAGATTATGTCTTTGGTGAACCTTTCATGAGCTTGTTCTAACGAGTTATGAAGTGAAGCTTTATCCGTAGAGCTATCCATGTTCATATCATACTTCTACACTTGTGATCTCAATTAGCTAAGTTCAACGCAATGAAATGTCAGTTTAAAATGAGAAAGTTTGCTAAGCCAACTAATGGCGGTGTAATAGGTTGCATCAACTCCAATCTTCTTCTAATCTTAAAGTCATGTCTTTTGTGAGCCCTTCATGAGATTATGTCTTTGGTGAACCTTTCATGAGCTTATTCTAACGAGTTATAAAGTGAAGCTTTATCCGTAGAGCTATCCATGTTCATATCATACTTCTACACATGTGATCTCAATTAGCTAAGTTCAACGCAATGAAATGTCTATTTGAAATGTGAAAGTGTGCTAAGCCCACTAACGACGATGTAATATGTTGCATCCAGTCCAATCTTCTGCTAATCTAAAAGCCATGTCTTTTGTGAGCCCTTCATGTGCTTATGTCTTTGGTGAACCTTTCATGAGCTTATTCTAACGAGTTTTGAAGTGGAGCTTGATCCTTAGAGCTATCCATGTTCATATCATACTTCTACACATGTGATCTCAATTAGCTAAGTTCAACGCAATGAAATGTCAGTTTGAAATGAGAAAGTTTGCTACGCCAACTAATGGCAGTGTAATAGGTTGCATCCAGTCCAATCTTCTGCTAATCTAAAAGCCATGACTTTTGTGAGCCCTTCATGAGATTATGTCTTTGGTGAACCTTTAATGAGCTTATTCTAACGAGTTATAAAGTGAAGCTTTATCCGTAGTGCTATCCATGTTCATATCATACTTCTACACATGTGATCTCAATTAGCTAAGTTCAACGCAATGAAATGTCTGTTTGACATGTGAAAGTGTGCTAAGCCCACTAATGACGATGTAATACGTTGCATCCAGTCCAATCTTCTGCTAATCTAAAAGCCATGTCTTTTGTGAGCCCTTCATGAGCTTATGTCTTTGGTGAACCTTTCATGAGCTTATTCTAACGAGTTATGAAGTGAAACTTTATCCGTAGAGCTATCCATGTTCATATTATACTTCTACACTTGTGATCGCAGTTAGCTAAGTTCAACGCAATGAAATGCCTGTTTGACATGTGAAAGTGTGCTAAGCCAACTAATGACTATGTAATACGTTGAATCCAGTCCAATCTTCTGCTAATCTAAAAGCCATGTATTTTGTGAGCCCTTCATGTGCTTATGTCTTTGGTGAACCTCTCATGAGCTTATTCTAACGATTTATGAAGTGGAGCTTGATCCTTAGAGCTATTCATGTTCATATCATACTTGTATACATGTGCTCTCAATTAGCTAAGTTTAACGCAATGAAATGTCAGTTTGAAATAAGAAAGTTTGCTAAGCCAACTAATGGCGGTGTAATAGGTAGCATCAAGTCCAATCTTCTTCTAATCTAAAAGTCATGTCTTTTGTGAACCCTTCATGAGATTATGTCTTTGGTGAACCTTTCATGAGCTTACTCGAACGAGTTATGAAGTGAAGCTTTATCCGTAGAGCTATCCATGTTCATATCATACTTCTACACTTGTGATCTCAGTTAGCTAAGTTCAATGCAATGAAATGTCTGTTTGACATGTGAAAGTGTGCTAAGCCAACTAATGACTATGTAATACGTTAAATCCAGTCCAATCTTCTGCTAATCTAAAAGCCATGTATTTTGTGAGCCCTTCATGAGCTTATGTCTTTTGTCAACCTTTCTTGAGCTTATTCTAACGAGTTATGAAGTGGAGCTTGATCCTCAGAGCTATCCATATTCATATCATACTTCTACACATGTGATCTCAATTAGCTAAGTTCAACGCAATGAAATGTCTATTTGACATGTGAAAGTGTGCTAAGCCCACTAACGACGATGTAATATGTTGCATCCAGTCCAATCTTCTTCTAATCTTAAAGTCATGTCTTTTGTGAGCCCTTCATGAGCTTATGTCTTTGGTGAACCTTTCATGAGCTTATTCGAACGAGTTATGAAGTGAAGCTTTATCCTTAGAGCTATCCATGTTCATATCATACTTCTACACATGTGATCTCAATTAGCTAAGTTCAACGCAATGAAATGTCAGTTTAAAATGAGAAAGTTTGCTAAGCCAACTAATTGCGGTGTAATAGGTAGCATCAAGTCCAATCTTCTTCTAATCTAAAAGTCATGTCTTTTGTGAACCCTTCATGAGATTATGTCTTTGGTGATCCTTTCATGAGCTTATTCGAACGAGTTATGAAGTGAAGCTTTATCCGTAGAGCTACCCATATTCATATCATACTTCTACACATGTGATCTCAATTAGCTAAGTTCAACGCAATGAAATGTCAGTTTAAAATGAGAAAGTTTGCTAAGCCAACTAATGGCGGGGTAATAGGTTGCATCAAGTCCAATCTTCTGCTAATCTAAAAGCCATGTCTTTTGTGAGCCCTTCATGAGATTATGTCTTTGGTGAACCTTTCATGAGCTTATTCTAACGAGTTATGAAGTGAAGCTTTATCCGTAGAGCTATCCATGTTCATATCATACTTCTACACATGTGATCTCAATTATAGCTAAGTTCAACGCAATGAAATATCTATTTGACATGTGAAAGTGTGCTAAGCCCACTAACGACGATGTAATATGTTGCATCCAGTCCAATCTTCTGCTAATCTAAAAGCCATGTCTTTTGTGAGCCCTTCCTGTGCTTATGTCTTTGGTGAACCTTTCATGAGCTTATTCTAACGAGTTTTGAAGTGGAGCTTGATCCTTAGAGCTATCCATGTTCATATCATACTTCTACACATGTGATCTCAATTAGCTAAGTTCAACGCAATGAAATGTCAGTTTGAAATGAGAAAGTTTGCTAAGCCAACTAATGGCGGTGTAATAGGTTGCATCAAGTCCAATCTTTTTCTAATCTTAAAGTCATGTCTTTTGTGAGCCCTTTATTAGATTATGTCTTTGGTGAACCTTTCAGGAGCTTATTCTAACGAGTTATGAAGTGAAGCTTTATCCGTAGAGCTATCCATGTTCATATCATACTTCTACACTTGTGATCTCAATTAGCTAAGTTCAACGCAATGAAATGTCAGTTTAAAATGAGAAAGTTTGCTAAGCCAACTAATGGCGGTGTAATAGGTTGCATCAAGTCCAATCTTCTGCTAATCTAAAAGCCATGTCTTTTGTGAGCCCTTCATGAGATTATGTCTTTGGTGAAACTTTCATGAGCTTATTCCAACGAGTTATGAAGTGAAGCTTTATCCGTAGAGCTATCCATGTTCATATCATACTTCTACACATGTGATCTCAATTAGCTAAGTTCAACGCAATGAAATGTCTATTTGACATGTGAAAGTGTGCTAAGCCCACTAACGACGATGTAATATGTTGCATCCAGTCCAATCTTCTGCTAATCTAAAAGCCATGTCTTTTGTGAGCCCTTCATGTGCTTATGTCTTTGGTGAACCTTTCATGAGCTTATTCTAACGAGTTTTGAAGTGGAGCTTGATCCTTAGAGCTATCCATGTTCATATCATACTTCTACTCATATGATCTCAATTAGCTAAGTTCAACGCAATGAAATGTCAGTTTGAAATGAGAAAGTTTGCTAAGCCAACTAATGGCAGTGTAATAGGTTGCATCCAGTCCAATCTTCTACTAATACTAAAGCCATGACTTTTGTGAGCCCTTCATGAGATTATGTCTTTGGTGAACCTTTAATGAGCTTATTCTAACGAGTTATGAAGTGAAGCTTTATCCGTAGTGCTATCCATGTTCATATCATACTTCTACACATGTGATCTCAATTAACTAAGTTCAACGCAATGAAATGTCTGTTGAACATGTGAAAGTGTGCTAAGCCCACTAATGACGATGTAATACGTTGCATCCAGTCCAATCTTCTGCTAATCTAAAAGCCATGTCTTTTGTGAGCCCTTCATGAGCTTATGTCTTTGGTGAACCTTTCATGAGCTTATTCTAACGAGTTATGAAGAGAAGCTTTATCCGTAGAGCTATCCATGTTCATATCATACTTCTACACTTGTGATCTCAGTTAGCTAAGTTCAATGCAATGAAATGTCTGTTTGTCATGTGAAAGTGTGCTAAGCCAACTAATGACTATGTAATACGTTGAATCCAGTCCAATCTTCTGCTAATCTAAAAGCCATGTATTTTGTGAGCCCTTCATGAGCTTATGTCTTTTGTCAACTTTTCTTGAGCTTATTCTAACGAGTTATGAAGTGGAGCTTGATCCTCAGAGCTACCCATGTTCATATCATACTTCTACACATGTGATCTCAATTAGCTAAGTTCAACGCAATGAAATGTCAGTTTAAAATGAGAAAGTTTGCTAAGCCAACTAATGGCGGTGTAATAGGTTGCATCAAGTCCAATCTTCTGCTAATCTAAAAGCCATGTCTTTTGTGAGCCCTTCATGAGATTATGTCTTTGGTGAACCTTTAATGAGCTTATTCTAACGAGTTATGAAGTGGAGCTTGATCCTAAGAGCTATCCATGTTCATATCATACTTCTACACATGTGATCTCAATTAGTTAAGTTCAACGCAATGAAATGTCTATTTGACATGTGAAAGTGTGCTAAGCCCACTAACGACGATATAATATGTTGCATCCAGTCCAATCTTCTGCTAATCTAAAAGCCATGTCTTTTGTGATCCCTTCATGTGCTTATGTCTTGGGTGAACCTTTCATGAGCTTATTCTAACGAGTTTTGAAGTGGAGCTTGATCCTTAGAGCTATCCATGTTCATATCATACTTCTACACATGTGATCTCAATTAGCTAAGTTCAACGCAATGAAATGTCAGTTTGAAATGAGAAAGTTTGCTAAGCCAACTAATGGCAGTGTAATAGGTTGCATCAAGTCCAATCTTCTGCTAATCTAAAAGCCATGTCTTTTGTGAGTCCTTCATGAGATTATGTCTTTGGAGAAACTTTCATGAGCTTATTCTAACCAGTTATGAAGTGAAGCTTTATCCGTAGAGCTATCCATGTTCATATCATACTTCTATACATGTGATATCAATTAGCTAAGTTCAACGCAATGAAATGTCTATTTGAAATGTGAAAGTGTGCTAAGCCCACTAACGACGATGTAATATGTTGCATCCAGTCCAATCTTCTGCTAATCTAAAAGCCATGTCTTTTGTGAGCCCTTCATGTGCTTATGTCTTTGGTGAACCTTTCATGAGCTTATTCTAACGAGTTTTGAAGTGGAGCTTGATCCTTAGAGCTATCCATGTTCATATCATACTTCTACACATGTGATCTCAATTAGCTAAGTTCAACGCAATGAAATGTCAGTTTGAAATGAGAAAGTTTGCTAAGCCAACTAATGGCGGTGTAATAGGTTGCATCAAGTCCAATCTTCTTCTAATCTTAAAGTCATGTCTTTTGTGAGCCCTTCATGAGATTATGTCTTTGGTGAACCTTTCATGAGCTTATTCTAACGAGTTATGAAGTGAAGCTTTATCCGTAGTGCTATCCATGTTCATATCATACTTCTACACATGTGATCTTAATTAGCTAAGTTCAACGCAATGAAATGTCTGTTTGACATGTGAAAGTGTGCTAAGCCCACTAATGACGATGTAATACGTTTCATCCAGTCCAATCTTCTGCTAATCTAAAAACCATGTCTTTTGTGAGCCCTTCATGAGCTTATGTCTTTGGTGAACCTTTCATGAGCTTATTCTAACGAGTTATGAAGTGAAGCTTTATCCGTAGAGCTATCCATGTTCATATCATACTTCTACACTTGTGATCTCAGTTAGCTAAGTTCAATGCAATGAAATGTCTGTTTGACATGTGAAAGTGTGCTAAGCCAACTAATGACTATGTAATACGTTAAATCAAGTCCAATCTTCTGCTAATCTAAAAGCCATGTATTTTGTGAGCCCTTCATGAGCTTATGTCTTTTGTCAGCCTTTCTTGAGCTTATTCTAACGAATTATGAAGTGGAGCTTGATCCTCAGAGCTACCCATATTCATATCATACTTGTACACTTGTGATCTCAATTAGCTAAGTTCAACGCAATGAAATGTCAGTTTAAAATGAGAAAGTTTGCTAAGCCAACTAATGGCGGTGAAATAGGTTGCATCAAGTCCAATCTTCTGCTAATCTAAAAGCCATGTCTTTTGTGAGCCCTTCATGAGATTATGTCTTTGGTGAACCTTTCATGAGCTTATTCTAACGAGTTATGAAGTGAAGCTTTATCCGTAGAGCTATCCATGTTCATATCATACTTCTACACATGTGATCTCAATTATAGCTAAGTTCAACGCAATAAAATGTCTATTTGACATGTGAAAGTGTGCTAAGCCCACTAACGACGATGTAATATGTTGCATCCAGTCCAATCTTCTGCTAATCTAAAAGCCATGACTTTTGTGAGCCCTTCATGAGATTATGTCTTTGGTGAACCTTTAATGAGCTTATTCTAACGAGTTATGAAGTAGAGCTTTATCCGTAGAGCTATCCATGTTCATATCATACTTCTACACTTGTGATCTCAATTAGCTAAGTTCAATGCAATGAAATGTCTGTTTGACATGTGAAAGTGTGCTAAGCCCACTAATGACGATGTAATACGTAGCATCCAGTCCAATCTTCTGCTAATCTAAAAGCCATGTCTTTTGTGAGCCCTTCATGAGCTTATGTCTTTTGTCAACCTTTCTTGAGCTTATTCTAACGAATTATGAAGTGGAGCTTGATCCTCAGAGCTACCCATGTTCATATCATACTTCTACACATGTGATCTCAATTAGCTAAGTTCAACGCAATGAAATGTCAGTTTAAAATGAGAAAGCTTGCTAAGCTAACTAATGGCGGTGAAATAGGTTGCATCAAGTCAAATCTTCTGCTAATCTAAAAGCCATGTCTTTTGTGAGCCCTTCATGAGATTATGTCTTTGGTGAACCTTTCATGAGCTTATTCTAACGAGTTATGAAGTGAAGCTTTATCCGTAGAGCTATCCATGTTCATATCATACTTCTACACATGTGATCTCAATTATAGCTAAGTTCAACGCAATAAAATGTCTATTTGACATGTGAAAGTGTGCTAAGCCCACTAACGACGATGTAATATGTTGCATCCAGTCCAATCTCCTGCTAATCTAAAAGCCATGACTTTTGTGAGCCCTTAATGAGATTATGTCTTTGGTGAACCTTTAATGAGCTTATTCTAACGAGTTATGAAGTGAAGCTTTATCCGTAGAGCTATCCATGTTCATATCATACTTCTACACTTGTGATCTCAATTAGCTAAGTTCAATGCAATGAAATGTCTGTTTGACATGTGAAAGTGTGCTAAGCCCACTAATGACGATGTAATACGTTGCATCCAGTCCAATCTTCTGCTAATCTAAAAGCCATGTCTTTTGTGAGCCCTTCATGAGCTTATGTCTTTGGTGAACCTTTCATGAGCTTATTCTAACGAGTTTTGAAGTGGAGCTTGATCCTTAGAGCTATCCATGTTCATATCATACTTCTACACATGTGATCTCAATTAGCTAAGTTCAACGCAATGAAATGTCAGTTTGAAATGAGAAAGTTTGCTAAGCCAACTAATGGCGGTGTAATAGGTTGCATCAAGTCCAATCTTCTTCTAATCTTAAAGTCATGTCTTTTGTGAGCCCTTCATGAGATTATGTCTTTGGTGAACCTTTCATGAGCTTATTCTAACAAGTTATGAAGTGAAGCTTTATCTGTAGAGCTATCCATGTTCATATCATACTTCTACACTTGTGATCTCAATTAGCTAAGTTCAACGCAATGAAATGTCAGTTTAAAATGAGAAAGTTTGCTAAGCCAACTAATGGCAGTGTAATAGGTTGCATCAAGTCCAATCTTCTGCTAATCTAAAAGCCATGTCTTTTGTGAGTCCTTCATGAGATTATGTCTTTGGTGAAACTTTCATGAGCTTATTCTAACCAGTTATGAAGTGAAGCTTTATCCGTAGAGCTATCCATGTTCATATCATATTTCTATACATGTGATATCAATTAGCTAAGTTCAACGCAATGAAATGTCTATTTGACATGTGAAAGTGTGCTAAGCCCACTAACGACGATGTAATATGTTGCATCCAGTCCAATCTTCTGCTAATATAAAAGCCATGTCTTTTGTGAGCCCTTCATGTGCTTATGTCTTTGGTGAACCTATCATGAGCTTATTCTAACGAGTTTTGAAGTGGAGCTTGATCCTTAGAGCTATCCATGTTCATATCATACTTCTACACATGTGATCTCAATTAGCTAAGTTCAACGCAATGAAATGTCAGTTTGAAATGAGAAAGTTTGCTAAGCCAACTAATGGCAGTGTAATAGGTTGCATCCAGTCCAATCTTCTGCTAATCTAAAAGCCATGACTTTTGTGAGCCCTTCATGAGATTATGTCTTTGGTGAACCTTTCATGAGCTTATTCTAACGAGTTATGAAGTAGAGCTTTATCCGTAGAGCTATCCATGTTCATATCATACTTCTACACATGTGATCTCAATTATAGCTAAGTTCAACGCAATAAAATGTCTATTTGACATGTGAAAGTGTGCTAAGCCCACTAACGACGATGTAATATGTTGCATCCAGTCCAATCTTCTGCTAATCTAAAAGCCATGACTTTTGTGAGCCCTTCATGAGATTATGTCTTTGGTGAACCTTTAATGAGCTTATTCTAACGAGTTATGAAGTAGAGCTTTATCCGTAGAGCTATCCATGTTCATATCATACTTCTACACTTGTGATCTCAATTAGCTAAGTTCAATGCAATGAAATGTCTGTTTGACATGTGAAAGTGTGCTAAGCCCACTAATGACGATGTAATACGTTGCATCCAGTCCAATCTTCTGCTAATCTAAAAGCCATGTCTTTTGTGAGCCCTTCATGAGCTTATGTCTTTTGTCAACCTTTCTTGAGCTTATTCTAACGAATTATGAAGTGGAGCTTGATCCTCAGAGCTACCCATATTCATATCATACTTCTACACATGTGATCTCAATTAGCTAAGTTCAACGCAATGAAATGTCAGTTTAAAATGAGAAAGCTTGCTAAGCTAACTAATGGCGGTGAAATAGGTTGCATCAAGTCAAATCTTCTGCTACTCTAAAAGCCATGTCTTTTGTGAGCCCTTCATGAGATTATGTCTTTGGTGAACCTTTAATGAGCTTATTCTAACGAGTTATGAAGTAGAGCTTTATCCGTAGAGCTATCCATGTTCATATCATACTTCTACACTTGTGATCTCAATTAGCTAAGTTCAATGCAATGAAATGTCTGTTTGACATGTGAAAGTGTGCTAAGCCCACTAATGACGATGTAATACGTTGCATCCAGTCCAATCTTCTGCTAATCTAAAAGCCATGTCTTTTGTGAGCCCTTCATGAGCTTATGTCTTTTGTCAACCTTTCTTGAGCTTATTCTAACGAATTATGAAGTGGAGCTTGATCCTCAGAGCTACCCATATTCATATCATACTTCTACACATGTGATCTCAATTAGCTAAGTTCAACGCAATGAAATGTCAGTTTAAAATGAGAAAGCTTGCTAAGCTAACTAATGGCGGTGAAATAGGTTGCATCAAGTCAAATCTTCTGCTAATCTAAAAGCCATGTCTTTTGTGAGCCCTTCATGAGATTATGTCTTTGGTGAACCTTTCATGAGCTTATTCTAACGAGTTATGAAGTGAAGCTTTATCCGTAGAGCTATCCATGTTCATATCATACTTCTACACATGTGATCTCAATTATAGCTAAGTTCAACGCAATAAAATGTCTATTTGACATGTGAAAGTGTGCTAAGCCCACTAACGACGATGTAATATGTTGCATCCAGTCCAATCTCCTGCTAATCTAAAAGCCATGACTTTTGTGAGCCCTTAATGAGATTATGTCTTTGGTGAACCTTTAATGAGCTTATTCTAACGAGTTATGAAGTGAAGCTTTATCCGTAGAGCTATCCATGTTCATATCATACTTCTACACTTGTGATCTCAATTAGCTAAGTTCAATGCAATGAAATGTCTGTTTGACATGTGAAAGTGTGCTAAGCCCACTAATGACGATGTAATACGTTGCATCCAGTCCAATCTTCTGCTAATCTAAAAGCCATGTCTTTTGTGAGCCCTTCATGAGCTTATGTCTTTGGTGAACCTTTCATGAGCTTATTCTAACGAGTTTTGAAGTGGAGCTTGATCCTTAGAGCTATCCATGTTCATATCATACTTCTACACATGTGATCTCAATTAGCTAAGTTCAACGCAATGAAATGTCAGTTTGAAATGAGAAAGTTTGCTAAGCCAACTAATGGCGGTGTAATAGGTTGCATCAAGTCCAATCTTCTTCTAATCTTAAAGTCATGTCTTTTGTGAGCCCTTCATGAGATTATGTCTTTGGTGAACCTTTCATGAGCTTATTCTAACGAGTTATGAAGTGAAGCTTTATCTGTAGAGCTATCCATGTTCATATCATACTTCTACACTTGTGATCTCAATTAGCTAAGTTCAACGCAATGAAATGTCAGTTTAAAATGAGAAAGTTTGCTAAGCCAACTAATGGCAGTGTAATAGGTTGCATCCAGTCCAATCTTCTGCTAATCTAAAAGCCATGACTTTTGTGAGCCCTTCATGAGATTATGTCTTTGGTGAACCTTTCATGAGCTTATTCTAACGAGTTATGAAGTAGAGCTTTATCCGTAGAGCTATCCATGTTCATATCATACTTCTACACATGTGATCTCAATTATAGCTAAGTTCAACGCAATAAAATGTCTATTTGACATGTGAAAGTGTGCTAAGCCCACTAACGACGATGTAATATGTTGCATCCAGTCCAATCTTCTGCTAATCTAAAAGCCATGACTTTTGTGAGCCCTTCATGAGATTATGTCTTTGGTGAACCTTTAATGAGCTTATTCCAACGAGTTATGAAGTAGAGCTTTATCCGTAGAGCTATCCATGTTCATATCATACTTCTACACTTGTGATCTCAATTAGCTAAGTTCAATGCAATGAAATGTCTGTTTGACATGTGAAAGTGTGCTAAGCCCACTAATGACGATGTAATACGTTGCATCCAGTCCAATCTTCTGCTAATCTAAAAGCCATGTCTTTTGTGAGCCCTTTATGAGCTTATGTCTTTTGTCAACCTTTCTTGAGCTTATTCTAACGAATTATGAAGTGGAGCTTGATCCTCAGAGCTACCCATATTCATATCATACTTCTACACATGTGATCTCAATTAGCTAAGTTCAACGCAATGAAATGTCAGTTTAAAATGAGAAAGCTTGCTAAGCTAACTAATGGCGGTGAAATAGGTTGCATCAAGTCAAATCTTCTGCTAATCTAAAAGCCATGTCTTTTGTGAGCCCTTCATGAGATTATGTCTTTGGTGAACCTTTCATGAGCTTATTCTAACGAGTTATGAAGTGAAGCTTTATCCGTAGAGCTATCCATGTTCATATCATACTTCTACACATGTGATCTCAATTATAGCTAAGTTCAACGCAATAAAATGTCTATTTGACATGTGAAAGTGTGCTAAGCCCACTAACGACGATGTAATATGTTGCATCCAGTCCAATCTCCTGCTAATCTAAAAGCCATGACTTTTGTGAGCCCTTAATGAGATTATGTCTTTGGTGAACCTTTAATGAGCTTATTCTAACGAGTTATGAAGTGAAGCTTTATCCGTAGAGCTATCCATGTTCATATCATACTTCTACACTTGTGATCTCAATTAGCTAAGTTCAATGCAATGAAATGTCTATTTGACATGTGAAAGTGTGCTAAGCCCACTAATGACGATGTAATACGTTGCATCCAGTCCAATCTTCTGCTAATCTAAAAGCCATGTCTTTTGTGAGCCCTTCATGAGCTTATGTCTTTGGTGAACCTTTCATGAGCTTATTCTAACGAGTTTTGAAGTGGAGCTTGATCCTTAGAGCTATCCATGTTCATATCATACTTCTACACATGTGATCTCAATTAGCTAAGTTCAATGCAATGAAATGTCAGTTTGAAATGAGAAAGTTTGCTAAGCCAACTAATGGCGGTGTAATAGGTTGCATCAAGTCCAATCTTCTTCTAATCTTAAAGTCATGTCTTTTGTGAGCCCTTCATGAGATTATGTCTTTGGTGAACCTTTCATGAGCTTATTCTAACGAGTTATGAAGTGAAGCTTTATCTGTAGAGCTATCCATGTTCATATCATACTTCTACACTTGTGATCTCAATTAGCTAAGTTCAACGCAATGAAATGTCAGTTTAAAATGAGAAAGTTTGCTAAGCCAACTAATGGCAGTGTAATAGGTTGCACCAAGTCCAATCTTCTGCTAATCTAAAAGCCATGTCTTTTGTGAGTCCTTCATGAGATTATGTCTTTGGTGAAACTTTCATGAGCTTATTCTAACCAGTTATGAAGTGAAGCTTTATCCGTAGAGCTATCCATGTTCATATCATACTTCTATACATGTGATATCAATTAGCTAAGTTCAACGCAATGAAATGTCTATTTGACATGTGAAAGTGTGCTAAGCCCACTAACGACGATGTAATATGTTGCATCCAGTCCAATCTTCTGCTAATATAAAAGCCATGTCTTTTGTGAGCCCTTCATGTGCTTATGTCTTTGGTGAACCTATCATGAGCTTATTCTAACGAGTTTTGAAGTGGAGCTTGATCCTTAGAGCTATCCATGTTCATATCATACTTCTACACATGTGATCTCAATTAGCTAAGTTCAACGCAATGAAATGTCAGTTTGAAATGAGAAAGTTTGCTAAGCCAACTAATGGCAGTGTAATAGGTTGCATCCAGTCCAATCTTATGCTAATCTAAAAGCCATGACTTTTGTGAGCCCTTCATGAGATTATGTCTTTGGTGAACCTTTCATGAGCTTATTCTAACGAGTTATGAAGTAGAGCTTTATCCGTAGAGCTATCCATGTTCATATCATACTTCTACACATGTGATCTCAATTAGCTAAGTTCAACGCAATGAAATGTCAGTTTGAAATGAGAAAGTTTGCTAAGCCAACTAATGGCAGTGTAATAGGTTGCATCCAGTCCAATCTTCTGCTAATCTAAAAGCCATGACTTTTGTGAGCCCTTCATGAGATTATGTCTTTGGTGAACCTTTCATGAGCTTATTCTAACGAGTTATGAAGTAGAGCTTTATCCGTAGAGCTATCCATGTTCATATCATACTTCTACACATGTGATCTCAATTATAGCTAAGTTCAACGCAATAAAATGTCTATTTGACATGTGAAAGTGTGCTAAGCCCACTAACGACGATGTAATATGTTGCATCCAGTCCAATCTTCTGCTAATCTAAAAGCCATGACTTTTGTGAGCCCTTCAAGAGATTATGTCTTTGGTGAACCTTTAATGAGCTTATTCTAACGAGTTATGAAGTAGAGCTTTATCCGTAGAGCTATCCATGTTCATATCATACTTCTACACTTGTGATCTCAATTAGCTAAGTTCAATGCAATGAAATGTCTGTTTGACATGTGAAAGTGTGCTAAGCCCACTAATGACGATGTAATACGTTGCATCCAGTCCAATCTTCTGCTAATCTAAAAGCCATGTCTTTTGTGAGCCCTTTATGAGCTTATGTCTTTTGTCAACCTTTCTTGAGCTTATTCTAACGAATTATGAAGTGGAGCTTGATCCTCAGAGCTACCCATATTCATATCATACTTCTACACATGTGATCTCAATTAGCTAAGTTCAACGCAATGAAATGTCAGTTTAAAATGAGAAAGCTTGCTAAGCTAACTAATGGCGGTGAAATAGGTTGCATCAAGTCAAATCTTCTGCTAATCTAAAAGCCATGTCTTTTGTGAGCCCTTCATGAGATTATGTCTTTGGTGAACCTTTCATGAGCTTATTCTAACGAGTTATGAAGTGAAGCTTTATCCGTAGAGCTATCCATGTTCATATCATACTTCTACACATGTGATCTCAATTATAGCTAAGTTCAACGCAATAAAATGTCTATTTGACATGTGAAAGTGTGCTAAGCCCACTAACGACGATGTAATATGTTGCATCCAGTCCAATCTCCTGCTAATCTAAAAGCCATGACTTTTGTGAGCCCTTAATGAGATTATGTCTTTGGTGAACCTTTAATGAGCTTATTCTAACGAGTTATGAAGTGAAGCTTTATCCGTAGAGCTATCCATGTTCATATCATACTTCTACACTTGTGATCTCAATTAGCTAAGTTCAATGCAATGAAATGTCTGTTTGACATGTGAAAGTGTGCTAAGCCCACTAATGACGATGTAATACGTTGCATCCAGTCCAATCTTCTGCTAATCTAAAAGCCATGTCTTTTGTGAGCCCTTCATGAGCTTATGTCTTTGGTGAACCTTTCATGAGCTTATTCTAACGAGTTTTGAAGTGGAGCTTGATCCTTAGAGCTATCCATGTTCATATCATACTTCTACACATGTGATCTCAATTAGCTAAGTTCAACGCAATGAAATGTCAGTTTGAAATGAGAAAGTTTGCTAAGCCAACTAATGGCGGTGTAATAGGTTGCATCAAGTCCAATCTTCTTCTAATCTTAAAGTCATGTCTTTTGTGAGCCCTTCATGAGATTATGTCTTTGGTGAACCTTTCATGAGCTTATTCTAACGAGTTATGAAGTGAAGCTTTATCTGTAGAGCTATCCATGTTCATATCATACTTCTACACTTGTGATCTCAATTAGCTAAGTTCAACGCAATGAAATGTCAGTTTAAAATGAGAAAGTTTGCTAAGCCAACTAATGGCAGTGTAATAGGTTGCATCAAGTCCAATCTTCTGCTAATCTAAAAGCCATGTCTTTTGTGAGTCCTTCATGAGATTATGTCTTTGGTGAAACTTTCATGAGCTTATTCTAACCAGTTATGAAGTGAAGCTTTATCCGTAGAGCTATCCATGTTCATATCATACTTCTATACATGTGATATCAATTAGCTAAGTTCAACGCAATGAAATGTCTATTTGACATGTGAAAGTGTGCTAAGCCCACTAACGACGATGTAATATGTTGCATCCAGTCCAATCTTCTGCTAATATAAAAGCCATGTCTTTTGTGAGCCCTTCATGTGCTTATGTCTTTGGTGAACCTTTAATGAGCTTATTCTAACGAGTTATGAAGTGAAGGTTTATCCGTAGAGCTATCCATGTTCATATCATACTTCTACACATGTGATCTCAATTAGCTAAGTTCAACGCAATGAAATGTCAGTTTGAAATGAGAAAGTTTGCTAAGCCAACTAATGGCAGTGTAATAGGTTGCATCCAGTCCAATCTTCTGCTAATCTAAAAGCCATGACTTTTGTGAGCCCTTCATGAGATTATGTCTTTGGTGAACCTTTCATGAGCTTATTCTAACGAGTTATGAAGTGAAGCTTTATCCGTAGTGCAATCCATGTTCATATCATACTTCTACACATGTGATCTTAATTAGCTAAGTTCAATGCAATGAAATGTCTGTTTGACATGTGAAAGTGTGCTAAGCCCACTAATGACGATGTAATACGTTGCATCCAGTCCAATCTTCTGCTAATCTAAAAGCCATGTCTTTTGTGAGCCCTTCATGAGCTTATGTCTTTGGTGAAACTTTCATGAGCTTATTCTAACGAGTTATGAAGTGAAGCTTTATCCGTAGAGCTATCCATGTTCATATCATACTTCTACACATGTGATCTCAATTATAGCTAAGTTCAACGCTATAAAATGTCTATTTGACATGTGAAAGTGTGCTAAGCCCACTAACGACGATGTAATATGTTGCATCCAGTCCAATCTTCTGCTAATCTAAAAGCTATGACTTTTGTGAGCCCTTCATGAGATTATGTCTTTGGTGAACCTTTAATGAGCTTATTCTAACGAGTTATGAAGTAGAGCTTTATCCGTAGAGCTATGCATGTTCATATCATACTTCTACACTTGTGATCTCAATTAGCTAAGTTCAATGCAATGAAATGTCTGTTTGACATGTGAAAGTGTGCTAAGCCCACTAATGACGATGTAATACGTTGCATCCAGTCCAATCTTCTGCTAATCTAAAAGCCATGTCTTTTGTGAGCCCTTCATGAGCTTATGTCTTTGGTGAACCTTTCATGAGCTTATTCTAGCGAGTTATGAAGTGAAGCTTTATCCGTAGAGCTATCCATGTTCATATTATACTTCTACACTTGTGATCGCAGTTAGCTAAGTTCAACGCAATGAAATGCCTGTTTGACATGTGAAAGTGTGCTAAGCCAACTAATGACTATGTAATACGTTGAATCCAGTCCAATCTTCTGCTAATCTAAAAGCCATGTCTTTTGTGAGCCCTTTATGAGCTTATGTCTTTTGTCAACCTTTCTTGAGCTTATTCTAACGAATTATGAAGTGGAGCTTGATCCTCAGAGCTACCCATATTCTTATCATACTTCTACACATGTGATCTCAATTAGCTAAGTTCAACGCAATGAAATGTCAGTTTAAAATGAGAAAGCTTGCTAAGCTAACTAATGGCGGTGAAATAGGTTGCATCAAGTCAAATCTTCTGCTAATCTAAAAGCCATGTCTTTTGTGAGCCCTTCATGAGATTATGTCTTTGGTGAACCTTTCATGAGCTTATTCTAACGAGTTATGAAGTGAAGCTTTATCCGTAGAGCTATCCATGTTCATATCATACTTCTACACATGTGATCTCAATTATAGCTAAGTTCAACGCAATAAAATGTCTATTTGACATGTGAAAGTGTGCTAAGCCCACTAACGACGATGTAATATGTTGCATCCAGTCCAATCTCCTGCTAATCTAAAAGCCATGACTTTTGTGAGCCCTTAATGAGATTATGTCTTTGGTGAACCTTTAATGAGCTTATTCTAACGAGTTATGAAGTGAAGCTTTATCCGTAGAGCTATCCATGTTCATATCATACTTCTACACTTGTGATCTCAATTAGCTAAGTTCAATGCAATGAAATGTCTGTTTGACATGTGAAAGTGTGCTAAGCCCACTAATGACGATGTAATACGTTGCATCCAGTCCAATCTTCTGCTAATCTAAAAGCCATGTCTTTTGTGAGCCCTTCATGAGCTTATGTCTTTGGTGAACCTTTCATGAGCTTATTCTAACGAGTTTTGAAGTGGAGCTTGATCCTTAGAGCTATCCATGTTCATATCATACTTCTACACATGTGATCTCAATTAGCTAAGTTCAACGCAATGAAATGTCAGTTTGAAATGAGAAAGTTTGCTAAGCCAACTAATGGCGGTGTAATAGGTTGCATCAAGTCCAATCTTCTTCTAATCTTAAAGTCATGTCTTTTGTGAGCCCTTCATGAGATTATGTCTTTGGTGAACCTTTCATGAGCTTATTCTAACGAGTTATGAAGTGAAGCTTTATCTGTAGAGCTATCCATGTTCATATCATACTTCTACACTTGTGATCTCAATTAGCTAAGTTCAACGCAATGAAATGTCAGTTTAAAATGAGAAAGTTTGCTAAGCCAACTAATGGCAGTGTAATAGGTTGCATCAAGTCCAATCTTCTGCTAATCTAAAAGCCATGTCTTTTGTGAGTCCTTCATGAGATTATGTCTTTGGTGAAACTTTCATGAGCTTATTCTAACCAGTTATGAAGTGAAGCTTTATCCGTAGAGCTATCCATGTTCATATCATACTTCTATACATGTGATATCAATTAGCTAAGTTCAACGCAATGAAATGTCTATTTGACATGTGAAAGTGTGGTAAGCCCACTAACGACGATGTAATATGTTGCATCCAGTCCAATCTTCAGCTAATATAAAAGCCATGTCTTTTGTGAGCCCTTCATGTGCTTATGTCTTTGGTGAACCTTTAATGAGCTTATTCTAACGAGTTATGAAGTGAAGGTTTATCCGTAGAGCTATCCATGTTCATATCATACTTCTACACATGTGATCTCAATTAGCTAAGTTCAACGCAATGAAATGTCAGTTTGAAATGAGAAAGTTTGCTAAGCCAACTAATGGCAGTGTAATAGGTTGCATCCAGTCCAATCTTCTGCTAATTTAAAAGCCATGACTTTTGTGAGCCCTTCATGAGATTATGTCTTTGGTGAACCTTTCATGAGCTTATTCTAACGAGTTATGAAGTGAAGCTTTATCCGTAGTGCAATCCATGTTCATATCATACTTCTACACATGTGATCTTAATTAGCTAAGTTCAATGCAATGAAATGTCTGTTTGACATGTGAAAGTGTGCTAAGCCCACTAATGACGATGTAATACGTTGCATCCAGTCCA
Organism: Lepidium didymum; assembly: GCA_963920545.1. Taxonomy (NCBI): domain Eukaryota; kingdom Viridiplantae; phylum Streptophyta; class Magnoliopsida; order Brassicales; family Brassicaceae; genus Lepidium; species Lepidium didymum. The sequence goes on along the minus strand of OY986985.1, from coordinate 6,739,569 downwards.
ATCTTCTGCTAATCTAAAAGCCATGTCTTTTGTGAGCCCTTCATGAGCTTATGTCTTTGGTGAAACTTTCATGAGCTTATTCTAACGAGTTATGAAGTGAAGCTTTATCCGTAGAGCTATCCATGTTCATATCATACTTCTACACATGTGATCTCAATTATAGCTAAGTTGAACGCTATAAAATGTCTATTTGACATGTGAAAGTGTGCTAAGCCCACTAACGACGATGTAATATGTTGCATCCAGTCCAATCTTCTGCTAATCTAAAAGCTATGACTTTTGTGAGCCCTTCATGAGATTATGTCTTTGGTGAACCTTTAATGAGCTTATTCTAACGAGTTATGAAGTAGAGCTTTATCCGTAGAGCTATGCATGTTCATATCATACTTCTACACTTGTGATCTCAATTAGCTAAGTTCAATGCAATGAAATGTCTGTTTGACATGTGAAAGTGTGCTAAGCCCACTAATGACGATGTAATACGTTGCATCCAGTCCAATCTTCTGCTAATCTAAAAGCCATGTCTTTTGTGAGCCCTTCATGAGCTTATGTCTTTGGTGAACCTTTCATGAGCTTATTCTAACGAGTTATGAAGTGAAGCTTTATCCGTAGAGCTATCCATGTTCATATTATACTTCTACACTTGTGATCGCAGTTAGCTAAGTTCAACGCAATGAAATGCCTGTTTGACATGTGAAAGTGTGCTAAGCCAACTAATGACTATGTAATACGTTGAATCCAGTCCAATCTTCTGCTAATCTAAAAGCCATGTATTTTGTGAGCCCTTCATGTGCTTATGTCTTTGGTGAACCTCTCATGAGCTTATTCTAACGATTTATGAAGTGGAGCTTGATCCTTAGAGCTATCCATGTTCATATCATACTTGTACACTTGTGATCTCAATTAGCTAAGTTCAACGCAATGAAATGTCAGTTTAAAATGAGAAAGTTTACTAAGCCAACTAATGGCGGTGTAATAGGTTGCATCAAGTCCAATCTTCTGCTAATCTAAAAGCCATGTCTTTTGTGAGCCCTTCATGAGATTATGTCTTTGGTGAACCTTTCATGAGCTTATTCTAACGAGTTATAAAGTGAAGCTTTATCCGTAGAGCTATCCATGTTCATATCATACTTCTACACATGTGATCTCAATTATAGCTAAGTTCAACGCAATGAAATGTCTATTTGACATGTGAAAGTGTGCTAAGCCCACTAACGACGATGTAATATGTTGCATCCAGTCCAATCTTCTGCTAATCTAAAAGCCATGTCTTTTGTGAGCCCTTCATGTGCTTATGTCTTTGGTGAACCTTTCATAAGCTTATTCTAACGAGTTTTGAAGTGGAGCTTGATCCTTAGAGCTATCCATGTTCATATCATACTTCTACACATGTGATCTCAATTAGCTAAGTTCAACGCAATGAAATGTCAGTTTGAAATGAGAAAGTTTGCTAAGCCAACTAATGGCGGTGTAATAGGTTGCATCAAGTCCAATCTTCTTCTAATCTTAAAGTCATGTCTTTTGTGAGCCCTTCATGAGATTATGTCTTTGGTGAACCTTTCATGAGCTTATTCTAACGAGTTATGAAGTGAAGCTTTATCCGTGGAGCTATCCATGTTCATATCATACTTCTACACTTGTGATCTCAATTAGCTAAGTTCAACGCAATGAAATGTCAGTTTGAAATGAGAAAGTTTGCTAAGCCAACTAATGGCAGTGTAATAGGTTGCATCCAGTCCAATCTTCTGCTAATCTAAAAGCCATGACTTTTGTGAGCCCTTCATGAGATTATGTCTTTGGTGAACCTTTAATGAGCTTATTCTAACGAGTTATGAAGTGAAGCTTTATCGGTAGTGCTATCCATGTTCATATCATACTTCTACACTTGTGATCTCAATTAGCTAAGTTCAATGCAATGAAATGTCTGTTTGACATGTGAAAGTGTGCTAAGCCCACTAATGACGATGTAATACGTTGCATCCAGTCCAATCTTCTGCTAATCTAAAAGCCATGTCTTTTGTGAGCCCTTCATGAGCTTATGTCTTTGGTGAACCTTTCATGAGCTTATTCTAACGAGTTATGAAGTGAAACTTTATCCGTAGAGCTATCCATGTTCATATTATACTTCTACAGTTGTGATCGCAGTTAGCTAAGTTCAACGCAATGAAATGCCTGTTTGACATGTGAAAGTGTGCTAAGCCCACTAATGACAATGTAATATGTTGCATCCAGTCCAATCTTCTGGTAATCTAAAAGCCATGTATTTTGTGAGCCCTTCATGAGCTTATGTCTTTTGTCAACCTTTCTTGAGCTTATTCTAACGAATTATGAAGTGGAGCTTGATCCTCAGAGATACCCATATTCATATCATACTTGTACACTTGTGATCTCAATTAGCTAAGTTCAACGCAATGAAATGTCAGTTTAAAATGAGAAAGTTTGCTAAGCCAACTAATGGCGGTGAAATAGGTTGCATCAAGTCCAATCTTCTGCTAATCTAAAAGCCAAGTCTTTTGTGAGCCCTTCATGAGATTATGTCTTTGGTGAACCTTTCATGAGCTTATTCTAACGAGTTATGAAGTGAAGCTTTATCCGTAGAGCTATCCATGTTCATATCATACTTCTACACATGTGATCTCAATTATAGCTAAGTTCAACGCAATAAAATGTCTTTTTGACATGTGAAAGTGTGCTAAGCCCACTAACGACGATGTAATATGTTGCATCCAGTCCAATCTTCTGCTAATCTAAAAGCCATGACTTTTGTGAGCCCTTCATGAGATTATGTCTTTGGTGAACCTTTAATGAGCTTATTCTAACGAGTTATGAAGTAGAGCTTTATCCGTAGAGCTATCCATGTTCATATCATACTTCTACACTTGTGATCTCAATTAGCTAAGTTCAATGCAATGAAATGTCTGTTTGACATGTGAAAGTGTGCTAAGCCCACTAATGACGATGTAATACGTTGCATCCAGTCCAATCTTCTGCTAATCTAAAAGCCATGTCTTTTGTGAGCCCTTCATGAGCTTATGTCTTTGGTGAACCTTTCATGAGCTTATTCTAACGAGTTATGAAGTGAAGCTTTATCCGTAGAGCTATCCATGTTCATATTATACTTCTACACTTGTGATCGCAGTTAGCTAAGTTCAACGCAATGAAATGCCTGTTTGACATGTGAAAGTGTGCTAAGCCAACTAATGACTATGTAATACGTTGAATCCAGTCCAATCTTCTGCTAATCAAAAAGCCATGTATTTTGTGAGCCCTTCATGTGCTCATGTCTTTGGTGAACCTCTCATGAGCTTATTCTAACGATTTATGAAGTGGAGCTTGATCCTTAGAGCTATCCATGTTCATATCATACTTGTACACTTGTGATCTCAATTAGCTAAGTTCAACGCAATGAAATGTCAGTTTAAAATGAGAAAGTTTACTAAGCCAACTAATGGCGGTGTAATAGGTTGCATCAAGTCCAATCTTCTGCTAATCTAAAAGCCATGTCTTTTGTGAGCCCTTCATGAGATTATTTCTTTGGTGAACCTTTCATGAGCTTATTCTAACGAGTTATAAAGTGAAGCTTTATCCGTAGAGCTATCCATGTTCATATCATACTTCTACACATGTGATCTCAATTATAGCTAAGTTCAACGCAATGAAATGTCTATTTGACATGTGAAAGTGTGCTAAGCCCACTAACGACGATGTAATATGTTGCATCCAGTCCAATCTTCTGCTAATCTAAAAGCCATGTCTTTTTTGAGCCCTTCATGTGCTTATGTCTTTGGTGAACCTTTCATAAGCTTATTCTAACGAGTTTTGAAGTGGAGCTTGATCCTTAGAGCTATCCATGTTCATATCATACTTCTACACATGTGATCTCAATTAGCTAAGTTCAACGCAATGAAATGTCAGTTTGAAATGAGAAAGTTTGCTAAGCCAACTAATGGCGGTGTAATAGGTTGCATCAAGTCCAATCTTCTTCTAATCTTAAAGTCATGTCTTTTGTGAGCCCTTCATGAGATTATGTCTTTGGTGAACCTTTCATGAGCTTATTCTAACGAGTTATGAAGTGAAGCTTTATCCGTGGAGCTATCCATGTTCATATCATACTTCTACACTTGTGATCTCAATTAGCTAAGTTCAACGCAATGAAATGTCAGTTTGAAATGAGAAAGTTTGCTAAGCCAACTAATGGCAGTGTAATAGGTTGCATCCAGTCCAATCTTCTGCTAATCTAAAAGCCATGACTTTTGTGAGCCCTTCATGAGATTATGTCTTTGGTGAACCTTTAATGAGCTTATTCTAACGAGTTATGAAGTGAAGCTTTATCCGTAGTGCTATCCATGTTCATATCATACTTCTACACTTGTGATCTCAATTAGCTAAGTTCAATGCAATGAAATGTCTGTTTGACATGTGAAAGTGTGCTAAGCCCACTAATGACGATGTAATACGTTGCATCCAGTCCAATCTTCTGCTAATCTAAAAGCCATGTCTTTTGTGAGCCCTTCATGAGCTTATGTCTTTGGTGAACCTTTCATGAGCTTATTCTAACGAGTTATGAAGTGAAGCTTTATCCGTAGAGCTATCCATGTTCATATTATACTTCTACACTTGTGATCGCAGTTAGCTAAGTTCAACGCAATGAAATGCCTGTTTGACATGTGAAAGTGTGCTAAGCCAACTAATGACTATGTAATACGTTGAATCCAGTCCAATCTTCTGCTAATCTAAAAGCCATGTATTTTGTGAGCCCTTCATGTGCTTATGTCTTTGGTGAACCTCTCATGAGCTTATTCTAACGATTTATGAAGTGGAGCTTGATCCTTAGAGCTATCCATGTTCATATCATACTTGTACACTTGTGATCTCAATTAGCTAAGTTCAACGCAATGAAATGTCAGTTTAAAATGAGAAAGTTTGCTAAGCCAACTAATGGCGGTGTAATAGGTTGCATCAAGTCCAATCTTCTGCTAATCTAAAAGCCATGTCTTTTGTGAGCCCTTCATGAGATTATGTCTTTGGTGAACCTTTCATGAGCTTATTCTAACGAGTTATAAAGTGAAGCTTTATCCGTAGAGCTATCCATGTTCATATCATACTTCTACACATGTGATCTCAATTATAGCTAAGTTCAACGCAATGAAATGTCTGTTTGACATGTGAAAGTGTGCTAAGCCCACTAACGACGATGTAATATGTTGCATCCAGTCCAATCTTCTGCTAATCTAAAAGCCATGTCTTTTGTGAGCCCTTCATGTGCTTATGTCTTTGGTGAACCTTTCATAAGCTTATTCTAACGAGTTTTGAAGTGGAGCTTGATCCTTAGAGCTATCCATGTTCATATCATACTTCTACACATGTGATCTCAATTAGCTAAGTTCAACGCAATGAAATGTCAGTTTGAAATGAGAAAGTTTGCTAAGCCAACTAATGGCGGTGTAATAGGTTGCATCAAGTCCAATCTTCTTCTAATCTTAAAGTCATGTCTTTTGTGAGCCCTTCATGAGATTATGTCTTTGGTGAACCTTTCATGAGCTTATTCTAACGAGTTATGAAGTGAAGCTTTATCCGTGGAGCTATCCATGTTCATATCATACTTCTACACTTGTGATCTCAATTAGCTAAGTTCAACGCAATGAAATGTCAGTTTGAAATGAGAAAGTTTGCTAAGCCAACTAATGGCAGTGTAATAGGTTGCATCCAGTCCAATCTTCTGCTAATCTAAAAGCCATGACTTTTGTGAGCCCTTCATGAGATTATGTCTTTGGTGAACCTTTAATGAGCTTATTCTAACGAGTTATGAAGTGAAGCTTTATCCGTAGTGCTATCCATGTTCATATCATACTTCTACACTTGTGATCTCAATTAGCTAAGTTCAATGCAATGAAATGTCTGTTTGACATGTGAAAGTGTGCTAAGCCCACTAATGACGATGTAATACGTTGCATCCAGTCCAATCTTCTGCTAATCTAAAAGCCATGTCTTTTGTGAGCCCTTCATGAGCTTATGTCTTTGGTGAACCTTTCATGAGCTTATTCTAACGAGTTATGAAGTGAAGCTTTATCCGTAGAGCTATCCATGTTCATATTATACTTCTACACTTGTGATCGCAGTTAGCTAAGTTCAACGCAATGAAATGCCTGTTTGACATGTGAAAGTGTGCTAAGCCAAATAATGACTATGTAATACGTTGAATCCAGTCCAATCTTCTGCTAATCTAAACGCCATGTATTTTGTGAGCCCTTCATGTGCTTATGTCTTTGGTGAACCTCTCATGAGCTTATTCTAACGATTTATGAAGTGGAGCTTGATCCTTAGAGCTATCCATGTTCATATCATACTTGTACACTTGTGATCTCAATTAGCTAAGTTCAACGCAATGAAATGTCAGTTTAAAATGAGAAAGTTTGCTAAGCCAACTAATGGCGGTGTAATAGGTTGCATCAAGTCCAATCTTCTGCTAATCTAAAAGCCATGTCTTTTGTGAGCCCTTCATGAGATTATGTCTTTGGTGAACCTTTCATGAGCTTATTCTAACGAGTTATAAAGTGAAGCTTTATCCGTAGAGCTATCCATGTTCATATCATACTTCTACACATGTGATCTCAATTATAGCTAAGTTCAACGCAATGAAATGTCTATTTGACATGTGAAAGTGTGCTAAGCCCACTAACGACGATGTAATATGTTGCATCCAGTCCAATCTTCTGCTAATCTAAAAGCCATGTCTTTTGTGAGCCCTTCATGTGCTTATGTCTTTGGTGAACCTTTCATAAGCTTATTCTAACGAGTTTTGAAGTGGAGCTTGATCCTTAGAGCTATCCATGTTCATATCATACTTCTACACATGTGATCTCAATTAGCTAAGTTCAACGCAATGAAATGTCAGTTTGAAATGAGAAAGTTTGCTAAGCCAACTAATGGCGGTGTAATAGGTTGCATCAAGTCCAATCTTCTTCTAATCTTAAAGTCATGTCTTTTGTGAGCCCTTCATGAGATTATGTCTTTGGTGAACCTTTCATGAGCTTATTCTAACGAGTTATGAAGTGAAGCTTTATCCGTGGAGCTATCCATGTTCATATCATACTTCTACACTTGTGATCTTAATTAGCTAAGTTCAACGCAATGAAATGTCAGTTTGAAATGAGAAAGTTTGCTAAGCCAACTAATGGCAGTGTAATAGGTTGCATCCAGTCTAATCTTCTGCTAATCTAAAAGCCATGACTTTTGTGAGGCCTTCATGAGATTATGTCTTTGGTGAACCTTTAATGAGCTTATTCTAACGAGTTATGAAGTGAAGCTTTATCCGTAGTGCTATCCATGTTCATATCATACTTCTACACTTGTGATCTCAATTAGCTAAGTTCAATGCAATGAAATGTCTGTTTGACATGTGAAAGTGTGCTTAGCCCACTAATGACGATGTAATACGTTGCATCCAGTCCAATCTTCTGCTAATCTAAAAGCCATGTCTTTTGTGAGCCCTTCATGAGCTTATGTCTTTGGTGAACCTTTCATGAGCTTATTCTAACGAGTTATGAAGTGAAGCTTTATCCGTAGAGCTATCCATGTTCATATTATACTTCTACACTTGTGATCGCAGTTAGCTAAGTTCAACGCAATGAAATGCCTGTTTGACATGTGAAAGTGTGCTAAGCCAACTAATGACTATGTAATACGTTGAATCCAGTCCAATCTTCTGCTAATCTAAAAGCCATGTATTTTGTGAGCCCTTCATGTGCTTATGTCTTTGGTGAACCTCTCATGAGCTTATTCTAACGATTTATGAAGTGGAGCTTGATCCTTAGAGCTATCCATGTTCATATCATACTTGTACACTTGTGATCTCAATTAGCTAAGTTCAACGCAATGAAATGTCAGTTTGAAATAAGAAAGTTTGTTAAGCCAACTAATGGCGGTGTAATAGGTAGCATCAAGTCCAATCTTCTTCTAATCTAAAAGTCATGTCTTTTGTAAACCCTTCATGAGATTATGTCTTTGGTGAACCTTTCATGAGCTTATTCGAACGAGTTATGTAGTGAAGCTTTATCCATAGAGCTATCCATGTTCATATCATACTTCTACACTTGTGATCTCAATTAGCTAAGTTCAATGCAATGAAATGTCTGTTTGACATGTGAAAGTGTGCTAAGCCCACTAATGACGATGTAATACGTTGCATCCAGTCCAATCTTCTGCTAATCTAAAAGCCATGTCTTTTGTGAGCCCTTCATGAACTTATGTCTTTGGTGAACCTTTCATGAGCTTATTCTAACGAGTTATGAAGTGAAGCTTTATCCGTAGAGCTATCCATGTTCATATTATACTTCTACACTTGTGATCTCAGTTAGCTAAGTTCAACGCAATGAAATGTCAGTTTAAAATGAGAAAGTTTGCTAAGCCAACTAATGGCGGTGTAATAGGTTGCATCAAGTCCAATCTTCTGCTAATCTAAAAGCCATGTCTTTTGTGGGCCCTTCATGTGCTTATGTCTTTGGTGAACCTTTCATATGCTTATTCTAACGAGTTTTGAAGTGGAGCTTGATCCTTAGAGCTATCCATGTTCATATCATACTTCTACACATGTGATCTCAATTAGCTAAGTTCAACGCAATGAAATGTCGGTTTGAAATGAGAAAGTTTGCTAAGCCAACTAATGGCGGTGTAATAGGTTGCATCAAGTCCAATCTTCTTCTAATCTTAAAGTCATGTCTTTTGTGAGCCATTCATAAGATTATGTCTTTGGTGAACCTTTCATGAGCTTATTCTAACGAGTTATGAAGTGAAGCTTTATCCGTGGAGGTATCCATGTTCATATCATACTTCTACACTTGTGATCTCAATTAGCTAAGTTCAACGCAATGAAATGTTAGTTTGAAATGAGAAAGTTTGCTAAGCCAACTAATGGCAGTGTAATAGGTTGCATCCAGTCCAATCTTCTGCTAATCTAAAAGCCATGACTTTTGTGAGCCCTTCATGAGATTATGTCTTTGGTGAACCTTTAATGAGCTTATTCTAACGAGTTATGAAGTGATGCTTTATCCGTAGTGCTATCCATGTTCATATCATACTTCTACACTTGTGATCTCAATTAGCTAAGTTCAATGCAATAAATGTCTGTTTGACATGTGAAAGTGTGCTAAGCCCACTAATGACGATGTAATACGTTGCATCCAGTCCAATCTTCTGCTAATCTAAAAGCCATAACTTTTGTGAGCCCTTCATGAGCTTATGTCTTTGGTGAACCTTTCATGAGCTTATTCTAACGAGTTATGAAGTAAAGCTTTATCCGTAGAGCTATCCATGTTCATATTATACTTCTACACTTGTGATCGCGATTAGCTAAGTTCAACGCAATGAAATGCCTGTTTGACATGTGAAAGTGTGCTAAGCCCACTAATGACGATGTAATACGTTGCATCCAGTCCAATCTTCTGCTAATCTAAAAGCCATGTCTTTTGTGAGCCCTTCATGAGCTTATGTCTTTGGTGAACCTTTCATGAGCTTATTCTAACGAGTTATGAAGTGAAGCTTTATCCGTAGAGCTATCCATGTTCATATTATACTTCTACACTTGTGATCGCAGTTAGCTAAGTTCAACGCAATGAAATGCCTGTTTGACATGTGAAAGTGTGCTAAGCCAACTAATGACTATGTAATACGTTGAATCCAGTCCAATCTTCTGCTAATCTAAAAGCCATGTATTTTGTGAGCCCTTCATGTGCTTATGTCTTTGGTGAACCTCTCATGAGCTTTTTCTAACGATTTATGAAGTGGAGCTTGATCCTTAGAGCTATCCATGTTCATATTATACTTGTACACTTGTGATCTCAATTAGCTAAGTTCAACGCAATGAAATGTCAGTTTGAAATAAGAAAGTTTGCTAAGCCAACTAATGGCGGTGTAATAGGTAGCATCAAGTCCAATCTTCTTCTAATCTAAAAGTCATGTCTTTTGTAAACCCTTCATGCGATTATGTCTTTGGTGAACCTTTAATGAGCTTATTCTAACGAGTTATGTAGTGAAGCTTTATCCATAGAGCTATCCATGTTCATATCATACTTCTACACTTGTGATCTCAATTAGCTAAGTTCAATGCAATGAAATGTCTGTTTGACATGTGAAAGTGTGCTAAGCCCACTAATGACGATGTAATACGTTGCATCCAGTCCAATCTTCTGCTAATCTAAAAGCCATGTCTTTTGTGAGCCCTTCATGAGCTTATGTCTTTGGTGAACCTTTCATGAGCTTATTCTAACGAGTTATGAAGTGAAGCTTTATCCGTAGAGTTATCCATGTTCATATTATACTTCTACACTTGTGATCGCAGTTAGCTAAGTTCAACGCAATGAAATGCCTGTTTGACATGTGAAAGTGTGCTAAGCCAACTAATGACTATGTAATACGTTGAATCCAGTCCAATCTTCTGCTAATCTAAAAGCCATGTATTTTGTGAGCCCTTCATGTACTTATGTCTTTGGTGAACCTCTCATGAGCTTATTCTAACGATTTATGAAGTGGAGCTTGATCCTTAGAGCTATCCATGTTCATATCATACTTGTACACTTGTGATCTCAATTAGCTAAGTTCAACGCAATGAAATGTCAGTTTAAAATGAGAAAGTTTGCTAAGCCAACTAATGGCGGTGTAATAGGTTGCATCAAGTCCAATCTTCTGCTAATCTAAAAGCCATGTCTTTTGTGAGCACTTCATGAGATTATGTCTTTGGTGAACCTTTCATGAGCTTATTCTAACGAGTTATAAAGTGAAGCTTTATCCGTAGAGCTATCCATGTTCATATCATACTTCTACACATGTGATCTCAATTATAGCTAAGTTCAACGCAATAAAATGTCTATTTGACATGTGAAAGTGTGCTAAGCCCACTAACGACGATGTAATATGTTGCATCCAGTCCAATCTTCTGCTAATCTAAAAGCCATGACTTTTGTGAGCCCTTCATGAGATTATGTCTTTGGTGAACCTTTAATGAGCTTATTCTAACGAGTTATGAAGTAGAGCTTTATCCGTAGAGCTATCCATGTTCATATCATACTTCTACACTTGTGATCTCAATTAGCTAAGTTCAATGCAATGAAATGTCTGTTTGACATGTGAAAGTGTGCTAAGCCCACTAATGACGATGTAATACGTTGCATCCAGTCCAATCTTCTGCTAATCTAAAAGCCATGTCTTTTGTGAGCCCTTCATGAGCTTATGTCTTTGGTGAACCTTTCATGAGCTTATTCTAACGATTTATGAAGTGAAGCTTTATCCGTAGAGCTATCCATGTTCATATCATACTTGTACACTTGTGATCTCAATTAGCTAAGTTCAACGCAATGAAATGTCAGTTTGAAATGAGAAAGTTTACTAAGCCAACTAATGGCAGTGTAATAGGTTGCATCCAGTCCAATCTTCTGCTAATCTAAAAGCCATGACTTTTGTGAGCCCTTCATGAGATTATGTCTTTGGTGAACCTTTAATGAGCTTATTCTAACGAGTTATGAAGTGAAGCTTTATCCGTAGTGCTATCCATGTTCATATCATACTTCTACACTTGTGATCTCAATTAGCTAAGTTCAATGCAATGAAATGTCTGTTTGACATGTGAAAGTGTGCTAAGCCCACTAATGACGATGTAATACGTTGCATCCAGTCCAATCTTCTGCTAATCTAAAAGCCATGTCTTTTGTGAGCCCTTCATGAGCTTATGTCTTTGGTGAACCTTTCATGAGCTTATTCTAACGAGTTATGAAGTGAAGCTTTATCCGTAGAGCTATCCATGTTCATATTATACTTCTACACTTGTGATCGCAGTTAGCTAAGTTCAACGCAATGAAATGCCTGTTTGACATGTGAAAGTGTGCTAAGCCAACTAATGACTATGTAATACGTTGAATCCAGTCCAATCTTCTGCTAATCTAAAAGCCATGTATTTTGTGAGCCCTTCATATGCTTATGTCTTTGGTGAACCTCTCATGAGCTTATTCTAACGATTTATGAAGTGGAGCTTGATCCTTAGAGCTATCCATGTTCATATCATACTTGTACACTTGTGATCTCAATTAGCTAAGTTCAACGCAATGAAATGTCAGTTTAAAATGAGAAAGTTTGCTAAGCCAACTAATGGCGGTGTAATAGGTTGCATCAAGTCCAATCTTCTGCTAATCTAAAAGCCATGTCTTTTATGAGCCCTTCATGAGATTATGTCTTTGGTGAACCTTTCATGAGCTTATTCTAACGAGTTATAAAGTGAAGCTTTATCCGTAGTGCTATCCATGTTCATATCATACTTCTACACTTGTGATCTCAATTAGCTAAGTTCAATGCAATGAAATGTCTGTTTGACATGTGAAAGTGTGCTAAGCCCACTAATGACGATGTAATACGTTGCATCCAGTCCAATCTTCTGCTAATCTAAAAGCCATGTCTTTTGTGAGCCCTTCATGAGCTTATGTCTTTGGTGAACCTTTCATGAGCTTATTCTAACGAGTTATGAAGTGAAGCTTTATCCGTAGAGCTATCCATGTTCATATTATACTTCTACACTTGTGATCGCAGTTAGCTAAGTTCAACGCAATGAAATGCCTGTTTGACATGTGAAAGTGTGCTAAGCCAACTAATGACTATGTAATACGTTGAATCCAGTCCAATCTTCTGCTAATCTAAAAGCCATGTATTTTGTGAGCCCTTCATGTGCGTCTTTGGTGAACCTCTCATGAGCTTATTCTAACGATTTATGAAGTGGAGCTTGATCCTTAGAGCTATCCATGTTCATATCATACTTGTATACTTGTGATCTCAATTAGCTAAGTTCAACGCAATGAAATGTCAGTTTGAAATAAGAAAGTTTGCTAAGCCAACTAATGGCGGTGTAATAGGTAGCATCAAGTCCAATCTTCTTCTAATCTAAAAGTCATGTCTTTTGTAAACCCTTCATGAGATTATGTCTTTGGTGAACCTTTCATGAGCTTATTCGAACGAGTTATGTAGTGAAGCTTTATCCATAGAGCCATCCATGTTCATATCATACTTCTACACTTGTGATCTCAATTAGCTAAGTTCAATGCAATGAAATGTCTGTTTGACATGTGAAAGTGTGCTAAGCCCACTAATGACGATATAATACGTTGCATCCAGTCCAATCTTCTGCTAATCTAAAAGCCATGTCTTTTGTGAGCCCTTCATGAACTTATGTCTTTGGTGAACCTTTCATGAGCTTATTCTAACGAGTTATGAAGTGAAGCTTTATCCGTAGAGCTATCCATGTTCATATTATACTTCTACACTTGTGATCTCAGTTAGCTAAGTTCAACGCAATGAAATGTCAGTTTAAAATGAGAAAGTTTGCTAAGCCAACTAATGGCGGTGTAATAGGTTGCATCAAGTCCAATCTTCTACTAATCTAAAAGCCATGTCTTTTGTGGGCCCTTCATGTGCTTATGTCTTTGGTGAACCTTTCATATGCTTATTCTAACGAGTTTTGAAGTGGAGCTTGATCCTTAGAGCTATCCATGTTCATATCATACTTCTACACATGTGATCTCAATTAGCTAAGTTCAACGCAATGAAATGTCAGTTTGAAATGAGAAAGTTTGCTAAGCCAACTAATGGCGGTGTAATAGGTTGCATCAAGTCCAATCTTCTTCTAATCTTAAAGTCATGTCTTTTGTGAGCCCTTCATGAGATTATGTCTTTGGTGAACCTTTCATGAGCTTATTCTAACGAGTTATGAAGTGAAGCTTTATCCGTAGTGCTATCCATGTTCATATCATACTTCTACACTTGTGATCTCAATTAGCTAAGTTCAATGCAATGAAATGTCTGTTTGACATGTGAAAGTGTGCTAAGCCCACTAATGACGATGTAATACGTTGCATCCAGTCCAATCTTCTGCTAATCTAAAAGCCATGTCTTTTGTGAGCCCTTCATGAGCTTATGTCTTTGGTGAACCTTTCATGAGCTTATTCTAACGAGTTATGAAGTGAAGCTTTATCCGTAGAGCTATCCATGTTCATATTATACTTCTACACTTGTGATCGCAGTTAGCTAAGTTCAACGCAATGAAATGCCTGTTTGACATGTGAAAGTGTGCTAAGCCAACTAATGACTATGTAATACGTTGAATCCAGTCCAATCTTCTGCTAATCTAAAAGCCATGTATTTTGTGAGCCCTTCATGTGCTTATGTCTTTGGTGAACCTCTCATGAGCTTATTCTAACGATTTATGAAGTGGAGCTTGATCCTTAGAGCTATCCATGTTCATATCATACTTGTGATCTCAATTAGCTAAGTTCAACGCAATGAAATGTCAGTTTGAAATAAGAAAGTTTGCTAAGCCAACTAATGGCGGTGTAATAGGTAGCATCAAGTCCAATCTTCTTCTAATCTAAAAGTCATGTCTTTTGTAAACCCTTCATGAGATTATGTCTTTGGTGAACCTTTCATGAGCTTATTCGAACGAGTTATGTAGTGAAGCTTTATCCATAGAGCTATCCATGTTCATATCATACTTCTACACTTGTGATCTCAATTAGCTAAGTTCAATGCAATGAAATGTCTGTTTGACATGTGAAAGTGTGCTAAGCCCACTAATGACGATGTAATACGTTGCATCCAGTCCAATCTTCTGCTAATCTAAAAGCCATGTCTTTTGTGAGCCCTTCATGAACTTATGTCTTTGGTGAACCTTTCATGATCTTATTCTAACGAGTTATGAAGTGAAGCTTTATCCGTAGAGCTATCCATGTTCATATTATACTTCTACACTTGTGATCTCAGTTAGCTAAGTTCAACGCAATGAAATGTCAGTTTAAAATGAGAAAGTTTGCTAAGCCAACTAATGGCGGTGTAATAGGTTGCATCAAGTCCAATCTTCTACTAATCTAAAAGCCATGTCTTTTGTGGGCCCTTCATGTGCTTATGTCTTTGGTGAACCTTTCATATGCTTATTCTAACGAGTTTTGAAGTGGAGCTTGATCCTTAGAGCTATCCATGTTCATATCATACTTCTACACATGTGATCTCAATTAGCTAAGTTCAACGCAATGAAATGTCAGTTTGAAATGAGAAAGTTTGCTAAGCCAACTAATGGCGGTGTAATAGGTTGCATCAAGTCCAATCTTCTTCTAATCTTAAAGTCATGTCTTTTGTGAGCCCTTCATGAGATTATGTCTTTGGTGAACCTTTCATGAGCTTATTCTAACGAGTTATGAAGTGAAGCTTTATCCGTAGTGCTATCCATGTTCATATCATACTTCTACACTTGTGATCTCAATTAGCTAAGTTCAATGCAATGAAATGTCTGTTTGACATGTGAAAGTGTGCTAAGCCCACTAATGACGATGTAATACGTTGCATCCAGTCCAATCTTCTGCTAATCTAAAAGCCATGTCTTTTGTGAGCCCTTCATGAGCTTATGTCTTTGGTGAACCTTTCATGAGCTTATTCTAACGAGTTATGAAGTGAAGCTTTATCCGTAGAGCTATCCATGTTCATATTATACTTCTACACTTGTGATCGCAGTTAGCTAAGTTCAACGCAATGAAATGCCTGTTTGACATGTGAAAGTGTGCTAAGCCAACTAATGACTATGTAATACGTTGAATCCAGTCCAATCTTCTGCTAATCTAAAAGCCATGTATTTTGTGAGCCCTTCATGTGCTTATGTCTTTGGTGAACCTCTCATGAGCTTATTCTAACGATTTATGAAGTGGAGCTTGATCCTTAGAGCTATCCATGTTCATATCATACTTGTGATCTCAATTAGCTAAGTTCAACGCAATGAAATGTCAGTTTGAAATAAGAAAGTTTGCTAAGCCAACTAATGGCGGTGTAATAGGTAGCATCAAGTCCAATCTTCTTCTAATCTAAAAGTCATGTCTTTTGTAAACCCTTCATGAGATTATGTCTTTGGTGAACCTTTCATGAGCTTATTCGAACGAGTTATGTAGTGAAGCTTTATCCATAGAGCTATCCATGTTCATATCATACTTCTACACTTGTGATCTCAATTAGCTAAGTTCAATGCAATGAAATGTCTGTTTGACATGTGAAAGTGTGCTAAGCCCACTAATGACGATGTAATACGTTGCATCCAGTCCAATCTTCTGCTAATCTAAAAGCCATGTCTTTTGTGAGCCCTTCATGAACTTATGTCTTTGGTGAACCTTTCATGATCTTATTCTAACGAGTTATGAAGTGAAGCTTTATCCGTAGAGCTATCCATGTTCATATTATACTTCTACACTTGTGATCTCAGTTAGCTAAGTTCAACGCAATGAAATGTCAGTTTAAAATGAGAAAGTTTGCTAAGCCAACTAATGGCGGTGTAATAGGTTGCATCAAGTCCAATCTTCTGCTAATCTAAAAGCCATGTCTTTTGTGGGCCCTTCATGTGCTTATGTCTTTGGTGAACCTTTCATATGCTTATTCTAACGAGTTTTGAAGTGGAGCTTGATCCTTAGAGCTATCCATGTTCATATCATACTTCTACACATGTGATCTCAATTAGCTAAGTTCAACGCAATGAAATGTCAGTTTGAAATGAGAAAGTTTGCTAAGCCAACTAATGGCGGTGTAATAGGTTGCATCAAGTCCAATCTTCTTCTAATCTTAAAGTCATGTCTTTTGTGAGCCCTTCATGAGATTATGTCTTTGGTGAACCTTTCATGAGCTTATTCTAACGAGTTATGAAGTGAAGCTTTATCCGTAGTGCTATCCATGTTCATATCATACTTCTACACTTGTGATCTCAATTAGCTAAGTTCAATGCAATGAAATGTCTGTTTGACATGTGAAAGTGTGCTAAGCCCACTAATGACGATGTAATACGTTGCATCCAGTCCAATCTTCTGCTAATCTAAAAGCCATGTCTTTTGTGAGCCCTTCATGAACTTATGTCTTTGGTGAACCTTTCATGATCTTATTCTAACGAGTTATGAAGTGAAGCTTTATCCGTAGAGCTATCCATGTTCATATTATACTTCTACACTTGTGATCTCAGTTAGCTAAGTTCAACGCAATGAAATGTCAGTTTAAAATGAGAAAGTTTGCTAAGCCAACTAATGGCGGTGTAATAGGTTGCATCAAGTCCAATCTTCTGCTAATCTAAAAGCCATGTCTTTTGTGGGCCCTTCATGTGCTTATGTCTTTGGTGAACCTTTCATATGCTTATTCTAACGAGTTTTGAAGTGGAGCTTGATCCTTAGAGCTATCCATGTTCATATCATACTTCTACACATGTGATCTCAATTAGCTAAGTTCAACGCAATGAAATGTCAGTTTGAAATGAGAAAGTTTGCTAAGCCAACTAATGGCGGTGTAATAGGTTGCATCAAGTCCAATCTTCTTCTAATCTTAAAGTCATGTCTTTTGTGAGCCCTTCATGAGATTATGTCTTTGGTGAACCTTTCATGAGCTTATTCTAACGAGTTATAAAGTGAAGCTTTATCCGTAGAGCTATCCATGTTCATATCATACTTCTACACATGTGATCTCAATTATAGCTAAGTTCAACGCAATGAAATGTCTATTTGACATGTGAAAGTGTGCTAAGCCCACTAACGACGATGTAATATGTTGCATCCAGTCCAATCTTCTGCTAATCTAAAAGCCATGTCTTTTGTGAGCCCTTCATGTGCTTATGTCTTTGGTGAACCTTTCATAAGCTTATTCTAACGAGTTTTGAAGTGGAGCTTGATCCTTAGAGCTATCCATGTTCATATCATACTTCTACACATGTGATCTCAATTAGCTAAGTTCAACGCAATGAAATGTCAGTTTGAAATGAGAAAGTTTGCTAAGCCAACTAATGGCGGTGTAATAGGTTGCATCAAGTCCAATCTTCTGCTAATCTAAAAGCCATGTATTCTGTGACCCCTTCATGTGCTTATGTCTTTGGTGAACCTCTCATGAGCTTATTCTAACGATTTATGAAGTGGAGCTTGATCCTTAGAGCTATCCATGTTCATATCATACTTGTACACTTGTGATCTCAATTAGCTAAGTTCAACGCAATGAAATGTCAGTTTAAAATGAGAAAGTTTGCTAAGCCAACTAATGGCGGTGTAATAGGTTGCATCAAGTCCAATCTTCTGCTAATCTAAAAGCCATGTCTTTTATGAGCCCTTCATGAGATTATGTCTTTGGTGAACCTTTCATGAGCTTATTCTAACGAGTTATAAAGTGAAGCTTTATCCGTAGTGCTATCCATGTTCATATCATACTTCTACACTTGTGATCTCAATTAGCTAAGTTCAATGCAATGAAATGTCTGTTTGACATGTGAAAGTGTGCTAAGCCCACTAATGACGATGTAATACGTTGCATCCAGTCCAATCTTCTGCTAATCTAAAAGCCATGTCTTTTGTGAGCCCTTCATGAGCTTATGTCTTTGGTGAACCTTTCATGAGCTTATTCTAACGAGTTATGAAGTGAAGCTTTATCCGTAGAGCTATCCATGTTCATATTATACTTCTACACTTGTGATCGCAGTTAGCTAAGTTCAACGCAATGAAATGCCTGTTTGACATGTGAAAGTGTGCTAAGCCAACTAATGACTATGTAATACGTTGAATCCAGTCCAATCTTCTGCTAATCTAAAAGCCATGTATTTTGTGAGCCCTTCATGTGCTTATGTCTTTGGTGAACCTCTCATGAGCTTATTCTAACGATTTATGAAGTGGAGCTTGATCCTTAGAGCTATCCATGTTCATATCATACTTGTACACTTGTGATCTCAATTAGCTAAGTTCAACGCAATGAAATGTCAGTTTAAAATGAGAAAGTTTGCTAAGCCAACTAATGGCGGTGTAATAGGTTGCATCAAGTCCAATCTTCTGCTAATCTAAAAGCCATGTCTTTTGTGAGCCCTTCATGAGATTATGTCTTTGGTGAACCTTTCATGAGCTTATTCTAACGAGTTATAAAGTGAAGCTTTATCCGTAGAGCTATCCATGTTCATATCATACTTCTACACATGTGATCTCAATTATAGCTAAGTTCAACGCAATGAAATGTCTATTTGACATGTGAAAGTGTGCTAAGCCCACTAACGACGATGTAATATGTTGCATCCAGTCCAATCTTCTGCTAATCTAAAAGCCATGTCTTTTGTGAGCCCTTCATGTGCTTATGTCTTTGGTGAACCTTTCATAAGCTTATTCTAACGAGTTTTGAAGTGGAGCTTGATTCTTAGAGCTATCCATGTTCATATCATACTTCTACACATGTGATCTCAATTAGCTAAGTTCAACGCAATGAAATGTCAGTTTGAAATGAGAAAGTTTGCTAAGCCAACTAATGGCGGTGTAATAGGTTGCATCAAGTCCAATCTTCTTCTAATCTTAAAGTCATGTCTTTTGTGAGCCCTTCATGAGATTATGTCTTTGGTGAACCTATCATGAGCTTCTTCTAACGAGTTATGAAGTGAAGCTTTATCCGTGGAGCTATCCATGTTCATATCATACTTCTACACTTGTGATCTCAATTAGCTAAGTTCAACGCAATGAAATGTCAGTTTGAAATGAGAAAGTTTGCTAAGCCAACTAATGGCAGTGTAATAGGTTGCATCCAGTCCAATCTTCTGCTAATCTAAAAGCCATGACTTTTGTGAGCCCTTCATGAGATTATGTCTTTGGTGAACCTTTAATGAGCTTATTCTAACGAGTTATGAAGTGAAGCTTTATCCGTAGTGCTATCCATGTTCATATCATACTTCTACACTTGTGATCTCAATTAGCTAAGTTCAATGCAATGAAATGTCTGTTTGACATGTGAAAGTGTGCTAAGCCCACTAATGACGATGTAATACGTTGCATCCAGTCCAATCTTCTGCTAATCTAAAAGACATGTCTTTTGTGAGCCCTTCATGAGCTTATGTCTTTGGTGAACCTTTCATGAGCTTATTCTAACGAGTTATGAAGTGAAGCTTTATCCGTGGAGCTATCCATGTTCATATTATACTTCTACACTTGTGATCGCAGTTAGCTAAGTTCAACGCAATGAAATGCCTGTTTGACATGTGAAAGTGTGCTAAGCCAACTAATGACTATGTAATACGTTGAATCCAGTCCAATCTTCTGCTTATCTAAAAGCCATGTATTTTGTGAGCCCTTCATGTGCTTATGTCTTTGGTGAACCTCTCATGAGCTTATTCTAACGATTTATGAAGTGGAGCTTGATCCTTAGAGCTATCCATGTTCATATCATACTTGTACACTTGTGATCTTAATTAGCTAAGTTCAACGCAATGAAATGTCAGTTTGAAATAAGAAAGTTTGCTAAGCCAACTAATGGCGGTGTAATAGGTAGCATCAAGTCCAATCTTCTTCTAATCTAAAAGTCATGTCTTTTGTAAACCCTTCATGAGATTATGTCTTTGGTGAACCTTTCATGAGCTTATTCGAACGAGTTATGTAGTGAAGCTTTATCCATAGAGCTATCCATGTTCATATCATACTTCTACACTTGTGATCTCAATTAGCTAAGTTCAATGCAATGAAATGTCTGTTTGACATGTGAAAGTGTGCTAAGCCCACTAATGACGATGTAATACGTTGCATCCAGTCCAATCTTCTGCTAATCTAAAAGCCATGTCTTTTGTGAGCCCTTCATGAACTTATGTCTTTGGTGAACCTTTCATGATCTTATTCTAACGAGTTATGAAGTGAAGCTTTATCCGTAGAGCTATCCATGTTCATATTATACTTCTACACTTGTGATCTCAGTTAGCTAAGTTCAACGCAATGAAATGTCAGTTTAAAATGAGAAAGTTTGCTAAGCCAACTAATGGCGGTGTAATAGGTTGCATCAAGTCCAATCTTCTGCTAATCTAAAAGCCATGTCTTTTGTGGGCCCTTCATGTGCTTATGTCTTTGGTGAACCTTTCATATGCTTATTCTAACGAGTTTTGAAGTGGAGCTTGATCCTTAGAGCTATCCATGTTCATATCATACTTCTACACATGTGATCTCAATTAGCTAAGTTCAACGCAAGGAAATGTCAGTTTGAAATGAGAAAGTTTGCTAAGCCAACTAATGGCGGTGTAATAGGTTGCATCAAGTCCAATCTTCTTCTAATCTTAAAGTCATGTCTTTTGTGAGCCCTTCATGAGATTATGTCTTTGGTGAACCTTTCATGAGCTTATTCTAACGAGTTATGAAGTGAAGCTTTATCCGTAGTGCTATCCATGTTCATATCATACTTCTACACTTGTGATCTCAATTAGCTAAGTTCAATGCAATGAAATGTCTGTTTGACATGTGAAAGTGTGCTAAGCCCACTAATGACGATGTAATACGTTGCATCCAGTCCAATCTTCTGCTAATCTAAAAGCCATGTCTTTTGTGAGCCCTTCATGAACTTATGTCTTTGGTGAACCTTTCATGATCTTATTCTAACGAGTTATGAAGTGAAGCTTTATCCGTAGAGCTATCCATGTTCATATTATACTTCTACACTTGTGATCTCAGTTAGCTAAGTTCAACGCAATGAAATGTCAGTTTAAAATGAGAAAGTTTGCTAAGCCAACTAATGGCGGTGTAATAGGTTGCATCAAGTCCAATCTTCTGCTAATCTAAAAGCCATGTCTTTTGTGGGCCCTTCATGTGCTTATGTCTTTGGTGAACCTTTCATATGCTTATTCTAACGAGTTTTGAAGTGGAGCTTGATCCTTAGAGCTATCCATGTTCATATCATACTTCTACACATGTGATCTCAATTAGCTAAGTTCAACGCAATGAAATGTCAGTTTGAAATGAGAAAGTTTGCTAAGCCAACTAATGGCGGTGTAATAGGTTGCATCAAGTCCAATCTTCTTCTAATCTTAAAGTCATGTCTTTTGTGAGCCCTTCATGAGATTATGTCTTTGGTGAACCTTTCATGAGCTTATTCTAACGAGTTATAAAGTGAAGCTTTATCCGTAGAGCTATCCATGTTCATATCATACTTCTACACATGTGATCTCAATTATAGCTAAGTTCAACGCAATGAAATGTCTATTTGACATGTGAAAGTGTGCTAAGCCCACTAACGACGATGTAATATGTTGCATCCAGTCCAATCTTCTGCTAATCTAAAAGCCATGTCTTTTGTGAGCCCTTCATGTGCTTATGTCTTTGGTGAACCTTTCATAAGCTTATTCTAACGAGTTTTGAAGTGGAGCTTGATCCTTAGAGCTATCCATGTTCATATCATACTTCTACACATGTGATCTCAATTAGCTAAGTTCAACGCAATGAAATGTCAGTTTGAAATGAGAAAGTTTGCTAAGCCAACTAATGGCGGTGTAATAGGTTGCATCAAGTCCAATCTTCTGCTAATCTAAAAGCCATGTATTCTGTGACCCCTTCATGTGCTTATGTCTTTGGTGAACCTCTCATGAGCTTATTCTAACGATTTATGAAGTGGAGCTTGATCCTTAGAGCTATCCATGTTCATATCATACTTGTACACTTGTGATCTCAATTAGCTAAGTTCAACGCAATGAAATGTCAGTTTAAAATGAGAAAGTTTGCTAAGCCAACTAATGGCGGTGTAATAGGTTGCATCAAGTCCAATCTTCTGCTAATCTAAAAGCCATGTCTTTTATGAGCCCTTCATGAGATTATGTCTTTGGTGAACCCTTCATGAGCTTATTCTAACGAGTTATAAAGTGAAGCTTTATCCGTAGTGCTATCCATGTTCATATCATACTTCTACACTTGTGATCTCAATTAGCTAAGTTCAATGCAATGAAATGTCTGTTTGACATGTGAAAGTGTGCTAAGCCCACTAATGACGATTTAATACGTTGCATCCAGTCCAATCTTCTGCTAATCTAAAAGCCATGTCTTTTGTGAGCCCTTCATGAGCTTATGTCTTTGGTGAACCTTTCATGAGCTTATTCTAACGAGTTATGAAGTGAAGCTTTATCCGTAGAGCTATCCATGTTCATATTATACTTCTACACTTGTGATCGCAGTTAGCTAAGTTCAACGCAATGAAATGCCTGTTTGACATGTGAAAGTGTGCTAAGCCAACTAATGACTATGTAATACGTTGAATCCAGTCCAATCTTCTGCTAATCTAAAAGCCATGTATTTTGTGAGCCCTTCATGTGCTTATGTCTTTGGTGAACCTCTCATGAGCTTATTCTAACGATTTATGAAGTGGAGCTTGATCCTTAGAGCTATCCATGTTCATATCATACTTGTACACTTGTGATCTCAATTAGCTAAGTTCAACGCAATGAAATGTCAGTTTAAAATGAGAAAGTTTGCTAAGCCAACTAATGGCGGTGTAATAGGTTGCATCAAGTCCAATCTTCTGCTAATCTAAAAGCCATGTCTTTTGTGAGCCCTTCATGAGATTATGTCTTTGGTGAACCTTTCATGAGCTTATTCTAACGAGTTATAAAGTGAAGCTTTATCCGTAGAGCTATCCATGTTCATATCATACTTCTACACATGTGATCTCAATTATAGCTAAGTTCAACGCAATGAAATGTCTATTTGACATGTGAAAGTGTGCTAAGCCCACTAACGACGATGTAATATGTTGCATCCAGTCCAATCTTCTGCTAATCTAAAAGCCATGTCTTTTGTGAGCCCTTCATGTGCTTATGTCTTTGGTGAACCTTTCATAAGCTTATTCTAACGAGTTTTGAAGTGGAGCTTGATTCTTAGAGCTATCCATGTTCATATCATACTTCTACACATGTGATCTCAATTAGCTAAGTTCAACGCAATGAAATGTCAGTTTGAAATGAGAAAGTTTGCTAAGCCAACTAATGGCGGTGTAATAGGTTGCATCAAGTCCAATCTTCTTCTAATCTTAAAGTCATGTCTTTTGTGAGCCCTTCATGAGATTATGTCTTTGGTGAACCTTTCATGAGCTTCTTCTAACGAGTTATGAAGTGAAGCTTTATCCGTGGAGCTATCCATGTTCATATCATACTTCTACACTTGTGATCTCAATTAGCTAAGTTCAACGCAATGAAATGTCAGTTTGAAATGAGAAAGTTTGCTAAGCCAACTAATGGCAGTGTAATAGGTTGCATCCAGTCCAATCTTCTGCTAATCTAAAAGCCATGACTTTTGTGAGCCCTTCATGAGATTATGTCTTTGGTGAACCTTTAATGAGCTTATTCTAACGAGTTATGAAGTGAAGCTTTATCCGTAGTGCTATCCATGTTCATATCATACTTCTACACTTGTGATCTCAATTAGCTAAGTTCAATGCAATGAAATGTCTGTTTGACATGTGAAAGTGTGCTAAGCCCACTAATGACGATGTAATACGTTGCATCCAGTCCAATCTTCTGCTAATCTAAAAGCCATGTCTTTTGTGAGCCCTTCATGAGCTTATGTCTTTGGTGAACCTTTCATGAGCTTATTCTAACGAGTTATGAAGTGAAGCTTTATCCGTGGAGCTATCCATGTTCATATTATACTTCTACACTTGTGATCGCAGTTAGCTAAGTTCAACGCAATGAAATGCCTGTTTGACATGTGAAAGTGTGCTAAGCCAACTAATGACTATGTAATACGTTGAATCCAGTCCAATCTTCTGCTTATCTAAAAGCCATGTATTTTGTGAGCCCTTCATGTGCTTATGTCTTTGGTGAACCTCTCATGAGCTTATTCTAACGATTTATGAAGTGGAGCTTGATCCTTAGAGCTATCCATGTTCATATCATACTTGTACACTTGTGATCTCAATTAGCTAAGTTCAACGCAATGAAATGTCAGTTTGAAATAAGAAAGTTTGCTAAGCCAACTAATGGCGGTGTAATAGGTAGCATCAAGTCCAATCTTCTTCTAATCTAAAAGTCATGTCTTTTGTAAACCCTTCATGAGATTATGTCTTTGGTGAACCTTTCATGAGCTTATTCGAACGAGTTATGTAGTGAAGCTTTATCCATAGAGCTATCCATGTTCATATCATACTTCTACACTTGTGATCTCAATTAGCTAAGTTCAATGCAATGAAATGTCTGTTTGACATGTGAAAGTGTGCTAAGCCCACTAATGACGATGTAATACGTTGCATCCAGTCCAATCTTCTGCTAATCTAAAAGCCATGTCTTTTGTGAGCCCTTCATGAACTTATGTCTTTGGTGAACCTTTCATGAGCTTATTCTAACGAGTTATGAAGTGAAGCTTTATCCGTAGAGCTATCCATGTTCATATTATACTTCTACACTTATGATCTCAGTTAGCTAAGTTCAACGCAATGAAATGTCAGTTTAAAATGAGAAAGTTTGCTAAGCCAACTAATGGCGGTGTAATAGGTTGCATCAAGTCCAATCTTCTGCTAATCTAAAAGCCATGTCTTTTGTGGGCCCTTCATGTGCTTATGTCTTTGGTGAACCTTTCATATGCTTATTCTAACGAGTTTTGAAGTGGAGCTTGATCCTTAGAGCTATCCATGTTCATATCATACTTCTACACATGTGATCTCAATTAGCTAAGTTCAACGCAATGAAATGTCAGTTTGAAATGAGAAAGTTTGCTAAGCCAACTAATGGCGGTGTAATAGGTTGCATCAAGTCCAATCTTCTTCTAATCTTAAAGTCATGTCTTTTGTGAGCCATTCATGAGATTATGTCTTTGGTGAACCTTTCATGAGCTTATTCTAACGAGTTATGAAGTGAAGCTTTATCCGTGGAGCTATCCATGTTCATATCATACTTCTACACTTGTGATCTCAATTAGCTAAGTTCAACGCAATGAAATGTCAGTTTGAAATGAGAAAGTTTGCTAAGGCAACTAATGGCAGTGTAATAGGTTGCATCCAGTCCAATCTTCTGCTAATCTAAAAGCCATGACTTTTGTGAGCCCTTCATGAGATTATGTCATTGGTGAACCTTTAATGAGCTTATTCTAACGAGTTATGAAGTGATGCTTTATCCGTAGTGCTATTGATACAATCTAGGTCACGAACCGAATGCTGCCTCTCAAAGATGAGTGTTCGTGATCTTCCAATGAGATGCTCAATTGGTTGAAGCACAGCGGATTGAGTTGGACCACACGAGCTATGAATGGACTCGTGATACACCAAAGGGATCCTAGAAGCCGAGTACAAGTTCTCTAGGCTTGCAGAATCGAAGATTGTATTCAAACTTAGACAAGTTGTGAATTGAATATGCTAGGCACGTTTTTGTTTGTAAAAGAAGATGTATTCATTAAGCTTCTGGTCTTGGGTATTTATAGATTCCCAAAACCCTAAAAGAGAACTACATGATGTTTTAGAAAGGACAAAACAACAAGTAGTTCAAATAACAGAAAAAAAAACAACATGAAGTCTAAACAAAAATTAGAAAATAAGAAAGCAAACTTCTAAGTGTTTCTAAGACCTTATTTGTTGCCTAACTAGTGAGGCTGGTCCTAGATTGCTCATTTGGGGTATTGCCTCGCTAAAACCTCTTTCGGAAAACCCAATGGGATAAAACCTCTGGGTAGATAGTGAACACACTAGAAGCTGCTGTAGATGCTTTGAGAAGTGCCCAAGGCACCTTAGATGATAGGAGAAGGTCTCGGCTGCAAGCTCCAAGCTCTCCATGCTCCAACTCCAAATCGTCACCTTCCAAGTCCATGATGTAGTCCACGAGGTTGCTGAACTTGTAACTGAGTGCTCTAGCCCTTTGTCGAGTCATTGGTCCACTAGGCACTTCGGGAATGGCTGTTGTTGGTTGACTAGGTCCGATGTCCTCATCATTCCCACCCTCTTGAAAGCGTTTTGTCCTCAAAACTGGATCATTATCTGCATCAAAACGTTCCAAGTCAGCAACATTGAATGTAGTAGACACATTAAACTCACCTGGCAGCTCCAACTGGTAAGCATTATCGTTGATCCTTTTTAGAACCCGGAATGGACCATCGCCCCTAGGTGCTAGCTTGCTTCTCCGGCGGTTTGGAAACCGTTCTGGTCTGAAGTGTAGCCAAACCCAATCTCCTCGTTTGAATACTACAGATTTCCGGCCCTTGTTATGTTGCTTCTCATAAGCGGCTGTCCTCTTCTCTATGTTCTCTTTCACCTTCTGATGTAGTTTCTTGACAAACTCTGCCTTAGAATCACCCTCTAAGCTCACGATTTCTGCAGGTGGTATTGGTGTGAGATCAAGTGGAGACAATGGGTTGAACCCATACACCACTTCAAATGGTGTGAGCTTGGTGGCTGAATGGACTGCTCTATTGTAGGCGAACTCAACGAATGGTAAACATTCCAGCCATGTCTTCAAGTTCTTCCCAATTGTAGCCCGCAGCAAAGTAGACAAGGTGCGATTCACCACTTCCGTTTGTCCATCAGTCTGCGGATGACAACTAGTTGAAAAGAGAAGCTTCGTCCCTAGTTTCCTCCACAATGCACGCCAAAAATGAGACAGGAATTTAGTGTCACGGTCTGAAACTATCGTCCTTGGAATCCCATGAAGGCGTACAACTTCCTTGAAGAACAATGCAGCAGTCTGCGTTGCATCATTTGTTTTTGCACAAGGTATGAAATGCGCCATCTTTGAAAACCTGTCTACAACAACAAAAATGGAATCTTTGTGGTTTTGCTTAGGTAATCCTAGCACAAAGTCCATAGATATGTCAGTCCAAGGAGTAGTAGGAATAGGTAAAGGAAGGTATAACCCGTGAGGATGAACTCTGGATTTTGACTTCCGGCATGTCAAACAGCGAATACAATGTGCTTCCACGTCCTTCTTCATGTGCGGCCAGTAAAAATGCTCCTTAAGCGTGCTCAGCGTCTTATCTACCCCAAAATGCCCCATGAGACCGCCTCCATGCGCCTCACGAACCAGCAGCTCACGAATGGATCCTTTCGGAATACACAATCGTTTTTCCCTGAAAAGAAAACCATCAAACAAATAAAACTTGTTATATAATCCTTTACCGTGTTCTGCAAATGGCTCCTTCAAATCATCATCATCTGCATATAACTCCTTGATTAGCTCAAAACCCAAGACTTTAGATTGCATGATGGAGATGAGACTGTAACGTCGTGACAATGCATCTGCGACCACATTCTCCTTTCCCTTCTTGTATTTGATGATGTAGGGAAACATTTCTATGAACTCCAGCCATCTAGCATGCCTCCTCTTTAGCTTAGTCTGACCCTTTAGATGCTGCAACGTTTGATGATCTGTGTGAATAACACATTCCCTTGCCAAAAGGTAGTGTTGCCACGTCTCCATTGCTCGGACTAGTGCATACAACTCCTTATCATACGTTGGGTAGTTCAATGCTGCTCCGCTTAATTTCTCACTGAAAAACGCTACTGGCTTGCCCCCTTGTGATAGCACAGCCCCAATACCAATGCCTGATGCATCGCATTCGACTTCAAAAGTCTTCTCAAAGTTTGGTAAAACCAAAACTGGTGCTGCTGTGAGGCTATCCTTTAAACGTGTGAAGGCTGCCTCCTGCTCCTCTCCCCATTCAAACCTGGCGGTCTTCTTTAGAATCGAAGTCAATGGACTTGCAATTGTGCTGAAATCCCTCACAAACCGTCTATAGAAGCTTGCCAATCCATGAAAGCTGCGGACTTGGCTGACATTTGTAGGGGTCGGCCACTCTTGAATTGCTTTGATCTTGTCATTATCAACCTTTAATCCCTGTGAACTTACAACAAAACCTAAAAAGACTACTTCATTAGTGCAGAATGTGCACTTCTTGAGGTTCGCATACAGTCCTTCTTTTCGAAGTGTCTGAATTACTTGCTCAAGATGTGTCACAT
Organism: Lepidium didymum; assembly: GCA_963920545.1. NCBI lineage: Eukaryota > Viridiplantae > Streptophyta > Magnoliopsida > Brassicales > Brassicaceae > Lepidium > Lepidium didymum. Next base: position 6,710,841 of record OY986985.1, on the reverse strand, counting down.
GATCAGAATAAGATGCACTATAAACAAGAATATCATCGAAATACACTACAACGAACTTACTGATGTATGGTCTAAGAACATGGTTCATTAGACGCATAAATGTACTTGGTGCATTCGACAATCCAAACGGCATTACCAGCCATTCATAGAGTCCCTGCTTGGTTTTGAATGCTGTCTTCCATTCATCACCTTCTCGCAGCCTAACTTGGTGATACCCGCTTTTTAAATCGATTTTGGAGAAGATTGTTGCTCCACTGAGTTCGTCCAACATGTCATCAAGTCGTGGGATTGGGTGCCTGTACTTGATGGTAATGTTGTTGATAGCTCTGCAGTCAACGCACATTCTCCAGCTGCCATCTTTCTTTGGTACAAGCAAAACCGGCACAGCACATGGACTAAGGCTCTCACGCACATATCCTTGAGCCATAAGCTCTCTAACTTGTCGTTCAAGCTCCTTAGCTTCCTCCGGGTTTACTCTATATGCGGCTCTGTTTGGTAGCTGTGCACCTGGTACAAAGTCAATATGGTGCTCTATTCCACGGATTGGAGGTAATCCCGGTGGTAGCTCATCTGGAAACACATCTCCATATGTTTTGAGTAGACTCTCAATTTCAGAAGGAAGCTTAATCTCTGTATATTCTGCACTCAAAACATCCTTAAAAACCATAAGAATCACATTAGTCTTGTTAGTACTAATAAACTTATGAATGTGATTCGGTTTAATGAGTAGAGTCTCCCTGTTGTCGTGGCTGTTTTGGCCCTTTTCGTTGGCCATTTTAACTTGCATTTCCCTCACTTGTTGAGGTGAGAGTGGTGCCAAGCTAATCTTGCGTTTATCATGAACAAACGAGTAATGGTTAGTTCTACCATTATGAGTAGACTCCTTGTCGAACTGCCATGGACGACCCAGCAGAAGATGTCCGGCTTGCATAGGGACTACGTCGCAGGTGACTGTGTCGTTGTACCGTCCTATACTGAATGACACCCTTACTTGCTCTGTTACACTCAACTCCGTTTTGTTGTTCAGCCATCTCAGCTTATATGGCTGTGCATGCTTATACTTCTCCAAACCTAGCTTTTCAACCATATAGACACTAGCAACGTTAGTGCAAGAACCTCCATCTATTATCAAATTGCATACCTTGCCCTTAATGGTACAGCGTGTATGGAATATGTTCTCCCGTTGCTCTGTTTCGTCTAAGTTGATTGAAGTGCTAAGCACTCTCCTCATCATAAGCATTTCTCCTGAATCTGGATACTCCACTTCCTCATCATTTTGAAGCTCAGATTCGTCCCCTTCATCTTCAGACTCAAAATCGCCTGATGGAGTCAAAATCATAACCCTCTGGTTTGGACATTCACGTGACATATGACCTCTTCCCCTGCACTTAAAACAAGTTATATCCCTTGTCCGTGGCTGGTTAGTAGGCTGGGACGTGTTTGGTGTTGCCCGTGAACTGGCTGGGGCGTTTTTAGGCACTTCATTGGTTCTGTTTTTGAACCGTGAATCTGCTTGCACTCCTTTAGGCCTATCTTCCTGCTTAGATTGAGAATTCCAGTTAGTTCTAAGCTTATTTGTTGAGATAGAAGCCTTACGCTTATTTTGTTGTTCAATTTGGATTGCTAAATGCAGCAGCTCTCCAAGGTCATGATATGGCTGTCTTTCGACTTTTCGAGCTATTTTTTCCTGTAAACCGTCCAAGAACTGAGCCATAAGTGTTTCTGGTGAGTCCTCACTCTCCAATCTGTTTCGAAGGTGCTCAAACTCCTCATAATATTCCTCAACACTTCGGTTTCCTTGGGTTAAACGTCTAAAACGTTTTTGGAGTTCACGAGTGAAGTGTGGAGGCATATATCGTCTCCTCATGACATGTTTGAGGTCCTCCCAAGCTGCTATTTGGCCATATCTGTTTCTCCTTCGTTCAGCAACTTCTCTGTCCCACCATGTGAGTGCATGGTCTGTAAATTGTGCTGCAGCCAATGCAACCTTCCTCGGATCCGAGTAACGATAATACTCGAATATATGCTCCATCCGTCTCTCCCAGTCTAGATAGGCTTCTGGATCAACTCGTCCGGCAAAGGTGGGAGGCGTAAGTTTCACATCTGGATGTTGTTGAAGCTGTGGAGGAGGTGGTGGTGGACGGTGATGATACTCCTCGTCCATTGGGTGCCTAGGCGGCTGCTCATGATGGTTTGATGGTGGTGTAGGCGACCTATCTAGCCCTCCATCATTTTGTCTTTGTGAAGACTCAGGCATGTCCGCACGCCTTTGTGGTGAACGAGATCGAACTTGTTCCATCTTTTCGTTCATCCGTGCAAGTTGAGTGCTGATATTGGCCAGCATCTGCAACATTGCAGCAGAAGTATCCGCACGGTCTGAACCGTCGGACATGGTACCTTGCACACCAAGCAAAGCAAACGAAAGATTGGTTAGTTTAATTGATTCTATAAATCAAACCAAAAATTCACTAAACCGAAAATTTTAATTAATCTAACCTATACTATTTAAGAAAATTCGAATTTTAAAACTATCTAAACCAATTCCTAATTAAAAATGGAAAATAAAACAGATTCTATCCTAACAGATCTTATCCTAACAGATTTTATCCTATCCAAACAGAATTTAAAAGAGATAAGGATAAGAATGGCTTAGGATTGTTTTTGGATAAGATTTTCGAAATCTCTTCTTCTTCCTCTTCCCTAAGGCCACGTTTTTCTTTCCTCAATGCACACGTGAATGATACCTGCAACCTAAGACTCAACACACACGTTAGAAACAATAGGGTGGTTGATACAACACAACCCTTGACACAAAAATTAAACAAGAAATAGAAAATTCTAAACTCTAAGATATGAAAAACGAAATTTGAAAAGCAAAAGGGTAGGTTTATACACTTCCCTTGATAGGAACTTCAGCTCTGATACCAGATGATACAATCTAGGTCACGAACCGAATGTTGCCTCTCAAAGATGAGTGTTCGTGATCTTCCAATGAGATGCTCAATTGGTTGAAGCACAGCGGATTGAGTTGGACCACACGAGCTATGAATGGACTCGTGATACACCAAAGGGATCCTAGAAGCCGAGTACAAGTTCTCTAGGCTTGCAGAATCGAAGATTGTATTCAAACTTAGACAAGTTGTGAATTGAATATGCTAGGCACGTTTTTGTTTGTAAAAGAAGATGTATTCATTAAGCTTCTGGTCTTGGGTATTTATAGATTCCCAAAACCCTAAAAGAGAACTACATGATGTTTTAGAAAGGACAAAACAACAAGTAGTTCAAATAACAGAAAAAAAAACAACATGAAGTCTAAACAAAAATTAGAAAATAAGAAAGCAAACTTCTAAGTGTTTCTAAGACCTTATTTGTTGCCTAACTAGTGAGGCTGGTCCTAGATTGCTCATTTGGGGTATTGCCTCGCTAAAACCTCTTTCGGAAAACCCAATGGGATAAAACCGAAAGTAGGGAAAAGAGCACAATTCCCAAACAAGTCTTTAGTGTATTCACTCTGGGTAGATAGTGAACACACTAGAAGCTGCTGTAGATGCTTTGAGAAGTGCCCAAGGCACCTTAGATGATAGGAGAAGGTCTCGGCTGCAAGCTCCAAGCTCTCCATGCTCCAACTCCAAATCGTCACCTTCCAAGTCCATGATGTAGTCCACGAGGTTGCTGAACTTGTAACTGAGTGCTCTAGCCCTTTGTCGAGTCATTGGTCCACTAGGCACTTCGGGAATGGCTGTTGTTGGTTGACTAGGTCCGATGTCCTCATCAGCTATCCATGTTCATATCATACTTCTACACTTGTGATCTCAATTAGCTAAGTTCAATGCAATAAATGTCTGTTTGACATGTGAAAGTGTGCTAAGCCCACTAATGACGATGTAATACGTTGCATCCAGTCCAATCTTCTGCTAATCTAAAAGCCATGTCTTTTGTGAGCCCTTCATGAGCTTATTCTAACGAGTTATGAAGTAAAGCTTTATCCGTAGAGCTATCCATGTTCATATTATACTTCTACACTTGTGATCGCAGTTAGCTAAGTTCAACGCAATGAAATGCCTGTTTGACATGTGAAAGTGTGCTAAGCCAACTAATGACTATGTAATACGTTGAATCCAGTCCAATCTTCTGCTAATCTAAAAGCCATGTATTTTGTGAGCCCTTCATGTGCTTATGTCTTTGGTGAACCTCTCATGAGCTTTTTCTAACGATTTATGAAGTGGAGCTTGATCCTTAGAGCTATCCATGTTCATATCATACTTGTACACTTGTGATCTCAATTAGCTAAGTTCAACGCAATGAAATGTCAGTTTGAAATAAGAAAGTTTGCTAAGCCAACTAATGGCGGTGTAATAGGTAGCATCAAGTCCAATCTTCTTCTAATCTAAAAGTTATGTCTTTTGTAAACCCTTCATGCGATTATGTCTTTGGTGAACCTCTCATGAGCTTTTTCTAACGATTTATGAAGTGGAGCTTGATCCTTAGAGCTATCCATGTTCATATCATACTTGTACACTTGTGATCTCAATTAGCTAAGTTCAACGCAATGAAATGTCAGTTTGAAATAAGAAAGTTTGCTAAGACAACTAATGGCAGTGTAATAGGTTGCATCCAGTCCAATCTTCTGCTAATCTAAAAGCCATGACTTTTGTGAGCCCTTCATGAGATTATGTCTTTGGTGAACCTTTAATGAGCTTATTCTAACGAGTTATGAAGTGATGCTTTATCCGTAGTGCTATCCATGTTCATATCATACTTCTACACTTGTGATCTCAATTAGCTAAGTTCAATGCAATAAATGTCTGTTTGACATGTGAAAGTGTGCTAAGCCCACTAATGACGATGTAATACGTTGCATCCAGTCCAATCTTCTGCTAATCTAAAAGCCATGTCTTTTGTGAGCCTTTCATGAGCTTATGTCTTTGGTGAACCTTTCATGAGCTTATTCTAACGAGTTATGTAGTGAAGCTTTATCCATAGAGCTATCCATGTTCATATCATACTTCTACACTTGTGATCTCAATTAGCTAAGTTCAATGCAATGAAATGTCTGTTTGACATGTGAAAGTGTGCTAAGCCCACTAATGACGATGTAATACGTTGCATCCAGTCCAATCTTCTGCTAATCTAAAAGCCATGTATTTTGTGAGCCCTTCATGTACTTATGTCTTTGGTGAACCTCTCATGAGCTTATTCTAACGATTTATGAAGTGGAGCTTGATCCTTAGAGCTATCCATGTTCATATCATACTTGTACACTTGTGATCTCAATTAGCTAAGTTCAACGCAATAAAATGTCTGTTTGACATGTGAAAGTGTGCTAAGCCCACTAATGACGATGTAATACGTTGCATCCAGTCCAATCTTCTGCTAATCTAAAAGCCATGTCTTTTGTGAGCACTTCATGAGCTTATGTCTTTGGTGAACCTTTCATGAGCTTATTTTAACGAGTTATGAAGTGAAGCTTTATCCGTAGAGCTATCCATGTTCATATCATACTTCTACACATGTGATCTCAATTAGCTAAGTTCAACGCAATGAAATGTCTATTTGACGTGTGAAAGTGTGCTAAGCCCACTAACGACAATGTAATATGTTGCATCCATTCCAATCTTCTGCTAATCTAAAAGCCATGTCTTTTGTGAGCCCTTCATGTGCTTATGTCTTTGGTGAACCTTTCATGAGCTTATTCTAACGAGTTTTGAAGTGGAGCTTGATCCTTAGAGCTATCCATGTTCATATCATACTTGTACACTTGTGATCTCAATTAGCTAAGTTCAACGCAATGAAATGTCAGTTTAAAATGAGAAAGTTTGCTAAGCCAACTAATGGCGGTGTAATAGGTTGCATCAAGTCCAATCTTCTGCTAATCTAAAAGCCATGTCTTTTGTGAGCACTTCATGAGATTATGTCTTTGGTGAACCTTTCATGAGCTTATTCTAACGAGTTATAAAGTGAAGCTTTATCCGTAGAGCTATCCATGTTCATATCATACTTCTACACATGTGATCTCAATTATAGCTAAGTTCAACGCAATGAAATGTCTATTTGACATGGGAAAGTGTGCTAAGCCCACTAACGACGATGTAATATGATGCATCCAGACCAATCTTCTGCTAATCTAAAAGCCATGTCTTTTGTGAGCCCTTCATGTGCTTATGTCTTTGGTGAACCTTTCATGAGCTTATTCTAACGAGTTTTGAAGTGGAGCTTGATCCTTAGAGCTATCCATGTTCATATCATACTTGTACACTTGTGATCTCAATTAGCTAAGTTCAACGCAATGAAATGTCAGTTTAAAATGAGAAAGTTTGCTAAGCCAACTAATGGCGGTGTAATAGGTTGCATCAAGTCCAATCTTCTGCTAATCTAAAAGCCATGTCTTTTGTGAGCACTTCATGAGATTATGTCTTTGGTGAACCTTTCATGAGCTTATTCTAACGAGTTATAAAGTGAAGCTTTATCCGTAGAGCTATCCATGTTCATATCATACTTCTACACATGTGATCTCAATTGTAGCTAAGTTCAACGCAATGAAATGTCTATTTGACGTGTGAAAGTGTGCTAAGCCCACTAACGACAATGTAATATGTTGCATCCATTCCAATCTTCTGCTAATCTAAAAGCCATGTCTTTTGTGAGCCCTTCATGTGCTTATGTCTTTGGTGAACCTTTCATGAGCTTATTCTAACGAGTTTTGAAGTGGAGCTTGATCCTTAGAGCTATCCATGTTCATATCATACTTGTACACTTGTGATCTCAATTAGCTAAGTTCAACGCAATGAAATGTCAGTTTAAAATGAGAAAGTTTGCTAAGCCAACTAATGGCGGTGTAATAGGTTGCATCAAGTCCAATCTTCTGCTAATCTAAAAGCCATGTCTTTTGTGAGCACTTCATGAGATTATGTCTTTGGTGAACCTTTCATGAGCTTATTCTAACGAGTTATAAAGTGAAGCTTTATCCGTAGAGCTATCCATGTTCATATCATACTTCTACACATGTGATCTCAATTATAGCTAAGTTCAACGCAATGAAATGTCTATTTGACATGGGAAAGTGTGCTAAGCCCACTAACGACGATGTAATATGATGCATCCAGACCAATCTTCTGCTAATCTAAAAGCCATGTCTTTTGTGAGCCCTTCATGTGCTTATGTCTTTGGTGAACCTTTCATGAGCTTATTCTAACGAGTTTTGAAGTGGAGCTTGATCCTTAGAGCTATCCATGTTCATATCATACTTGTACACTTGTGATCTCAATTAGCTAAGTTCAACGCAATGAAATGTCAGTTTAAAATGAGAAAGTTTGCTAAGCCAACTAATGGCGGTGTAATAGGTTGCATCAAGTCCAATCTTCTGCTAATCTAAAAGCCATGTCTTTTGTGAGCACTTCATGAGATTATGTCTTTGGTGAACCTTTCATGAGCTTATTCTAACGAGTTATAAAGTGAAGCTTTATCCGTAGAGCTATCCATGTTCATATCATACTTCTACACATGTGATCTCAATTATAGCTAAGTTCAACGCAATGAAATGTCTATTTGACATGTGAAAGTGTGCTAAGCCCACTAACGACGATGTAATATGATGCATCCAGTCCAATCTTCTTCTAATCTAAAAGCCATGTCTTTTGTGAGCCCTTCATGTGCTTATGTCTTTGGTGAACCTTTCATGAGCTTATTCTAACGAGTTTTGAAGTGGAGCTTGATCCTTAGAGCTAACCATGTTCATATCATACTTCTACACATGTGATCTCAATTAGCTAAGTTCAACGCAATTGAAATGTCAGTTTGAAATGAGAAAGTTTGCTAAGCCAACTAATGGCGGTGTAATAGGTTGCATCAAGTCCAATCTTCTTCTAATCTTAAAGTCATGTCTTTTGTGAGCCCTTCATGAGATTATGTCTTTGGTGAACCTTTCATGAGCTTATTCTAACGAGTTATGAAGTGAAGCTTTATCCGTAGAGCTATCCATGTTCATATTATACTTCTACACTTGTGATCGCAGTTAGCTAAGTTCAACGCAATGAAATGCCTGTTTGACATGTGAAAGTGTGCTAAGCCAACTAATGACTATGTAATACGTTGAATCCAGTCCAATCTTCTGCTAATCTAAAAGCCATGTATTTTGTGAGCCCTTCATGTACTTATGTCTTTGGTGAACCTCTCATGAGCTTATTCTAACGATTTATGAAGTGGAGCTTGATCCTTAGAGCTATCCATGTTCATATCATACTTGTACACTTGTGATCTCAATTAGCTAAGTTCAACGCAATGAAATGTCAGTTTAAAATGAGAAAGTTTGCTAAGCCAACTAATGGCGGTGTAATAGGTTGCATCAAGTCCAATCTTCTGCTAATCTAAAAGCCATGTCTTTTGTGAGCCCTTCATGAGATTATGTCTTTGGTGAACCTTTCATGAGCTTATTCTAACGAGTTATGAAGTGAAGCTTTATCCGTAGAGCTATCCATGTTCATATCATACTTCTACACATGTGATCTCAATTAGCTAAGTTCAACGCAATGAAATGTCTATTTGACATGTGAAAGTGTGCTAAGCCCACTAACGACAATGTAATATGTTGCATCCAGTCCAATCTTCTGCTAATCTAAAAGCCATGTCTTTTGTGAGCCCTTCATGTGCTTATGTCTTTGGTGAACCTTTCATGAGCTTATTCTAACGAGTTTTGAAGTGGAGCTTGATCCTTAGAGCTATCCATGTTCATATCATACTTGTACACTTGTGATCTCAATTAGCTAAGTTCAACGCAATGAAATGTCAGTTTAAAATGAGAAAGTTTGCTAAGCCAACTAATGGCGGTGTAATAGGTTGCATCAAGTCCAATCTTCTGCTAATCTAAAAGCCATGTCTTTTGTGAGCACTTCATGAGATTATGTCTTTGGTGAACCTTTCATGAGCTTATTCTAACGAGTTATAAAGTGAAGCTTTATCCGTAGAGCTATCCATGTTCATATCATACTTCTACACATGTGATCTCAATTATAGCTAAGTTCAACGCAATGAAATGTCTATTTGACATGGGAAAGTGTGCTAAGCCCACTAACGGCGATGTAATATGATGCATCCAGACCAATCTTCTGCTAATCTAAAAGCCATGTCTTTTGTGAGCCCTTCATGTGCTTATGTCTTTGGTGAACCTTTCATGAGCTTATTCTAACGAGTTTTGAAGTGGAGCTTGATCCTTAGAGCTATCCATGTTCATATCATACTTGTACACTTGTGATCTCAATTAGCTAAGTTCAACGCAATGAAATGTCAGTTTAAAATGAAAAAGTTTGCTAAGCCAACTAATGGCGGTGTAATAGGTTGCATCAAGTCCAATCTTCTGCTAATCTAAAAGCCATGTCTTTTGTGAGCACTTCATGAGATTATGTCTTTGGTGAACCTTTCATGAGCTTATTCTAACGAGTTATAAAGTGAAGCTTTATCCGTAGAGCTATCCATGTTCATATCATACTTCTACACATGTGATCTCAATTATAGCTAAGTTCAACGCAATGAAATGTCTATTTAACATGTGAAAGTGTGCTAAGCCCACTAACGACGATGTAATATGATGCATCCAGTCCAATCTTCTTCTAATCTAAAAGCCATGTCTTTTGTGAGCCCTTCATGTGCTTATGTCTTTGGTGAACCTTTCATGAGCTTATTCTAACGAGTTTTGAAGTGGAGCTTGATCCTTAGAGCTATCCATGTTCATATCATACTTCTACACATGTGATCTCAATTAGCTAAGTTCAACGCAATTGAAATGTCAGTTTGAAATGAGAAAGTTTGCTAAGCCAACTAATGGCGGTGTAATAGGTTGCATCAAGTCCAATCTTCTTCTAATCTTAAAGTCATGTCTTTTGTGAGCCCTTCATGAGATTATGTCTTTGGTGAACCTTTCATGAGCTTATTCTAACGAGTTATGAAGTGAAGCTTTATCCGTAGAGCTATCCATGTTCATATCATACTTCTACACATGTGATCTCAATTAGCTAAGTTCAACGCAATGAAATGTCTATTTGACATGTGAAAGTGTGCTAAGCCCACTAACGACAATGTAATATGTTGCATCCAGTCCAATCTTCTGCTAATCTAAAAGCCATGTCTTTTGTGAGCCCTTCATGTGCTTATGTCTTTGGTGAACCTTTCATGAGCTTATTCTAACGAGTTTTGAAGTGGAGCTTGATCCTTAGAGCTATCCATGTTCATATCATACTTGTACACTTGTGATCTCAATTAGCTAAGTTCAACGCAATGAAATGTCAGTTTAAAATGAGAAAGTTTGCTAAGCCAACTAATGGCGGTGTAATAGGTTGCATCAAGTCCAATCTTCTGCTAATCTAAAAGCCATGTCTTTTGTGAGCACTTCATGAGATTATGTCTTTGGTGAACCTTTCATGAGCTTATTCTAACGAGTTATAAAGTGAAGCTTTATCCGTAGAGCTATCCATGTTCATATCATACTTCTACACATGTGATCTCAATTATAGCTAAGTTCAACGCAATGAAATGTCTATTTGACATGGGAAAGTGTGCTAAGCCCACTAACGACGATGTAATATGATGCATCCAGACCAATCTTCTGCTAATCTAAAAGCCATGTCTTTTGTGAGCCCTTCATGTGCTTATGTCTTTGGTGAACCTTTCATGAGCTTATTCTAACGAGTTTTGAAGTGGAGCTTGATCCTTAGAGCTATCCATGTTCATATCATACTTGTACACTTGTGATCTCAATTAGCTAAGTTCAACGCAATGAAATGTCAGTTTAAAATGAGAAAGTTTGCTAAGCCAACTAATGGCGGTGTAATAGGTTGCATCAAGTCCAATCTTCTGCTAATCTAAAAGCCATGTCTTTTGTGAGCACTTCATGAGATTATGTCTTTGGTGAACCTTTCATGAGCTTATTCTAACGAGTTATAAAGTGAAGCTTTATCCGTAGAGCTATCCATGTTCATATCATACTTCTACACATGTGATCTCAATTATAGCTAAGTTCAACGCAATGAAATGTCTATTTGACATGTGAAAGTGTGCTAAGCCCACTAACGACGATGTAATATGATGCATCCAGTCCAATCTTCTTCTAATCTAAAAGCCATGTCTTTTGTGAGCCCTTCATGTGCTTATGTCTTTGGTGAACCTTTCATGAGCTTATTCTAACGAGTTTTGAAGTGGAGCTTGATCCTTAGAGCTATCCATGTTCATATCATACTTCTACACATGTGATCTCAATTAGCTAAGTTCAACGCAATTGAAATGTCAGTTTGAAATGAGAAAGTTTGCTAAGCCAACTAATGGCGGTGTAATAGGTTGCATCAAGTCCAATCTTCTTCTAATCTTAAAGTCATGTCTTTTGTGAGCCCTTCATGAGATTATGTCTTTGGTGAACCTTTCATGAGCTTATTCTAACGAGTTATGAAGTGAAGCTTTATCCGTAGAGCTATCCATGTTCATATCATACTTCTACACATGTGATCTCAATTAGCTAAGTTCAACGCAATGAAATGTCTATTTGACATGTGAAAGTGTGCTAAGCCCACTAACGACAATGTAATATGTTGCATCCAGTCCAATCTTCTGCTAATCTAAAAGCCATGTCTTTTGTGAGCCCTTCATGTGCTTATGTCTTTGGTGAACCTTTCATGAGCTTATTCTAACGAGTTTTGAAGTGGAGCTTGATCCTTAGAGCTATCCATGTTCATATCATACTTGTACACTTGTGATCTCAATTAGCTAAGTTCAACGCAATGAAATGTCAGTTTAAAATGAGAAAGTTTGCTAAGCCAACTAATGGCGGTGTAATAGGTTGCATCAAGTCCAATCTTCTGCTAATCTAAAAGCCATGTCTTTTGTGAGCACTTCATGAGATTATGTCTTTGGTGAACCTTTCATGAGCTTATTCTAACGAGTTATGAAGTGAAGCTTTATCCGTAGAGCTATCCATGTTCATATCATACTTCTACACATGTGATCTTAATTATAGCTAAGTTCAACGCAATGAAATGTCTATTTGACATGTGAAAGTGTGCTAAGCCCACTAACGACGATGTAATATGATGCATCCAGTCCAATCTTCTTCTAATCTAAAAGCCATGTCTTTTGTGAGCCCTTCATGTGCTTATGTCTTTGGTGAACCTTTCATGAGCTTATTCTAACGAGTTTTGAAGTGGAGCTTGATCCTTAGAGCTATCCATGTTCATATCATACTTCTACACATGTGATCTCAATTAGCTAGGTTCAAGGCAATAAAATGTCTGTTTGACATGTGAAAGTGTGCTAAGCCCACTAACGACGATATAATATGTTGCATCCAGTCCAATCTTCTTCTAATCTTAAAGTCATGTCTTTTGTGAGCCCTTCATGAGATTTTGTCTTTGGTGAACCTTTCATGAGCTTATTCTAACGAGTTATGAAGTGAAGCTTTATCCGTAGAGCTATCCATGTTCATATCATACTTCTACACTTGTGATCTCAATTAGCTAAGTTCAACGCAATGAAATGTCAGTTTAAAATGAGAAAGTTTGCTAAGCCAACTAATGGCGGTGTAATAGGTTGCATCAAGTCCAATCTTCTGCTAATCTAAAAGCCATGTCTTTTGTGAGCCCTTCATGAGATTATGTCTTTGGTGAACCTTTCATGAGGTTATTCTAACGAGTTATGAAGTGAAGCTTTATCCGTAGAGCTATCCATGTTCATATCATACTTCTACACATGTGATCTCAATTAGCTAGGTTCAACGCAATAAAATGTCTGTTTGACATGTGAAAGTGTGCTAAGCCCACTAATGACGATGTAATACGTTGCATCCAGTCCAATCTTCTGCTAATCTAAAAGCCATGTCTTTTGTGAGCCCTTCATGAGCTTATGTCTTTGGTGAACCTTTCATGAGCTTATTTTAACGAGTTATGAAGTGAAGCTTTATCCATAGAGATATCCATGTTCATATTATACTTCTACACTTGTGATCTCAGTTAGCTAAGTTCAAGGCAATGAAATGCCTGTTTGACATGTGAAAGTGTGCTAAGCCAAATAATGACTATGTAATACGTTGAATCCAGTCCAATCTTCTGCTAATCTAAAAGCCATGTATTTTGTGAGCCCTTCATGAGCTTATGTCTTTTGTCAACCTTTCTTGAGCTTATTCTAACGAGTTATGAAGTGGAGCTTGATCCTCAGAGCTATCCATGTTCATATCATACTTCTACACATGTGATCTAAATTAGCTAAGTTCAACGCAAAGAAATGTCTGTTTCGCATGTGAAAGTGTGCTAAGCCAACTAATGGCGGTGTAATAGGTTGCATCCAGTCCAATCTTCTGCTAATCTAAAAGCCATGTCTTTTGTGAGCCCTTCATGAGATTATGTCTTTGGTGAACCTTTCATGAGCTTATTCTAACGAGTTATAAAGTGAAGCTTTATCCGTAGAGCTATCCATGTTTATATCATACTTCTACACTTGTGATCTCAATTAGCTAAGTTCAATGCAATGAAATGTCTGTTTGACATGTGAAAGTGTGCTAAGCCCACTAATGACGATGTAATACGTTGCATCCAGTCCAATCTTCTGCTAATCTAAAAGCCATGTCTTTTGTGAGCCCTTCATGAGCTTATGTCTTTGGTCAACCTTTCATGAGCTTATTCTAACGAGTTATGAAGTGAAGCTTTATCCGTAGAGCTATCCATGTTCATATTATACTTCTACACTTGTGATCTCAGTTAGCTAAGTTCAACGCAATGAAATGCCTGTTTGACATGTGAAAGTGTGCTAAGCCAACTAATGACTATGTAATACGTTGAATCCAGTCCAATCTTCTGCTAATCTAAAAGCCATGTATTTTGTGAGACCTTCATGTGCTTATGTCTTTGGTGAACCTCTCATGAGCTTATTCTAACGATTTATGAAGTGGAGCTTGATCCTTAGAGCTATCCATGTTCATATCATACTTGTACACATGTGATCTCAATTAGCTAAGTTCAACGCAATGAAATGTCAGTTTGAAATAAGAAAGTTTGCTAAGCCAACTAATGGCAGTGTAATAGGTTGCATCCAGTCCAATCTTCTGCTAATCTAAAAGCCATGTCTTTTGTAAGCCCTTCATGAGCTTATGTCTTTGGTGAACCTTTCATGAGGTTATTCTAACGAGTTATGAAGTGAAGCTTTATCCGTAGAGCTATCCATGTTCATATCATACTTCTACACATGTGATCTCAATTAGCTAAGTTCAACGCAATAAAATGTCTGTTTGACATGTGAAAGTGTGCTAAGCCCACTAATGACGATGTAATACGTTGCATCCAGTCCAATCTTCTGCTAATCTAAAAGCCATGTCTTTTGTGAGCCCTTCATGAGCTTATGTCTTTGGTGAACCTTTCATGAGCTTATTTTAACGAGTTATGAAGTGAAGCTTTATCCATAGAGCTATTCATGTTCATATTATACTTCTACACTTGTGATCTCAGTTAGCTAAGTTCAACGCAATGAAATGCCTGTTTGACATGTGAAAGTATGCTAAGCCAAATAATGACTATGTAATATGTTGCATCCAGTCCAATCTTCTGCTAATCTAAAAGCCATGTATTTTGTGAGCCCTTCATGAGCTTATGTCTTTTGTCAACCTTTCTTGAGCTTATTCTAACGAGTTATGAAGTGAAGCTTTATCCGTAGAGCTATCCATGTTCATATCATACTTCTACACTTGTGATCTCAATTAGCTAAGTTCAACGCAATGAAATGTCAGTTTAAAATGAGAAAGTTTGCTAAGCCAACTAATGGCGGTGTAATAGGTTGCATCAAGTCCAATCTTCTGCTAATCTAAAAGCCATGTCTTTTGTGAGCCCTTCATGAGATTATGTCTTTGGTGAACCTTTCATGAGGTTATTCTAACGAGTTATGAAGTGAAGCTTTATCCGTAGAGCTATCCATGTTCATATCATACTTCTACACATGTGATCTCAATTAGCTAGGTTCAACGCAATAAAATGTCTGTTTGACATGTGAAAGTGTGCTAAGCCCACTAATGACGATGTAATACGTTGCATCCAGTCCAATCTTCTGCTAATCTAAAAGCCATGTCTTTTGTGAGCCCTTCATGAGCTTATGTCTTTGGTGAACCTTTCATGAGCTTATTTTAACGAGTTATGAAGTGAAGCTTTATCCATAGAGATATCCATGTTCATATTATACTTCTACACTTGTGATCTCAGTTAGCTAAGTTCAAGGCAATGAAATGCCTGTTTGACATGTGAAAGTGTGCTAAGCAAAATAATGACTATGTAATACGTTGAATCCAGTCCAATCTTCTGCTAATCTAAAAGCCATGTATTTTGTGAGCCCTTCATGAGCTTATGTCTTTTGTCAACCTTTCTTGAGCTTATTCTAACGAGTTATGAAGTGGAGCTTGATCCTCAGAGCTATCCATGTTCATATCATACTTCTACACATGTGATCTAAATTAGCTAAGTTCAACGCAAAGAAATGTCTGTTTGGCATGTGAAAGTGTGCTAAGCCAACTAATGGCGGTGTAATAGGTTGCATCCAGTCCAATCTTCTGCTAATCTAAAAGCCATGTCTTTTGTGAGCCCTTCATGAGATTATGTCTTTGGTGAACCTTTCATGAGCTTATTCTAACGAGTTATAAAGTGAAGCTTTATCCGTAGAGCTATCCATGTTTATATCATACTTCTACACTTGTGATCTCAATTAGCTAAGTTCAATGCAATGAAATGTCTGTTTGACATGTGAAAGTGTGCTAAGCCCACTAATGACGATGTAATACGTTGCATCCAGTCCAATCTTCTGCTAATCTAAAAGCCATGTCTTTTGTGAGCCCTTCATTAGCTTATGTCTTTGGTCAACCTTTCATGAGCTTATTCTAACGAGTTATGAAGTGAAGCTTTATCCGTAGAGCTATCCATGTTCATATTATACTTCTACACTTGTGATCTCAGTTAGCTAAGTTCAACGCAATGAAATGCCTGTTTGACATGTGAAAGTGTGCTAAGCCAACTAATGACTATGTAATACGTTGAATCCAGTCCAATCTTCTGCTAATCTAAAAGCCATGTATTTTGTGAGACCTTCATGTGCTTATGTCTTTGGTGAACCTCTCATGAGCTTATTCTAACGATTTATGAAGTGGAGCTTGATCCTTAGAGCTATCCATGTTCATATCATACTTGTACACATGTGATCTCAATTAGCTAAGTTCAACGCAATGAAATGTCAGTTTGAAATAAGAAAGTTTGCTAAGCCAACTAATGGCAGTGTAATAGGTTGCATCCAGTCCAATCTTCTGCTAATCTAAAAGCCATGTCTTTTGTAAGCCCTTCATGAGCTTATGTCTTTGGTGAACCTTTCATGAGGTTATTCTAACGATTTATGAAGTGAAGCTTTATCCGTAGAGCTATCCATGTTCATATCATACTTCTACACATGTGATCTCAATTAGCTAAGTTCAACGCAATAAAATGTCTGTTTGACATGTGAAAGTGTGCTAAGCCCACTAATGACGATGTAATACGTTGCATCCAGTCCAATCTTCTGCTAATCTAAAAGCCATGTCTTTTGTGAGCCCTTCATGAGCTTATGTCTTTGGTGAACCTTTCATGAGCTTATTTTAACGAGTTATGAAGTGAAGCTTTATCCATAGAGCTATTCATGTTCATATTATACTTCTACACTTGTGATCTCAGTTAGCTAAGTTCAACGCAATGAAATGCCTGTTTGACATGTGAAAGTATGCTAAGCCAAATAATGACTATGTAATACGTTGAATACAGTCCAATCTTCTGCTAATCTAAAAGCCATGTATTTTGTGAGCCCTTCATGAGCTTATGTCTTTTGTCAACCTTTCTTGAGCTTATTCTAACGAGTTATGAAGTGGAGCTTGATCCTCAGAGCTATCCATGTTCATATCATACTTCTACACTTGTGATCTCAATTAGCTAAGTTCAACGCAATGAAATGTCAGTTTAAAATGAGAAAGTTTGCTAAGCCAACTAATGGCGGTGTAATAGGTTGCATCAAGTCCAATCTTCTGCTAATCTAAAAGCCATGTCTTTTGTGAGCCCTTCATGAGATTATGTCTTTGGTGAACCTTTCATGAGGTTATTCTAACGAGTTATGAAGTGAAGCTTTATCCGTAGAGCTATCCATGTTCATATCATACTTCTACACATGTGATCTCAATTAGCTAGGTTCAACGCAATAAAATGTCTGTTTGACATGTGAAAGTGTGCTAAGCCCACTAATGACGATGTAATACGTTGCATCCAGTCCAATCTTCTGCTAATCTAAAAGCCATGTCTTTTGTGAGCCCTTCATGAGCTTATGTCTTTGGTGAACCTTTCATGAGCTTATTTTAACGAGTTATGAAGTGAAGCTTTATCCATAGAGCTATCCATGTTCATATTATACTTCTACACTTGTGATCTCAGTTAGCTAAGTTCAACGCAATGAAACGCCTGTTTGACATGTGAAAGTGTGCTAAGCCAAATAATGACTATGTAATACGTTGAATCCAGTCCAATCTTCTGCTAATCTAAAAGCCATGTATTTTGTGAGCCCTTCATGAGCTTATGTCTTTTGTCAACCTTTCTTGAGCTTATTCTAACGAGTTATGAAGTGGAGCTTGATCCTCAGAGCTATCCATGTTCATATCATACTTCTACACATGTGATCTAAATTAGCTAAGTTCAACGCAAAGAAATGTCTGTTTGGCATGTGAAAGTGTGCTAAGCCAACTAATGGCGGTGTAATAGGTTGCATCCAGTCCAATCTTCTGCTAATCTAAAAGCCATGTCTTTTGTGAGCCCTTCATGAGATTATGTCTTTGGTGAACCTTTCATGAGCTTATTCTAACGAGTTATAAAGTGAAGCTTTATCCGTAGAGCTATCCATGTTTATATCATACTTCTACACTTGTGATCTCAATTAGCTAAGTTCAATGCAATGAAATGTCTGTTTGACATGTGAAAGTGTGCTAAGCCCACTAATGACGATGTAATACGTTGCATCCAGTCCAATCTTCTGCTAATCTAAAAGCCATGTCTTTTGTGAGCCCTTCATGAGCTTATGTCTTTGGTCAACCTTTCATGAGCTTATTCTAACGAGTTATGAAGTGAAGCTTTATCCGTAGAGCTATCCATGTTCATATTATACTTCTACACTTGTGATCTCAGTTAGCTAAGTTCAACGCAATGAAATGCCTGTTTGACATGTGAAAGTGTGCTAAGCCAACTAATGACTATGTAATACGTTGAATCCAGTCCAATCTTCTGCTAATCTAAAAGCCATGTATTTTGTGAGACCTTCATGTGCTTATGTCTTTGGTGAACCTCTCATGAGCTTATTCTAACGATTTATGAAGTGGAGCTTGATCCTTAGAGCTATCCATGTTCATATCATACTTGTACACATGTGATCTCAATTAGCTAAGTTCAACGCAATGAAATGTCAGTTTGAAATAAGAAAGTTTGCTAAGCCAACTAATGGCAGTGTAATAGGTTGCATCCAGTCCAATCTTCTGCTAATCTAAAAGCCATGTCTTTTGTAAGCCCTTCATGAGCTTATGTCTTTGGTGAACCTTTCATGAGGTTATTCTAACGAGTTATGAAGTGAAGCTTTATCCGTAGAGCTATCCATGTTCATATCATACTTCTACACATGTGATCTCAATTAGCTAAGTTCAACGCAATAAAATGTCTGTTTGACATGTGAAAGTGTGCTAAGCCCACTAATGACGATGTAATACGTTGCATCCAGTCCAATCTTCTGCTAATCTAAAAGCCATGTCTTTTGTGAGCCCTTCATGAGCTTATGTCTTTGGTGAACCTTTCATGAGCTTATTTTAACGAGTTATGAAGTGAAGCTTTATCCATAGAGCTATTCATGTTCATATTATACTTCTACACTTGTGATCTCAGTTAGCTAAGTTCAACGCAATGAAATGCCTGTTTGACATGTGAAAGTATGCTAAGCCAAATAATGACTATGTAATACGTTGAATCCAGTCCAATCTTCTGCTAATCTAAAAGCCATGTATTTTGTGAGCCCTTCATGAGCTTATGTCTTTTGTCAACCTTTCTTGAGCTTATTCTAACTAGTTATGAAGTGGAGCTTGATCCTCAGAGCTATCCATGTTCATATCATACTTCTACACTTGTGATCTCAATTAGCTAAGTTCAACGCAATGAAATGTCAGTTTAAAATGAGAAAGTTTGCTAAGCCAACTAATGGCGGTGTAATAGGTTGCATCAAGTCCAATCTTCTGCTAATCTAAAAGCCATGTCTTTTGTGAGCCCTTCATGAGATTATGTCTTTGGTGAACCTTTCATGAGGTTATTCTAACGAGTTATGAAGTGAAGCTTTATCCGTATAGCTATCCATGTTCATATCATACTTCTACACATGTGATCTCAATTAGCTAAGTTCAACGCAATAAAATGTCTGTTTGACATGTGAAAGTGTGGTAAGCCCACTAATGACGATGTAATACGTTGCATCCAGTCCAATCTTCTGCTAATCTAAAAGCCATGTCTTTTGTGAGCCCTTCATGAGCTTATGTCTTTGGTGAACCTTTCATGAGCTTATTTTAACGAGTTATGAAGTGAAGCTTTATCCATAGAGCTATCCATGTTCATATTATACTTCTACACTTGTGATCTCAGTTAGCTAAGTTCAACGCAATGAAATGCCTGTTTGACATGTGAAAGTGTGCTAAGCCAAATAATGACTATGTAATACGTTGAATCCAGTCCAATCTTCTGCTAATCTAAAAGCCATGTATTTTGTGAGCCCTTCATGAGCTTATGTCTTTTGTCAACCTTTCTTGAGCTTATTCTAACGAGTTATGAAGTGGAGCTTGATCCTCAGAGCTATCCATGTTCATATCATACTTCTACACATGTGATCTAAATTAGCTAAGTTCAACGCAAAGAAATGTCTGTTTGGCATGTGAAAGTGTGCTAAGCCAACTAATGGCGGTGTAATAGGTTGCATCCAGTCCAATCTTCTGCTAATCTAAAAGCCATGTCTTTTGTTAGCCCTTCATGAGATTATGTCTTTGGTGAACCTTTCATGAGCTTATTCTAACGAGTTATAAAGTGAAGCTTTATCCGTAGAGCTATCCATGTTCATATCATACTTCTACACTTGTGATCTCAATTAGCTAAGTTCAATGCAATGAAATGTCTGTTTGACATGTGAAAGTGTGCTAAGCCCACTAATGACGATGTAATACGTTGCATCCAGTCCAATCTTCTGCTAATCTAAAAGCCATGTCTTTTGTGAGCCCTTCATGAGCTTATGTCTTTGGTGAACCTTTCATGAGCTTATTCTAACGAGTTATGAAGTGAAGCTTTATCCGTAGAGCTATCCATGTTCATATTATACTTCTACACTTGTGATCTCAGTTAGCTAAGTACAACGCAATGAAATGCCTGTTTGACATGTGAAAGTGTGCTAAGCCAACTAATGACTATGTAATACGTTGAATCCAGTCCAATCTTCTGCTAATCTAAAAGCCATGTATTTTGTGAGCCATTCATGTGCTTATGTCTTTGGTGAACCTCTCATGAGCTTATTCTAACGATTTATGAAGTGGAGCTTGATCCTTAGAGCTATCCATGTTCATATCATACTTGTACACATGTGATCTCAATTAGCTAAGTTCAACGCAATGAAATGTCAGTTTGAAATAAGAAAGTTTGCTAAGCCAACTAATTGCAGTGTAATAGGTTGCATCCAGTCCAATCTTCTGCTAATTTAAAAGCCATGTCTTTTGTAAGCCCTTCATGAGCTTATGTCTTTGGTGAACCTTTCATGAGGTTATTCTAACGAGTTATGAAGTGAAGCTTTATCCGTAGAGCTATCCATGTTCATATCATACTTCTACACATGTGATCTCAATTAGCTAAGTTCAACGCAATGAAATGCCTGTTTGACATGTGAAAGTGTGCTAAGCCAAATAATGACTATGTAATACGTTGAATCCAGTCCAATCTTCTGTTAATCTAAAAGCCATGTATTTTGTGAGCCCTTCATGAGCTTATGTCTTTTGTCAACCTTTCTTGAGCTTATTCTAACGAGTTATGAAGTGGAGCTTGATCCTCAGAGCTATCCATGTTCATATCATACTTCTACACTTGTGATCTCAATTAGCTAAGTTCAACGCAATGAAATGTCAGTTTAAAATGAGAAAGTTTGCTAAGCCAACTAATGGCGGTGTAATAGGTTGCATCAAGTCCAATCTTCTGCTAATCTAAAAGCCATGTCTTTTGTGAGCCCTTCATGAGATTATGTCTTTGGTGAACCTTTCATGAGCTTATTCTAACGAGTTATGAAGTGAAGCTTTATCCGTAGAGCTATCCATGTTCATATCATACTTCTACACATGTGATCTCAATTATAGCTAAGTTCAACGCAATGAAATGTCTATTTGACATGTGAAAGTGTGCTAAGCCCACTAACGACGATGTAATATGTTGCATCCAGTCCAATCTTCTGCTAATCTAAAAGCCATGTCTTTTGTGAGCCCTTCATGTGCTTATGTCTTTGGTGAACCTTTCATGAGCTTATTCTAACGAGTTTTGAAGTGGAGCTTGATCCTTAGAGCTATCCATGTTCATTTCATACTTCTACACATGTGATCTCAATTAGCTAAGTTCAACGCAATGAAATGTCAGTTTGAAATGAGAAAGTTTGCGAAGCCAACTAATGGCGGTGTAATAGGTTGCATCAAGTCCAATCTTCTTCTAATCTTAAAGCCATGTCTTTTGTGAGCCCTTCATGAGATTTTGTCTTTGGTGAACCTTTCATGAGCTTATTCTAACGAGTTATGAAGTGAAGCTTTATCCGTAGAGCTATCCATGTTCATATCATACTTCTACACTTGTGATCTCAATTAGCTAAGTTCAACGCAATGAAATGTTAGTTTAAAATGAGAAAGTTTGCTAAGCCAACTAATGGCGGTGTAATAGGTTGCATCAAGTCCAATCTTCTGCTAATCTAAAAGCCATGTCTTTTGTGAGCCCTTCATGAGATTATGTCTTTGGTGAACCTTTCATGAGCTCATTCTAACGAGTTATAAAGTGAAGCTTTATCCGTAGAGCTATCCATGTTCATATCATACTTCTACACATGTGATCTCAATTATAGCTAAGTTCAACGCAATGAAATGTCTATTTGACATGTGAAAGTGTGCTAAGCCCACTAACAACGATGTAATATGTTGCATCCAGTCCAATCTTCTGCTAATCTAAAAGCCATGTCTTTTGTGAGCCCTTCATGTGCTTATGTCTTTGGTGAACCTTTCATGAGCTTATTCTAACGAATTTTGAAGTGGAGCTTGATCCTTAAAGCTATCCATGTTCATATCATACTTCTACACATGTGATCTCAATTAGCTAAGTTCAACGCAATGAAATGTCACTTTGAAATTAGAAAGTTTGCTAAGCCAACTAATGGCAGTGTAATAGGTTGCATCCAGTCCAATCTTCTGCTAATCTAAAAGCCATGACTTTTGTGAGCCCTTCATGAGATTATGTCTTTGGTGAACCTTTAATGAGCTTATTCTAACGAGTTATGAAGTGAAGCTTTATCCGTAGTGCTATCCATGTTCATATCATACTTCTACACATGTGATCTCAATTAGCTAAGTTCAACGCAATAAAATGTCTGTTTGACATGTGAAAGTGTGCTAAGCCCACTAATGACGATGTAATACGTTGCATCCAGTCCAATCTTCTGCTAATCTAAAAGTCAAGTCTTTTGTGAGCCCTTCATGAGCTTATGTCTTTGGTGAACCTTTCATCAGCTTATTCTAACGAGTTATGAAGTGAAGCTTTATCCGTAGAGCTATCCATGTTCATATCATACTTCTACACTTGTGATCTCAATTAGCTAAGTTCAATGCAATGAAATGTTTGTTTGACATGTGAAAGTGTGCTAAGCCCACTAATGACGATGTAATACGTTGCATCCAGTCCAATCTTCTGCTAATCTAAAAGCCATGTCTTTTGTGAGCCCTTCATGAGCTTATGTCTTTGGTGAACCTTTCATAAGCTTATTCTAACGACTTATGAAGTGAAGCTTTATCCGTAGAGCTATCCATGTTCATATTATACTTCTACACTTGTGATCTCAGTTAGCTAAGTTCAACGCAATGAAATGCCTGTTTGACATGTGAAAGTGTGCTAAGCCAACTAATGACTATGTAATACTTTGAATCCAGTCCAATCTTCTGCTAATCTAAAAGCCATGTATTTTGTGAGCCCTTCATGTGCTTATGTCTTTGGTGAACCTCTCATGAGCTTATTCTAACGAGTTATGAAGTGAAGCTTTATCCGTAGAGCTATCCATGTTCATATCATACTTCTATACATGTGATCTCAATTAGCTAAGTTCAACGCAATGAAATGTCAGTTTGAAATAAGAAAGTGTGCTAAGCCCACTAACGACGATGTAATATGTTGCATCCAGTCCAATCTTCTGCTAATCTAAAAGCCATGTCTTTTGTGAGCCCTTCATGTGCTTATGTCTTTGGTGAACGTTTCATGAGCTTATTCTAACGAGTTTTAAAGTGGAGCTTGATCCTTAGAGCTATCCATGTTCATATCATACTTCTACACATGTGATCTCAATTAGCTAAGTTCAACGCAATGAAATGTCAGTTTGAAATGAGAAAGTTTGCTAAGCCAACTAATGGCAGTGTAATAGGTTGCATCCAGTCCAATCTTCTGCTAATCTAAAAGCCATGACTTTTGTGAGCCCTTCATAAGATTATGTCTTTGGTGAACCTTTCATGAGCTTATTCTAACGAGTTATGAAGTGAAGCTTTATCCGTAGAGCTATCCATGTTCATATCATACTTCTACACTTGTGATCTCAATTAGCTAAATTCAATGCAATAAAATGTCTGTTTGACATGTGAAAGTGTGCTAAGCCCACTAATGACGATGTAATACGTTGCATCCAGTCCAATCTTCTGCTAATCTAAAAGCCATGTATTTTGTGAGCCCTTCATGTGCTTATGTCTTTGGTGAACCTCTCATGAGCTTATTCTAATGATTTATGAAGTGGAGCTTGATCCTTAGAGCTATCCATGATCATATCATACTTGTACACATGTCATCTCAATTAGCTAAGTTCAACGCAATGAAATGTCAGTTTGAAATAAGAAAGTTTGCAATGAAATGTCTGTTTAACATGTGAAACTGTGCTAACCAACTAACGGCAGTTTAAAAGGTTGCATCCAGTCCAATCTTCTGCTAATCTAAAAGCCATGTCTTTTGTGAGCCCTTCATGAGCTTATGTCTTTGGTGAACCTTTAATGAGCTTATTTTAACGAGTTTTGAAGTGAAGCTTTATCCGTAGAACCATCCATGTTCATATCATACTTCTACACATGTGATCTCAATTAGCTAAGTTCAACGCAATGAAATGTTTGTTTGACATGTGAAAGTATGCTAAGCCCACTAATGACGATGTAATACGTTGAATCTAGTCCAATCTTCTGCGAATCTAAAAGCCATGTATTTTTTGAGCCCTTCCTGAGCTTATGTCTTTTGTTAACCTTTCTTGAGCTTATTCTAACGAGTTATGAAGTGGAGCTTGATCCTCAGAGCTATCCATATTCATATCATACTTCTACACTTGTGATCTCAATTAGCTGAGTTCAACGCAATGAAATGTCAGTTTAAAATGAGAAAGTTTGCTAAGCCAACTAATGGCGGTGTAATAGGTTGCATCAAGTCCAATCTTCTGCTAATCTAAAAGCCATGTCTTTTGTGAGCCCTTCATGAGATTATGTCTTTGGTGAAACTTTCATGAGCTTATTCTAACGAGTTATGAAGTGAAGCTTTATCCGTAGAGCTATCCATGTTCATATCATACTTCTACACATGTGATCTCAATTTGCTAAGTTCAACGCAATGAAATGTCTATTTGACATGTGAAAGTGTGCTAAGCCCACTAATGACGATGTAATACGTTGCATTCAGTCCAATCTTCTGCTAATCTAAAAGCCATGTCTTTTGTGAGCCCTTCATGAAATTATGTCTTTGGTGAAACTTTCATGAGCTTATTCTAACGAGTTATGAAGTGAAGCTTTATCCGTAGAGCTATCCATGTTCATATCATACATCTATACATGTGATCTCAATTAGCTAAGTTCAACGCAATGAAATGTCTATTTGACATGTGAAAGTGTGCTAAGCCCACTAATGACGATGTAATACGTTGCATTCAGTCCAATCTTCTGCTAATCTAAAAGCCATGTCATTTGTGAGCCTTTCATGAGCTTATGTCTTTGGTGAACCTTTAATGAGCTTATTCTAACGAGTTATGAAGTGAAGCTTTATCCGTAGAGCTATCGATGTTCATATCATACTTCTACACATGTGATCTCAATTAGCTAAGTTCAACGCAATGAAATGTTTGTTTGACATGTGAAAGTGTGCTAAGCCCACTAATGACGATATAATACGTTGCATCCAGTCCAATCTTCTGCTAATCTAAAAGCCATGTCTTTTGTGAGCCCTTCCTGAGCTTATGTCTTTTGTTAACCTTTCTTGAGCTTATTCTAACGAGTTATGAAGTAAAGCTTTATCCATAGAGCTATCCATGTTCATATCATACTTCTACACATGTGATCTCAATTAGCTAAGTTCAACGTAATGAAATGTCAGTTTGAAATGAGAAAGTTTGCTAAGCCAACTAATGGCAGTGTAATAGGTTGCATCCAGTACAATCTTCTGCTAATCTAAAAGCAATGACTTTTGTGAGCCCTTCATGAGATTATGTCTTTGGTGAACCTTTAATGAGCTTATTCTAACGAGTTATGAAGTGAAGCTTTATCCGTAGTGCTATCCATGTTCATATCATACCTCTACACATGTGATCTCAATATCATACTTCTACACTTGTGATCTCAATTAGCTGAGTTCAACGCAATGAAATGTCAGTTTAAAATGAGAAAGTTTGCTAAGCCAACTAATGGCGGTGTAATAGGTTGCATCAAGTCCAATCTTCTGCTAATCTAAAAGCCATGTCTTTTGTGAGCCCTTCATGAGATTATGTCTTTGGTGAAACTTTCATGAGCTTATTCTAACGAGTTATGAAGTGAAGCTTTATCCGTAGAGCTATCCATGTTCATATCATACTTCTACACATGTGATCTCAATTAGCTAAGTTCAACGCAATGAAATGTCTATTTGACATGTGAAAGTGTGCTAAGCCCACTAACGACGATGTAATATGTTGCATCCAGTCCAATCTTCTGCTAATCTAAAAGCCATGTCTTTTGTGAGCCCTTCATGAAATTATGTCTTTGGTGAAACTTTCATGAGCTTATTCTAACGAGTTATGAAGTGAAGCTTTATCCGTAGAGCTATCCATGTTCATATCATACATCTATACATGTGATCTCAATTAGCTAAGTTCAACGCAATGAAATGTTTGTTTGACATGTGAAAGTGTGCTAAGCCCACTAATGACGATATAATACGTTGCATCCAGTCCAATCTTCTGCTAATCTAAAAGCCATGTCTTTTGTGAGCCCTTCCTGAGCTTATGTCTTTTGTTAACCTTTCTTGAGCTTATTCTAACGAGTTATGAAGTAAAGCTTTATCCATAGAGCTATCCATGTTCATATCATACTTCTACACATGTGATCTCAATTAGCTAAGTTCAACGTAATGAAATGTCAGTTTAAAATGAGAAAATTTGCTAAGCCAACTAATGGCGGTGTGATAGGTTGCATCAAGTCCAATCTTCTGCTAATCTAAAAGCCATGTCTTTTGTGAGCCCTTCATGAGATTATGTCTTTGGTGAACCTTTAATGAGCTTATTCTAACGAGTTATGAAGTGAAGCTTTATCCGTAGTGCTATCCATGTTCATATCATACTTCTACACATGTGATCTCAGATAGCTAAGTTCAACGCAATGAAATGTTTGTTAGACATGTGAAAGTGTGCTAAGCCCACTAATGACGATGTAATACGTTGCATCCAGTCCAATCTTCTGCTAATCTAAAAGCCATGTTTTTTGTGAGCCCTTCATGATCTTATGTCTTTGGTGAACCTTTAATGAGCGTATTCTAACGAGTTATGAAGTGAAGCTTTATCGGTAGAGCTATCCATGTTCATATCATACATCTACACATGTGATCTCAATTAGCTAAGTTCAACGCAATGAAATGTCTGTTTGACATGTGAAAGTGTGCTAAGCCCACTAATGACGATTTAATACGTTGCATCCAGTCCAATCTTCTGCTAATCTAAAAGCCATATCATTTGTGAGCCTTTCATGAGCTTATGTCTTTTGTTAACCTTTCTTGAGCTTATTCTAACGAGTTATGAAGTGGAGCTTGATCCTCAGAGCTATCCATATTCAAATCATACTTCTACACATGTGATCTCAATTAGGTAAGTTCAACGCAATGAAATGTCAGTTTAAAATGAGAAAGTTTGCTAAGCCAACTAATGGCGGTGTAATAGGTTGCATCAAGTCCAATCTTTTGCTAATCTAAAAGCCATGTCTTTTGTGAGCCCTTCATGAGATTATGTCTTTGGTGAACCTTTCATGAGCTTATTCTAACGAGTTATGAAGTGAAGCTTTATCCATAGAGCTATCCATGTTCATATCATACTTCTACACATGTGATCTCAATAAGCTAAGTTCAACGCAATGAAATGTCTATTTGACATGTGAAAGTGTGCTAAGCCCACAAATGACGATGTAATACGTTGCATCCAGTCCAATCTTCTGCTAATCTAAAAGCCATGTCTTTTGTGAGCCTTTCATGAGCTTATGTCTTTGGTGAACCTTTCATTAGCTTATTCTAACGAGTTATGAAGTGGAGCTTGATCCTTTGAGCTATCCATGTTCATATCATACTTCTACACATGTGATCTCAATTAGCTAAGTTCAACGCAATGAAATGTTTGTTTGACATGTGAAAGTGTGCTAAGCCCACTAATGACGATGTAATACGTTGCATCCAGTCCAATCTTCTGCTAATCTAAAAGCCATGTTTTTTGTGAGCCCTTCATGATCTTATGTCTTTGGTGAACCTTTAATGAGCGTATTCTAACGAGTTATGAAGTGAAGCTTTATCGGTAGAGCAATCCATGTTCATATCATACATCTACACATGTGATCTTAATTAGCTAAGTTCAACGCAATGAAATGTCTGTTTGACATGTGAAAGTGTGCTAAGCCCACTAATGACGATTTAATACGTTGCATCCAGTCCAATCTTCTGCTAATCTAAAAGCCATATCATTTGTGAGCCTTTCATGAGCTTATGTCTTTGGTGAACCTTTAATGAGCTTATTCTAACGAGTTATGAAGTGAAGCTTTATCCGTAGAGCTATCGATGTTCATATCATACTTCTACACATGTGATCTCAATTAGCTAAGTTCAACGCAATGAAATGTCTATTTGACATGTGAAAGTGTGCTAAGCCCACTAACGACGATGTAATATGTTGCATCCAGTCCAATCTTCTGCTAATCTAAAAGCCATGTCTTTTGTGAGCCCTTCATGAAATTATGTCTTTGGTGAAACTTTCATGAGCTTATTCTAACGAGTTATGAAGTGAAGCTTTATCCGTAGAGCTATCCATGTTCATATCATACATCTATACATGTGATCTCAATTAGCTAAGTTCAACGCAATGAAATGTCTATT
Source organism: Lepidium didymum (assembly GCA_963920545.1). Taxonomy (NCBI): domain Eukaryota; kingdom Viridiplantae; phylum Streptophyta; class Magnoliopsida; order Brassicales; family Brassicaceae; genus Lepidium; species Lepidium didymum. The sequence continues at coordinate 6,682,138 of OY986985.1, read as the reverse complement.
TGACATGTGAAAGTGTGCTAAGCCCACTAACGACGATGTAATATGTTGCATCTAGTCCAATCTTCTGCTAATCTAAAAGCCATGTCTTTTGTGAGCCCTTTATGTGCTTATGTCTTTGGTGAACCTTTCATGAGCTTATTCTAACGAGTTTTAAAGTGGAGCTTGATCCTTAGAGCTATCCATGTTCATATCATACTTCTACACATGTGATCTCAATTAGCTAAGTTCAACGCAATGAAATGTCAGTTTAAAATGAGAAAGTTTGCTAAGCCAACTAATGGCGGTGTAATAGGTTGCATCAAGTCCAATCTTCTGCTAATCTAAAAGCCATGTCTTTTGTGAGCCCTTCATGAGATTATGTCTTTGGTGAACCTTTAATGAGCTTATTCTAACGAGTTATGAAGTGAAGCTTTATCCGTAGTGCTATCCATGTTCATATCATACTTCTACACATGTGATCTCAGATAGCTAAGTTCAACGCAATGAAATGTTTGTTTGACATGTGAAAGTGTGCTAAGCCCACTAATGACGATGTAATACGTTGCATCAAGTCCAATCTTCTGCTAATCTAAAAGCCATGTTTTTTGTGAGCCCTTCATGATCTTATGTCTTTGGTGAATCTTTAATGAGCGTATTCTAACGAGTTATGAAGTGAAGCTTTATCGGTAGAGCTATCCATGTTCATATCATACATCTACACATGTGATCTCAATTAGCTAAGTTCAACGCAATGAAATGTCTGTTTGACATGTGAAAGTGTGCTAAGCCCAGTAATGACGATTTAATACGTTGCATCCAGTCCAATCTTCTGCTAATCTAAAAGCCATGTCTTTTGTGAGCCCTTCCTGAGCTTATGTCTTTTGTTAACCTTTCTTGAGCTTATTCTAACGAGTTATGAAGTAAAGCTTTATCCATAGAGCTATCCATATTCAAATCATACTTCTACACATGTGATCTCAATTAGCTAAGTTCAACGTAATGAAATGTCAGTTTAAAATGAGAAAGTTTGCTAAGCCAACTAATGGCAGTGTAATAGGTTGCATCCAGTACAATCTTCTGCTAATCTAAAAGCAATGACTTTTGTGAGCCCTTCATGAGATTATGTCTTTGGTGAACCTTTAATGAGCTTATTCTAACGAGTTATGAAGTGAAGCTTTATCCGTAGTGCTATCCATGTTCATATCATACCTCTACACATGTGATCTCAATATCATACTTCTACACTTGTGATCTCAATTAGCTGAGTTCAACGCAATGAAATGTTTGTTTGACATGTGAAAGTGTGCTAAGCCCACTAATGACGATGTAATACGTTGCATCCAGTCCAATCTTCTGCTAATCTAAAAGCCATGTCTTTTGTGAGCCCTTCATGAGCTTATGTCTTTGGTGAACCTTTCATGAGCTTCTTCTAACGAGTTATAAAGTGAAGCTTTATCCGTAGAGCTATACATGTTCATATCATACTTCTACACATGTGATCTCAATTAGCTAAGTTTAACACAATGGAATGTCAGTTTGAAATGAGAAAATGTGCTAAGCCAACTAACGGCGGTGTAATAGGTTGCATCTAGTCCAATCTTCTGCTAATCTAAAAGCCATGTCTTTTGTGAGCCCTTCATGAGCTTATGTCTTTGGTGAACCTTTCATGAGCTTATTTAAACGAGTTATAAAGTGAAGCTTTATTCGTAGAGCTATCCATGTTCATATCATAATTCTACACATGTGATCTCAATTAGCTAAGTTTAACACAATGAAATTTCAGTTTAAAATGAGAAAGTGTGCTAAGCCAACTTACGGCAGTGTAATAGGTTGCATATAGTCCAATCTTCTGCTAATCTAAAATTCATGTCTTTTGTGAGCCCTTCATGAGCTTATGTCTTTGGTCAACCTTTCTTGAGCTTATTTTAACGAGTTATGAAGTGAAGCTCTCTATCAGTAGAGCTATCCATGTTCATATCATAGTTCTACACATGTGATCTCAGTTAGCTAACTTTAATGCAATGAAATGTATGTTTGACATGTGAAACTGTGCTAAGCCCACTAATGACATTGTAATACGTTGCATCCAGTCCAATCTTCTGCTAATCTCAAAGCCATGTCTTTTGTGAGCCCTTCATGAAATTATGTCTTTGGTGAAACTTTCATGAGCTTATTCTAACGAGTTATGAAGTGAAGCTTTATCCGTAGAGCTATCCATGTTCATATCATACATCTATACATGTGATCTCAATTAGCTAAGTTCAACGCAATGAAATGTCTATTTGACATGTGAAAGTGTGCTAAGCCCACTAATGACGATGTAATACGTTGCATTCAGTCCAATCTTCTGCTAATCTAAAAGCCATGTCATTTGTGAGCCTTTCATGAGCTTATGTCTTTGGTGAACCTTTAATGAGCTTATTCTAACGAGTTATGAAGTGAAGCTTTATCCGTAGAGCTATCGATGTTCATATCATACTTCTACACATGTGATCTCAATTAGCTAAGTTCAACGCAATGAAATGTTTGTTTGACATGTGAAAGTGTGCTAAGCCCACTAATGACGATATAATACGTTGCATCCAGTCCAATCTTCTGCTAATCTAAAAGCCATGTCTTTTGTGAGCCCTTCCTGAGCTTATGTCTTTTGTTAACCTTTCTTGAGCTTATTCTAACGAGTTATGAAGTAAAGCTTTATCCATAGAGCTATCCATGTTCATATCATACTTCTACACATGTGATCTCAATTAGCTAAGTTCAACGTAATGAAATGTCAGTTTGAAATGAGAAAGTTTGCTAAGCCAACTAATGGCAGTGTAATAGGTTGCATCCAGTACAATCTTCTGCTAATCTAAAAGCAATGACTTTTGTGAGCCCTTCATGAGATTATGTCTTTGGTGAACCTTTAATGAGCTTATTCTAACGAGTTATGAAGTGAAGCTTTATCCGTAGTGCTATCCATGTTCATATCATACCTCTACACATGTGATCTCAATATCATACTTCTACACTTGTGATCTCAATTAGCTGAGTTCAACGCAATGAAATGTTTGTTTGACATGTGAAAGTGTGCTAAGCCCACTAATGACGATGTAATACGTTGCATCCAGTCCAATCTTCTGCTAATCTAAAAGCCATGTCTTTTGTGAGCCCTTCATGAGCTTATGTCTTTGGTGAACCTTTCATGAGCTTCTTCTAACGAGTTATAAAGTGAAGCTTTATCCGTAGAGCTATACATGTTCATATCATACTTCTACACATGTGATCTCAATTAGCTAAGTTTAACACAATGGAATGTCAGTTTGAAATGAGAAAATGTGCTAAGCCAACTAACGGCGGTGTAATAGGTTGCATCTAGTCCAATCTTCTGCTAATCTAAAAGCCATGTCTTTTGTGAGCCCTTCATGAGCTTATGTCTTTGGTGAACCTTTCATGAGCTTATTTAAACGAGTTATAAAGTGAAGCTTTATTCGTAGAGCTATCCATGTTCATATCATAATTCTACACATGTGATCTCAATTAGCTAAGTTTAACACAATGAAATTTCAGTTTAAAATGAGAAAGTGTGCTAAGCCAACTTACGGCAGTGTAATAGGTTGCATATAGTCCAATCTTCTGCTAATCTAAAATTCATGTCTTTTGTGAGCCCTTCATGAGCTTATATCTTTGGTCAACCTTTCTTGAGCTTATTTTAACGAGTTATGAAGTGAAGCTCTATCAGTAGAGCTATCCATGTTCATATCATAGTTCTACACATGTGATCTCAGTTAGCTAACTTTAATGCAATGAAATGTATGTTTGACATGTGAAACTGTGCTAAGCCCACTAATGACATTGTAATACGTTGCATCCAGTCCAATCTTCTGCTAATCTCAAAGCCATGTCTTTTGTGAGCCCTTCATGAGCTTCTATCTTTGCTCAACCTTTCTTGAGCTTATTCTAACGAGTTATGAAGTGAAGCTTTATCCGTAGAGCTATCCATATTCATATCATACTTCTACACATGTGATCTTAATTAGCTAAGTTCAACGCAATGAAATGTCTGTTTGACATGTGAAAGTGTGCTAAGCCCACTAATGACGATGTAATACGTTGCATCCAGTCCAATCTTCTGCTAATCTAAAAGCCATGTCTTTTGTGAGCCCTTCATGAGCTTATGTCTTTGGTGAACCTTTAATGAGCTTATTCTAACGAGTTATGAAGTGAAGCTTTATCCGTAGAACTATCCATGTTCATATCATACTTCTACACATGTGATCTCAATTAGCTAAGTTCAACGCAATAAAATGTCTGTTTGACATGTGAAAGTGTGCTAAGCCCACTAATGACGATGTAATACGTTGCATCCAGTCCAATCTTCTGTTAATCTAAAAACAATGTCTTTTGTGAGTCCTTCATGTGCTTATGTCTTTGGTGAACCTTTCATGAGCTTATTCGAACGAGTTATGAAGTGGAGCTTGATCCTTAGAGCTATCCATGTTCATATCATACTTCTACACATGTGATATCAATTAGCTAAGTTCAACGCAATGAAATATATGTTTGAAATGAGAAAGTTTCCTAAGCCAACTAATGACGATGTAATATGTTGCATCCAGTCCAATCTTCTGCTAATCTAAAAGCCATGTCTTTTGTGAGCCCTTCATGTGCTTATGTCTTTGGTGAACCTTTCATGAGCTTATTCTAACGAGTTATGAAGTGGAGCGCTATCCTTAGAGCTATCCATGTTCATATCATACTTCTACACATGTGATCTCAATTAGCTAAGTTCAACGCAATGAAATGTCAGTTTGAAATGAGAAAGTTTGCTAAGCCAACTAATGGCAGTGTAATAGGTTGAATCCAGTCCAATCTTCTGCTAATCTAAAGCCATGTCTTTTGTGAGTCCTTCATGAGATTATGTCTTTGGTGAACCTTTAATGAGCTTATTCTAACGAGTTATGAAGTGAAGCTTTATCCGTAGAGCTATCCATGTTCATATCATACTTCTACACATGTCATCTCAATTAGCTAAGTTCAACGCAATGAAATTTCTGTTTGACATGTGAAAGTGTGCTAATCCCACTAATGACGATGTAATACGTTGCATCCAGTCCAATCTTCTGCTAATCCTAAAGCCATGTCTTTTGTGAGCCCTTCATGTGCTTATGTCTTTGGTGAACCTTTCATGAGCTTATTCTAACGAGTTATGAAGTGGAGCACTATCCTTAGAGCTATCCATGTTCATATCATACTTCTACACATGTGATCTCAATTAGCTAAGTTCAACGCAATGAAATGTCAGTTTGAAATGAGAAAGTTTGCTAAGCCAACTAATGGCAGTGTAATACGTTGAATCCAGTCCAATCTTCTGCTAATCTAAAAGCCATGTATTTTGTGAGCCCTTCATGAGCTTATGTCTTTTGTCAACCTTTCATGAGCTTATTCTAACGAGTTATGAAGTGGAGCTTGATCCTTAGAGCTATCCATTTCATATCATACTTCTACACATGTGATCTCCATTGGCTAAGATCAACGCAATGAAATGTCTGTTTGACATGTGAAAGTATGCTAAGCCAGTTAACAGCAGTGTAATAGGTTGCATCCAGTCCAATCTTCTGCTAATCTAAAAGCCATGTCTTTTGTGAGCCTTTCATGAGCTTATTCTTTGGTGAACCTTTCATTAGCTTATTCTAACGAGTTATGAAGTGGAGCTTGATCCTTAGAGCTATCCATGTTCATATCATACTTCTACACATGTGATCTCAATTGGCTAAGATCAACACAATGAAATGTCTGTTTGAAATGAGAAAGTGTGCTAAGCCAACTAACGGCGGTGTAATAGGTTGCATATAGTCCAATCTTCTGCTAATCTAAAAGTCATGTTTTTTGTGAGCCCTTCATGAGCTTATGTCTTTGGTGAACCTTTCATGAGCTTATTCTAACGAGTTATGAAGTGAAACTTTATCCGTAGAGCTATCCATGTTCATATCATACTTCTACACATGTGATCTCAGTTACCTAACTTCAACGCAATGAAATGTCTGTTTGACATGTGAAAGTGTGCTAAGCCCACTAATGACGATGTAATACGTTGCATCCAGTCCAATCTTCTGCTAATCTAAAAGCCATGTCTTTTATGAGCCCTTCATGAGCTTATGTCTTTAGTCAACATTTCTTGAGCTTATTCTAACGAGTTACGAAGTGCAGCTTGATCCTTAGAGCTATCCATGTTCAAAGCATATTTCTACACATGTGATCCCTATTAGCTAAGGTCATGGCAATGAAATGTCAATTTGACATGAGAAAGTATGCTAATCCAACAAAGGGTGGTGTAATAGGTTGCAACAAGGATAATCTTCTACAATCTAAAAGTTATGTCTTTTGTGAGCCCTTCATGAGCTCATATTTTTGGTGAACCCTTCATGAGCTTATTCTAACGAGTTATGAAGTGAAGTTGTATCCTTAGAGCTATCCATGTTAAAATCATACTTCTACACATGTGATCTCTATTAGCTAAGTTATGGGCAATGAAATGTCAGTTTGACATGAGAAAGTGTGCTAAGCCAACTAAGGGTGGTGTAATAGGTTGCAACAAGGTCAATCTTTTGTTAATCTAAAATCCAAGTCTTTTGTGAGCCCTTCATGAGCATAAATCTTTGGTTAACCCTTCATGAGCTTATTCTAACGAGTTACGAAGTGTAGCTTGACCCTTAGAGCTATCCATGTTCATAGCATATTTCTACACATGTGATCCCTATTAGCTAAGGTCATGGCAATGAAATGTCAATTTGACATGAGAAAGTATGCTAAGCCAACTAAGGGTGGTGTAATAGGTTATTCTAACGAGTTATGAAGTGAAGTTTGATCCTTAGAGCTATCCATGTGAAAATCATACTTCTACACATGTGATCTCTATTAGCTAAGTTCAAGGCAATGAAATGTCAGTTTGACATGAGAAAGTGTGCTAAGCCAACTAATGTTGGTGTAATAGGTTGCAACAAGGTCAATCTTCTGTTAATCTAAAAGCCATGTATTTTGTGAGCCCTTCATGAGCTTAAATCTTTGGTGAACCCTTCATGAGCTTATTCTAACGAGTTATGAAGTGCAGCTTGATCCTTAGAGCTATCCATGTTCATAGCATATTTCTACTCATTTGATCCCTATTTGCTAAGGTCATGGCAATGAAATGTCAATTTGACATGAGAAAGTATTCTAAGCCAACTAAGGGTAGTGTAATAGGTTGCAACAAGGACAATCTTCTACAATGTAAAAGTCATGTCTTTTGTGAGCCCTTCATTAGCTCATGTTTTTGGTGAACCCTTCATGAGCTTATTTTAACGAGTTATAAAGTGAAGTTTGATCCTTAGAGCTATCCATGTTAAAATCATACTTCTACACATGTGATCTCTATTAGCTAAGTTCAAGGCAATGAAATGTTAGTTTGACATGAGAAAGTGTGCTAAGCCAACTAATGTTGGTGTAATAGGTTGCAACAAGGTCAATCTTCTGTTAATCTAAAAGTCATGTCTTTTGTGAGCCTTTCATGAGCTTAAATCTTTGGTGAACCCTTCATGTGCTTATTCTAACGAGTTACGAAGTGCAGTTTGATCCTTAGAGCTATCCATGTTCATAGCATATTTCTACACATATGATCCCTATTAGCTAAGGTCATGGTAATGAAATGTCAATTTGACATGAGAAAGTATGCTAAGCCAACTAAGGGTAGTGTAATAGGTTGCAACAAGGACAATCTTCTACAATGTAAAAGTCATGTCTTTTGTGAGCCCTTCATTAGCTCATGTTTTTGGTGAACCCTTCATGAGCTTATTCTAACGAGTTATGAAGTGAAGTTTGATCCATAGAGCTATCCATGTTAAAATCATACTTCTACACATGTGATCTCTATTAGCTAAGTTCAAGGCAATGAAATGTCAGTTTGAAATGAGAAAGTGTGCTAAGCCAAGTAAGGGTGGTGTAATAGGTTGCAACAAGGTCAATCTTCTGTTAAACTAAAAGTCATGTCTTTTGTGAGCCCTTCATGAGCTTAAATCTTTGGTGAACCCTTCATGAGCTTATTCTAACGAGTTACGAAGTGCAGCTTGATCCTTAGAGCTATCCATGTTCATAGCATATTTCTACACATGTGATCCCTATTAGCTAAGGTCATGGCAATGAAATGTCAATTTGACATGAGAAAGTATGCTAAGCCAACTAAGGGTGGTGTAATAGGTTGCAATAAGGACAATCTTCTACAATGTAAAAGTCATGTCTTTTGTGAGCCCTTCATTAGCTCATGTTTTTGGTGAACCCTTCCTAAGCTTATTCTAACGAGTTATGAAGTGAAGTTTGATCCTTAGAGCTATCCATGTTAAAATCATACTTCTACACATGTGATCTCTATTAGCTAAGTTCAAGGCAATGAAATGTCAGTTTGACATGAGAAAGTGTGCTAAGCCAACTAATGTCGGTGTAATAGGTTGCAACAAGGTCAATCTTCTGTTAATCTAAAAGCCATGTATTTTGTGAGCCCTTCATGAGCTTAAATCTTTGGTGAACCCTTCATGAGCTTATTCTAACGAGTTACGAAGTGCAGCTTGATCCTTAGAGCTATCCATGTTCATAGCATACTTCTACTCATGTGATCCCTATTAGCTAAGGTCATGGCAATGAAATGTCAATTTGACATGAGAAAGTATTCTAAGCCAACTAAGGGTAGTGTAATAGGTTGCAACAAGGACAATCTTCTACAATGTAAAAGTCATGTCTTTTGTGAGCCCTTCATTAGCTCATGTTTTTGGTGAACCCTTCATGAGCTTATTCTAACGAGTTATGAAGTGAAGTTTGATCCTTAGAGCTATCCATGTTAAAATCATACTTCTACACATGTGATCTCTATTAGCTAAGTTCAAGGCAATGAAATGTCAGTTTGACATGAGAAAGTGTGCTAAGCCAACTAAGGGTGGTGTAATAGGTTGCAACAAGGTCAATCTTCTGTTAAACTAAAAGTCATGTCTTTTGTGAGCCCTTCATGAGCTTAAATCTTTGGTGAACCCTTCATGAGCTTATTCTAACGAGTTACGAAGTGCAGCTTGATCCTTAGAGCTATCCATGTTCATAGCATATTTCTACACATGTGATCCCTATTAGCTAAGGTCTTGGCAATGAAATGTCAATTTGACATGAGAAAGTATGCTAAGCCAACTAAGGGTGGTGTAATAGGTTGCAACAAGGACAATCTTCTACAATGTAAAATTCATGTCTTTTGTGAGCCCTTCATTAGCTCATGTTTTTGGTGAACCCTTCATGAGCTTATTCTAACGAGTTATGAAGTGAAGTTTGATCCTTAGAGCTATCCATGTTAAAATCATACTTCTACACATGTGATCTCTATTAGCTAAGTTCAAGGCAATGAAATGTCAGTTTAACATGAGAAAGTGTGCTAAGCCAACTAATCTTGGTGTAATAGGTTGCAACAAGGTCAATCTTCTGTTAATCTAAAAGCCATGTATTTTGTGAGCCCTTCATGAGCTTAAATCTTTGGTGAACCCTTCATGAGCTTATTCTAACGAGTTACGAAGTGCAACTTGATCCTTAGAGCTATCCATGTTCATCGCATATTTCTACACATGTGATCCCTATTAGCTAAGGTCTTGGCAATGAAATGTCAATTTGACATGAGAAAGTATGCTAAGCCAACTAAGGGTAGTGTAATAGGTTGCAACAAGGACAATCTTCTACAATGTAAAAGTCATGTCTTTTGTGAGCCCTTCATTAGCTCATGTTTTTGGTGAACCCTTCATGAGCTTATTCTAACGAGTTATGAAGTGAAGTTTGATCCTTAGAGCTATCCATGTTAAAATCATACTTCTACACATGTGATCTCTATTAGCTAAGTTCAAGGCAATGAAATGTCAGTTTGACATGAGAAAGTGTGCTAAGCCAAGTAAGGGTGGTGTAATAGGTTGCAACAAGGTCAATCTTCTGTTAAACTAAAAGTCATGTCTTTTGTGAGCCCTTCATGAGCTTAAATCTTTGGTGAACCCTTCATGAGCTTATTCTAACGAGTTACGAAGTGCAGCTTGATCCTTAGAGCTATCCATGTTCATAGCATATTTCTACACATGTGATCCCTATTAGCTAAGGTCATGGCAATGAAATGTCAATTTGACATGAGAAAGTATGCTAAGCCAACTAAGGGTGGTGTAATAGGTTGCAACAAGGACAATCTTCTACAATGTAAAAGTCATGTCTTTTGTGAGCCCTTCATTAGCTCATGTTTTTGGTGAACCCTTCCTAAGCTTATTCTAACGAGTTATAAAGTGAAGTTTGATCCTTAGAGCTATCCATGTTAAAATCATACTTCTACACATGTGATCTCTATTAGCTAAGTTCAAGGCAATGAAATGTCAGTTTGACATGAGAAAGTGTGCTAAGCCAAGTAAGGGTGGTGTAATAGGTTGCAACAAGGTCAATCTTCTGTTAAACTAAAAGTCATGTCTTTTGTGAGCCCTTCATGAGCTTAAATCTTTGGTGAACCCTACATGAGCTTATTCTAACGAGTTACGAAGTGCAGCTTGATCCTTAGAGCTATCCATGTTCATAGCATATTTCTACACATGTGATCCCTATTAGCTAAGGTCATGGCAATGAAATGTCAATTTGACATGAGAAAGTATGCTAAGCCAACTAAGGGTGGTGTAATAGGTTGCAATAAGGACAATCTTCTACAATGTAAAAGTCATGTCTTTTGTGAGCCCTTCATTAGCTCATGTTTTTGGTGAACCCTTCCTAAGCTTATTCTAACGAGTTATGAAGTGAAGTTTGATCCTTAGAGCTATCCATGTTAAAATCATACTTCTACACATGTGATCTTTATTAGCTAAGTTCAAGGCCATGAAATGTCAATTTGACATGAGAAAGTGTGCTAAGCCAACTAATGTCGGTGTAATAGGTTGCAACAAGGTCAATCTTCTGTTAATCTAAAAGCCATGTATTTTGTGAGCCCTTCATGAGCTTAAATCTTTGTTGAACCCTTCATGAGCTTATTCTAACGAGTTATGAAGTGCAGCTTGATCCTTAGAGCTATCCATGTTCATAGCATATTTCTACTCATGTGATCCCTATTAGCTAAGGTCATGGCAATGAAATGTCAATTTGACATGAGAAAGTATTCTAAGCCAACTAAGGGTAGTGTAATAGGTTGCAACAACGACAATCTTCTACAATGTAAAAGTCATGTCTTTTGTGAGCCCTTCATTAGCTCATGTTTTTGGTGAACCCTTCATGAGCTTATTCTAACGAGTTATGAAGTGAAGTTTGATCCTTAGAGCTATCCATGTTAAAATCATACTTCTACACATGTGATCTCTATTAGCTAAGTTCAAGGCAATGAAATGTCAGTTTGACATGAGAAAGTGTGCTAAGCCAAGTAAGGGTGGTGTAATAGGTTGCAACAAGGTCAATCTTCTGTTAAACTAAAAGTCATGTCTTTTGTGAGCCCTTCATGAGCTTAAATCTTTGGTGAACCCTTCATGAGCTTATTCTAACGAGTTACGAAGTGCAGCTTGATCCTTAGAGCTATCCATGTTCATAGCATATTTCTACACATGTGATCCCTATTAGCTAAGGTCATGGCAATGAAATGTCAATTTGACATGAGAAAGTATGCTAAGCCAACTAAGGGTGGTGTAATAGGTTGCAACAAGGACAATCTTCTACAATGTAAAAGTCATGTCTTTTGTGAGCCCTTCATTAGCTCATGTTTTTGGTGAACCCTTCCTAAGCTTATTCTAACGAGTTATGAAGTGAAGTTTGATCCTTAGAGCTATCCATGTTAAAATCATACTTCTACACATGTGATCTCTATTAGCTAAGTTCAAGGCAATGAAATGTCAGTTTGACATGAGAAAGTGTGCTACGCCAACTAATGTCGGTGTAATAGGTTGCAACAAGGTCAATCTTCTGTTAATCTAAAAGCCATGTATTTTGTGAGCCCTTCATGAGCTTAAATCTTTGGTGAACCCTTCATGAGCTTATTCTAACGAGTTACGAAGTGCAGCTTGATCCTTAGAGCTATCCATGTTCATAGCATACTTCTACTCATGTGATCCCTATTAGCTAAGGTCATGGCAATGAAATGTCAATTTGACATGAGAAAGTATTCTAAGCCAACTAAGGGTAGTGTAATAGGTTGCAACAAGGACAATCTTCTACAATGTAAAAGTCATGTCTTTTGTGAGCCCTTCATTAGCTCATGTTTTTGGTGAACCCTTCATGAGCTTATTCTAACGAGTTATGAAGTGAAGTTTGATCCTTAGAGCTATCCATGTTAAAATCATACTTCTACACATGTGATCTCTATTAGCTAAGTTCAAGGCAATGAAATGTCAGTTTGACATGAGAAAGTGTGCTAAGCCAAGTAAGGGTGGTGTAATAGGTTGCAACAAGGTCAATCTTCTGTTAAACTAAAAGTCATGTCTTTTGTGAGCCCTTCATGAGCTTAAATCTTTGGTGAACCCTTCATGAGCTTATTCTAACGAGTTACGAAGTGCAGCTTGATCCTTAGAGCTATCCATGTTCATAGCATATTTCTACACATGTGATCCCTATTAGCTAAGGTCTTGGCAATGAAATGTCAATTTGACATGAGAAAGTATGCTAAGCCAACTAAGGGTGGTGTAATAGGTTGCAACAAGGACAATCTTCTACAATGTAAAAGTCATGTCTTTTGTGAGCCCTTCATTAGCTCATGTTTTTGGTGAACCCTTCATGAGCTTATTCTAACGAGTTATGAAGTGAAGTTTGATCCTTAGAGCTATCCATGTTAAAATCATACTTCTACACATGTGATCTCTATTAGCTAAGTTCAAGGCAATGAAATGTCAGTTTAACATGAGAAAGTGTGCTAAGCCAACTAATCTTGGTGTAATAGGTTGCAACAAGGTCAATCTTCTGTTAATCTAAAAGCCATGTATTTTGTGAGCCCTTCATGAGCTTAAATCTTTGGTGAACCCTTCATGAGCTTATTCTAACGAGTTACGAAGTGCAACTTGATCCTTAGAGCTATCCATGTTCATCGCATATTTCTACACATGTGATCCCTATTAGTTAAGGTCTTGGCAATGAAATGTCAATTTGACATGAGAAAGTATGCTAAGCCAACTAAGGGTAGTGTAATAGGTTGCAACAAGGACAATCTTCTACAATGTAAAAGTCATGTCTTTTGTGAGCCCTTCATTAGCTCATGTTTTTGGTGAACCCTTCATGAGCTTATTCTAACGAGTTATGAAGTGAAGTTTGATCCTTAGAGCTATCCATGTTAAAATCATACTTCTACACATGTGATCTCTATTAGCTAAGTTCAAGGCAATGAAATGTCAGTTTGACATGAGAAAGTGTGCTAAGCCAAGTAAGGGTGGTGTAATAGGTTGTAACAACGTCAATCTTCTGTTAAACTAAAAGTCATGTCTTTTGTGAGCCCTTCATGAGCTTAAATCTTTGGTGAACCCTTCATGAGCTTATTCTAACGAGTTACGAAGTGCAGCTTGATCCTTAGAGCTATCCATGTTCATAGCATATTTCTACACATGTGATCCCTATTAGCTAAGGTCATGGCAATGAAATGTCAATTTGACATGAGAAAGTATGCTAAGCCAACTAAGGGTGGTGTAATAGGTTGCAACAAGGACAATCTTCTACAATGTAAAAGTCATGTCTTTTGTGAGCCCTTCATTAGCTCATGTTTTTGGTGAACCCTTCCTAAGCTTATTCTAACGAGTTATGAAGTGAAGTTTGATCCTTAGAGCTATCCATGTTAAAATCATACTTCTACACATGTGATCTCTATTAGCTTAGTTCAAGGCAATGAAATGTCAGTTTGACATGAGAAAGTGTGCTAAGCCAACTAATGTCGGTGTAATAGGTTGCAACAAGGTCAATCTTCTGTTAATCTAAAAGCCATGTATTTTGTGAGCCCTTCATGAGCTTAAATCTTTGGTGAACCCTTCATGAGCTTATTCTAACGAGTTACGAAGTGCAGCTTGATCCTTAGAGCTATCCATGTTCATAGCATACTTCTACTCATGTGATCCCTATTAGCTAAGGTCATGGCAATGAAATGTCAATTTGACATGAGAAAGTATTCTAAGCCAACTAAGGGTAGTGTAATAGGTTGCAACAAGGACAATCTTCTACAATGTAAAAGTCATGTCTTTTGTGAGCCCTTCATTAGCTCATGTTTTTGGTGAACCCTTCATGAGCTTATTCTAACGAGTTATGAAGTGAAGTTTGATCCTTAGAGCTATCCATGTTAAAATCATACTTCTACACATGTGATCTCTATTAGCTAAGTTCAAGGCAATGAAATGTCAGTTTGACATGAGAAAGTGTGCTAAGCCAACTAAGGGTGGTGTAATAGGTTGCAACAAGGTCAATCTTCTGTTAAACTAAAAGTCATGTCTTTTGTGAGCCCTTCATGAGCTTAAATCTTTGGTGAACCCTTCATGAGCTTATTCTAACGAGTTACGAAGTGCAGCTTGATCCTTAGAGCTATCCATGTTCATAGCATATTTCTACACATGTGATCCCTATTAGCTAAGGTCTTGGCAATGAAATGTCAATTTGACATGAGAAAGTATGCTAAGCCAACTAAGGGTGGTGTAATAGGTTGCAACAAGGACAATCTTCTACAATGTAAAATTCATGTCTTTTGTGAGCCCTTCATTAGCTCATGTTTTTGGTGAACCCTTCATGAGCTTATTCTAACGAGTTATGAAGTGAAGTTTGATCCTTAGAGCTATCCATGTTAAAATCATACTTCTACACATGTGATCTCTATTAGCTAAGTTCAAGGCAATGAAATGTCAGTTTAACATGAGAAAGTGTGCTAAGCCAACTAATCTTGGTGTAATAGGTTGCAACAAGGTCAATCTTCTGTTAATCTAAAAGCCATGTATTTTGTGAGCCCTTCATGAGCTTAAATCTTTGGTGAACCCTTCATGAGCTTATTCTAACGAGTTACGAAGTGCAACTTGATCCTTAGAGCTATCCATGTTCATCGCATATTTCTACACATGTGATCCCTATTAGCTAAGGTCTTGGCAATGAAATGTCAATTTGACATGAGAAAGTATGCTAAGCCAACTAAGGGTAGTGTAATAGGTTGCAACAAGGACAATCTTCTACAATGTAAAAGTCATGTCTTTTGTGAGCCCTTCATTAGCTCATGTTTTTGGTGAACCCTTCATGAGCTTATTCTAACGAGTTATGAAGTGAAGTTTGATCCTTAGAGCTATCCATGTTAAAATCATACTTCTACACATGTGATCTCTATTAGCTAAGTTCAAGGCAATGAAATGTCAGTTTGACATGAGAAAGTGTGCTAAGCCAAGTAAGGGTGGTGTAATAGGTTGCAACAAGGTCAATCTTCTGTTAAACTAAAAGTCATGTCTTTTGTGAGCCCTTCATGAGCTTAAATCTTTGGTGAACCCTTCATGAGCTTATTCTAACGAGTTACGAAGTGCAGCTTGATCCTTAGAGCTATCCATGTTCATAGCATATTTCTACACATGTGATCCCTATTAGCTAAGGTCATGGCAATGAAATGTCAATTTGACATGAGAAAGTATGCTAAGCCAACTAAGGGTGGTGTAATAGGTTGCAACAAGGACAATCTTCTACAATGTAAAAGTCATGTCTTTTGTGAGCCCTTCATTAGCTCATGTTTTTGGTGAACCCTTCATGAGCTTATTCTAACAAGTTATGAAGTGAAGTTTGATCCTTAGAGCTATCCATGTTAAAATCATACTTCTACACATGTGATCTCTATTAGCTAAGTTCAAGGCAATGAAATGTCAGTTTAACATGAGAAAGTGTGCTAAGCCAACTAATCTTGGTGTAATAGGTTGCAACAAGGTCAATCTTCTGTTAATCTAAAAGCCATGTATTTTGTGAGCCCTTCATGAGCTTAAATCTTTGGTGAACCCTTCATGAGCTTATTCTAACGAGTTACGAAGTGCAACTTGATCCTTAGAGCTATCCATGTTCATCGCATATTTCTACACATGTGATCCCTATTAGCTAAGGTCTTGGCAATGAAATGTCAATTTGACATGAGAAAGTATGCTAAGCCAACTAAGGGTAGTGTAATAGGTTGCAACAAGGACAATCTTCTACAATGTAAAAGTCATGTCTTTTGTGAGCCCTTCATTAGCTCATGTTTTTGGTGAACCCTTCATGAGCTTATTCTAACGAGTTATGAAGTGAAGTTTGATCCTTAGAGCTATCCATGTTAAAATCATACTTCTACACATGTGATCTCTATTAGCTAAGTTCAAGGCAATGAAATGTCAGTTTGACATGAGAAAGTGTGCTAAGCCAAGTAAGGGTGGTGTAATAGGTTGCAACAAGGTCAATCTTCTGTTAAACTAAAAGTCATGTCTTTTGTGAGCCCTTCATGAGCTTAAATCTTTGGTGAACCCTTCATGAGCTTATTCTAACGAGTTACGAAGTGCAGCTTGATCCTTAGAGCTATCCATGTTCATAGCATATTTCTACACATGTGATCCCTATTAGCTAAGGTCATGGCAATGAAATGTCAATTTGACATGAGAAAGTATGCTAAGCCAACTAAGGGTGGTGTAATAGGTTGCAACAAGGACAATCTTCTACAATGTAAAAGTCATGTCTTTTGTGAGCCCTTCATTAGCTCATGTTTTTGGTGAACCCTTCCTAAGCTTATTCTAACGAGTTATGAAGTGAAGTTTGATCCTTAGAGCTATCCATGTTAAAATCATACTTCTACACATGTGATCTCTATTAGCTAAGTTCAAGGCAATGAAATGTCAGTTTGACATGAGAAAGTGTGCTAAGCCAACTAATGTCGGTGTAATAGGTTGCAACAAGGTCAATCTTCTGTTAATCTAAAAGCCATGTATTTTGTGAGCCCTTCATGAGCTTAAATCTTTGGTGAACCCTTCATGAGCTTATTCTAACGAGTTACGAAGTGCAACTTGATCCTTAGAGCTATCCATGTTCATCGCATATTTCTACACATGTGATCCCTATTAGCTAAGGTCTTGGCAATGAAATGTCAATTTGACATGAGAAAGTATGCTAAGCCAACTAAGGGTAGTGTAATAGGTTGCAACAAGGACAATCTTCTACAATGTAAAAGTCATGTCTTTTGTGAGCCCTTCATTAGCTCATGTTTTTGGTGAACCCTTCATGAGCTTATTCTAACGAGTTATGAAGTGAAGTTTGATCCTTAGAGCTATCCATGTTAAAATCATACTTCTACACATGTGATCTCTATTAGCTAAGTTCAAGGCAATGAAATGTCAGTTTGACATGAGAAAGTGTGCTAAGCCAAGTAAGGGTGGTGTAATAGGTTGCAACAAGGTCAATCTTCTGTTAAACTAAAAGTCATGTCTTTTGTGAGCCCTTCATGAGCTTAAATCTTTGGTGAACCCTTCATGAGCTTATTCTAACGAGTTACGAAGTGCAGCTTGATCCTTAGAGCTATCCATGTTCATAGCATATTTCTACACATGTGATCCCTATTAGCTAAGGTCATGGCAATGAAATGTCAATTTGACATGAGAAAGTATGCTAAGCCAACTAAGGGTAGTGTAATAGGTTGCAACAAGGACAATCTTCTACAATGTAAAAGTCATGTCTTTTGTGAGCCCTTCATTAGCTCATGTTTTTGGTGAACCCTTCATGAGCTTATTCTAACGAGTTATGAAGTGAAGTTTGATCCTTAGAGCTATCCATGTTAAAATCATACTTCTACACATGTGATCTCTATTAGCTAAGTTCAAGGCAATGAAATGTCAGTTTGACATGAGAAAGTGTGCTAAGCCAAGTAAGGGTGGTGTAATAGGTTGCAACAAGGTCAATCTTCTGTTAAACTAAAAGTCATGTCTTTTGTGAGCCCTTCATGAGCTTAAATCTTTGGTGAACCCTTCATGAGCTTATTCTAACGAGTTACGAAGTGCAGCTTGATCCTTAGAGCTATCCATGTTCATAGCATATTTCTACACATGTGATCCCTATTAGCTAAGGTCATGGCAATGAAATGTCAATTTGACATGAGAAAGTATGCTAAGCCAACTAAGGGTGGTGTAATAGGTTGCAACAAGGACAATCTTCTACAATGTAAAAGTCATGTCTTTTGTGAGCCCTTCATTAGCTCATGTTTTTGGTGAACCCTTCCTAAGCTTATTCTAACGAGTTATGAAGTGAAGTTTGATCCTTAGAGCTATCCATGTTAAAATCATACTTCTACACATGTGATCTCTATTAGCTAAGTTCAAGGCAATGAAATGTCAGTTTGACATGAGAAAGTGTGCTAAGCCAACTAATGTCGGTGTAATAGGTTGCAACAAGGTCAATCTTCTGTTAATCTAAAAGCCATGTATTTTGTGAGCCCTTCATGAGCTTAAATCTTTGGTGAACCCTTCATGAGCTTATTCTAACGAGTTACGAAGTGCAGCTTGATCCTTAGAGCTATCCATGTTCATAGCATACTTCTACTCATGTGATCCCTATTAGCTAAGGTCATGGCAATGAAATGTCAATTTGACATGAGAAAGTATTCTAAGCCAACTAAGGGTAGTGTAATAGGTTGCAACAAGGACAATCTTCTACAATGTAAAAGTCATGTCTTTTGTGAGCCCTTCATTAGCTCATGTTTTTGGTGAACCCTTCATGAGCTTATTCTAACGAGTTATGAAGTGAAGTTTGATCCTTAGAGCTATCCATGTTAAAATCATACTTCTACACATGTGATCTCTATTAGCTAAGTTCAAGGCAATGAAATGTCAGTTTGACATGAGAAAGTGTGCTAAGCCAAGTAAGGGTGGTGTAATAGGTTGCAACAAGGTCAATCTTCTGTTAAACTAAAAGTCATGTCTTTTGTGAGCCCTTCATGAGCTTAAATCTTTGGTGAACCCTTCATGAGCTTATTCTAACGAGTTACGAAGTGCAGCTTGATCCTTAGAGCTATCCATGTTCATAGCATATTTCTACACATGTGATCCCTATTAGCTAAGGTCTTGGCAATGAAATGTCAATTTGACATGAGAAAGTATGCTAAGCCAACTAAGGGTGGTGTAATAGGTTGCAACAAGGACAATCTTCTACAATGTAAAAGTCATGTCTTTTGTGAGCCCTTCATTAGCTCATGTTTTTGGTGAACCCTTCATGAGCTTATTCTAACGAGTTATGAAGTGAAGTTTGATCCTTAGAGCTATCCATGTTAAAATCATACTTCTACACATGTGATCTCTATTAGCTAAGTTCAAGGCAATGAAATGTCAGTTTAACATGAGAAAGTGTGCTAAGCCAACTAATCTTGGTGTAATAGGTTGCAACAAGGTCAATCTTCTGTTAATCTAAAAGCCATGTATTTTGTGAGCCCTTCATGAGCTTAAATCTTTGGTGAACCCTTCATGAGCTTATTCTAACGAGTTACGAAGTGCAACTTGATCCTTAGAGCTATCCATGTTCATCGCATATTTCTACACATGTGATCCCTATTAGCTAAGGTCTTGGCAATGAAATGTCAATTTGACATGAGAAAGTATGCTAAGCCAACTAAGGGTGGTGTAATAGGTTGCAACAAGGATAATCTTCTACAATGTAAAATTCATGTCTTTTGTGAACCCTTCATTAGCTCATGTTTTTGGTGAACCCTTCATGAGCTTATTCTAACGAGTTATAAAGTGAAGTTTGATCCTTAGAGCTATCCATGTTAAAATCATACTTCTACACATTTGATCTCTATTAGCTAAGTTCAAGGCAATGAAATGTTAGTTTGACATGAGAAAGTGTGCTAAGCCAACTACTGTTGGTGTAATAGGTGGCAACAAGGTCAATCTTCTGTTAATCTAAAAGTCATGTCTTTTGTGAGCCCTTCATGAGCTTAAATCTTTGGTGAACCCTTCATGAGCTTATTCTAACGAGTTACGAAGTGCAGCTTGATCCTTAGAGCTATCCATGTTCATAGCATATTTCTACTCATGTGATCCCTATTAGCTAAGGTCATGGCAATGAAATGTCAATTTGACATGAGAAAGTATTCTAAGCCAACTAAGGGCAGTGTAATAGGTTGCAACAAGGACAATCTTCTACAATGTAAAAGTCATGTCTTTTGTGAGCCCTTCATTAGCTCATGTTTTTGGTGAACCCTTCATGAGCTTATTCTAACGAGTTATGAAGTGAAGTTTGATCCTTAGAGCTATCCATGTTAAAATCATACTTCTACACATGTGATCTCTATTAGCTAAGTTCAAGGCAATGAAATGTCAGTTTGACATGAGAAAGTGTGATAAGCCAACTAAGGGTGGTGTAATAGGTTGCAACAAGGTCAATCTTCTATTAAACTAAAAGTCATGTATTTTGTGAGCCCTTCATGAGCTTAAATCTTTGGTGAACCCTTCATGAGCTTATTCTAACGAGTTACGAAGTGCAGCTTGATCCTTAAAGCTATCCATGTTCATAGCATATTTTTACACATGTGATCCCTATTAGCTAAGGTCTTGGCAATGAAATGTCAATTTGACATGAGAAAGTATGCTAAGCCAACTAAGGGTGGTGTAATAGGTTGCAACAAGGTCAATCTTCTATTAAACTAAAAGTCATGTCTTTTGTGAGCCCTTCATGAGCTTAAATCTTTGGTGAACCCTTCATGAGCTTATTCTAACGAGTTACGAAGTGCAGCTTGATCCTTAGAGCTATCCATGTTCATAGCATATTTCTACACATGAGATCCCTATTAGCTAAGCTCTTGGCAATGAAATATCAATTTGACATGAGAAAGTATTCTAAGCCAACTAAGGGTAGTGTAATAGGTTGCAACAAGGACAATCTTCTACAATGTAAAAGTCATGTCTTTTGTGAGCCCTTCATGAGCTCATATTTTTGGTGAACCCTTCTTGAGCTTATTCTAACGAGTTATGAAGTGAAGTTTGATCCTTAGAGCTATCCATGTTAAAATCATATTTCTACACATGTGATCTCTATTAGCTAAGTTCAAGGCAATGAAATGTTAGTTTGACATGAGAAAGTGTGCTAAGCCAACTAATGTTGGTGTAATAGGTTGCAACAAGGTCAATCTTCTGTTAATCTAAAAGTCATGTCTTTTGTGAGCCCTTCATGAGCTTAAATCTTTGGTGAACCCTTCATGAGCTTATTCTAACGAGTTATGAAGTGCAGCTTGATCCTTAGAGCTATCCATGTTCATAGCATATTTTCTACACATATGATCCCTATTAGCTAAGGTCATGGTAATGAAATGTCAATTTGACATGAGAAAGTATTCTAAGCCAACTAAGGGTAGTGTAATAGGTTGAAACAAGGACAATCTTCTACAATGTAAAAGTCATGTTTTTTGTGAGCCCTTCATTAGCTCATGTTTTTGGTGAACCCTTCATGAGCTTATTCGAACGAGTTATGAAGTGAAGTTTGATCCTTAGAGCTATCCATGTTAAAATCATACTTCTACACATGTGATCTCTATTAGCTAAGTTCAAGGCAATGAAATGTCAGTTTGACATGAGAAAGTGTGCTAAGCCAACTAAGAGTGGTGTAATAGGTTGCAACAAGGTCAATCTTCTGTTAATCTAAAATCCATGTCTTTTGTGAGCCCTTCATGAGCATAAATCTTTGGTTAACCCTTCATGAGCTTATTCTAACGAGTTATTAAGTGCATCTTGATCCTTAGAGCTATCCATGTTCAAAGCATATTTCTACACATGTGATCCCTATTAGCTAAGGTCATGGCAATGAAATGTCAATTTGACATGAGAAAGTATGCTAATCCAACAAAGGGTGGTGTAATAGGTTGCAACAAGGACAATCTTCTACAATCTAAAAGTTATGTCTTTTGTGAGCCCTTCATGAGCTCATATTTTTGGTGAACCCTTCATGAGCTTATTATAACGAGTTATGAAGTGAAGTTTCATCCATAGAGCTATCCATGTTAAAATCATACTTCTACACATGTGATCTCTATTAGCTAAGTTCAAGGCAATGAAATGTCAGTTTGACATGAGAAAGTGTGCTAAGCCAACTAATGGTGGTGTAATAGGTTGCAACAAGGTTAATCTTCTGTTAAACTAAAAGCCATGTCTTTTGTGAGCCCTTCATGAGCTTAAATCTTTGGTGAACCCTTCATGAGCTTATTCTAACGAGTTACGAAGTGCAGCTTGATCCTTAGAGCTATCCATGTTCATAGCATATTTCTACACATGTGATCCCTATTAGCTAAGGTCTTGGAAATGAAATGTCAATTTGACATGAGAAGGTATGCTAAGCCAACTAAGAGTGGTGTAATAGGTTGCAACAAGGACAATCTTCTACAATGTAAAAGTCATGTCTTTTGTGAGCCCTTCATGAGCTCATATTTTTGGTGAACCCTTCCTGAGCTTATTCTAACGAGTTATGAAGTGAAGTTTGATCCTTAGAGCTATAGATGTTAAAATCATACTTCTACACATGTGATCTCTATTAGCTAAGTTCAAGGCAATGAAATGTCAGTTTGACATGAGAAAGTGTGCTAAGCCAACTAATGGTGGTGTAATAGGTTGCAACAAGGTTAATCTTCTGTTAAACTAAAAGCCATGTCTTTTGTGAGCCCTTCATGAGCTTAAATCTTTGGTGAACCCTTCATGAGCTTATTCTAACGAGTTACAAAGTGCAGCTTGATCCTTAGAGCTATCCATGTTAATAGCATATTTCTACACATGTGATCCCTATTAGCTAAGGTCTTGGAAATGAAATGTCAATTTGACATGAGAAAGTATGCTAAGCCAACTAAGGGTGGTGTAATAGGTTGCAACAAGGACAATCTTCTACAATGTAAAAGTCATGTCTTTTGTGAGCCCTTCATTAGCTCATGTTTTTGGTGAACCCTTCATGAGCTTATTCTAACGAGTTATGAAGTGAAGTTTGATCCTTAGAGCTATCCATGTTAAAATCATACTTCTACACATGTGATCTCTATTAGCTAAGTTCAAGGCAATGAAATGTCAGTTTGACATGAGAAAGTGTCCTAAGCCAAGTAAGGGTGGTGTAATAGGTTGCAACAAGGTCAATCTTCTGTTAAACTAAAAGTCATGTCTTTTGTGAGCCCTTCATGAGCTTAAATCTTTGGTGAACCCTTCATGAGATTATTCTAACGAGTTACGAAGTGCAGCTTGATCCTTAGAGCTATCCATGTTCATAGCATATTTCTACACATGTGATCCCTATTAGCTAAGATCTTGGCAATGAAATGTCAATTTGACATGAGAAAGTATGCTAAGCCAACTAAGGGTGGTGTAATAGGTTGCAACAAGGACAATCTTCTACAATGTAAAAGTCATGTCTTTTGTGAGCCCTTCATTAGCTCATGTTTTTGGTGAACCCTTCATGAGCTTATTCTAACGAGTTATGAAGTGAAGTTTGATCCTTAGAGCTATCCATGTTAAAATCATACTTCTACACATGTGATCTCTATTAGCTAAGTTCAAGGCAATGAAATGTCAGTTTGACATGAGAAAGTGTCCTAAGCCAAGTAAGGGTGGTGTAATAGGTTGCAACAAGGTCAATCTTCTGTTAAACTAAAAGTCATGTCTTTTTTGAGCCCTTCATGAGCTTAAATCTTTGGTGAACCCTTCATGAGCTTATTCTAACGAGTTACGAAGTGCAGCTTGATCCTTAGAGCTATCCATGTTCATAGCATATTTCTACACATGTGATCCCTATTAGCTAAGGTCTTGGCAATGAAATGTCAATTTGACATGAGAAAGTATGCTAAGCCAACTAAGGGTGGTGTAATAGGTTGCAACAAGGACAATCTTCTACAATGTAAAAGTCATGTCTTTTGTGAGCCCTTCATTAGCTCATGTTTTTGGTGAACCCTTCCTGAGCTTATTCTAACGAGTTATGAAGTGAAGTTTGATCCTTAGAGCTATCCATGTTAAAATCATACTTCTACACATGTGATCTCTATTAGCTAAGTTCAAGGCAATGAAATGTCAGTTTGACATGAGAAAGTGTGCTAAGCCAACTAATGGTGGTGTAATAGGTTGCAACAAGGTTAATCTTCTGTTAAACTAAAAGCCATGTCTTTTGTGAGCCCTTCATGAGCTTAAATCTTTGGTGAACCCTTCATGAGCTTATTCTAACGAGTTACGAAGTGCAGCTTGATCCTTAGAGCTATCCATGTTCATAGCATATTTCTACACATGTGATCCCTATTAGCTAAGGTCTTGGAAATGAAATGTCAATTTGACATGAGAAGGTATGCTAAGCCAACTAAGAGTGGTGTAATAGGTTGCAACAAGGACAATCTTCTACAATGTAAAAGTCATGTCTTTTGTGAGCCCTTCATTAGCTCATGTTTTTGGTGAACCCTTCATGAGCTTATTCTAACGAGTTATGAAGCGAAGTTTGATCCTTAGAGCTATCCATGTTAAAATCATACTTCTACACATGTGATCTCTATTAGCTAAGTTCAAGGCAATGAAATGTCAGTTTGACATGAGAAAGTGTGATAAGCCAACTAATGGTGGTGTAATAGGTTGCAACAAGGTTAATCTTCTGTTAAACTAAAAGCCATGTCTTTTGTGAGCCCTTCATGAGCTTAAATCTTTGGTGAACCCTTCATGAGCTTATTCTAACGAGTTACGAAGTGCAGCTTGATCCTTAGAGCTATCCATGTTCATAGCATATTTCTACACATGTGATCCCTATTAGCTAAGGTCTTGGCAATGAAATGTCAATTTGACATGAGAAAGTATGCTAAGCCAACTAAGGGTGGTGTAATAGGTTGCAACAAGGACAATCTTCTACAATGTAAAAGTCATGTCTTTTGTGAGCCCTTCATTAGCTCATGTTTTTGGTGAACCCTTCATGAGCTTATTCTAACGAGTTATGAAGTGAAGTTTGATCCTTAGAGCTATCCATGTTAAAATCATACTTCTACACATGTGATCTCTATTAGCTAAGTTCAAGGCAATGAAATGTCAGTTTGACATGAGAAAGTGTCCTAAGCCAAGTAAGGGTGGTGTAATAGGTTGCAACAAGGTCAATCTTCTGTTAAACTAAAAGTCATGTCTTTTGTGAGCCCTTCATGAGCTTAAATCTTTGGTGAACCCTTCATGAGATTATTCTAACGAGTTACGAAGTGCAGCTTGATCCTTAGAGCTATCCATGTTCATAGCATATTTCTACACATGTGATCCCTATTAGCTAAGATCTTGGCAATGAAATGTCAATTTGACATGAGAAAGTATGCTAAGCCAACTAAGGGTGGTGTAATAGGTTGCAACAAGGACAATCTTCTACAATGTAAAAGTCATGTCTTTTGTGAGCCCTTCATTAGCTCATGTTTTTGGTGAACCCTTCATGAGCTTATTCTAACGAGTTATGAAGTGAAGTTTGATCCTTAGAGCTATCCATGTTAAAATCATACTTCTACACATGTGATCTCTATTAGCTAAGTTCAAGGCAATGAAATGTCAGTTTGACATGAGAAAGTGTCCTAAGCCAAGTAAGGGTGGTGTAATAGGTTGCAACAAGGTCAATCTTCTGTTAAACTAAAAGTCATGTCTTTTGTGAGCCCTTCATGAGCTTAAATCTTTGGTGAACCCTTCATGAGCTTATTCTAACGAGTTACGAAGTGCAGCTTGATCCTTAGAGCTATCCATGTTCATAGCATATTTCTACACATGTGATCCCTATTAGCTAAGGTCTTGGCAATGAAATGTCAATTTGACATGAGAAAGTATGCTAAGCCAACTAAGGGTGGTGTAATAGGTTGCAACAAGGACAATCTTCTACAATGTAAAAGTCATGTCTTTTGTGAGCCCTTCATTAGCTCATGTTTTTGGTGAACCCTTCCTGAGCTTATTCTAACGAGTTATGAAGTGAAGTTTGATCCTTAGAGCTATCCATGTTAAAATCATACTTCTACACATGTGATCTCTATTAGCTAAGTTCAAGGCAATGAAATGTCAGTTTGACATGAGAAAGTGTGCTAAGCCAACTAATGGTGGTGTAATAGGTTGCAACAAGGTTAATCTTCTGTTAAACTAAAAGCCATGTCTTTTGTGAGCCCTTCATGAGCTTAAATCTTTGGTGAACCCTTCATGAGCTTATTCTAACGAGTTACGAAGTGCAGCTTGATCCTTAGAGCTATCCATGTTCATAGCATATTTCTACACATGTGATCCCTATTAGCTAAGGTCTTGGAAATGAAATGTCAATTTGACATGAGAAGGTATGCTAAGCCAACTAAGAGTGGTGTAATAGGTTGCAACAAGGACAATCTTCTACAATGTAAAAGTCATGTCTTTTGTGAGCCCTTCATGAGCTCATATTTTTGGTGAACCCTTCCTGAGCTTATTCTAACGAGTTATGAAGTGAAGTTTGATCCTTAGAGCTATAGATGTTAAAATCATACTTCTACACATGTGATCTCTATTAGCTAAGTTCAAGGCAATGAAATGTCAGTTTGACATGAGAAAGTGTGCTAAGCCAACTAATGGTGGTGTAATAGGTTGCAACAAGGTTAATCTTCTGTTAAACTAAAAGCCATGTCTTTTGTGAGCCCTTCATGAGCTTAAATCTTTGGTGAACCCTTCATGAGCTTATTCTAACGAGTTACAAAGTGCAGCTTGATCCTTAGAGCTATCCATGTTAATAGCATATTTCTACACATGTGATCCCTATTAGCTAAGGTCTTGGAAATGAAATGTCAATTTGACATGAGAAAGTATGCTAAGCCAACTAAGGGTGGTGTAATAGGTTGCAACAAGGACAATCTTCTACAATGTAAAAGTCATGTCTTTTGTGAGCCCTTCATTAGCTCATGTTTTTGGTGAACCCTTCATGAGCTTATTCTAACGAGTTATGAAGTGAAGTTTGATCCTTAGAGCTATCCATGTTAAAATCATACTTCTACACATGTGATCTCTATTAGCTAAGTTCAAGGCAATGAAATGTCAGTTTGACATGAGAAAGTGTCCTAAGCCAAGTAAGGGTGGTGTAATAGGTTGCAACAAGGTCAATCTTCTGTTAAACTAAAAGTCATGTCTTTTGTGAGCCCTTCATGAGCTTAAATCTTTGGTGAACCCTTCATGAGATTATTCTAACGAGTTACGAAGTGCAGCTTGATCCTTAGAGCTATCCATGTTCATAGCATATTTCTACACATGTGATCCCTATTAGCTAAGATCTTGGCAATGAAATGTCAATTTGACATGAGAAAGTATGCTAAGCCAACTAAGGGTGGTGTAATAGGTTGCAACAAGGACAATCTTCTACAATGTAAAAGTCATGTCTTTTGTGAGCCCTTCATTAGCTCATGTTTTTGGTGAACCCTTCATGAGCTTATTCTAACGAGTTATGAAGTGAAGTTTGATCCTTAGAGCTATCCATGTTAAAATCATACTTCTACACATGTGATCTCTATTAGCTAAGTTCAAGGCAATGAAATGTCAGTTTGACATGAGAAAGTGTCCTAAGCCAAGTAAGGGTGGTGTAATAGGTTGCAACAAGGTCAATCTTCTGTTAAACTAAAAGTCATGTCTTTTTTGAGCCCTTCATGAGCTTAAATCTTTGGTGAACCCTTCATGAGCTTATTCTAACGAGTTACGAAGTGCAGCTTGATCCTTAGAGCTATCCATGTTCATAGCATATTTCTACACATGTGATCCCTATTAGCTAAGGTCTTGGCAATGAAATGTCAATTTGACATGAGAAAGTATGCTAAGCCAACTAAGGGTGGTGTAATAGGTTGCAACAAGGACAATCTTCTACAATGTAAAAGTCATGTCTTTTGTGAGCCCTTCATTAGCTCATGTTTTTGGTGAACCCTTCCTGAGCTTATTCTAACGAGTTATGAAGTGAAGTTTGATCCTTAGAGCTATCCATGTTAAAATCATACTTCTACACATGTGATCTCTATTAGCTAAGTTCAAGGCAATGAAATGTCAGTTTGACATGAGAAAGTGTGCTAAGCCAACTAATGGTGGTGTAATAGGTTGCAACAAGGTTAATCTTCTGTTAAACTAAAAGCCATGTCTTTTGTGAGCCCTTCATGAGCTTAAATCTTTGGTGAACCCTTCATGAGCTTATTCTAACGAGTTACGAAGTGCAGCTTGATCCTTAGAGCTATCCATGTTCATAGCATATTTCTACACATGTGATCCCTATTAGCTAAGGTCTTGGAAATGAAATGTCAATTTGACATGAGAAGGTATGCTAAGCCAACTAAGAGTGGTGTAATAGGTTGCAACAAGGACAATCTTCTACAATGTAAAAGTCATGTCTTTTGTGAGCCCTTCATTAGCTCATGTTTTTGGTGAACCCTTCATGAGCTTATTCTAACGAGTTATGAAGTGAAGTTTGATCCTTAGAGCTATCCATGTTAAAATCATACTTCTACACATGTGATCTCTATTAGCTAAGTTCAAGGCAATGAAATGTCAGTTTGACATGAGAAAGTGTGATAAGCCAACTAATGGTGGTGTAATAGGTTGCAACAAGGTTAATCTTCTGTTAAACTAAAAGCCATGTCTTTTGTGAGCCCTTCATGAGCTTAAATCTTTGGTGAACCCTTCATGAGCTTATTCTAACGAGTTACGAAGTGCAGCTTGATCCTTAGAGCTATCCATGTTCATAGCATATTTCTACACATGTGATCCCTATTAGCTAAGGTCTTGGCAATGAAATGTCAATTTGACATGAGAAAGTATGCTAAGCCAACTAAGGGTGGTGTAATAGGTTGCAACAAGGACAATCTTCTACAATGTAAAAGTCATGTCTTTTGTGAGCCCTTCATTAGCTCATGTTTTTGGTGAACCCTTCATGAGCTTATTCTAACGAGTTATGAAGTGAAGTTTTATCCTTAGAGCTATCCATGTTAAAATCATACTTCTACACATGTGATCTCTATTAGCAAAGTTCAAGGCAATGAAATGTCAGTTTGACATGAGAAAGTGTGCTAAGCCAACTAAGGGTGGTGTAATAGGTTGCAACAAGGTCAATCTTCTGTTAAACTAAAAGTCATGTCTTTTGTGAGCCCTTCATGAGCTTAAATCTTTGGTGAACCCTTCATGAGCTTATTCTAACGAGTTACGAAGTGCAGCTTGATCCTTAGAGCTATCCATGTTCATAGCATATTTCTACACATGTGATCCCTATTAGCTAAGATCTTGGCAATGAAATGTCAATTTGACATGAGAAAGTATGCTAAGCCAACTAAGGGTGGTGTAATAGGTTGCAACAAGGACAATCTTCTACAATGTAAAAGTCATGTCTTTTGTGAGCCCTTCATTAGCTCATGTTTTTGGTGAACCCTTCATGAGCTTATTCTAACGAGTTATGAAGTGAAGTTTGATCCTTAGAGCTATCCATGTTAAAATCATACTTCTACACATGTGATCTCTATTAGCTAAGTTCAAGGCAATGAAATGTCAGTTTGACATGAGAAAGTGTCCTAAGCCAAGTAAGGGTGGTGTAATAGGTTGCAACAAGGTCAATCTTCTGTTAAACTAAAAGTCATGTCTTTTGTGAGCCCTTCATGAGCTTAAATCTTTGGTGAACCCTTCATGAGCTTATTCTAACGAGTTACGAAGTGCAGCTTGATCCTTAGAGCTATCCATGTTCATAGCATATTTCTACACATGTGATCCCTATTAGCTAAGATCTTGGCAATGAAATGTCAATTTGACATGAGAAAGTATGCTAAGCCAACTAAGGGTGGTGTAATAGGTTGCAACAAGGACAATCTTCTACAATGTAAAAGTCATGTCTTTTGTGAGCCCTTCATTAGCTCATGTTTTTGGTGAACCCTTCATGAGCTTATTCTAACGAGTTATGAAGTGAAGTTTGATCCTTAGAGCTATCCATGTTAAAATCATACTTCTACACATGTGATCTCTATTAGCTAAGTTCAAGGCAATGAAATGTCAGTTTGACATGAGAAAGTGTCCTAAGCCAAGTAAGGGTGGTGTAATAGGTTGCAACAAGGTCAATCTTCTGTTAAACTAAAAGTCATGTCTTTTGTGAGCCCTTCATGAGCTTAAATCTTTGGTGAACCCTTCATGAGCTTATTCTAACGAGTTACGAAGTGCAGCTTGATCCTTAGAGCTATCCATGTTCATAGCATATTTCTACACATGTGATCCCTATTAGCTAAGGTCTTGGCAATGAAATGTCAATTTGACATGAGAAAGTATGCTAAGCCAACTAAGGGTGGTGTAATAGGTTGCAACAAGGACAATCTTCTACAATGTAAAAGTCATGTCTTTTGTGAGCCCTTCATTAGCTCATGTTTTTGGTGAACCCTTCCTGAGCTTATTCTAACGAGTTATGAAGTGAAGTTTGATCCTTAGAGCTATCCATGTTAAAATCATACTTCTACACATGTGATCTCTATTAGCTAAGTTCAAGGCAATGAAATGTCAGTTTGACATGAGAAAGTGTGCTAAGCCAACTAATGGTGGTGTAATAGGTTGCAACAAGGTTAATCTTCTGTTAAACTAAAAGCCATGTCTTTTGTGAGCCCTTCATGAGCTTAAATCTTTGGTGAACCCTTCATGAGCTTATTCTAACGAGTTACGAAGTGCAGCTTGATCCTTAGAGCTATCCATGTTCATAGCATATTTCTACACATGTGATCCCTATTAGCTAAGATCTTGGCAATGAAATGTCAATTTGACATGAGAAAGTATGCTAAGCCAACTAAGGGTGGTGTAATAGGTTGCAACAAGGACAATCTTCTACAATGTAAAAGTCATGTCTTTTGTGAGCCCTTCATTAGCTCATGTTTTTGGTGAACCCTTCCTGAGCTTATTCTAACGAGTTATGAAGTGAAGTTTGATCCTTAGAGCTATCCATGTTAAAATCATACTTCTACACATGTGATCTCTATTAGCTAAGTTCAAGGCAATGAAATGTCAGTTTGACATGAGAAAGTGTGCTAAGCCAACTAATGGTGGTGTAATAGGTTGCAACAAGGTTAATCTTCTGTTAAACTAAAAGCCATGTCTTTTGTGAGCCCTTCATGAGCTTAAATCTTTGGTGAACCCTTCATGAGCTTATTCTAACGAGTTACGAAGTGCAGCTTGATCCTTAGAGCTATCCATGTTCATAGCATATTTCTACACATGTGATCCCTATTAGCTAAGGTCTTGGAAATGAAATGTCAATTTGACATGAGAAGGTATGCTAAGCCAACTAAGAGTGGTGTAATAGGTTGCAACAAGGACAATCTTCTACAATGTAAAAGTCATGTCTTTTGTGAGCCCTTCATGAGCTCATATTTTTGGTGAACCCTTCCTGAGCTTATTCTAACGAGTTATGAAGTGAAGTTTGATCCTTAGAGCTATCGATGTTAAAATCATACTTCTACACATGTGATCTCTATTAGCTAAGTTCAAGGCAATGAAATGTCAGTTTGACATGAGAAAGTGTGCTAAGCCAACTAATGGTGCTGTAATAGGTTGCAACAAGGTTAATCTTCTGTTAAACTAAAAGCCATGTCTTTTGTGAGCCCTTCATGAGCTTAAATCTTTGGTGAACCCTTCATGAGCTTATTCTAACGAGTTACAAAGTGCAGCTTGATCCTTAGAGCTATCCATGTTCATAGCATATTTCTACACATGTGATCCCTATTAGCTAAGGTCTTGGAAATGAAATGTCAATTTGACATGAGAAGGTATGCTAAGCCAACTAAGAGTGGTGTAATAGGTTGCAACAAGGACAATCTTCTACAATGTAAAAGTCATGTCTTTTGTGAGCCCTTCATTAGCTCATGTTTTTGGTGAACCCTTCATGAGCTTATTCTAACGAGTTATGAAGTGAAGTTTGATCCTTAGAGCTATCCATGTTAAAATCATACTTCTACACATGTGATCTCTATTAGCTAAGTTCAAGGCAATGAAATGTCAGTTTGACATGAGAAAGTGTGATAAGCCAACTAATGGTGGTGTAATAGGTTGCAACAAGGTTAATCTTCTGTTAAACTAAAAGCCATGTCTTTTGTGAGCCCTTCATGAGCTTAAATCTTTGGTGAACCCTTCATGAGCTTATTCTAACGAGTTATGAAGTGAAGCTTGATCCATAGAGCTATCCATGTTCAAAGCATATTTCTACACATGTGATCCCTATTAGCTAAGGTCATGGCAATGAAATGTCAATTTGACATGAGAAAGCATGCTAATCCAACAAAGGGTGGTGTAATAGGTTGCAACAAGGACAATCTTCTACAATCTAAAAGTTATGTCTTTTGTGAGCCCTTCATGAGCTCATATTTTTGGTGAACCCTTCATGAGCTTATTCTAACGCGTTATGAAGTAAAGTTTCATCCTTAGAGCTATCCATGTTAAAATCATACTTCTACACATGTGATCTCTATTAGCTAACTTCAACGCAATGAAATGTCTGTTTGACATGTGAAAGTGTGCTAAGCCCACTAATGACGATGTAATACGTTGCATCCAGTCCAATCTTCTGCTAATCTAAAAGCCATGTCTTTTATGAGCCCTTCATGAGCTTATGTCTTCAGTCAACATTTCTTGAGCTTATTCTAACGAGTTACGAAGTGCAGCTTGATCCTTAGTGTTATCCATGTTCAAAGCATATTTCTACACATGTGATCCCTATTAGCTAAGGTCATGGCAATGAAATGTCAATTTGACATGAGAAAGTATGCTAATCCAACAAAGGGTGGTGTAATAGGTTGCAACAAGGATAGTCTTTTGTGAGCTCTTCATGAGCTCATATTTTTGGTGAACGCTTCATGAGCTTATTCTAACGAGTTATGAAGTGAAGTTTTATCCTTAGAGCTATCCATGTTAAAATCATACTTCTACACATGTGATCTCTATTAGCTAAGTTCAAGGCAATGAAATGTCAGTTTGACATGAGAAAGTGTGCTAAGCTAACTAAGGGTGGTGTAATAGGTTGCAACAAGGTCAATCTTCTGTTAATCTAAAAGCCATGTCTTTTGTGAGCCCTTCATGAGCTTAAATCTTTGGTGAACCCTTCATGAGCTTATTGTAACGAGTTATGAAGTGCAGCTTGATCATTAGAGCTTTCCATGTTCATAGCATATTTCTACACATGTGATCCCTATTAGCTAAGGTCATGGCAATGAAATGTCAATTTGACATGAGAAGGTATGCTAAGCCAACTAAGAGTGGTGTAATAGGTTGCAACAAGGACAATCTTCTACAATGTAAAAGTCATGTCTTTTGTGAGCCCTTCATTAGCTCATGTTTTTAGTGAACCCTTCATGAGCTTATTCTAACGAGGTATGAAGTGAAGTTTGATCCTTAGAGCTATCCATGTTAAAATCATACTTCTACACATGTGATCTCTATTAGCTAAGTTCAAGGCAATGAAATGTCAGTTTGACATGAGAAAGTGTGCTAAGCCAACTAATGGTGGTGTAATAGGTTGCAACAAGGTTAATCTTCTGTTAAACTAAAAGCCATGTCTTTTGTGAGCCCTTCATGAGCTTAAATCTTTGGTGAACCCTTCATGAGCTTATTCTAACGAGTTACGAAGTGCAGCTTGATCCTTAGAGCTATCCATGTTCATAGCATATTTCTACACATGTGATCCCTATTAGCTAAGGTCTTGGAAATGAAATGTCAATTTGACATGAGAAGGTATGCTAAGCCAACTAAGAGTGGTGTAATAGGTTGCAACAAGGACAATCTTCTACAATGTAAAAGTCATGTCTTTTGTGAGCCCTTCATTAGCTCATGTTTTTGGTGAACCCTTCCTGAGCTTATTCTAACGAGTTATGAAGTGAAGTTTGATCCTTAGAGCTATCCATGTTAAAATCATACTTCTACACATGTGATCTCTATTAGCTAAGTTCAAGGCAATGAAATGTCAGTTTGACATGAGAAAGTGTGATAAGCCAACTAATGGTGGTGTAATAGGTTGCAACAAGGTTAATCTTCTGTTAAACTAAAAGCCATGTCTTTTGTGAGCCCTTCATGAGCTTAAATCTTTGGTGAACCCTTCATGAGCTTATTCTAACGAGTTATGAAGTGAAGCTTGATCCATAGAGCTATCCATGTTAAAATCATACTTCTACACATGTGATCTCTATTAGCTAAGTTCAAGGCAATGAAATGTCAGTTTGACATGAGAAAGTGTCCTAAGCCAAGTAAGGGTGGTGTAATAGGTTGCAACAAGGTCAATCTTCTGTTAAACTAAAAGTCATGTCTTTTGTGAGCCCTTCATGAGCTTATTCTAACGAGTTACGAAGTGCAGCTTCATCCTTAGAGCTATCCATGTTCATCGCATATTTCTACACATGTGATCCCTATTAGCTAAGGTCTTGGCAATGAAATGTCAATTTGACATGAGAAAGTATGCTAAGCCAACTAAGGGTGGTGTAATAGGTTGCAACAAGGACAATCTTCTACAATGTAAAAGTCATGTCTTTTGTGAGCCCTTCATTAGCTCATGTTTTTGGTGAACCCTTCATGAGCTTATTCTAACGAGTTATGAAGTGAAGTTTGATCCTTAGAGCTATCCATGTTAAAATCATACTTCTACACATGTGATCTCTATTCGCTAAGTTCAAGGCAATGAAATGTCAGTTTGACATGAGAAAGTGTCCTAAGCCAAGTAAGGGTGGTGTAATAGGTTGCAACAAGGTCAATCTTCTGTTAAACTAAAAGTCATGTCTTTTGTGAACCCTTCATGAGCTTAAATCTTTGGTGAACCCTTCATGAGGTTATTCTAACGAGTTACGAAGTGCAGCTTGATCCTTAGAGCTATCCATGTTCATAGCATATTTCTACACATGTGATCCCTATTAGCTAAGGTCTTGGCAATGAAATGTCAATTTGACATGAGAAAGTATGCTAAGCCAACTAAGGGTGGTGTAATAGGTTGCAACAAGGACAATCTTCTACAATGTAAAAGTCATGTCTTTTGTGAGCCCTTCATTAGCTCATGTTTTTGGTGAACCCTTCCTGAGCTTATTCTAACAAGTTATGAAGTGAAGTTTGATCCTTAGAGCTATCCATGTTAAAATCATACTTCTACACATGTGATCTCTATTAGCTAAGTTCAAGGCAATGAAATGTCAGTTTGACATGAGAAAGTGTGCTAAGCCAACTAATGGTGGTGTAATAGGTTGCAACAAGGTTAATCTTCTGTTAAACTAAAAGCCATGTCTTTTGTGAGCCCTTCATGAGCTTAAATCTTTGGTGAACCCTTCATGAGCTTATTCTAACGAGTTATGAAGTGAAGCTTGATCCATAGAGCTATCCATGTTAAAATCATACTTCTACACATGTGATCTCTATTAGCTAAGTTCAAGGCAATGAAATGTCAGTTTGACATGAGAAAGTGTCCTAAGCCAAGTAAGGGTGGTGTAATAGGTTGCAACAAGGTCAATCTTCTGTTAAACTAAAAGTCATGTCTTTTGTGAGCCCTTCATGAGCTTATTCTAACGAGTTACGAAGTGCAGCTTCATCCTTAGAGCTATCCATGTTCATCGCATATTTCTACACATGTGATCCCTATTAGCTAAGGTCTTGGCAATGAAATGTCAATTTGACATGAGAAAGTATGCTAAGCCAACTAAGGGTGGTGTAATAGGTTGCAACAAGGACAATCTTCTACAATGTAAAAGTCATGTCTTTTGTGAGCCCTTCATTAGCTCATGTTTTTGGTGAACCCTTCCTGAGCTTATTCTAACGAGTTATGAAGTGAAGTTTGATCCTTAGAGCTATCCATGTTAAAATCATACTTCTACACATGTGATCTCTATTAGCTAAGTTCAAGGCAATGAAATGTCAGTTTGACATGAGAAAGTGTGCTAAGCCAACTAATGGTGGTGTAATAGGTTGCAACAAGGTTAATCTTCTGTTAAACTAAAAGCCATGTCTTTTGTGAGCCCTTCATGAGCTTAAATCTTTGGTGAACCCTTCATGAGCTTATTCTAACGAGTTATGAAGTGAAGCTTGATCCATAGAGCTATCCATGTTCAAAGCATATTTCTACACATGTGATCCCTATTGGCTAAGGTCATGGCAATGAAATGTCAATTTGACATGAGAAAGCATGCCAATCAAACAAAGGGTGGTGTAATAGGTTGCAACAAGGACAATCTTCTACAATCTAAAAGTTATGTCTTTTGTGAGCCCTTCATGAGCTCATATTTTTGGTGACCCCTTCCTGAGCTTATTCTAACGAGTTATGAAGTGAAGTTTGATCCTTAGAGCTATCCATGTTAAAATCATACTTCTACACATGTGATCTCTATTAGCTAAGTTCAAGGCAATGAAATGTCAGTTTGACATGAGAAAGTGTGCTAAGCCAACTAATGGTGGTGTAATAGGTTGCAACAAGGTTAATCTTCTGTTAAACTAAAAGCCATGTCTTTTGTGAGCCCTTCATGAGCTTAAATCTTTGGTGAACCCTTCATGAGCTTATTCTAACGAGTTACGAAGTGCAGCTTGATCCTTAGAGCTATCCATGTTCATAGCATATTTCTACACATGTGATCCCTATTAGCTAAGGTCTTGGAAATGAAATGTCAATTTGACATGAGAAGGTATGCTAAGCCAACTAAGAGTGGTGTAATAGGTTGCAACAAGGACAATCTTCTACAATGTAAAAGTCATGTCTTTTGTGAGCCCTTCATTAGCTCATGTTTTTGGTGAACCCTTCCTGAGCTTATTCTAACGAGTTATGAAGTGAAGTTTGATCCTTAGAGCTATCCATGTTAAAATCATACTTCTACACATGTGATCTCTATTAGCTAAGTTCAAGGCAATGAAATGTCAGTTTGACATGAGAAAGTGTGATAAGCCAACTAATGGTGGTGTAATAGGTTGCAACAAGGTTAATCTTCTGTTAAACTAAAAGCCATGTCTTTTGTGAGCCCTTCATGAGCTTAAATCTTTGGTGAACCCTTCATGAGCTTATTCTAACGAGTTATGAAGTGAAGCTTGATCCATAGAGCTATCCATGTTAAAATCATACTTCTACACATGTGATCTCTATTAGCTAAGTTCAAGGCAATGAAATGTCAGTTTGACATGAGAAAGTGTCCTAAGCCAAGTAAGGGTGGTGTAATAGGTTGCAACAAGGTCAATCTTCTGTTAAACTAAAAGCCATGTCTTTTGTGAGCCCTTCATGAGCTTAAATCTTTTGTGAACCCTTCATGAGCTTATTCTAACGAGTTATGAAGTGAAGCTTGATCCATAGAGCTATCCATGTTCAAAGCATATTTCTACACATGTGATCCCTATTGGCTAAGGTCATGGCAATGAAATGTCAATTTGACATGAGAAAACATGCCAATCAAACAAAGGGTGGTGTAATAGGTTGTAACAAGGACAATCTTCTACAATCTAAAAGTTATGTCTTTTGTGAGCCCTTCATGAGCTCATATTTTTGGTGAACCCTTCCTGAGATTATTCTAACGAGTTATGAAGTGAAGTTTGATCCTTAGAGCTATCCATGTTAAAATCATACTTCTACACATGTGATCTCTATTAGCTAAGTTCAAGGCAATGAAATGTCAGTTTGACATGAGAAAGTGTCCTAAGCCAAGTAAGGGTGGTGTAATAGGTTGCAACAAGGTCAATCTTCTGTTAAACTAAAAGTCATGTCTTTTGTGAGCCCTTCATGAGCTTATTCTAACGAGTTACGAAGTGCAGCTTCATCCTTAGAGCTATCCATGTTCATCGCATATTTCTACACATGTGATCCCTATTAGCTAAGGTCTTGGCAATGAAATGTCAATTTGACATGAGAAAGTATGCTAAGCCAACTAAGGGTGGTGTAATAGGTTGCAACAAGGACAATCTTCTACAATGTAAAAGTCATGTCTTTTGTGAGCCCTTCATTAGCTCATGTTTTTGGTGAACCCTTCCTGAGCTTATTCTAACGAGTTATGAAGTGAAGTTTGATCCTTAGAGCTATCCATGTTAAAATCATACTTCTACACATGTGATCTCTATTAGCTAAGTTCAAGGCAATGAAATGTCAGTTTGACATGAGAAAGTGTGCTAAGCCAACTAATGGTGGTGTAATAGGTTGCAACAAGGTTAATCTTCTGTTAAACTAAAAGCCATGTCTTTTGTGAGCCCTTCATGAGCTTAAATCTTTGGTGAACCCTTCATGAGCTTATTCTAACGAGTTATGAAGTGAAGCTTGATCCATAGAGCTATCCATGTTCAAAGCATATTTCTACACATGTGATCCCTATTGGCTAAGGTCATGGCAATGAAATGTCAATTTGACATGAGAAAGCATGCCAATCAAACAAAGGGTGGTGTAATAGGTTGCAACAAGGACAATCTTCTACAATCTAAAAGTTATGTCTTTTGTGAGCCCTTCATGAGCTCATATTTTTGGTGAACCCTTCCTGAGCTTATTCTAACGAGTTATGAAGTGAAGTTTGATCCTTAGAGCTATCCATGTTAAAATCATACTTCTACACATGTGATCTCTATTAGCTAAGTTCAAGGCAATGAAATGTCAGTTTGACATGAGAAAGTGTGCTAAGCCAACTAATGGTGGTGTAATAGGTTGCAACAAGGTTAATCTTCTGTTAAACTAAAAGCCATGTCTTTTGTGAGCCCTTCATGAGCTTAAATCTTTGGTGAACCCTTCATGAGCTTATTCTAACGAGTTACGAAGTGCAGCTTGATCCTTAGAGCTATCCATGTTCATAGCATATTTCTACACATGTGATCCCTATTAGCTAAGGTCTTGGAAATGAAATGTCAATTTGACATGAGAAGGTATGCTAAGCCAACTAAGAGTGGTGTAATAGGTTGCAACAAGGACAATCTTCTACAATGTAAAAGTCATGTCTTTTGTGAGCCCTTCATTAGCTCATGTTTTTGGTGAACCCTTCCTGAGCTTATTCTAACGAGTTATGAAGTGAAGTTTGATCCTTAGAGCTATCCATGTTAAAATCATACTTCTACACATGTGATCTCTATTAGCTAAGTTCAAGGCAATGAAATGTCAGTTTGACATGAGAAAGTGTGATAAGCCAACTAATGGTGGTGTAATAGGTTGCAACAAGGTTAATCTTCTGTTAAACTAAAAGCCATGTCTTTTGTGAGCCCTTCATGAGCTTAAATCTTTGGTGAACCCTTCATGAGCTTATTCTAACGAGTTATGAAGTGAAGCTTGATCCATAGAGCTATCCATGTTAAAATCATACTTCTACACATGTGATCTCTATTAGCTAAGTTCAAGGCAATGAAATGTCAGTTTGACATGAGAAAGTGTCCTAAGCCAAGTAAGGGTGGTGTAATAGGTTGCAACAAGGTCAATCTTCTGTTAAACTAAAAGTCATGTCTTTTGTGAGCCCTTCATGAGCTTATTCTAACGAGTTACGAAGTGCAGCTTCATCCTTAGAGCTATCCATGTTCATCGCATATTTCTACACATGTGATCCCTATTAGCTAAGGTCTTGGCAATGAAATGTCAATTTGACATGGGAAAGTATGCTAAGCCAACTAAGGGTGGTGTAATAGGTTGCAACAAGGACAATCTTCTACAATGTAAAAGTCATGTCTTTTGTGAGCCCTTCATTAGCTCATGTTTTTGGTGAACCCTTCTTGAGCTTATTCTAACGAGTTATGAAGTGAAGTTTGATCCTTAGAGCTATCCATGTTAAAATCATACTTCTACACATGTGATCTCTATTAGCTAAGTTCAAGGCAATGAAATGTCAGTTTGACATGAGAAAGTGTGCTAAGCCAACTAAGGGTGGTGTAATAGGTTGCAACAAGGTCAATCTTCTGTTAAACTAAAAGCCATGTCTTTTGTGAGCCCTTCATGAGCTTAAATCTTTGGTGAACCCTTCATGAGCTTATTCTAACGAGTTATGAAGTGAAGCTTGATCCATAGAGCTATCCATGTTCAAAGCATATTTCTACACATGTGATCCCTATTGGCTAAGGTCATGGCAATGAAATGTCAATTTGACATGAGAAAACATGCCAATCAAACAAAGGGTGGTGTAATAGGTTGTAACAAGGACAATCTTCTACAATCTAAAAGTTATGTCTTTTGTGAGCCCTTCATGAGCTCATATTTTTGGTGAACCCTTCCTGAGATTATTCTAACGAGTTATGAAGTGAAGTTTGATCCTTAGAGCTATCCATGTTAAAATCATACTTCTACACATGTGATCTCTATTAGCTAAGTTCAAGGCAATGAAATGTCAGTTTGACATGAGAAAGTGTCCTAAGCCAAGTAAGGGTGGTGTAATAGGTTGCAACAAGGTCAATCTTCTGTTAAACTAAAAGTCATGTCTTTTGTGAGCCCTTCATGAGCTTATTCTAACGAGTTACGAAGTGCAGCTTCATCCTTAGAGCTATCCATGTTCATCGCATATTTCTACACATGTGATCCCTATTAGCTAAGGTCTTGGCAATGAAATGTCAATTTGACATGAGAAAGTATGGTAAGCCAACTAAGGGTGGTGTAATAGGTTGCAACAAGGACAATCTTCTACAATGTAAAAGTCATGTCTTTTGTGAGCCCTTCATTAGCTCATGTTTTTGGTGAACCCTTCCTGAGCTTATTCTAACGAGTTATGAAGTGAAGTTTGATCCTTAGAGCTATCCATGTTAAAATCATACTTCTACACATGTGATCTCTATTAGCTAAGTGGGCAATGAAATGTCAGTTTGACATGAGAAAGTGTGCTAAGCCAACTAATGGTGGTGTAATAGGTTGCAACAAGGTTAATCTTCTGTTAAACTAAAAGCCATGTCTTTTGTGAGCCCTTCATGAGCTTAAATCTTTGGTGAACCCTTCATGAGCTTATTCTAACGAGTTATGAAGTGAAGCTTGATCCATAGAGCTATCCATGTTCAAAGCATATTTCTACACATGTGATCCCTATTGGCTAAGGTCATGGCAATGAAATGTCAATTTGACATGAGAAAGCATGCCAATCAAACAAAGGGTGGTGTAATAGGTTGCAACAAGGACAATCTTCTACAATCTAAAAGTTATGTCTTTTGTGAGCCCTTCATGAGCTCATATTTTTGGTGAACCCTTCCTGAGCTTATTCTAACGAGTTATGAAGTGAAGTTTGATCCTTAGAGCTATCCATGTTAAAATCATACTTCTACACATGTGATCTCTATTAGCTAAGTTCAAGGCAATGAAATGTCAGTTTGACATGAGAAAGTGTGCTAAGCCAACTAATGGTGGTGTAATAGGTTGCAACAAGGTTAATCTTCTGTTAAACTAAAAGCCATGTCTTTTGTGAGCCCTTCATGAGCTTAAATCTTTGGTGAACCCTTCATGAGCTTATTCTAACGAGTTACGAAGTGCAGCTTGATCCTTAGAGCTATCCATGTTCATAGCATATTTCTACACATGTGATCCCTATTAGCTAAGGTCTTGGAAATGAAATGTCAATTTGACATGAGAAGGTATGCTAAGCCAACTAAGAGTGGTGTAATAGGTTGCAACAAGGACAATCTTCTACAATGTAAAAGTCATGTCTTTTGTGAGCCCTTCATTAGCTCATGTTTTTGGTGAACCCTTCCTGAGCTTATTCTAACGAGTTATGAAGTGAAGTTTGATCCTTAGAGCTATCCATGTTAAAATCATACTTCTACACATGTGATCTCTATTAGCTAAGTTCAAGGCAATGAAATGTCAGTTTGACATGAGAAAGTGTGATAAGCCAACTAATGGTGGTGTAATAGGTTGCAACAAGGTTAATCTTCTGTTAAACTAAAAGCCATGTCTTTTGTGAGCCCTTCATGAGCTTAAATCTTTGGTGAACCCTTCATGAGCTTATTCTAACGAGTTATGAAGTGAAGCTTGATCCATAGAGCTATCCATGTTAAAATCATACTTCTACACATATGATCTCTATTAGCTAAGTTCAAGGCAATGAAATGTCAGTTTGACATGAGAAAGTGTCCTAAGCCAAGTAAGGGTGGTGTAATAGGTTGCAACAAGGTCAATCTTCTGTTAAACTAAAAGTCATGTCTTTTGTGAGCCCTTCATGAGCTTATTCTAACGAGTTACGAAGTGCAGCTTCATCCTTAGAGCTATCCATGTTCATCGCATATTTCTACACATGTGATCCCTATTAGCTAAGGTCTTGGCAATGAAATGTCAATTTGACATGGGAAAGTATGCTAAGCCAACTAAGGGTGGTGTAATAGGTTGCAACAAGGACAATCTTCTACAATGTAAAAGTCATGTCTTTTGTGAGCCCTTCATTAGCTCATGTTTTTGGTGAACCCTTCTTGAGCTTATTCTAACGAGTTATGAAGTGAAGTTTGATCCTTAGAGCTATCCATGTTAAAATCATACTTCTACACATGTGATCTCTATTAGCTAAGTTCAAGGCAATGAAATGTCAGTTTGACATGAGAAAGTGTGCTAAGCCAACTAAGGGTGGTGTAATAGGTTGCAACAAGGTCAATCTTCTGTTAAACTAAAAGCCATGTCTTTTGTGAGCCCTTCATGAGCTTAAATCTTTGGTGAACCCTTCATGAGCTTATTCTAACGAGTTATGAAGTGAAGCTTGATCCATAGAGCTATCCATGTTCAAAGCATATTTCTACACATGTGATCCCTATTAGCTAAGGTCATGGCAATGAAATCTCAATTTGACATGAGAAAACATGCCAATCAAACAAAGGGTGGTGTAATAGGTTGTAACAAGGACAATCTTCTACAATCTAAAAGTTATGTCTTTTGTGAGCCCTTCATGAGCTCATATTTTTGGTGAACCCTTCCTGAGATTATTCTAACGAGTTATGAAGTGAAGTTTGATCCTTAGAGCTATCCATGTTAAAATCATACTTCTACACATGTGATCTCTATTAGCTAAGTTCAAGGCAATGAAATGTCAGTTTGACATGAGAAAGTGTGCTAAGCCAACTAATGGTGGTGTAATAGGTTGCAACAAGGTTAATCTTCTGTTAAACTAAAAGCCATGTCTTTTGTGAGCCCTTCATGAGCTTAAATCTTTGGTGAACCCTTCATGAGCTTATTCTAACGAGTTACGAAGTGCAGCTTGATCCTTAGAGCTATCCATGTTCATAGCATATTTCTACACATGTGATCCCTATTAGCTAAGGTCTTGGCAATGAAATGTCTATTTGACATGAGAAGGTATGCTAAGCCAACTAAGAGTGGTGTAATAGGTTGCAACAAGGACAATCTTCTACAATGTAAAAGTCATGTCTTTTGTGAGCCCTTCATTAGCTCATGTTTTTGGTGAACCTTTCCTGAGCTTATTCTAACGAGTTATGAAGTGAAGTTTGATCCTTAGAGCTATCCATGTTAAAATCATACTTCTACACATGTGATCTCTATTAGCTAAGTTCAAGGCAATGAAATGTCAGTTTGACATGAGAAAGTGTGATAAGCCAACTAATGGTGGTGTAATAG
Organism: Lepidium didymum; assembly: GCA_963920545.1. Classification (NCBI taxonomy): domain Eukaryota; kingdom Viridiplantae; phylum Streptophyta; class Magnoliopsida; order Brassicales; family Brassicaceae; genus Lepidium; species Lepidium didymum. The sequence goes on along the minus strand of OY986985.1, from coordinate 6,638,746 downwards.
GTTGCAACAAGGTTAATCTTCTGTTAAACTAAAAGCCATGTCTTTTGTGAGCCCTTCATGAGCTTAAATCTTTGGTGAACCCTTCATGAGCTTATTCTAACGAGTTATGAAGTGAAGCTTGATCCATAGAGCTATCCATGTTCAAAGCATATTTCTACACATGTGATCCCTATTAGCTAAGGTCATGGCAATGAAATGTCAATTTGACATGAGAAAGCATGCTATTCCAACAAAGGGTGGTGTAATAGGTTGCAACAAGGACAATCTTCTACAATCTAAAAGTTATGTCTTTTGTGAGCCCTTCATGAGCTCATATTTTTGGTGAACCCTTCATGAGCTTATTCTAACGAGTTATGAAGTAAAGTTTCATCCTTAGAGCTATCCATGTTAAAATCATACTTCTACACATGTGATCTCTATTAGCTAACTTCAACGCAATGAAATGTCTGTTTGACATGTGAAAGTGTGCTAAGCCCACTAATGACGATGTAATACGTTGCATCCAGTCCAATCTTCTGCTAATCTAAAAGCCATGTCTTTTATGAGCCCTTCATGAGCTTATGTCTTCAGTCAACATTTCTTGAGCTTATTCTAACGAGTTACGAAGTGCAGCTTGATCCTTAGTGTTATCCATGTTCAAAGCATATTTCTACACATGTGATCCCTATTAGCTAAGGTCATGGCAATGAAATGTCAATTTGACATGAGAAAGTATGCTAATCCAACAAAGGGTGGTGTAATAGGTTGCAACAAGGATAATCTTCTACAATCTAAAAGTTATGTCTTTTGTGAGCCCTTCATGAGCTCATATTTTTGGTGAACCCTTCATGAGCTTATTCTAACGAGTTATGAAGTGAAGTTTTATCCTTAGAGCTATCCATGTTAAAATCATACTTCTACACATGTGATCTCTATTAGCTAAGTTCAAGGCAATGAAATGTCAGTTTGACATGAGAAAGTGTGCTAAGCCAACTAAGGGTGGTGTAATAGGTTGCAACAAGGTCAATCTTCTGTTAATCTAAAAGCCATGTCTTTTGTGAGCCCTTCATGAGCTTAAATCTTTGGTGAACCCTTCATGAGCTTATTCTAACGAGTTATGAAGTGCAGCTTTATCATTAGAGCTTTCCATGTTCATAGCATATTTCTACACATGTGATCCCTATTAGCTAAGGTCATGGCAATGAAATGTCAATTTGACATGAGAAAGTATTCTAAGCCAACTAAGGGTAGTGTTATAGGTTGCAATAAGGACAATCTTCTACAATGTAAAAGTCATGTCTTTTGTGAGCCCTTCATTAGCTCATGTTTTTAGTGAACCCTTCATGAGCTTATTCTAACGAGTTATCAAGTGAAGTTTGATCCTTAGAGCTATCCATGTTAAAATCATACTTCTACACATGTGATCTCTATTAGCTAAGTTCAAGGCAATGAAATGTCAGTTTGACATGAGAAAGTGTGCTAAGCCAACTAATGTTAGTGTAATAGGTTGCAACAAGGTCAATCTTCTGTTAATCTAAAAGCCATGTCTTTTGTGAGCCCTTCATGAGCTTAAATCTTTGGTGAACCCTTCATGAGCTTATTCTAACGAGTTATGAAGTGCAGCTTGATCCTTAGAGCTATCTATGTTCATAGCATATTTCTACACATATGATCCTTATTAGCTAAGGTCATGGCAATGAAATGTCAATTTGACATGAGAAAGTATTCTAAGCCAACTAAGGGTAGTGTAATAGGTTGCAACAAGGACAATCTTCTTCAATGTAAAAGTCATGTCTTTTGTGAGCCCTTCATTAGGTCATGTTTTTGGTGAACCCTTCCTAAGCTTATTCTAACGAGTTATGAAGTGAAGTTTGATCCTTAGAGCTAAAATCATACTTCTACACATGTGATCTCTATTAGCTAAGTTCAAGGCAATGAAATGTCAGTTTGACATGAGAAAGTGTGCTAAGCCAACTAATGGTTGCAACAAGGTCAATCTTTTGTTAAACTAAAAGTCATGTCTTTTGTGAGCCCTTCATGAGCTTAAATCTTTGGTGAACCCTTCATGAGCTTATTCTAACGAGTTACGAAGTGCAGCTTGATCCTTAGAGCTATCCATGTTCATAGCATATTTCTACACATGTGATCCCTATTAGCTAAGGTCTTGGCAATGAAATGTCAATTTGACATGAGAAAGTATGCTAAGCCAACTAAGGGTGGTGTAATAGGTTGCAACAAGGACAATCTTCTACAATGTAAAAGTCATGTCTTTTGTGAGCCCTTCATTAGCTCATGTTTTTGGTGAACCCTTCCTGAGCTTATTCTAACGAGTTATGAAGTGAAGTTTGATCCTTAGAGCTATCCATGTTAAAATCATACTTCTACACATGTGATCTCTATTAGCTAAGTTCAAGGCAATGAAATGTCAGTTTGACATGAGAAAGTGTGCTAAGCCAACTAATGGTGGTGTAATAGGTTGCAACAAGGTCAATCTTCTGTTAAACTAAAAGTCATGTCTTTTGTGAGCCCTTCATGAGCTTAAATCTTTGGTGAACCCTTCATGAGCTTATTCTAACGAGTTACGAAGTGCAGCTTGATCCTTAGAGCTATCCATGTTCATAGCATATTTCTACACATGTGATCCCTATTAGCTAAGGTCTTGGCAATGAAATGTCAATTTGACATGAGAAAGTATGCTAAGCCAACTAAGGGTGGTGTAATAGGTTGCAACAAGGACAATCTTCTACAATGTAAAAGTCATGTCTTTTGTGAGCCCTTCATTAGCTCATGTTTTTGGTGAACCCTTCCTGAGCTTATTCTAACGAGTTATGAAGTGAAGTTTGATCCTTAGAGCTATCCATGTTAAAATCATACTTCTACACATGTGATCTCTATTAGCTAAGTTCAAGGCAATGAAATGTCAGTTTGACATGAGAAAGTGTCCTAAGCCAACTAAGGGTGGTGTAATAGGTTGCAACAAGGTCAATCTTCTGTTAAACTAAAAGCCATGTCCTTTGTGAGCCCTTCATGAACTTAAATCTTTGGTGAACCCTTCATGAGCTTATTCTAACGAGTTACGAAGTGCAACTTGATCCTTAGAGCTATGCATGTTCATAGCATATTTCTACACATGTGATCCCTATTAGCTAAGGTCTTGGCAATGAAATGTCAATTTGACATGAGAAAGTATGCTAATCCAACAAAGGGTAGTGTAATAGGTTGCAACAAGGACAATCTTCTACAATGTAAAAGTCATGTCTTTTGTGAGCCCTTCATTAGCTCATGTTTTTGGTGAACCCTTCATGAGCTTATTCTAACGAGTTATGAAGTGAAGTTTGATCCTTAGAGCTATCCATGTTAAAATCATACTTCTACACATGTGATCTCTATTAGCTAAGTTTAAGGCAATGAAATGTCAGTTTGACATGAGAATGTGTGCTAAGCCAACTAATATTGGTGTAATAGGTTGCATCAACGTCAAACTTCTGTTAATCTAAAAGCCATGTCGTTTGTGAGCCCTTCATGAGCTTAAATCTTTGGTGAACCCTTCATGAGCTTATTCTAACGAGTTATGAAGTGCAGCTTGATCCTTAGAGCTATGCATGTTCATAGCATATTTCTACACATGTGATCCCTATTAGCTAAGGTCTTGGCAATGAAATGTCAATTTGACATGAGAAAGTATGCTAAGCCAACTAAGGGTGGTGTAATAGGTTGCAACAAGGACAATCTTCTACAATGTAAAAGTCATGTCTTTTGTGAGCCCTTCATTAGCTCATGTTTTTGGTGAACCCTTCCTGAGCTTATTCTAACGAGTTATGAAGTGAAGTTTGATCCTTAGAGCTATCCATGTTAAAATCATACTTCTACACATGTGATCTCTATTAGCTAAGTTCAAGGCAATGAAATGTCAGTTTGACATGAGAAAGTGTGCTAAGCCAACTAATGGTGGTGTAATAGGTTGCAACAAGGTTAATCTTCTGTTAAACTAAAAGCCATGTCTTTTGTGAGCCCTTCATGAGCTTAAATCTTTGGTGAACCCTTCATGAGCTTATTCTAACGAGTTACGAAGTGCAGCTTGATCCTTAGAGCTATCCATGTTCATAGCATATTTCTACACATGTGATCCCTATTAGCTAAGGTCTTGGCAATGAAATGTCTATTTGACATGAGAAGGTATGCTAAGCCAACTAAGAGTGGTGTAATAGGTTGCAACAAGGACAATCTTCTACAATGTAAAAGTCATGTCTTTTGTGAGCCCTTCATTAGCTCATGTTTTTGGTGAACCCTTCCTGAGCTTATTCTAACGAGTTATGAAGTGAAGTTTGATCCTTAGAGCTATCCATGTTAAAATCATACTTCTACACATGTGATCTCTATTAGCTAAGTTCAAGGCAATGAAATGTCAGTTTGACATGAGAAAGTGTGATAAGCCAACTAATGGTGGTGTAATAGGTTGCAACAAGGTTAATCTTCTGTTAAACTAAAAGCCATGTCTTTTGTGAGCCCTTCATGAGCTTAAATCTTTGGTGAACCCTTCATGAGCTTATTCTAACGAGTTATAAAGTGCAGCCTAATCCTTAGAGCTATGCATGTTCATAGCATATTTCTACACATGTGATACCTATTAGCTAAGTTCAAGGCAATGAAATGTCAGTTTGACATGAGAAAGTGTGTTAAGCCAACTAAGGGTGGTGTAATAGGTTGCAACAAGGTCAATCTTCTGTTAAACTAAAAGTCATGTCTTTTGTGAGCCCTTCATGAGCTTAAATCTTTGGTGAACCCTTCATGAGCTTATTCTAACGAGTTACGAAGTGCAGCTTGATCCTTAGAGCTATCCATGTTCATAGCATATTTCTACACATGTGATCCCTATTAGCTAAGGTCTTGGCAATGAAATGTCAATTTGACATGAGAAAGTATGCTAAGCCAACTAAGGGTGGTGTAATAGGTTGCAACAAGGACAATCTTCTACAATGTAAAAGTCATGTCTTTTGTGAGCCCTTCATTAGCTCATGTTTTTGGTGAACCCTTCCTGAGCTTATTCTAACGAGTTATGAAGTGAAGTTTGATCCTTAGAGCTATCCATGTTAAAATCATACTTCTACACATGTGATCTCTATTAGCTAAGTTCAAGGCAATGAAATGTCAGTTTGACATGAGAAAGTGTCCTAAGCCAACTAAGGGTGGTGTAATAGGTTGCAACAAGGTCAATCTTCTGTTAAACTAAAAGCCATGTCTTTTGTGAGCCCTTCATGAGCTTAAATCTTTGGTGAACCCTTCATGAGCTTATTCTAACGAGTTACGAAGTGCAGCTTGATCCTTAGAGCTATGCATGTTCATAGCATATTTCTACACATGTGATCCCTATTAGCTAAGGTCTTGGCAATGAAATGTCAATTTGACATGAGAAAGTATGCTAATCCAACAAAGGGTAGTGTAATAGGTTGCAACAAGGACAATCTTCTACAATGTAAAAGTCATGTCTTTTGTGAGCCCTTCATTAGCTCATGTTTTTGGTGAACCCTTCATGAGCTTATTCTAACGAGTTATGAAGTGAAGTTTGATCCATAGAGCTATCCATGTTAAAATCATACTTCTACACATGTGATCTCTATTAGCTAAGTTTAAGGCAATGAAATGTCAGTTTGACATGAGAATGTGTGCTAAGCCAACTAATATTGGTGTAATAGGTTGCAACAAGGTCAAACTTCTGTTAATCTAAAAGCCATGTCGTTTGTGAGCCCTTCATGAGCTTAAATCCTTGGTGAACCCTTCATGAGCTTATTCTAACGAGTTATGAAGTGCAGCTTGATCCTTAGAGCTATGCATGTTCATAGCATATTTCTACACATGTGATCCCTATTAGCTAAGGTCTTGGCAATGAAATGTCAATTTGACATGAGAAAGTATGCTAAGCCAACTAAGGGTGGTGTAATAGGTTGCAACAAGGACAATCTTCTACAATGTAAAAGTCATGTCTTTTGTGAGCCCTTCATTAGCTCATGTTTTTGGTGAACCCTTCCTGAGCTTATTCTAACGAGTTATGAAGTGAAGTTTGATCCTTAGAGCTATCCATGTTAAAATCATACTTCTACACATGTGATCTCTATTAGCTAAGTTCAAGGCAATGAAATGTCAGTTTGACATGAGAAAGTGTGTTAAGCCAACTAAGGGTGGTGTAATAGGTTGCAACAAGGTCAATCTTCTGTTAAACTAAAAGTCATGTCTTTTGTGAGCCCTTCATGAGCTTAAATCTTTGGTGAACCCTTCATGAGCTTATTCTAACGAGTTACGAAGTGCAGCTTGATCCTTAGAGCTATCCATGTTCATAGCATATTTCTACACATGTGATCCCTATTAGCTAAGGTCTTGGCAATGAAATGTCAATTTGACATGAGAAAGTATGCTAAGCCAACTAAGGGTGGTGTAATAGGTTGCAACAAGGACAATCTTCTACAATGTAAAAGTCATGTCTTTTGTGAGCCCTTCATTAGCTCATGTTTTTGGTGAACCCTTCCTGAGCTTATTCTAACGAGTTATGAAGTGAAGTTTGATCCTTAGAGCTATCCATGTTAAAATCATACTTCTACACATGTGATCTCTATTAGCTAAGTTCAAGGCAATGAAATGTCAGTTTGACATGAGAAAGTGTCCTAAGCCAACTAAGGGTGGTGTAATAGGTTGCAACAAGGTCAATCTTCTGTTAAACTAAAAGCCATGTCTTTTGTGAGCCTTTCATGAGCTTAAATCTTTGGTGAACCCTTCATGAGCTTATTCTAACGAGTTACGAAGTGCAGCTTGATCCTTAGAGCTATGCATGTTCATAGCATATTTCTACACATGTGATCCCTATTAGCTAAGGTCTTGGCAATGAAATGTCAATTTGACATGAGAAAGTATGCTAATCCAACAAAGGGTAGTGTAATAGGTTGCAACAAGGACAATCTTCTACAATGTAAAAGTCATGTCTTTTGTGAGCCCTTCATTAGCTCATGTTTTTGGTGAACCCTTCATGAGCTTATTCTAACGAGTTATGAAGTGAAGTTTGATCCTTAGAGCTATCCATGTTAAAATCATACTTCTACACATGTGATCTCTATTAGCTAAGTTTAAGGCAATGAAATGTCAGTTTGACATGAGAATGTGTGCTAAGCCAACTAATATTGGTGTAATAGGTTGCAACAAGGTCAAACTTCTGTTAATCTAAAAGCCATGTCGTTTGTGAGCCCTTCATGAGCTTAAATCTTTGGTGAACCCTTCATGAGCTTATTCTAACGAGTTATGAAGTGCAGCTTGATCCTTAGAGCTATGCATGTTCATAGCATATTTCTACACATGTGATCCCTATTAGCTAAGGTCTTGGCAATGAAATGTCAATTTGACATGAGAAAGTATGCTAAGCCAACTAAGGGTGGTGTAATAGGTTGCAACAAGGACAATCTTCTACAATGTAAAAGTCATGTCTTTTGTGAGCCCTTCATTAGCTCATGTTTTTGGTGAACCCTTCCTGAGCTTATTCTAACGAGTTATGAAGTGAAGTTTGATCCTTAGAGCTATCCATGTTAAAATCATACTTCTACACATGTGATCTCTATTAGCTAAGTTCAAGGCAATGAAATGTCAGTTTGACATGAGAAAGTGTGCTAAGCCAACTAATGGTGGTGTAATAGGTTGCAACAAGGTTAATCTTCTGTTAAACTAAAAGCCATGTCTTTTGTGAGCCCTTCATGAGCTTAAATCTTTGGTGAACCCTTCATGAGCTTATTCTAACGAGTTATGAAGTGAAGCTTGATCCATAGAGCTATCCATGTTCAAAGCATATTTCTACACATGTGATCCCTATTAGCTAAGGTCATGGCAATGAAATGTCAATTTGACATGAGAAAGCATGCCAATCAAACAAAGGGTGGTGTAATAGGTTGCAACAAGGACAATCTTCTACAATCTAAAAGTTATGTCTTTTGTGAGCCCTTCATGAGCTCATATTTTTGGTGAACCCTTCCTGAGCTTATTCTAACGAGTTATGAAGTGAAGTTTGATCCTTAGAGCTATCCATGTTAAAATCATACTTCTACACATGTGATCTCTATTAGCTAAGTTCAAGGCAATGAAATGTCAGTTTGACATGAGAAAGTGTGCTAAGCCAACTAATGGTGGTGTAATAGGTTGCAACAAGGTTAATCTTCTGTTAAACTAAAAGCCATGTCTTTTGTGAGCCCTTCATGAGCTTAAATCTTTGGTGAACCCTTCATGAGCTTATTCTAACGAGTTACGAAGTGCAGCTTGATCCTTAGAGCTATCCATGTTCATAGCATATTTCTACACATGTGATCCCTATTAGCTAAGGTCTTGGCAATGAAATGTCTATTTGACATGAGAAGGTATGCTAAGCCAACTAAGAGTGGTGTAATAGGTTGCAACAAGGACAATCTTCTACAATGTAAAAGTCATGTCTTTTGTGAGCCCTTCATTAGCTCATGTTTTTGGTGAACCCTTCCTGAGCTTATTCTAACGAGTTATGAAGTGAAGTTTGATCCTTAGAGCTATCCATGTTAAAATCATACTTCTACACATGTGATCTCTATTAGCTATGTTCAAGGCAATGAAATGTCAGTTTGACATGAGAAAGTGTGCTAAGCCAACTAATGGTGGTGTAATAGGTTGCAACAAGGTTAATCTTCTGTTAAACTAAAAGCCATGTCTTTTGTGAGCCCTTCATGAGCTTAAATCTTTGGTGAACCCTTCATGAGCTTATTCTAACGAGTTATGAAGTGAAGCTTGATCCATAGAGCTATCCATGTTCAAAGCATATTTCTACACATGTGATCCCTATTAGCTAAGGTCATGGCAATGAAATGTCAATTTGACATGAGAAAGCATGCTATTCCAACAAAGGGTGGTGTAATAGGTTGCAACAAGGACAATCTTCTACAATCTAAAAGTTATGTCTTTTGTGAGCCCTTCATGAGCTCATATTTTTGGTGAACCCTTCATGAGCTTATTCTAACGAGTTATGAAGTAAAGTTTCATCCTTAGAGCTATCCATGTTAAAATCATACTTCTACACATGTGATCTCTATTAGCTAACTTCAACGCAATGAAATGTATGTTTGACATGTGAAAGTGTGCTAAGCCCACTAATGACGATGTAATACGTTGCATCCAGTCAATTCTTCTGCTAATCTAAAAGCCATGTCTTTTATGAGCCCTTCATGAGCTTATGTCTTCAGTCAACATTTCTTGAGCTTATTCTAACGAGTTACGAAGTGCAGCTTGATCCTTAGTGTTATCCATGTTCAAAGCATATTTCTACACATGTGATCCCTATTAGCTAAGGTCATGGCAATGAAATGTCAATTTGACATGAGAAAGTATGCTAATCCAACAAAGGGTGGTGTAATAGGTTGCAACAAGGATAATCTTCTACAATCTAAAAGTTATGTCTTTTGTGAGCCCTTCATGAGCTCATATTTTTGGTGAACCCTTCATGAGCTTATTCTAACGAGTTATGAAGTGAAGTTTTATCCTTAGAGCTATCCATGTTAAAATCATACTTCTACACATGTGATCTCTATTAGCTAAGTTCAAGGCAATGAAATGTCAGTTTGACATGAGAAAGTGTGCTAAGCCAACTAAGGGTGGTGTAATAGGTTGCAACAAGGTCAATCTTCTGTTAATCTAAAAGCCATGTCTTTTGTTAGCCCTTCATGAGCTTAAATCTTTGGTGAACCCTTCATGAGCTTATTCTAACGAGTTATGAAGTGCAGCTTGATCATTAGAGCTTTCCATGTTCATAGCATATTTCTACACATGTGATCCCTATTAGCTAAGGTCATGGCAATGAAATGTCAATTTGACATGAGAAAGTATTCTAAGCCAACTAAGGGTAGTGTTATAGGTTGCAACAAGGACAATCTTCTACAATGTAAAAGTCATGTCTTTTGTGAGCCCTTCATTAGCTCATGTTTTTAGTGAACCCTTCATGAGCTTATTCTAACGAGTTATGAAGTAAAGTTTGATCCTTAGAGCTATCCATGTTAAAATCATACTTCTACACATGTGATCTCTATTAGCTAAGTTCAAGGCAATGAAATGTCAGTTTGACATGAGAAAGTGTGCTAAGCCAACTAATGTTAGTGTAATAGGTTGCAACAAGGTCAATCTTCTGTTAATCTAAAAGCCATGTCTTTTGTGAGCCCTTCATGAGCTTAAATCTTTGGTGAACCCTTCATGAGCTTATTCTAACGAGTTATGAAGTGCAGCTTGATCCTTAGAGCTATCTATGTTCATAGCATATTTCTACACATATGATCCTTATTAGCTAAGGTCATGGCAATGAAATGTCAATTTGACATGAGAAAGTATTCTAAGCCAACTAAGGGTAGTGTAATAGGTTGCAACAAGGACAATCTTCTTCAATGTAAAAGTCATGTCTTTTGTGAGCCCTTCATTAGGTCATGTTTTTGGTTAACCCTTCCTAAGCTTATTCTAACGAGTTATGAAGTGAAGTTTGATCCTTAAAGCTAAAATCATACTTCTACACATGTGATCTCTATTAGCTAAGTTCAAGGCAATGAAATGTCAGTTTGATATGAGAAAGTGTGCTAAGCCAACTAATGGTTGCAACAAGGTCAATCTTCTGTTAAACTAAAAGTCATGTCTTTTGTGAGCCCTTCATGAGCTTAAATCTTTGGTGAACCCTTCATGAGCTTATTCTAACGAGTTACGAAGTGCAGCTTGATCCTTAGAGCTATCCATGTTCATAGCATATTTCTACACATGTGATCCCTATTAGCTAAGGTCTTGGCAATGAAATGTCAATTTGACATGAGAAAGTATGCTAAGCCAACTAAGGGTGGTGTAATAGGTTGCAACAAGGACAATCTTCTACAATGTAAAAGTCATGTCTTTTGTGAGCCCTTCATTAGCTCATGTTTTTGGTGAACCCTTCCTGAGCTTATTCTAACGAGTTATGAAGTGAAGTTTGATCCTTAGAGCTATCCATGTTAAAATCATACTTCTACACATGTGATCTCTATTAGCTAAGTTCAAGGCAATGAAATGTCAGTTTGACATGAGAAAGTGTCCTAAGCCAACTAAGGGTGGTGTAATAGGTTGCAACAAGGTCAATCTTCTGTTAAACTAAAAGCCATGTCCTTTGTGAGCCCTTCATGAGCTTAAATCTTTGGTGAACCCTTCATGAGCTTATTCTAACGAGTTACGAAGTGCAGCTTGATCCTTAGAGCTATGCATGTTCATAGCATATTTCTACACATGTGATCCCTATTAGCTAAGGTCTTGGCAATGAAATGTCAATTTGACATGAGAAAGTATGCTAATCCAACAAAGGGTAGTGTAATAGGTTGCAACAAGGACAATCTTCTACAATGTAAAAGTCATGTCTTTTGTGAGCCCTTCATTAGCTCATGTTTTTGGTGAACCCTTCATGAGCTTATTCTAACGAGTTATGAAGTGAAGTTTGATCCTTAGAGCTATCCATGTTAAAATCATACTTCTACACATGTGATCTCTATTAGCTAAGTTTAAGGCAATGAAATGTCAGTTTGACATGAGAATGTGTGCTAAGCCAACTAATATTGGTGTAATAGGTTGCAACAAGGTCAAACTTCTGTTAATCTAAAAGCCATGTCGTTTGTGAGCCCTTCATGAGCTTAAATCTTTGGTGAACCCTTCATGAGCTTATTCTAACGAGTTATGAAGTGCAGCTTGATCCTTAGAGCTATGCATGTTCATAGCATATTTCTACACATGTGATCCCTATTAGCTAAGGTCATGGCAATGAAATGTCAAGTTTATATGAGAAAGTATTCTAAGCCAACTAAGGGTAGTGTAATAGGTTGCAACAAGGACAATCTTCTACAATGTAAAAGTCATGTCTTTTGTGAGCCCTTCATTAGGTCATGTTTTTGGTGAACCCTTCATGAGCTTATTCTAACGAGTTATGAAGTGAAGTTTGATCCTTAGAGCTATCCATGTTAAAATCATACTTCTACACATGTGATCTCTATTAGCTAAGTTCAAGGCAATGAAATGTCAGTTTGACATGAGAAAGTGTGCTAAGCCAACTAATGGTTGCAACAAGGTCAATCTTCTGTTAAACTAAAAGTCATGTCTTTTGTGAGCCCTTCATGAGCTTAAATCTTTGGTGAACCCTTCATGAGCTTATTCTAACGAGTTACGAAGTGCAGCTTGATCCTTAGAGCTATCCATGTTCATCGCATATTTCTACACATGTGATCTCTATTAGCTAAGTTCAAGGCAATGAAATGTCAGTTTGACATGAGAAAGTGTGCTAAGCCAACTAAGGGTGGTGTAATAGGTTGCAACAAGGTCAATCTTCTGTTAATCTAAAAGCCATGTCTTTTGTGAGCCCTTCATGAGCTTAAATCTTTGGTGAACCCTTCATGAGCTTATTCTAACGAGTTATGAAGTGCAGCTTGATCATTAGAGCTTTCCATGTTCATAGCATATTTCTACACATGTGATCCCTATTAGCTAAGGTCATGGCAATGAAATGTCAATTTGACATGAGAAAGTATTCTAAGCCAACTAAGGGTAGTGTTATAGGTTGCAACAAGGACAATCTTCTACAATGTAAAAGTCATGTCTTTTGTGAGCCCTTCATTAGCTCATGTTTTTAGTGAACCCTTCATGAGCTTATTCTAACGAGTTATGAAGTGAAGTTTGATCCTTAGAGCTATCCATGTTAAAATCATACTTCTACACATGTGATCTCTATTAGCTAAGTTCAAGGCAATGAAATGTCAGTTTGACATGAGAAAGTGTGCTAAGCCAACTAAGGGTGGTGTAATAGGTTGCAACAAGGTTAATCTTCTGTTAAACTAAAAGCCATGTCTTTTGTGAGCCCTTCATTAGCTCATGTTTTTGGTGAACCCTTCCTGAGCTTATTCTAACGAGTTATGAAGTGAAGTTTGATCCTTAGAGCTATCCATGTTAAAATCATACTTCTACACATGTGATCTCTATTAGCTAAGTTTAAGGCAATGAAATGTCAGTTTGACATGAGAATGTGTGCTAAGCCAACTAATATTGGTGTAATAGGTTGCAACAAGGTCAAACTTCTGTTAATCTAAAAGCCATGTCGTTTGTGAGCCCTTCATGAGCTTAAATCTTTGGTGAACCCTTCATGAGCTTATTCTAACGAGTTATGAAGTGCAGCTTGATCCTTAGAGCTATGCATGTTCATAGCATATTTCTACACATGTGATCCCTATTAGCTAAGGTCATGGCAATGAAATGTCAAGTTTATATGAGAAAGTATTCTAAGCCAACTAAGGGTAGTGTAATAGGTTGCAACAAGGACAATCTTCTACAATGTAAAAGTCATGTCTTTTGTGAGCCCTTCATTAGGTCATGTTTTTGGTGAACCCTTCATGAGCTTATTCTAACGAGTTATGAAGTGAAGTTTGATCCTTAGAGCTATCCATGTTAAAATCATACTTCTACACATGTGATCTCTATTAGCTAAGTTCAAGGCAATGAAATGTCAGTTTGACATGAGAAAGTGTGCTAAGCCAACTAATGGTTGCAACAAGGTCAATCTTCTGTTAAACTAAAAGTCATGTCTTTTGTGAGCCCTTCATGAGCTTAAATCTTTGGTGAACCCTTCATGAGCTTATTCTAACGAGTTACGAAGTGCAGCTTGATCCTTAGAGCTATCCATGTTCATCGCATATTTCTACACATGTGATCTCTATTAGCTAAGTTCAAGGCAATGAAATGTCAGTTTGACATGAGAAAGTGTGCTAAGCCAACTAAGGGTGGTGTAATAGGTTGCAACAAGGTCAATCTTCTGTTAATCTAAAAGCCATGTCTTTTGTGAGCCCTTCATGAGCTTAAATCTTTGGTGAACCCTTCATGAGCTTATTCTAACGAGTTATGAAGTGCAGCTTGATCATTAGAGCTTTCCATGTTCATAGCATATTTCTACACATGTGATCCCTATTAGCTAAGGTCATGGCAATGAAATGTCAATTTGACATGAGAAAGTATTCTAAGCCAACTAAGGGTAGTGTTATAGGTTGCAACAAGGACAATCTTCTACAATGTAAAAGTCATGTCTTTTGTGAGCCCTTCATTAGCTCATGTTTTTAGTGAACCCTTCATGAGCTTATTCTAACGAGTTATGAAGTGAAGTTTGATCCTTAGAGCTATCCATGTTAAAATCATACTTCTACACATGTGATCTCTATTAGCTAAGTTCAAGGCAATGAAATGTCAGTTTGACATGAGAAAGTGTGCTAAGCCAACTAATGTTAGTGTAATAGGTTGCAACAAGGTCAATCTTCTGTTAATCTAAAAGCCATGTCTTTTGTGAGCCCTTCATGAGCTTAAATCTTTGGTGAACCCTTCATGAGCTTATTCTAACGAGTTATGAAGTGCAGCTTGATCCTTAGAGCTATCTATGTTCATAGCATATTTCTACACATATGATCCTTATTAGCTAAGGTCATGGCAATGAAATGTCAATTTGACATGAGAAAGTATTCTAAGCCAACTAAGGGTAGTGTAATAGGTTGCAACAAGGACAATCTTCTTCAATGTAAAAGTCATGTCTTTTGTGAGCCCTTCATTAGGTCATGTTTTTGGTGAACCCTTCCTAAGCTTATTCTAACGAGTTATGAAGTGAAGTTTGATCCTTAGAGCTAAAATCATACTTCTACACATGTGATCTCTATTAGCTAAGTTCAAGGCAATGAAATGTCAGTTTGATATGAGAAAGTGTGCTAAGCCAACTAATGGTTGCAACAAGGTCAATCTTCTGTTAAACTAAAAGTCATGTCTTTTGTGAGCCCTTCATGAGCTTAAATCTTTGGTGAACCCTTCATGAGCTTATTCTAACGAGTTACGAAGTGCAACTTGATCCTTAGAGCTATCCATGTTCATAGCATATTTCTACACATGTGATCCCTATTAGCTAAGGTCTTGGCAATGAAATGTCAATTTGACATGAGAAAGTATGCTAAGCCAACTAAGGGTGGTGTAATAGGTTGCAACAAGGACAATCTTCTACAATGTAAAAGTCATGTCTTTTGTGAGCCCTTCATTAGCTCATGTTTTTGGTGAACCCTTCCTGAGCTTATTCTAACGAGTTATGAAGTGAAGTTTGATCCTTAGAGCTATCCATGTTAAAATCATACTTCTACACATGTGATCTCTATTAGCTAAGTTCAAGGCAATGAAATGTCAGTTTGACATGAGAAAGTGTCCTAAGCCAACTAAGGGTGGTGTAATAGGTTGCAACAAGGTCAATCTTCTGTTAAACTAAAAGCCATGTCCTTTGTGAGCCCTTCATGAGCTTAAATCTTTGGTGAACCCTTCATGAGCTTATTCTAACGAGTTACGAAGTGCAGCTTGATCCTTAGAGCTATGCATGTTCATAGCATATTTCTACACATGTGATCCCTATTAGCTAAGGTCTTGGCAATGAAATGTCAATTTGACATGAGAAAGTATGCTAATCCAACAAAGGGTAGTGTAATAGGTTGCAACAAGGACAATCTTCTACAATGTAAAAGTCATGTCTTTTGTGAGCCCTTCATTAGCTCATGTTTTTGGTGAACCCTTCATGAGCTTATTCTAACGAGTTATGAAGTGAAGTTTGATCCTTAGAGCTATCCATGTTAAAATCATACTTCTACACATGTGATCTCTATTAGCTAAGTTTAAGGCAATGAAATGTAAGTTTGACATGAGAATGTGTGCTAAGCCAACTAATATTGGTGTAATAGGTTGCAACAAGGTCAAACTTCTGTTAATCTAAAAGCCATGTCGTTTGTGAGCCCTTCATGAGCTTAAATCTTTGGTGAACCCTTCATGAGCTTATTCTAACGAGTTATGAAGTGCAGCTTGATCCTTAGAGCTATGCATGTTCATAGCATATTTCTACACATGTGATCCCTATTAGCTAAGGTCATGGCAATGAAATGTCAAGTTTACATGAGAAAGTATTCTAAGCCAACTAAGGGTAGTGTAATAGGTTGCAACAAGGACAATCTTCTACAATGTAAAAGTCATGTCTTTTGTGAGCCCTTCATTAGCTCATGTTTTTGGTGAACCCTTCATGAGCTTATTCTAACGAGTTATGAAGTGAAGTTTGATCCTTAGAGCTATCCATGTTAAAATCATACTTCTACACATGTGATCTCTATTAGCTAAGTTCAAGGCAATGAAATGTCAGTTTGACATGAGAAAGTGTGCTAAGCCAACTAATGGTTGCAACAAGGTCAATCTTCTGTTAAACTAAAAGTCATGTCTTTTGTGAGCCCTTCATGAGCTTAAATCTTTGGTGAACCCTTCATGAGCTTATTCTAACGAGTTACGAAGTGCAGCTTGATCCTTAGAGCTATCCATGTTCATCGCATATTTCTACACATGTGATCCCTATTAGCTAAGGTCTTGGCAATGAAATGTCAATTTGACATGGGAAAGTATGCTAAGCCAACTAAGGGTGGTGTAATAGGTTGCAACAAGGACAATCTTCTACAATGTAAAAGTCATGTCTTTTGTGAGCCCTTCATTAGCTCATGTTTTTGGTGAACCCTTCTTGAGCTTATTCTAACGAGTTATGAAGTGAAGTTTGATCCTTAGAGCTATCCATGTTAAAATCATACTTCTACACATGTGATCTCTATTAGCTAAGTTCAAGGCAATGAAATGTCAGTTTGACATGAGAAAGTGTCCTAAGCCAACTAAGGGTGGTGTAATAGGTTGCAACAAGGTCAATCTTCTGTTAAACTAAAAGCCATGTCCTTTGTGAGCCCTTCATGAGCTTAAATCTTTGGTGAACCCTTCATGAGCTTATTCTAACGAGTTACGAAGTGCAGCTTGATCCTTAAAGCTATGCATGTTCATAGCATATTTCTACACATGTGATCCCTATTAGCTAAGGTCTTGGCAATGAAATGTCAATTTGACATGAGAAAGTATACTAATCCAACAAAGAGTAGTGTAATAGGTTGCAACAAGGACAATCTTCTACAATGTAAAAGTCATGTCTTTTGTGAGCCCTTCATTAGCTCATGTTTTTGGTGAACCCTTCATGAGCTTATTCTAACGAGTTATGAAGTGAAGTTTGATCCTTAGAGCTATCCATGTTAAAATCATACTTCTACACATGTGATCTTTATTAGCTAAGTTTAAGGCAATGAAATGTCAGTTTGACATGAGAAAATGTGCTAAGCCAACTAATATTGGTGTAATAGGTTGCAACAAGGTCAAACTTCTGTTAATCTAAAAGCCATGTCTTTTGTGAGCCCTTCATGAGCTTAAATCTTTGGTGAACCCTTCATGAGCTTATTCTAACGAGTTATGAAGTGCAGCTTGATCCTTAGAGCTATGCATGTTCATAGCATATTTCTACACATGTGATCCCTATTAGCTAAGGTCATGGCAATGAAATGTCAATTTTACATGAGAAAGTATTCTAAGCCAACTAAGGGTGGTGTAATAGGTTGCAACAAGGACAATCTTCTACAATGTAAAAGTCATGTCTTTTGTGAGCCCTTCATTAGCTCATGTTTTTGGTGAACCCTTCCTGAGCTTATTCTAACGAGTTATGAAGTGAAGTTTGATCCTTAGAGCTATCCATGTTAAAATCATACTTCTACACATGTGATCTCTATTAGCTAAGTTCAAGGCAATGAAATGTCAGTTTGACATGAGAAAGTGTCCTAAGCCAACTAAGGGTGGTGTAATAGGTTGCAACAAGGTCAATCTTCTGTTAAACTAAAAGCCATGTCTTTTGTGAGCCCTTCATGAGCTTAAATCTTTGGTGAACCCTTCATGAGCTTATTCTAACGAGTTACGAAGTGCAGCTTGATCCTTAAAGCTATGCATGTTCATAGCATATTTCTACACATGTGATCCCTATTAGCTAAGGTCTTGGCAATGAAATGTCAATTTGACATGAGAAAGTATACTAATCCAACAAAGAGTAGTGTAATAGGTTGCAACAAGGACAATCTTCTACAATGTAAAAGTCATGTCTTTTGTGAGCCCTTCATTAGCTCATGTTTTTGGTGAACCCTTCATGAGCTTATTCTAACGAGTTATGAAGTGAAGTTTGATCCTTAGAGCTATCCATGTTAAAATCATACTTCTACACATGTGATCTCTATTAGCTAAGTTTAAGGCAATGAAATGTCAGTTTGACATGAGAAAGTGTGCTAAGCCAACTAATATTGGTGTAATAGGTTGCAACAAGGTCAAACTTCTGTTAATCTAAAAGCCATGTCTTTTGTGAGCCCTTCATGAGCTTAAATCTTTGGTGAACCCTTCATGAGCTTATTCTAACGAGTTATGAAGTGCAGCTTGATCCTTAGAGCTATGCATGTTCATAGCATATTTCTACACATGTGATCCCTATTAGCTAAGGTCATGGCAATGAAATGTCAATTTTACATGAGAAAGTATTCTAAGCCAACTAAGGGTAGTGTAATAGGTTGCAACAAGGATAATCTTCTACAATGTAAAAGTCATGTCTTTTGTGAGCCCTTCATTAGCTCATGTTTTTGGTGAACCCTTCCTGAGCTTATTCTAACGAGTTATGAAGTGAAGTTTGATCCTTAGAGCTATCCATGTTAAAATCATACTTCTACACATGTGATCTCTATTAGCTAAGTTCAAGGCAATGAAATGTCAGTTTGACATGAGAAAGTGTCCTAAGCCAACTAAGGGTGGTGTAATAGGTTGCAACAAGGTCAATCTTCTGTTAAACTAAAAGCCATGTCCTTTGTGAGCCCTTCATGAGCTTAAATCTTTGGTGAACCCTTCATGAGCTTATTCTAACGAGTTACGAAGTGCAGCTTGATCCTTAGAGCTATGCATGTTCATAGCATATTTCTACACATGTGATCCCTATTAGCTAAGGTCTTGGCAATGAAATGTCAATTTGACATGAGAAAGTATGCTAATCCAACAAAGGGTAGTGTAATAGGTTGCAACATGGACAATCTTCTACAATGTAAAAGTCATGTCTTTTGTGAGCCCTTCATTAGCTC
The DNA here is from genome assembly GCA_963920545.1 of Lepidium didymum. Taxonomy (NCBI): domain Eukaryota; kingdom Viridiplantae; phylum Streptophyta; class Magnoliopsida; order Brassicales; family Brassicaceae; genus Lepidium; species Lepidium didymum. The sequence continues at coordinate 6,619,721 of OY986985.1, read as the reverse complement.
ATGTTTTTGGTGAACCCTTCATGAGCTTATTCTAACGAGTTATGAAGTGAAGTTTGATCCTTAGAGCTATCCATGTTAAAATCATACTTCTACACATGTGATCTCTATTAGCTAAGTTTAAGGCAATGAAATGTCAGTTTGACATGAGAATGTGTGCTAAGCCAACTAATATTGGTGTAATAGGTTGCAACAAGGTCAAACTTCTGTTAATCTAAAAGCCATGTCGTTTGTGAGCCCTTCATGAGCTTAAATCTTTGGTGAACCCTTCATGAGCTTATTCTAACGAGTTATGAAGTGCAGCTTGATCCTTAGAGCTATGCATGTTCATAGCATATTTCTACACATGTGATCCCTATTAGCTAAGGTCATGGCAATGAAATGTCAAGTTTACATGAGAAAGTATTCTAAGCCAACTAAGGGTAGTGTAATAGGTTGCAACAAGGACAATCTTCTACAATGTAAAAGTCATGTCTTTTGTGAGCCCTTCATTAGCTCATGTTTTTGGTGAACCCTTCATGAGCTTATTCTAACGAGTTATGAAGTGAAGTTTGATCCTTAGAGCTATCCATGTTAAAATCATACTTCTACACATGTGATCTCTATTAGCTAAGTTCAAGGCAATGAAATGTCAGTTTGACATGAGAAAGTGTGCTAAGCCAACTAATGGTTGCAACAAGGTCAATCTTCTGTTAAACTAAAAGTCATGTCTTTTGTGAGCCCTTCATGAGCTTAAATCTTTGGTGAACCCTTCATGAGCTTATTCTAACGAGTTACGAAGTGCAGCTTGATCCTTAGAGCTATCCATGTTCATCGCATATTTCTACACATGTGATCCCTATTAGCTAAGGTCTTGGCAATGAAATGTCAATTTGACATGGGAAAGTATGCTAAGCCAACTAAGGGTGGTGTAATAGGTTGCAACAAGGACAATCTTCTACAATGTAAAAGTCATGTCTTTTGTGAGCCCTTCATTAGCTCATGTTTTTGGTGAACCCTTCTTGAGCTTATTCTAACGAGTTATGAAGTGAAGTTTGATCCTTAGAGCTATCCATGTTAAAATCATACTTCTACACATGTGATCTCTATTAGCTAAGTTCAAGGCAATGAAATGTCAGTTTGACATGAGAAAGTGTGCTAAGCCAACTAAGGGTGGTGTAATAGGTTGCAACAAGGTCAATCTTCTGTTAAACTAAAAGCCATGTCTTTTGTGAGCCCTTCATGAGCTTAAATCTTTGGTGAACCCTTCATGAGCTTATTCTAACGAGTTACGAAGTGCAGCTTGATCCTTAGAGCTATGCATGTTCATAGCATATTTCTACACATGTGATCCCTATTAGCTAAGGTCTTGGCAATGAAATGTCAATTTGACATGAGAAAGTATGCTAATCCAATAAAGGGTAGTGTAATAGGTTGCAACAAGGACAATCTTCTACAATGTAAAAGTCATGTCTTTTGTGAGCCCTTCATTAGCTCATGTTTTTGGTGAACCCTTCATGAGCTTATTCTAACGAGTTATGAAGTGAAGTTTGATCCTTAGAGCTATCCATGTTAAAATCATACTTCTACACATGTGATCTCTATTAGCTAAGTTTAAGGCAATGAAATGTCAGTTTGACATGAGAAACTATGCTAAGCCAACTAATATTGGTGTAATAGGTTGCAACAAGGTCAAACTTCTGTTAATCTAAAAGCCATGTCTTTTGTGAGCCCTTCAAGAACTTAAATCTTTGGTGAACCCTTCATGAGCTTATTCTAACGAGTTACGAAGTTCAGCTTGATCCTTAGAGCTATCCATGTTCATAGCATATTTCTACACATGTGATCCCTATTAGCTAAGGTCATGGCAATGAAATGTCAATTTGACATGAGAAAGTATGCTAAGCCAACTAAGGGTGGTGTAATAGGTTGCAACAAGGACAATCTTCTACAATGTAAAAGTCATGTCTTTTGTGAGCCCTTCATTAGCTCATGTTTTTGGTGAACCCTTCCTGAGCTTATTCTAACGAGTTATGAAGTGAAGTTTGATCCTTAGAGCTATCCATGTTAAAATCATACTTCTACACATGTGATCTCTATTAGCTAAGTTCAAGGCAATGAAATGTCAGTTTGACATGAGAAAGTGTCCTAAGCCAACTAAGGGTGGTGTAATAGGTTGCAACAAGGTCAATCTTCTGTTAAACTAAAAGCCATGTCTTTTGTGAGCCCTTCATGAGCTTAAATCTTTGGTGAACCCTTCATGAGCTTATTCTAACGAGTTACGAAGTGCAGCTTGATCCTTAAAGCTATGCATGTTCATAGCATATTTCTACACATGTGATCCCTATTAGCTAAGGTCTTGGCAATGAAATGTCAATTTGACATGAGAAAGTATGCTAATCCAATAAAGGGTAGTGTAATAGGTTGCAACAAGGACAATCTTCTACAATGTAAAAGTCATGTCTTTTGTGAGCCCTTCATTAGCTCATGTTTTTGGTGAACCCTTCATGAGCTTATTCTAACGAGTTATGAAGTGAAGTTTGATCCTTAGAGCTATCCATGTTAAAATCATACTTCTACACATGTGATCTCTATTAGCTAAGTTCAAGGCAATGAAATGTCAGTTTGACATGAGAAAGTGTGCTAAGCCAACTAAGGGTGGTGTAATAGGTTGCAACAAGGTCAATCTTCTGTTAAACTAAAAGCCATGTCTTTTGTGAGCCCTTCATGAGCTTAAATCTTTGGTGAACCCTTCATGAGCTTATTCTAACGAGTTACGAAGTGCAGCTTGATCCTTAGAGCTATGCATGTTCATAGCATATTTCTACACATGTGATCCCTATTAGCTAAGGTCTTGGCAATGAAATGTCAATTTGACATGAGAAAGTATGCTAATCCAATAAAGGGTAGTGTAATAGGTTGCAACAAGGACAATCTTCTACAATGTAAAAGTCATGTCTTTTGTGAGCCCTTCATTAGCTCATGTTTTTGGTGAACCCTTCATGAGCTTATTCTAACGAGTTATGAAGTGAAGTTTGATCCTTAGAGCTATCCATGTTAAAATCATACTTCTACACATGTGATCTCTATTAGCTAAGTTTAAGGCAATGAAATGTCAGTTTGACATGAGAAACTATGCTAAGCCAACTAATATTGGTGTAATAGGTTGCAACAAGGTCAAACTTCTGTTAATCTAAAAGCCATGTCTTTTGTGAGCCCTTCAAGAACTTAAATCTTTGGTGAACCCTTCATGAGCTTATTCTAACGAGTTACGAAGTTCAGCTTGATCCTTAGAGCTATCCATGTTCATAGCATATTTCTACACATGTGATCCCTATTAGCTAAGGTCATGGCAATGAAATGTCAATTTGACATGAGAAAGTATGCTAAGCCAACTAAGGGTGGTGTAATAGGTTGCAACAAGGACAATCTTCTACAATGTAAAAGTCATGTCTTTTGTGAGCCCTTCATTAGCTCATGTTTTTGGTGAACCCTTCCTGAGCTTATTCTAACGAGTTATGAAGTGAAGTTTGATCCTTAGAGCTATCCATGTTAAAATCATACTTCTACACATGTGATCTCTATTAGCTAAGTTCAAGGCAATGAAATGTCAGTTTGACATGAGAAAGTGTCCTAAGCCAACTAAGGGTGGTGTAATAGGTTGCAACAAGGTCAATCTTCTGTTAAACTAAAAGCCATGTCTTTTGTGAGCCCTTCATGAGCTTAAATCTTTGGTGAACCCTTCATGAGCTTATTCTAACGAGTTACGAAGTGCAGCTTGATCCTTAAAGCTATGCATGTTCATAGCATATTTCTACACATGTGATCCCTATTAGCTAAGGTCTTGGCAATGAAATGTCAATTTGACATGAGAAAGTATGCTAATCCAACAAAGAGTAGTGTAATAGGTTGCAACAAGGACAATCTTCTACAATGTAAAAGTCATGTCTTTTGTGAGCCCTTCATTAGCTCATGTTTTTGGTGAACCCTTCATGACCTTATTCTAACGAGTTATGAAGTGAAGTTTGATCCTTAGAGCTATCCATGTTAAAATCATACATCTACACATGTGATCTCTATTAGCTAAGTTTAAGGCAATGAAATGTCAGTTTGACATGAGAAAGTGTGCTAAGCCAACTAAGGGTGGTGTAATAGGTTGCAACAAGGTCAATCTTCTGTTAAACTAAAAGTCATGTCTTTTGTGAGCCCTTCATGAGCTTAAATCTTTGGTGAACCCTTCATGAGCTTATTCTAACGAGTTACGAAGTGCAGCTTGATCCTTAGAGCTATCCATGTTCATCGCATATTTCTACACATGTGATCCCTATTAGCTAAGGTCTTGGCAATGAAATGTCAATTTGACATGAGAAAGTATGCTAAGCCAACTAAGGGTGGTGTAATAGGTTGCAACAAGGACAATCTTCTACAATGTAAAAGTCATGTCTTTTGTGAGCCCTTCATTAGCTCATGTTTTTGGTGAACCCTTCTTGAGCTTATTCTAACGAGTTATGAAGTGAAGTTTGATCCTTAGAGCTATCCATGTTAAAATCATACTTCTACACATGTGATCTCTATTAGCTAAGTTTAAGGCAATGAAATGTCAGTTTGACATGAGAAAGTGTGCTAAGCCAACTAATATTGGTGTAATAGGTTGCAACAAGGTCAAACTTCTGTTAATCTAAAAGCCATGTCTTTTGTGAGCCCTTCATGAGCTTAAATCTTTGGTGAACCCTTCATGAGCTTATTCTAACGAGTTATGAAGTGCAGCTTGATCCTTAGAGCTATGCATGTTCATAGCATATTTCTACACATGTGATCCCTATTAGCTAAGGTCTTGGCAATGAAATGTCAATTTGACATGAGAAAGTATGCTAAGCCAACTAAGGGTGGTGTAATAGGTTGCAACAAGGACAATCTTCTACAATGTAAAAGTCATGTCTTTTGTGAGCCCTTCATTAGCTCATGTTTTTGGTGAACCCTTCTTGAGCTTATTCTAACGAGTTATGAAGTGAAGTTTGATCCTTAGAGCTATCCATGTTAAAATCATACTTCTACACATGTGATCTCTATTAGCTAAGTTCAAGGCAATGAAATGTCAGTTTGACATGAGAAAGTGTGCTAAGCCAACTAAGGGTGGTGTAATAGGTTGCAACAAGGTCAATCTTCTGTTAAACTAAAAGTCATGTCTTTTGTGAGCCCTTCATGAGCTTAAATCTTTGGTGAACCCTTCATGAGCTTATTCTAACGAGTTACGAAGTGCAGCTTGATCCTTAGAGCTATCCATGTTCATAGCATATTTCTACACATGTGATCCCTATTAGCTAAGGTCTTGGCAATGAAATGTCAATTTTACATGAGAAAGTATTCTAAGCCAACTAAGGGTAGTGTAATAGGTTGCAACAAGGATAATCTTCTACAATGTAAAAGTCATGTCTTTTGTGAGCCCTTCATTAGCTCATGTTTTTGGTGAACCCTTCCTGAGCTTATTCTAACGAGTTATGAAGTGAAGTTTGATCCTTAGAGCTATCCATGTTAAAATCATACTTCTACACATGTGATCTCTATTAGCTAAGTTCAAGGCAATGAAATGTCAGTTTGACATGAGAAAGTGTGCTAAGCCAACTAAGGGTGGTGTAATAGGTTGCAACAAGGTCAATCTTCTGTTAAACTAAAGGCCATGTCTTTTGTGAGCCCTTCATGAGCTTAAATCTTTGGTGAACCCTTCATGAGCTTATTCTAACGAGTTACGAAGTGCAACTTGATCCTTAGAGCTATGCATGTTCATAGCATATTTCTACACATGTGATCCCTATTAGCTAAGGTCTTGGCAATGAAATGTCAATTTGACATGAGAAAGTATGCTAATCCAACAAAGGGTAGTGTAATAGGTTGCAACAAGGACAATCTTCTACAATGTAAAAGTCATGTCTTTTGTGAGCCCTTCATTAGCTCATGTTTTTGGTGAACCCTTCATGAACTTATTCTAACGAGTTATGAAGTGAAGTTTGATCCTTAGAGCTATCCATGTTAAAATCATACATCTACACATGTGATCTCTATTAGCTAAGTTTAAGGCAATGAAATGTCAGTTTGACATGAGAAAGTGTGCTAAGCCAACTAAGGGTGGTGTAATAGGTTGCAACAAGGTCAATCTTCTGTTAAACTAAAAGTCATGTCTTTTGTGAGCCCTTCATGAGCTTAAATCTTTGGTGAACCCTTCATGAGCTTATTCTAACGAGTTACGAAGTGCAGCTTGATCCTTAGAGCTATCCATGTTCATCGCATATTTCTACACATGTGATCCCTATTAGCTAAGGTCTTGGAAATGAAATGTCAATTTGACATGAGAAAGTATGCTAAGCCAACTAAGGGTGGTGTAATAGGTTGCAACAAGGACAATCTTCTACAATGTAAAAGTCATGTCTTTTGTGAGCCCTTCATTAGCTCATGTTTTTGGTGAACCCTTCTTGAGCTTACTCTAACGAGTTATGAAGTGAAGTTTGATCCTTAGAGCTATCCATGTTAAAATCATACATCTACACATGTGATCTCTATTAGCTAAGTTTAAGGCAATGAAATGTCAGTTTGACATGAGAAAGTGTGCTAAGCCAACTAAGGGTGGTGTAATAGGTTGCAACAAGGTCAATCTTCTGTTAAACTAAAAGCCATGTCTTTTGTGAGCCCTTCATGAGCTTAAATCTTTGGTGAACCCTTCATGAGCTTATTCTAACGAGTTACGAAGTGCAACTTGATCCTTAGAGCTATGCATGTTCATAGCATATTTCTACACATGTGATCCCTATTAGCTAAGGTCTTGGCAATGAAATGTCAATTTGACATGAGAAAGTATGCTAAGCCAACTAAGGGTGGTGTAATAGGTTGCAACAAGGACAATCTTCTACAATGTAAAAGTCATGTCTTTTGTGAGCCCTTCATTAGCTCATGTTTTTGGTGAACCCTTCATGACCTTATTCTAACGAGTTATGAAGTGAAGTTTGATCCTTAGAGCTATCCATGTTAAAATCATACATCTACACATGTGATCTCTATTAGCTAAGTTTAAGGCAATGAAATGTCAGTTTGACATGAGAAAGTGTGCTAAGCCAACTAAGGGTGGTGTAATAGGTTGCAACAAGGTCAATCTTCTGTTAAACTAAAAGTCATGTCTTTTGTGAGCCCTTCATGAGCTTAAATCTTTGGTGAACCCTTCATGAGCTTATTCTAACGAGTTACGAAGTGCAGCTTGATCCTTAGAGCTATCCATGTTCATCGCATATTTCTACACATGTGATCCCTATTAGCTAAGGTCTTGGCAATGAAATGTCAATTTGACATGAGAAAGTATGCTAAGCCAACTAAGGGTGGTGTAATAGGTTGCAACAAGGACAATCTTCTACAATGTAAAAGTCATGTCTTTTGTGAGCCCTTCATTAGCTCATGTTTTTGGTGAACCCTTCCTGAGCTTATTCTAACGAGTTATGAAGTGAAGTTTGATCCTTAGAGCTATCCATGTTAAAATCATACTTCTACACATGTGATCTCTATTAGCTAAGTTCAAGGCAATGAAATGTCAGTTTGACATAAGAAAGTGTGCTAAGCCAACTAAGGGTGGTGTAATAGGTTGCAACAAGGTCAATCTTCTGTTAAACTAAAAGTCATGTCTTTTGTGAGCCCTTCATGAGCTTAAATCTTTGGTGAACCCTTCATGAGCTTATTCTAACGAGTTACGAAGTGCAGCTTGATCCTTAGAGCTATCCATGTTCATAGCATATTTCTACACATGTGATCCCTATTAGCTAAGGTCTTGGAAATGAAATGTCAATTTGACATGAGAAAGTATGCTAAGCCAACTAAGGGTGGTGTAATAGGTTGCAACAAGGACAATCTTCTACAATGTAAAAGTCATGTCTTTTGTGAGCCCTTCATTAGCTCATGTTTTTGGTGAACCCTTCATGACCTTATTCTAACGAGTTATGAAGTGAAGTTTGATCCTTAGAGCTATCCATGTTAAAATCATACATCTACACATGTGATCTCTATTAGCTAAGTTTAAGGCAATGAAATGTCAGTTTGACATGAGAAAGTGTGCTAAGCCAACTAAGGGTGGTGTAATAGGTTGCAACAAGGTCAATCTTCTGTTAAACTAAAAGCCATGTCTTTTGTGAGCCCTTCATGAGCTTAAATCTTTGGTGAACCCTTCATGAGCTTATTCTAACGAGTTACGAAGTGCAACTTGATCCTTAGAGCTATGCATGTTCATAGCATATTTCTACACATGTGATCCCTATTAGCTAAGGTCTTGGCAATGAAATGTCAATTTGACATGAGAAAGTATGCTAATCCAACAAAGGGTAGTGTAATAGGTTGCAACAAGGACAATCTTCTACAATGTAAAAGTCATGTCTTTTGTGAGCCCTTCATTAGCTCATGTTTTTGGTGAACCCTTCATGACCTTATTCTAACGAGTTATGAAGTGAAGTTTGATCCTTAGAGCTATCCATGTTAAAATCATACATCTACACATGTGATCTCTATTAGCTAAGTTTAAGGCAATGAAATGTCAGTTTGACATGAGAAAGTGTGCTAAGCCAACTAAGGGTGGTGTAATAGGTTGCAACAAGGTCAATCTTCTGTTAAACTAAAAGTCATGTCTTTTGTGAGCCCTTCATGAGCTTAAATCTTTGGTGAACCCTTCATGAGCTTATTCTAACGAGTTACGAAGTGCAGCTTGATCCTTAGAGCTATCCATGTTCATCGCATATTTCTACACATGTGATCCCTATTAGCTAAGGTCTTGGCAATGAAATGTCAATTTGACATGAGAAAGTATGCTAAGCCAACTAAGGGTGGTGTAATAGGTTGCAACAAGGACAATCTTCTACAATGTAAAAGTCATGTCTTTTGTGAGCCCTTCATTAGCTCATGTTTTTGGTGAACCCTTCTTGAGCTTATTCTAACGAGTTATGAAGTGAAGTTTGATCCTTAGAGCTATCCATGTTAAAATCATACTTCTACACATGTGATCTCTATTAGCTAAGTTTAAGGCAATGAAATGTCAGTTTGACATGAGAAAGTGTGCTAAGCCAACTAATATTGGTGTAATAGGTTGCAACAAGGTCAAACTTCTGTTAATCTAAAAGCCATGTCTTTTGTGAGCCCTTCATGAGCTTAAATCTTTGGTGAACCCTTCATGAGCTTATTCTAACGAGTTATGAAGTGCAGCTTGATCCTTAGAGCTATGCATGTTCATAGCATATTTCTACACATGTGATCCCTATTAGCTAAGGTCTTGGCAATGAAATGTCAATTTGACATGAAAAAGTATGCTAAGCCAACTAAGGGTGGTGTAATAGGTTGCAACAAGGACAATCTTCTACAATGTAAAAGTCATGTCTTTTGTGAGCCCTTCATTAGCTCATGTTTTTGGTGAACCCTTCTTGAGCTTACTCTAACGAGTTATGAAGTGAAGTTTGATCCTTAGAGCTATCCATGTTAAAATCATACTTCTACACATGTGATCTCTATTTAGCTAAGTTCAAGGCAATGAAATGTCAGTTTGACATGAGAAAGTGTGCTAAGCCAACTAAGGGTGGTGTAATAGGTTGCAACAAGGTCAATCTTCTGTTAAACTAAAAGTCATGTCTTTTGTGAGCCCTTCATGAGCTTAAATCTTTGGTGAACCCTTCATGAGCTTATTCTAACGAGTTACGAAGTGCAGCTTGATCCTTAGAGCTATCCATGTTCATCGCATATTTCTACACATGTGATCCCTATTAGCTAAGGTCTTGGCAATGAAATGTCAATTTGACATGAGAAAGTATGCTAAGCCAACTAAGGGTGGTGTAATAGGTTGCAACAAGGACAATCTTCTACAATGTAAAAGTCATGTCTTTTGTGAGCCCTTCATTAGCTCATGTTTTTGGTGAACCCTTCCTGAGCTTATTCTAACGAGTTATGAAGTGAAGTTTGATCCTTAGAGCTATCCATGTTAAAATCATACTTCTACACATGTGATCTCTATTAGCTAAGTTCAAGGCAATGAAATGTCAGTTTGACATAAGAAAGTGTGCTAAGCCAACTAAGGGTGGTGTAATAGGTTGCAACAAGGTCAATCTTCTGTTAAACTAAAAGTCATGTCTTTTGTGAGCCCTTCATGAGCTTAAATCTTTGGTGAACCCTTCATGAGCTTATTCTAACGAGTTACGAAGTGCAGCTTGATCCTTAGAGCTATCCATGTTCATAGCATATTTCTACACATGTGATCCCTATTAGCTAAGGTCTTGGAAATGAAATGTCAATTTGACATGAGAAAGTATGCTAAGCCAACTAAGGGTGGTGTAATAGGTTGCAACAAGGACAATCTTCTACAATGTAAAAGTCATGTCTTTTGTGAGCCCTTCATTAGCTCATGTTTTTGGTGAACCCTTCATGAGCTTATTCTAACGAGTTATGAAGTGAAGTTTGATCCTTAGAGCTATCCATGTTAAAATCATACTTCTACACATGTGATCTCTATTAGCTAAGTTCAAGGCAATGAAATGTCAGTTTGACATGAGAAAGTGTGCTAAGCCAACTAAGGGTGGTGTAATAGGTTGCAACAAGGTCAATCTTCTGTTAAACTAAAAGCCATGTCTTTTGTGAGCCCTTCATGAGCTTAAATCTTTGGTGAACCCTTCATGAGCTTATTCTAACGAGTTACGAAGTGCAACTTGATCCTTAGAGCTATGCATGTTCATAGCATATTTCTACACATGTGATCCCTATTAGCTAAGGTCTTGGCAATGAAATGTCAATTTGACATGAGAAAGTATGCTAATCCAACAAAGGGTAGTGTAATAGGTTGCAACAAGGACAATCTTCTACAATGTAAAAGTCATGTCTTTTGTGAGCCCTTCATTAGCTCATGTTTTTGGTGAACCCTTCATGACCTTATTCTAACGAGTTATGAAGTGAAGTTTGATCCTTAGAGCTATCCATGTTAAAATCATACATCTACACATGTGATCTCTATTAGCTAAGTTTAAGGCAATGAAATGTCAGTTTGACATGAGAAAGTGTGCTAAGCCAACTAATATTGGTGTAATAGGTTGCAACAAGGTCAAACTTCTGTTAATCTAAAAGCCATGTCTTTTGTGAGCCCTTCATGAGCTTAAATCTTTGGTGAACCCTTCATGAGCTTATTCTAACGAGTTACGAAGTGCAGCTTGATCCTTAGAGCTATCCATGTTCATAGCATATTTGATACAATCTAGGTCACGAACCGAATGCTGCCATCTTTCTTTGGTACAAGCAAAACCGGCACAGCACATGGACTAAGGCTCTCACGCACATATCCTTGAGCCATAAGCTCTCTAACTTGTCGTTCAAGCTCCTTAGCTTCCTCCGGGTTTACTCTATATGCTGCTCTGTTTGGTAGCTGTGCACCTGGTACAAAGTCAATATGGTGCTCTATTCCACGGATTGGAGGTAATCCCGGTGGTAGCTCATCTGGAAACACATCTCCATATGTTTTGAGTAGACTCTCAATTTCAGAAGGAAGCTTAATCTCTGTATATTCTGCACTCAAAACATCCTTAAAAACCATAAGAATCACATTAGTCTTGTTAGTACTAATAAACTTATGAATGTGATTCGGTTTAATGAGTAGAGTCTCCCTGTTGTCGTGGCTGTTTTGGCCCTTTTCGTTGGCCATTTTAACTTGCATTTCCCTCACTTGTTGAGGTGAGAGTGGTGCCAAGCTAATCTTGCGTTTATCATGAACAAACGAGTAATGGTTAGTTCTACCATTATGAGTAGACTCCTTGTCGAACTGCCATGGACGACCCAGCAGAAGATGTCCGGCTTGCATAGGGACTACGTCGCAGGTGACTGTGTCGTTGTACCATCCTATACTGAATGACACCCTTACTTGCTCTGTTACACTCAACTCCGTTTTGTTGTTCAGCCATCTCAGCTTATATGGCTGTGCATGCTTATACTTCTCCAAACCTAGCTTTTCAACCATATAGACACTAGCAACGTTAGTGCAAGAACCTCCATCTATTATCAAATTGCATACCTTGCCCTTAATGGTACAGCGTGTATGGAATATGTTCTCCCGTTGCTCTGTTTCGTCTAAGTTGATTGAAGTGCTAAGCACTCTCCTCATCATAAGCATTTCTCCTGAATCTGGATACTCCACTTCCTCATCATTTTGAAGCTCAGATTCGTCCCCTTCATCTTCAGACTCAAAATCGCCTGATGGAGTCAAAATCATAACCCTCTGGTTTGGACATTCACGTGACATATGACCTCTTCCCCTGCACTTAAAACAAGTTATATCCCTTGTCCGTGGCTGGTTAGTAGGCTGGGACGTGTTTGGTGTTGCCCGTGAACTGGCTGGGGCGTTTTTAGGCACTTCATTGGTTCTGTTTTTGAACCGTGAATCTGCTTGCACTCCTTTAGGCCTATCTTCCTGCTTAGATTGAGAATTCCAGTTAGTTCTAAGCTTATTTGTTGAGATAGAAGCCTTACGCTTATTTTGTTGTTCAATTTGGATTGCTAAATGCAGCAGCTCTCCAAGGTCATGATATGGCTGTCTTTCGACTTTTCGAGCTATTTTTTCCTGTAAACCGTCCAAGAACTGAGCCATAAGTGTTTCTGGTGAGTCCTCACTCTCCAATCTGTTTCGAAGGTGCTCAAACTCCTCATAATATTCCTCAACACTTCGGTTTCCTTGGGTTAAACGTCTAAAACGTTTTTGGAGTTCACGAGTGAAGTGTGGAGGCACATATCGTCTCCTCATGACATGTTTGAGGTCCTCCCAAGCTGCTATTTGGCCATATCTGTTTCTCCTTCGTTCAGCAACTTCTCTGTCCCACCATGTGAGTGCATGGTCTGTAAATTGTGCTGCAGCCAATGCAACCTTCCTCGGATCCGAGTAACGATAATACTCGAATATATGCTCCATCCGTCTCTCCCAGTCTAGATAGGCTTCTGGATCAACTCGTCCGGCAAAGGTGGGAGGCGTAAGTTTCACATCTGGATGTTGTTGAAGCTGTGGAGGAGGTGGTGGTGGACGGTGATGATACTCCTCGTCCATTGGGTGCCTAGGCGGCTGCTCATGATGGTTTGATGGTGGTGTAGGCGACCTATCTAGCCCTCCATCATTTTGTCTTTGTGAAGACTCAGGCATGTCCGCACGCCTTTGTGGTGAACGAGATCGAACTTGTTCCATCTTTTCGTTCATCCGTGCAAGTTGAGTGCTGATATTGGCCAGCATCTGCAACATTGCAGCAGAAGTATCCGCACGGTCTGAACCGTCGGACATGGTACCTTGCACACCAAGCAAAGCAAACGAAAGATTGGTTAGTTTAATTGATTCTATAAATCAAACCAAAAATTCACTAAACCGAAAATTTTAATTAATCTAACCTATACTAATTAAGAAAATTCGAATTTTAAAACTATCTAAACCAATTCCTAATTAAAAATGGAAAATAAAACAGATTCTATCCTAACAGATCTTATCCTAACAGATTTTATCCTATCCAAACAGAATTTAAAAGAGATAAGGATAAGAATGGCTTAGGATTGTTTTTGGATAAGATTTTCGAAATCTCTTCTTCTTCCTCTTCCCTAAGGCCACGTTTTTCTTTCCTCAATGCACACGTGAATGATACCTGCAACCTAAGACTCAACACACACGTTAGAAACAATAGGGTGGTTGATACAACACAACCCTTGACACAAAAATTAAACAAGAAATAGAAAATTCTAAACTCTAAGATATGAAAAACGAAATTTGAAAAGCAAAAGGGTAGGTTTATACACTTCCCTTGATAGGAACTTCAGCTCTGATACCAGATGATACAATCTAGGTCACGAACCGAATGTTGCCTCTCAAAGATGAGTGTTCGTGATCTTCCAATGAGATGCTCAATTGGTTGAAGCACAGCGGATTGAGTTGGACCACACGAGCTATGAATGGACTCGTGATACACCAAAGGGATCCTAGAAGCCGAGTACAAGTTCTCTAGGCTTGCAGAATCGAAGATTGTATTCAAACTTAGACAAGTTGTGAATTGAATATGCTAGGCACGTTTTTGTTTGTAAAAGAAGATGTATTCATTAAGCTTCTGGTCTTGGGTATTTATAGATTCCCAAAACCCTAAAAGAGAACTACATGATGTTTTAGAAAGGACAAAACAACAAGTAGTTCAAATAACAGAAAAAAAACAACATGAAGTCTAAACAAAAATTAGAAAATAAGAAAGCAAACTTCTAAGTGTTTCTAAGACCTTATTTGTTGCCTAACTAGTGAGGCTGGTCCTAGATTGCTCATTTGGGGTATTGCCTCGCTAAAACCTCTTTCGGAAAACCCAATGGGATAAAACCGAAAGTAGGGAAAAGAGCACAATTCCCAAACAAGTCTTTAGTGTATTCACTCTGGGTAGATAGTGAACACACTAGAAGCTGCTGTAGATGCTTTGAGAAGTGCCCAAGGCACCTTAGATGATAGGAGAAGGTCTCGGCTGCAAGCTCCAAGCTCTCCATGCTCCAACTCCAAATCGTCACCTTCCAAGTCCATGATGTAGTCCATGAGGTTGCTGAACTTGTAACTGAGTGCTCTAGCCCTTTGTCGAGTCATTGGTCCACTAGGCACTTCGGGAATGGCTGTTGTTGGTTGACTGAGCTTATTCTAACGAGTTATGAAGTGAAGTTTGATCCTTAGAGCTATCCATGTTAAAATCATACTTCTACACATGTGATCTCTATTAGCTAAGTTCAAGGCAATGAAATGTCAGTTTGACATGAGAAAGTGTGCTAAGCCAACTAATGGTGGTGTAATAGGTTGCAACAAAGTTAATCTTCTGTTAAACTAAAAGCCATGTCTTTTGTGAGCCCTTCATGAGCTTAAATCTTTGGTGAACCCTTCATGAGCTTATTCTAACGAGTTACGAAGTGCAGCTTGATCCTTAGAGCTATGCATGTTCATAGCATATTTCTACACATGTGATCCCTATTAGCTAAGGTCTTGACAATGAAATGTCAATTTAACATGAGAAAGTATGCTAATCCAACAAAGGGTATTGTAATAGGTTGCAACAAGGACAATCTTCTACAATGTAAAAGTCATGTCTTTTGTGAGCCCTTCATTAGCTCATGTTTTTGGTGAACCCTTCCTGAGCTTATTCTAACGAGTTATGAAGTGAAGTTTGATCCTTAGAGTTATCCATGTTAAAATCATACTTCTACACATGTGATCTCTATTAGCTAAGTTTAAGGCAATGAAATGTCAGTTTGACATGAGAAAGTGTGCTAAGCCAACTAAGGGTGGTGTAATAGGTTGCAACAAGGTTAATCTTCTGTTAAACTAAAAGTCATGTCTTTTGTGAACCCTTCATGAGCTTAAATCTTTGGTGAACCCTTCATGAGCTCATTCTAACGAGTTACGAAGTGCAGCTTGATCCTTAGAGCTATCCATGTTCATAGCATATTTCTACACATGTGATCCCTATTAGCTAAGTTTAAGGCAATGAAATGTCAGTTTGACATGAGAAAGTGTGCTAAGCCAACTAATATTGGTGTAATAGGTTGCAACAAG
The DNA here is from genome assembly GCA_963920545.1 of Lepidium didymum. NCBI lineage: Eukaryota > Viridiplantae > Streptophyta > Magnoliopsida > Brassicales > Brassicaceae > Lepidium > Lepidium didymum. The sequence goes on along the minus strand of OY986985.1, from coordinate 6,604,159 downwards.
GTCAAACTTCTGTTAATCTAAAAGCCATGTGTTTTGTGAGCCCTTCATGAGCTTAAATCTTTGGTGAACCCTTCATGAGCTTATTCTAACGAGTTATGAAGTTCAGCTTGATCCTTAGAGCTATGCATGTTCATAGCATATTTCTACACATGTTATCCCTATTAGCTAAGGTCATGGCAATGAAATGTCAATTTTACATGAGAAAGTATTCTAAGCCAACTAAGGGTAGTGTAATAGGTTGCAACAAGGACAATCTTCTACAATGTAAAAGTCATGTCTTTTGTGAGCCCTTCATTAGCTCATGTTTTTGGTGAACCCTTCCTGAGCTTATTCTAACGAGTTATGAAGTGAAGTTTGATCCTTAGAGCTATCCATGTTAAAATCATACTTCTACACATGTGATCTCTATTAGCTAAGTTCAAGGCAATGAAATGTCAGTTTGACATGAGAAAGTGTGCTAAGCCAACTAATGGTGGTGTAATAGGTTGCAACAAAGTTAATCTTTTGTTAAACTAAAAGCCATGTCTTTTGTGAGCCCTTCATGAGCTTAAATCTTTGGTGAACCCTTCATGAGCTTATTCTAACGAGTTACGAAGTGCAGCTTGATCCTTAGAGCTATGCATGTTCATAGCATATTTCTACACATGTGATCCCTATTAGCTAAGGTCTTGACAATGAAATATCAATTTAACATGAGAAAGTATGCTAATCCAACAAAGGGTATTGTAATAGGTTGCAACAAGGACAATCTTCTACAATGTAAAAGTCATGTCTTTTGTGAGCCCTTCATTAGCTCATGTTTTTGGTGAACCCTTCATGATCTTATTCTAACGAGTTATGAAGTGAAGTTTGATCCTTAGAGTTATCCATGTTAAAATCATACTTCTACACATGTGATCTCTATTAGCTAAGTTTAAGGCAATGAAATGTCAGTTTGACATGAGAAAGTGTGCTAAGCCAACTAAGGGTGGTGTAATAGGTTGCAACAAGGTCAATCTTCTGTTAAACTAAAAGTCATGTCTTTTGTGAACCCTTCATGAGCTTAAATCTTTGGTGAACCCTTCATGAGCTCATTCTAACGAGTTACGAAGTGCAGCTTGATCCTTAGAGCTATCCATGTTCATAGCATATTTCTACACATGTTATCCCTATTAGCTAAGGTCATGGCAATGAAATGTCAATTTTACATGAGAAAGTATTCTAAGCCAACTAAGGGTAGTGTAATAGGTTGCAACAAGGACAATCTTCTACAATGTAAAAGTCATGTCTTTTGTGAGCCCTTCATTAGCTCATGTTTTTGGTGAACCCTTCATGAGCTTATTCTAACGAGTTATGAAGTGAAGTTTGATCCTTAGAGCTATCCATGTTAAAATCATACTTCTACACATGTGATCTCTATTAGCTAAGTTCAAGGCAATGAAATGTCAGTTTGACATGAGAAAGCGTGCTAACCCAACTAAGGGTGGTGTAATAGGTTGCAACAAGGTCAATCTTCTGTTAAACTAAAAGTCATGTCTTTTGTGAACCCTTCATGAGCTTAAATCTTTGGTGAACCCTTCATGAGCTCATTCTAACGAGTTACGAAGTGCAGCTTGATACTTAGAGCTATCCATGTTTATAGCATATTTCTACACATGTGATCCCTATTAGCTAAGGTCTTGGCAATGAAATGTCAATTTGACATGAGAAAGTATGCTAAGCCAACTAAGGGTGGTGTAATAGGTTGCGACAAGGACAATCTTCTACAATGTAAAAGTCATGTCTTTTGTGAGCCCTTCATTAGCTCATGTTTTTGGTGAACCCTTCATGAGCTTAAATCTTTGGTGAACCCTTCATGAGCTCATTCTAACGAGTTACGAAGTGCAGCTTGATCCTTAGAGCTATCCATGTTCATGGCATATTTCTACACATGTGATCCCTATTAGCTAAGTTTAAGGCAATGAAATGTCAGTTTGACATGAGAAAGTGTGCTAAGCCAACTAATATTGGTGTAATAGGTTGCAACAAGGTCAAACTTCTGTTAATCTAAAAGCCATGTGTTTTGTGAGCCCTTCATGAGCTTAAATCTTTGGTGAACCCTTCATGAGCTTATTCTAACGAGTTATGAAGTGCAGCTTGATCCTTAGAGCTATGCATGTTCATAGCATATTTCTACACATGTGATCCCTATTAGCTAAGGTCTTGACAATGAAATGTCAATTTAACATGAGAAAGTATGCTAATCCAACAAAGGGTATTGTAATAGGTTGCAACAAGGACAATCTTCTACAATGTAAAAGTCATGTCTTTTGTGAGCCCTTCATTAGCTCATGTTTTTGGTGAACCCTTCATGAGCTTATTCTAACGAGTTATGAAGTGAAGTTTGATCCTTAGAGCTATCCATGTTAAAATCATACTTCTACACATGTGATCTCTATTAGCTAAGTTTAAGGCAATGAAATGTCAGTTTGACATGAGAAAGTGTGCTAAGCCAACTAATATTGGTGTAATAGGTTGCAACAAGGTCAAACTTCTGTTAATCTAAAAGCCATGTGTTTTCTGAGCCCTTCATGAGCTTAAATCTTTGGTGAACCCTTCATGAGCTTATTCTAACGAGTTATGAAGTGCAACTTGATCCTTAGAGCTATGCATGTTCATAGCATATTTCTACACATGTTATCCCTATTAGCTAAGGTCATGGCAATGAAATGTCAATTTGACATGAGAAAGTATTCTAAGCCAACTAAGGGTAGTGTAATAGGTTGCAACAAGGACAATCTTCTACAATGTAAAAGTCATGTCTTTTGTGAGCCCTTCATTAGCTCATGTTTTTGGTGAACCCTTCATGAGCTTATTCTAATGAGTTATGAAGTGAAGTTTGATCCTTAGAGCTATCCATGTTAAAATCATACTTCTACACATGTGATCTCTATTAGCTAAGTTCAAGGCAATGAAATGTCAGTTTGACATGAGAAAGTGTGCTAAGCCAAGTAAGGGTGGTGTAATAGGTTGCAACAAGGTCAATCTTCTGTAAAACTAAAAGTCATGTCTTTTGTGAGCCGTTCATGAGCTTAAATCTTTGGTTAACCCTTCATGAGCTTATTCTAACGAGTTACGAAGTGCAGCTTGATCCTTAGAGCTATCCATGTTCATCGCATATTTCTACACATGTGATCCCTATTAGCTAAGGTCTTGGCAATGAAATGTCAATTTGACATGAGAAAGTATGCTAAGCCAACTAAGGGTGGTGTAATAGGTTGCAACAAGGACAATCTTCTACAATGTAAAAGTCATGTCTTTTGTGAGCCCTTCATTAGCTCATGTTTTTGGTGAACCCTTCCTGAGCTTATTCTAACGAGTTATGGAGTGAAGTTTGATCCTTAGAGTTATCCATGTTAAAATCATACTTCTACACATGTGATCTCTATTAGTTAAGTTCAAGGCAATGAAATGTCAGTTTGACATGAGAAAGTGTGCTAACCCAACTAAGGGTGGTGTAATAGGTTGCAACAAGGTCAATCTTCTGTTAAACTAAAAGTCATGTCTTTTGTGAACCCTTCATGAGCTTAAATCTTTGGTGAACCCTTCATGAGCTCATTCTAACGAGTTACGAAGTGCAGCTTGATCCTTAGAGCTATCCATGTTCATAGCATATTTCTACACATGTGATCCCTATTAGCTAAGGTCTTGGCAATGAAATGTCAATTTGATATGAGAAAGTATGCTAAGCCAACTAAGGGTGGTGTAATAGGTTGCGACAAGGACAATCTTCTACAATGTAAAAGTCATGTCTTTTGTGAGCCCTTCATTAGCTCATGTTTTTGGTGAACCCTTCATGAGCTTAAATCTTTGGTGAACCCTTCATGAGCTCATTCTAACGAGTTACGAAGTGCAGCTTGATCCTTAGAGCTATCCATGTTCATAGCATATTTCTACACATGTGATCCCTATTAGCTAAGTTTAAGGCAATGAAATGTCAGTTTGACATGAGAAAGTGTGCTAAGCCAACTAAGGGTGGTGTAATAGGTTGCAACAAGGTCAATCTTCTGTTAAACTAAAAGCCATGTCTTTTGTGAGCCCTTCATGAGCTTAAATCTTTGGTGAACCCTTCATGAGCTTATTCTAACGAGTTACGAAGTGCAACTTGATCCTTAGAGCTATGCATGTTCATAGCATATTTCTACACATGTGATCCCTATTAGCTAAGGTCTTGGCAATGAAATGTCAATTTGACATGAGAAAGTATGCTAAGCCAACTAAGGGTGGTGTAATAGGTTGCAACAAGGACAATCTTCTACAATGTAAAAGTCATGTCTTTTGTGAGCCCTTCATTAGCTCATGTTTTTGGTGAACCCTTCCTGAGCTTATTCTAACGAGTTATGAAGTGAAGTTTGATCCTTAGAGTTATCCATGTTAAAATCATACTTCTACACATGTGATCTTTATTAGCTAAGTTCAAGGCAATGAAATGTCAGTTTGACATGAGAAAGTGTGCTAAGCCAACTAATCGTGGTGTAATAGGTTGCAACAAGGTTAATCTTCTGTTAAACTAAGAGCCATGTCTTTTGTGAGCCCTTCATGAGCTTAAATCTTTGGTGAACCCTTCATGAGCTTATTCTAACGAGTTATGAAGTGCAGTTTAATCCATAGAGCTATCCATGTTCAAAGCATATTTCTACACATGTGATCCCTATTAGCTAAGGTCATGGTAATGAAATGTCAATTTGACATGAGAAAGTATTCTAAGCCAACTAAGGGTAGTGTAATAGGTTGCAACAACGACAATCTTCTACAATGTAAAAGTCATGTCTTTTGTGAGCCCTTCATTAGCTCATGTTTTTGGTGAACCCTTCATAAGCTTATTCTAACGAGTTATGAAGTGAAGTTTGATCCTTAGAGCTATCCATGTTAAAATCATACTTCTACACATGTGATCTTTATTAGCTAAGTTCAAGGCAATGAAATGTCAGTTTGACATGAGAAAGTGTGCTAAGCCAACTAATCGTGGTGTAATAGGTTGCAACAAGGTTAATCTTCTGTTAAACTAAGAGCCATGTCTTTTGTGAGCCCTTCATGAGCTTAAATCTTTGGTGAACCCTTCATGAGCTTATTCTAACGAGTTATGAAGTGCAGCTTGATCCATAGAGCTATCCATGTTCAAAGCATATTTCTACACATGTGATCCCTATTAGCTAAGGTCATGGCAATGAAATGTCAATTTGACATGAGAAAGTATGCTAATCCAACAAAGGGTGGTGTAATAGGTTGCAACAAGGACAATCTTCTACAATCTAAAAGTTATGTCTTTTGTGAGCCCTTCATGAGCTCATATTTTTGGTGAACCCTTCATGAGCTTATTCTAACGAGTTATTAAGCGAAGTTTGATCCTTAGAGCTATCCATGTTAAAATCATACTTCTACACATGTGATCTCTATTAGCTAAGTTCAAGGCAATGAAATGTCAGTTTGACATGAGAAAGTGTGCTAAGCCAACTAATGTTGGTGTAATAGGTTGCAACAAGGTCAATCTTCTTTTAATCTAAAAGACATGTCTTTTGTGAGCCCTTCATGAGCTTAAATCTTTGGTGAACCCTTCATGAGCTTATTCTAACGAGTTATGAAGTGCAGCTTGATCCTTAGAGCTATGCATGTTCATAGCATATTTCTACACATGTAATCCCTATTAGCTAAGGTCATGGCAATGAAATGTCAATTTGACATGAGAAAGTATTCTAAGCCAACTAAGGGTAGTGTAATAGGTTGCAAAAAGGACAATCTTCTACAATGTAAAAGTCATGTCTTTTGTGAGCCCTTCATTAGCTCATGTTTTTGGTGAACCCTTCATGAGCTTATTCTAACGAGTTATGAAGTGAAGTTTGATCCTTAGAGCTATCCATGTTAAAATCATACTTCTACACATGTGATCTCTATTAGCTAAGTTCAAGGCAATGAAATGTCAGTTTGACATGAGAAAGTGTGTTAAGCCAACTAAAGGTGGTGTAATAGGTTGCAACAAGGTCAATCTTCTGTTAAACTAAAAGTCATGTCTTTTGTGAGCCCTTCATGAGCTTATTCTAACGAGTTATGAAGTGAAGTTTGATCCTTAGAGCTATCCATGTTAAAATCATACTTCTACACATGTGATCTCTATTAGCTAAGTTCAAGGCAATGAAATGTCAGTTTGACATGAGAAAGTGTGTTAAGCCAACTAAAGGTGGTGTAATAGGTTGCAACAAGGTCAATCTTCTGTTAAACTAAAAGTCATGTCTTTTGTGAGCCCTTCATGAGCTTAAATCTTTGGTGAACCCTTCATGAGCTTATTCTAACGAGTTACGAAGTGCAGCTTGATCCTTAGAGCTATCCATGTTCATCGCATATTTCTACACATGTGATCTCTATTAGCTAAGTTCAAGGCAATGAAATGTCAGTTTGACATGAGAAAGTGTGCTAAGCCAACTAATGTTGGTGTAATAGGTTGCAACAAGGTCAATCTTCTTTTAATCTAAAACACATGTCTTTTATGAGCCCTTCATGAGCTTAAATCTTTGGTGAACCCTTCATGAGCTTATTCTAACGAGTTATGAAGTGCAGCTTGATCCTTAGAGCTATGCATGTTCATAGCATATTTCTACACATGTGATCCCTATTAGCTAAGGTCATGGCAATGAAATGTCAATTTGACATGAGAAAGTATTCTAAGCCAACTAAGGGTAGTGTAATAGGTTGCAACAAGGACAATCTTCTACAATGTAAAAGTCATGTCTTTTGTGAGCCCTTCATTAGCTCATGTTTTTGGTGAACCCTTCATAAGCTTATTCTAACGAGTTATGAAGTGAAGTTTGATCCTTAGAGCTATCCATGTTAAAATCATACTTCTACACATGTGATCTCTATTAGCTAAGTTCAAGGCAATGAAATGTCAGTTTGACATGAGAAAGTGTGCTAAGCCAACTAATCGTGGTGTAATAGGTTGCAACAAGGTTAATCTTCTGTTAAACTAAGAGCCATGTCTTTTGTGAGCCCTTCATGAGCTTAAATCTTTGGTGAACCCTTCATGAGCTTATTCTAACAAGTTATGAAGTGCAGCTTGATCCATAGAGCTATCCATGTTCAAAGCATATTTCTACACATGTGATCCCTATTAGCTAAGGTCATGGCAATGAAATGTCAATTTGACATGAGAAAGTATGCTAATCCAACAAAGGGTGGTGTAATAGGTTGCAACAAGGACAATCTTCTACAATCTAAAAGTTATGTCTTTTGTGAGCCCTTCATGAGCTCATATTTTTGGTGAACCCTTCATGAGCTTATTCTAACGAGTTATTAAATGAAGTTTGATCCTTAGAGCTATCCATGTTAAAATCATACTTCTACACATGTGATCTCTATTAGCTAAGTTCAAGGCAATGAAATGTCAGTTTGACATGAGAAAGTGTGCTAAGCCAACTAATGTTGGTGTAATAGGTTGCAACAAGGTCAATCTTCTTTTAATCTAAAAGACATGTCTTTTGTGAGCCCTTCATGAGCTTAAATCTTTGGTGAACCCTTCATGAGCTTATTCTAACGAGTTATGAAGTGCAGCTTGATCCTTAGAGCTATGCATGTTCATAGCATATTTCTACACATGTGATCCCTATTAGCTAAGGTCATGGCAATGAAATGTCAATTTGACATGAGAAAGTATTCTAAGCCAACTAAGGGTAGTGTAATAGGTTGCAAAAAGGACAATCTTCTACAATGTAAAAGTCATGTCTTTTGTGAGCCCTTCATTAGCTCATGTTTTTGGTGAACCCTTCATGAGCTTATTCTAACGAGTTATGAAGTGAAGTTTGATCCTTAGAGCTATCCATGTTAAAATCATACTTCTACACATGTGATCTCTATTAGCTAAGTTCAAGGCAATGAAATGTCAGTTTGACATGAGAAAGTGTGCTAAGCCAACTAAAGGTGGTGTAATAGGTTGCAACAAGGTCAATCTTCTGTTAAACTAAAAGTCATGTCTTTTGTGTGCCCTTCATGAGCTTAAATCTTTGGTGAACCCTTCATGAGCTTATTCTAACGAGTTACGAAGTGCAGCTTGATCCTTAGAGCTATCCATGTTCATCGCATATTTCTACACATGTGATCTCTATTAGCTAAGTTCAAGGCAATGAAATGTCAGTTTGACATGAGAAAGTGTGCTAAGCCAACTAATGTTGGTGTAATAGGTTGCAACAAGGTCAATCTTCTTTTAATCTAAAACACATGTCTTTTGTGAGCCCTTCATGAGCTTAAATCTTTGGTGAACCCTTCATGAGCTTATTCTAACGAGTTATGAAGTGCAGCTTGATCCTTAGAGCTATGCATGTTCATAGCATATTTCTACACATGTGATCCCTATTAGCTAAGGTCATGGCAATGAAATGTCAATTTGACATGAGAAAGTATGCTAAGCCAACTAAGGGTAGTGTAATAGGTTGCAACAAGGACAATCTTCTACAATGTAAAAGTCATGTCTTTTGTGAGCCCTTCATTAGCTCATGTTTTTGGTGAACCCTTCATAAGCTTATTCTAACGAGTTATGAAGTGAAGTTTGATCCTTAGAGCTATCCATGTTAAAATCATACTTCTACACATGTGATCTCTATTAGCTAAGTTCAAGGCAATGAAATGTCAGTTTGACATGAGAAAGTGTGCTAAGCCAACTAATCGTGGTGTAATAGGTTGCAACAAGGTTAATCTTCTGTTAAACTAAGAGCCATGTCTTTTGTGAGCCCTTCATGAGCTTAAATCTTTGGTGAACCCTTCATGAGCTTATTCTAACGAGTTATGAAGTGCAGCTTGATCCATAGAGCTATCCATGTTCAAAGCATATTTCTACACATGTGATCCCTATTAGCTAAGGTCATGGCAATGAAATGTCAATTTGACATGAGAAAGTATGCTAATCCAACAAAGGGTGGTGTAATAGGTTGCAACAAGGACAATCTTCTACAATCTAAAAGTTATGTCTTTTGTGAGCCCTTCATGAGCTCATATTTTTGGTGAACCCTTCATGAGCTTATTCTAACGAGTTATTAAGCGAAGTTTGATCCTTAGAGCTATCCATGTTAAAATCATACTTCTACACATGTGATCTCTATTAGCTAAGTTCAAGGCAATGAAATGTCAGTTTGACATGAGAAAGTGTGCTAAGCCAACTAATGTTGGTGTAATAGGTTGCAACAAGGTCAATCTTCTTTTAATCTAAAAGACATGTCTTTTGTGAGCCCTTCATGAGCTTAAATCTTTGGTGAACCCTTCATGAGCTTATTTTAACGAGTTATGAAGTGCAGCTTGATCCTTAGAGCTATGCATGTTCATAGCATATTTCTACACATGTGATCCCTATTAGCTAAGGTCATGGCAATGAAATGTCAATTTGACATGAGAAAGTATTCTAAGCCAACTAAGGGTAGTGTAATAGGTTGCAAAAAGGACAATCTTCTACAATGTAAAAGTCATGTCTTTTGTGAGCCCTTCATTAGCTCATGTTTTTGGTGAACCCTTCATGAGCTTATTCTAACGAGTTATGAAGTGAAGTTTGATCCTTAGAGCTATCCATGTTAAAATCATACTTCTACACATGTGATCTCTATTAGCTAAGTTCAAGGCAATGAAATGTCAGTTTGACATGAGAAAGTGTGCTAAGCCAACTAAAGGTGGTGTAATAGGTTGCAACAAGGTCAATCTTCTGTTAAACTAAAAGTCATGTCTTTTGTGAGCCCTTCATGAGCTTAAATCTTTGGTGAACCCTTCATGAGCTTATTCTAACGAGTTACGAAGTGCAGCTTGATCCTTAGAGCTATCCATGTTCATCGCATATTTCTACACATGTGATCTCTATTAGCTAAGTTCAAGGCAATGAAATGTCAGTTTGACATGAGAAAGTGTGCTAAGCCAACTAATGTTGGTGTAATAGGTTGCAACAAGGTCAATCTTCTTTTAATCTAAAACACATGTCTTTTGTGAGCCCTTCATGAGCTTAAATCTTTGGTGAACCCTTCATGAGCTTATTCTAACGAGTTATGAAGTGCAGCTTGATCCTTAGAGCTATGCATGTTCATAGCATATTTCTACACATGTGATCCCTATTAGCTAAGGTCATGGCAATGAAATGTCAATTTGACATGAGAAAGTATTCTAAGCCAACTAAGGGTAGTGTAATAGGTTGCAACAAGGACAATCTTCTACAATGTAAAAGTCATGTCTTTTGTGAGCCCTTCATTAGCTCATGTTTTTGGTGAACCCTTCATAAGCTTATTCTAACGAGTTATGAAGTGAAGTTTGATCCTTAGAGCTATCCATGTTAAAATCATACTTCTACACATGTGATCTCTATTAGCTAAGTTCAAGGCAATGAAATGTCAGTTTGACATGAGAAAGTGTGCTAAGCCAACTAATCGTGGTGTAATAGGTTGCAACAAGGTTAATCTTCTGTTAAACTAAGAGCCATGTCTTTTGTGAGCCCTTCATGAGCTTAAATCTTTGGTGAACCCTTCATGAGCTTATTCTAACGAGTTATGAAGTGCAGCTTGATCCATAGAGCTATCCATGTTCAAAGCATATTTCTACACATGTGATCCCTATTAGCTAAGGTCATGGCAATGAAATGTCAATTTGACATGAGAAAGTATGCTAATCCAACAAAGGGTGGTGTAATAGGTTGCAACAAGGACAATCTTCTACAATCTAAAAGTTATGTCTTTTGTGAGCCCTTCATGAGCTCATATTTTTGGTGAACCCTTCATGAGCTTATTCTAACGAGTTATTAAGCGAAGTTTGATCCTTAGAGCTATCCATGTTAAAATCATACTTCTACACATGTGATCTCTATTAGCTAAGTTCAAGGCAATGAAATGTCAGTTTGACATGAGAAAGTGTGCTAAGCCAACTAATGTTGGTGTAATAGGTTGCAACAAGGTCAATCTTCTTTTAATCTAAAAGACATGTCTTTTGTGAGCCCTTCATGAGCTTAAATCTTTGGTGAACCCTTCATGAGCTTATTCTAACGAGTTATGAAGTGCAACTTGATCCTTAGAGCTATGCATGTTCATAGCATATTTCTACACATGTGATCCCTATTAGCTAAGGTCATGGCAATGAAATGTCAATTTGACATGAGAAAGTATGCTAAGCCAACTAAGGGTAGTGTAATAGGTTGCAAAAAGGACAATCTTCTATCATGTAAAAGTCATGTCTTTTGTGAGCCCTTCATTAGCTCATGTTTTTGGTGAACCCTTCATGAGCTTATTCTAACGAGTTATGAAGTGAAGTTTGATCCTTAGAGCTATCCATGTTAAAATCATACTTCTACACATGTGATCTCTATTAGCTAAGTTCAAGGCAATGAAATGTCAGTTTGACATGAGAAAGTGTGCTAAGCCAACTAAAGGTGGTGTAATAGGTTGCAACAAGGTCAATCTTCTGTTAAACTAAAAGTCATGTCTTTTGTGAGCCCTTCATGAGCTTAAATCTTTGGTGAACCCTTCATGAGCTTATTCTAACGAGTTACGAAGTGCAGCTTGATCCTTAGAGCTATCCATGTTCATCGCATATTTCTACACATGTGATCTCTATTAGCTAAGTTCAAGGCAATGAAATGTCAGTTTGACATGAGAAAGTGTGCTAAGCCAACTAATGTTGGTGTAATAGGTTGCAACAAGGTCAATCTTCTTTTAATCTAAAACACATGTCTTTTGTGAGCCCTTCATGAGCTTAAATCTTTGGTGAACCCTTCATGAGCTTATTCTAACGAGTTATGAAGTGCAGCTTGATCCTTAGAGCTATGCATGTTCATAGCATATTTCTACACATATGATCCCTATTAGCTAAGGTCATGGCAATGAAATGTCAATTTGACATGAGAAAGTATTCTAAGCCAACTAAGGGTAGTGTAATAGGTTGCAACAAGGACAATCTTCTACAATGTAAAAGTCATGTCTTTTGTGAGCCCTTCATTAGCTCATGTTTTTGGTGAACCCTTCCTAAGCTTATTCTAACGAGTTATGAAGTGAAGTTTGATCCTTAGAGCTATCCATGTTAAAATCATACTTCTACACATGTGATCTTTATTAGCTAAGTTCAAGGCCATGAAATGTCAGTTTGACATGAGAAAGTGTGCTAAGCCAACTAATGTCGGTGTAATAGGTTGCAACAAGGTCAATCTTCTGTTAATCTAAAAGCCATGTATTTTGTGAGCCCTTCATGAGCTTAAATCTTTGGTGAACCCTTCATGAGCTTATTCTAACGAGTTATGAAGTGCAGCTTGATCCTTAGAGCTATCCATGTTCATAGCATATTTCTACTCATGTGATCCCTATTAGCTAAGGTCATGGCAATGAAATGTCAATTTGACATGAGAAAGTATTCTAAGCCAACTAAGGGTAGTGTAATAGGTTGCAACAAGGACAATCTTCTACAATGTAAAAGTCATGTCTTTTGTGAGCCCTTCATTAGCTCATGTTTTTGGTGAACCCTTCATGAGCTTATTCTAACGAGTTATGAAGTGAAGTTTGATCCTTAGAGCTATCCATGTTAAAATCATACTTCTACACATGTGATCTCTATTAGCTAAGTTCAAGGCAATGAAATGTCAGTTTGACATGAGAAAGTGTGCTAAGCCAACTAAGGGTGGTGTAATAGGTTGCAACAAGGTCAATCTTCTGTTAAACTAAAAGTCATGTCTTTTGTGAGCCCTTCATGAGCTTAAATCTTTGGTGAACCCTTCATGAGCTTATTCTAACGAGTTACGAAGTGCAGCTTGATCCTTAGAGCTATCCATGTTCATCGCATATTTCTACACATATGATCCCTATTAGCTAAGGTCTTGGCAATGAAATGTCAATTTGACATGAGAAAGTATGCTAAGCCAACTAAGGGTGGTGTAATAGGTTGCAACAAGGATAATCTTCTACAATGTAAAATTCATGTCTTTTGTAAGCCCTTCATTAGCTCATGTTTTTGGTGAACCCTTCCTAAGCTTATTCTAACGAGTTATGAAGTGAAGTTTGATCCTTAGAGCTATCCATGTTAAAATTATACTTTTACACATGTGATCTCTATTAGCTAAGTTTAAGGCAATGAAATGTCAGTTTGACATGAGAAAGTGTGCTAAGCCAACTAATGTTGGTGTAATAGGTTGCAACAAGGTCAATCTTCTGTTAATCTAAAAGCCATGTCTTTTGTGAGCCCTTCATGAGCTTAAATCTTTGGTGAACCCTTCATGAGCTTATTCTAACGAGTTATGAAGTGCAGCTTGATCCTTAGAGCTATCCATGTTCATAGCATATTTCTACACATATGATCCCTATTAGCTAAGGTCATGGCAATGAAATGTCAATTTGACATGAGAAAGTATTCTAAGCCAACTAAGGGTAGTGTAATAGGTTGCAACAAGGACAATCTTCTACAATGTAAAAGTCATGTCTTTTGTGAGCCCTTCATTAGCTCATGTTTTTGGTGAACCCTTCATAAGCTTATTCTAACGAGTTATGAAGTGAAGTTTGATCCTTAGAGCTATCCATGTTAAAATCATACTTCTACACATGTGATCTCTATTAGCTAAGTTCAAGGCAATGAAATGTCAGTTTGACATGAGAAAGTGTGCTAAGCCAACTAAGGGTTGCAACAAGGTCAATCTTCTGTTAAACTAAAAGTCATGTCTTTTGTGAGCCCTTCATGAGCTTAAATATTTGGTGAACCCTTCATGAGCTTATTCTAACGAGTTACGAAGTGCAGCTTGATCCTTAGAGCTATCCATATTCATAGCATATTTCTACACATGAGATCCCTATTAGCTAAGCTCTTGGCAATGAAATGTCAATTTGACATGAGAAAGTATGCTAAGCCAACTAAGGGCGGTGTAATAGGTTGCAACAAGGTCAATCTTCTGTTAAACTAAAAGTCATGTCTTTTGTGAGCCCTTCATGAGCTTAAATCTTTGGTGAACCCTTCATGAGCTTATTCTAACGAGTTACGAAGTGCAGCTTGATCCTTAGAGCTATCCATGTTCATCGCATATTTCTACACATGTGATCTCTATTAGCTAAGTTCAAGGCAATGAAATGTCAGTTTGACATGAGAAAGTGTGCTAAGCCAACTAATGTTGGTGTAATAGGTTGCAACAAGGTCAATCTTCTTTTAATCTAAAATACATGTCTTTTGTGAGCCCTTCATGAGCTTAAATCTTTGGTGAACCCTTCATGAGCTTATTCTAACGAGTTATGAAGTGCAGCTTGATCCTTAGAGCTATGCATGTTCATAGCATATTTCTACACATGTGATCCCTATTAGCTAAGGTCATGGCAATGAAATGTCAATTTGACATGAGAAAGTATTCTAAGCCAACTAAGGGTAGTGTAATAGGTTGCAACAAGGACAATCTTCTACAATGTAAAAGTCATGTCTTTTGTGAGCCCTTCATTAGCTCATGTTTTTGGTGAACCCTTCCTAAGCTTATTCTAACGAGTTATGAAGTGAAGTTTGATCCTTAGAGCTATCCATGTTAAAATCATACTTCTACACATGTGATCTTTATTAGCTAAGTTCAAGGCCATGAAATGTCAGTTTGACATGAGAAAGTGTGCTAAGCCAACTAATGTCGGTGTAATAGGTTGCAACAAGGTCAATCTTCTGTTAAACTAAAAGTCATGTCTTTTGTGAGCCCTTCATGAGCTTAAATCTTTGGTGAACCCTTCATGAGCTTATTCTAACGAGTTACGAAGTGCAGCTTGATCCTTAGAGCTCTCCATGTTCATAGCATATTTCTACACATGTGATCCCTATTAGCTAAGGTCTTGGCAATGAAATGTCAATTTGACATGAGAAAGTATGCTAAGCCAACTAAGGGTGGTGTAATAGGTTGCAACAAGGACAATCTTCTACAATGTAAAAGTCATGTCTTTTGTGAGCCCTTCATTAGCTCATGTTTTTGGTGAACCCTTCCTGAGCTTATTCTAACGAGTTATGAAGTGAAGTTTGATCCTTAGAGCTATCCATGTTAAAATCATACTTCTACACATGTGATCGCTTTTAGCTAAGTTCAAGGCAATGAAATGTCAGTTTGACATGAGAAAGTGTGCTAAGCCAACAAATGGTGGTGTAATAGGTTGCAACAAGGTTAATCTTCTGTTAAACTAAAAGCCATGTCTTTTGTGAGCCCTTCATGAGCTTAAATCTTTGGTGAACCCTTCATGAGCTTATTCTAACGAGTTATGAAGTGCAGCTTGATCCATAGAGCTATCCATGTTCAAAGCATATTTCTACACATGTGATCCCTATTAGCTAAGGTCAGGGTAATGAAAAGTCAATTTGACATGAGAAAATATGCTAATCCAACAAAGGGTGGTGTAATAGGTTGCAACAAGGACAATCTTCTACAATGTAAAAGTCATGTCTTTTGTGAGCCCTTCATTAGCTCATGTTTTTAGTGAACCCTTCATGAGCTTATTCTAACGAGTTATGAAGTGAAGTTTGATCCTTAGAGCTATCCATGTTAAAATCATACTTCTACACATGTGATCTCTATTAGCTAAGTTTAAGGCAATGAAATGTCAGTTTGACATGAGAAAGTGTGCTAAGCCAACTAATGTTGGTGTAATAGGTTGCAACAAGGTCAATCTTCTGTTAATCTAAAAGCCATGTCTTTTGTGAGCCCTTCATGAGCTCATGTTTTTGGTGAACCCTTCCTGAGCTTATTCTAACGAGTTATGAAGTGAAGTTTGATCCTTAGAGCTTTCCATGTTAAATTCATACTTCTACACATGTGATCTCTATTAGCTAAGTTCAAGGCAATGAAATGTCAGTTTGACATGAGAAAGTGTGCTAAGCCAACTAATGGTGGTGTAATAGGTTGCAACAAGTTAATCTTCTGTTAAACTAAGAGCCATGTCTTTTGTGAGCCCTTCATGAGCTTAAATCTTTGGTGAACCCTTCATGAGCTTATTCTAACGAGTTATGAAGTGCAACTTGATCCATAGAGCTATCCATGTTCAAAGCATATTTCTACACATGTGATCCCTATTAGCTAAGGTCATGGTAATGAAAAGTCAATTTGACATGAGAAAATATGCTAATCCAACAAAGGGTGGTGTAATAGGTTGCAACAAGGACAATCTTCTACAATGTAAAAGTCATGTCTTTTGTGAGCCCTTCATTAGCTCATGTTTTTAGTGAACCCTTCATGAGCTTATTCTAACGAGTTATGAAGTGAAGTTTGATCCTTAGAGCTATCCATGTTAAAATCATACTTCTACACATGTGATCTCTATTAGCTAAGTTTAAGGCAATGAAATGTCAGTTTGACATGAGAAAGTGTGCTAAGCCAACTAATGTTGGTGTAATAGGTTGCAACAAGGTCAATCTTCTGTTAATCTAAAAGCCATGTCTTTTGTGAGCCCTTCATGAGCTCATGTTTTTGGTGAACCCTTCCTGAGCTTATTCTAACGAGTTATGAAGTGAAGTTTGATCCTTAGAGCTTTCCATGTTAAATTCATACTTCTACACATGTGATCTCTATTAGCTAAGTTCAAGGCAATGAAATGTCAGTTTGACATGAGAAAGTGTGCTAAGCCAACTAATGGTGGTGTAATAGGTTGCAACAAGTTAATCTTCTGTTAAACTAAGAGCCATGTCTTTTGTGAGCCCTTCATGAGCTTAAATCTTTGGTGAACCCTTCATGAGCTTATTCTAACGAGTTATGAAGTGCAACTTGATCCATAGAGCTATCCATGTTCAAAGCATATTTCTACACATGTGATCCCTATTAGCTAAGGTCATGGCAATGAAAAGTCAATTTGACATGAGAAAGTATGCTAATCCAACAAAGGGTGGTGTAATAGGTTGCAACAAGGACAATCTTCTACAATGTAAAAGTCATGTCTTTTGTGAGCCCTTCATTAGCTCATGTTTTTGGTGAACCCTTCCTGAGCTTATTCTAACGAGTTATGAAGTGAAGTTTGATCCTTAGAGCTATCCATGTTAAAATCATACTTCTACACATGTGATCGCTTTTAGCTAAGTTCAAGGCAATGAAATGTCAGTTTGACATGAGAAAGTGTGCTAAGCCAACAAATGGTGGTGTAATAGGTTGCAACAAGGTTAATCTTCTGTTAAACTAAAAGCCATGTCTTTTGTGAGCCCTTCATGAGCTTAAATCTTTGGTGAACCCTTCATGAGCTTATTCTAACGAGTTATGAAGTGCAGCTTGATCCATAGAGCTATCCATGTTCAAAGCATATTTCTACACATGTGATCCCTATTAGCTAAGGTCATGGTAATGAAAAGTCAATTTGACATGAGAAAATATGCTAATCCAACAAAGGGTGGTGTAATAGGTTGCAACAAGGACAATCTTCTACAATGTAAAAGTCATGTCTTTTGTGAGCCCTTCATTAGCTCATGTTTTTAGTGAACCCTTCATGAGCTTATTCTAACGAGTTATGAAGTGAAGTTTGATCCTTAGAGCTATCCATGTTAAAATCATACTTCTACACATGTGATCTCTATTAGCTAAGTTTAAGGCAATGAAATGTCAGTTTGACATGAGAAAGTGTGCTAAGCCAACTAATGTTGGTGTAATAGGTTGCAACAAGGTCAATCTTCTGTTAATCTAAAAGCCATGTCTTTTGTGAGCCCTTCATGAGCTCATGTTTTTGGTGAACCCTTCCTGAGCTTATTCTAACGAGTTATGAAGTGAAGTTTGATCCTTAGAGCTTTCCATGTTAAATTCATACTTCTACACATGTGATCTCTATTAGCTAAGTTCAAGGCAATGAAATGTCAGTTTGACATGAGAAAGTGTGCTAAGCCAACTAATGGTGGTGTAATAGGTTGCAACAAGGTCAATCTTCTGTTAAACTAAAAGCCATGTCTTTTGTGAGCCCTTCATGAGCTTAAATCTTTGGTGAACCCTTCATGAGCTTATTCTAACGAGTTATGAAGTGCAACTTGATCCATAGAGCTATCCATGTTCAAAGCATATTTCTACACATGTGATCCCTATTAGCTAAGGTCATGGTAATGAAAAGTCAATTTGACATGAGAAAATATGCTAATCCAACAAAGGGTGGTGTAATAGGTTGCAACAAGGACAATCTTCTACAATGTAAAAGTCATGTCTTTTGTGAGCCCTTCATTAGCTCATGTTTTTAGTGAACCCTTCATGAGCTTATTCTAACGAGTTATGAAGTGAAGTTTGATCCTTAGAGCTATCCATGTTAAAATCATACTTCTACACATGTGATCTCTATTAGCTAAGTTTAAGGCAATGAAATGTCAGTTTGACATGAGAAAGTGTGCTAAGCCAACTAATGTTGGTGTAATAGGTTGCAACAAGGTCAATCTTCTGTTAATCTAAAAGCCATGTCTTTTGTGAGCCCTTCATGAGCTCATGTTTTTGGTGAACCCTTCCTGAGCTTATTCTAACGAGTTATGAAGTGAAGTTTGATCCTTAGAGCTTTCCATGTTAAATTCATACTTCTACACATGTGATCTCTATTAGCTAAGTTCAAGGCAATGAAATGTCAGTTTGACATGAGAAAGTGTGCTAAGCCAACTAATGGTGGTGTAATAGGTTGCAACAAGTTAATCTTCTGTTAAACTAAGAGCCATGTCTTTTGTGAGCCCTTCATGAGCTTAAATCTTTGGTGAACCCTTCATGAGCTTATTCTAACGAGTTATGAAGTGCAACTTGATCCATAGAGCTATCCATGTTCAAAGCATATTTCTACACATGTGATCCCTATTAGCTAAGGTCATGGCAATGAAAAGTCAATTTGACATGAGAAAGTATGCTAATCCAACAAAGGGTGGTGTAATAGGTTGCAACAAGGACAATCTTCTACAATGTAAAAGTCATGTCTTTTGTGAGCCCTTCATTAGCTCATGTTTTTGGTGAACCCTTCATGAGCTTATTCTAACGAGTTATGAAGTGAAGTTTGATCCTTAGAGCTATCCATGTTAAAATCATACTTCTACACATGTGATCTCTATTAGCTAAGTTTAAGGCAATGAAATGTCAGTTTGACATGAGAAAGTGTGCTAAGCCAACTAATGTTGGTGTAATAGGTTGCAACAAGGTCAATCTTCTGTTAATCTAAAAGCCATGTCTTTTGTGAGCCCTTCATGAGCTTAAATCTTTGGTGAACCCTTCATGAGCTTATTCTAACGAGTTATGAAGTGCAGCTTGATCCTTAGAGCTATCCATGTTCATAGCATATTTCTACACATATGATCCCTATTAGCTAAGGTCATGGCAATGAAATGTCAATTTGACATGAGAAAGTATTCTAAGCCAACTAAGGGTAGTGTAATAGGTTGCAACAAGAACAATCTTCTACAATGTAAAAGTCATGTCTTTTGTGAGCCCTTCATTAGCTCATGTTTTTGGTGAACCCTTCCTGAGCTTATTCTAACGAGTTATGAAGTGAAGTTTGATCCTTAGAGCTATCCATGTTAAAATCATACTTCTACACATGTGATCTCTATTAGCTAAGTTCAAGGCAATGAAATGTCAGTTTGACATGAGAAAGTGTGCTAAGCCAACTAATGGTGGTGTAATAGGTTGCAACAAGGTCAATCTTCTGTTAAACTAAAAGCCATGTCTTTTGTGAGCCCTTCATGAGCTTAAATCTTTGGTGAACCCTTCATGAGCTTATTTTAACGAGTTATAAAGTGCAGCTTGATCCATAGAGCTATCCATGTTCAAAGCATATTTCTACACATGTGATCCCTATTAGCTAAGGTCATGGCAATGAAAAGTCAATTTGACATGAGAAAGTATGCTAATCAAACTAAGGGTGGTGTAATAGGTTGCAACAAGGACAATCTTCTACAATGTATAAGTCATGTCTTTTGTGAGCCCTTCATTAGCTCATGTTTTTGGTGAACCCTTCATGAGCTAATTCTAACGAGTTATGAAGTGCAGCTTGATCCTTAGAGCTATCTATGTTCATAGCATATTTCTAGACATATGATCCCTATTAGCTAAGGTCATGGCAATGAAATGTCAATTTGACATGAGAAAGTATTCTAAGCCAACTAAGGGTAGTGTAATAGGTTGCAACAAGGACAATCTTCTACAATGTAAAAGTCATGTCTTTTGTGAGCCCTTCATTAGCTCATGTTTTTGGTGAACCCTTCCTGAGCTTATTCTAACGAGTTATGAAGTGAAGTTTGATCCTTAGAGCTATCCATGTTAAAATCATACTTCTACACATGTGATCTCTATTAGCTAAGTTCAAGGCAATGAAATGTCAGTTTGACATGAGAAAGTGTGCTAAGCCAACTAATGGTGGTGTAATAGGTTGCAACAAGGTCAATCTTCTGTTAAACTAAAAGCCATGTCTTTTGTGAGCCCTTCATGAGCTTAAATCTTTGGTGAACCCTTCATGAGCTTATTCTAACGAGTTATGAAGTGCAGCTTGATCCATAGAGCTATCCATGTTCAAAGCATATTTCTACACATGTGATCCCTATTAGCTAAGGTCATGGCAATGAAAAGTCAATTTGACATGAGAAAGTATGCTAATCAAACTAAGGGTGGTGTAATAGGTTGCAACAAGGACAATCTTCTACAATGTAAAAGTCATGTCTTTTGTGAGCCCTTCATTAGCTCATGTTTTTGGTGAACCCTTCATGAGCTAATTCTAACGAGTTATGAAGTGAAGTTTGATCCTTAGAGCTATCCATGTTAAAATCATACTTCTACACATGTGATCTCTATTAGCTAAGTTCAAGGCAATGAAATGTCCGTTTGACATGAGAAAGTGTGCTAAGCCAACTAATATTGGTGTAATAGGTTGCAACAAGGTCAATCTTCTGTTAAACTAAAAGTCATGTCTTTTGTGAGCCCTTCATGAGCTTAAATCTTTGGTGAACCCTTCATGAGCTCATTCTAACGAGTTACGAAGTGCAGCTTGATCCTTAGAGCTATGCATGTTCATAGCATATTTCTACACATGTGATCCCTATTAGCTAAGGTCATGGCAATGAAAAGTCAATTTGACATGAGAAAGTATTCTAAGCCAACTAAGGGTAGTGTAATAGGTTGCAACAAGGACAATCTTCTACAATGTAAAAGTCATGTCTTTTGTGAGCCCTTCATTAGCTCATGTTTTTGGTGAACCCTTCATGAGCTTATTCTAACGAGTTATGAAGTGAAGTTTGATCCTTAGAGCTATCCATGTTAAAATCATACTTCTACACATGTGATCTCTATTAGCTAAGTTCAAGGCAATGAAATGTCAGTTTGACATGAGAAAGTGTGCTAAGCCAACTAAGGGTGGTGTAATAGGTTGCAACAAGGTCAATCTTCTGTTAAACTAAAAGGCATGTCTTTTGTGAGCCCTTCATGAGCTTAAATCTTTGGTGAACCCTTCATGAGCTTATTCTAACGAGTTACGAAGTGCAGCTTGATCCTTAGAGCTATCCATGTTCATCGCATATTTCTACACATGTGATCCCTATTAGCTAAGGTCTTGGCAATGAAATGTCAATTTGACATGAGAAAGTATGCTAAGCCAACTAAGGGTTGTGTAATAGGTTGCAACAAGGACAATCTTCTACAATGTAAAAGTCATGTCTTTTGTGAGCCCTTCATTAGCTCATGTTTTTGGTGAACCCTTCCTAAGCTTATTCTAACGAGTTATGAAGTGAAGTTTGATCCTTAGAGCTATCCATGTTAAAATCATACTTCTACACATGTGATCTCTATTAGCTAAGTTTAAGGCAATGAAATGTCAGTTTGACATGAGAAAGTGTGCTAAGCCAACTAATGTTGGTGTAATAAGTTGCAACAAGGTCAATCTTCTGTTAATCTAAAAGCCATGTCTTTTGTGAGCCCTTCATGAGCTTAAATCTTTGGTGAACCCTTCATGAGCTTATTCTAACGAGTTATGAAGTGCAGCTTGATTCTTAGAGCTATGCATGTTCATAGCTTATATCTACACATGTGATCCCTATTAGCTAAGGTCATGGCAATGAAAAGTCAATTTGACATGAGAAAGTATGCTAATCCAACAAAGGGTGGTGTAATAGGTTGCAACAAGGACAATCTTCTACAATGTAAAAGTCATGTCTTTTGTGAGCCCTTCATTAGCTCATGTTTTTAGTGAACCCTTCATGAGCTTATTCTAACGAGTTATGAAGTGAAGTTTGATCCTTAGAGCTATCCATGTTAAAATCATACTTCTACACATGTGATCGCTATTAGCTAAGTTCAAGGCAATGAAATGTCAGTTTGACCTGAGAAAGTGTGCTAAGCCAACAAATGGTGGTGTAATAGGTTGCAACAAGGTTAATCTTCTGTTAAACTAAAAGCCATGTCTTTTGTGAGCCCTTCATGAGCTTAAATCTTTGGTGAACCCTTCATGAGCTTATTCTAACGAGTTACGAAGTGCAGCTTGATCCTTAGAGCTATCCATGTTCATCGCATATTTCTACACATGTGATCCCTATTAGCTAAGGTCTTGGCAATGAAATGTCAATTTGACATGAGAAAGTATGCTAAGCCAACTAAGGGTTGTGTAATAGGTTGCAACAAGGACAATCTTCTACAATGTAAAAGTCATGTCTTTTGTGAGCCCTTCATTAGCTCATGTTTTTGGTGAACCCTTCCTAAGCTTATTCTAACGAGTTATGAAGTGAAGTTTGATCCTTAGAGCTATCCATGTTAAAATCATACTTCTACACATGTGATCTCTATTAGCTAAGTTTAAGGCAATGAAATGTCAGTTTGACATGAGAAAGTGTGCTAAGCCAACTAATGTTGGTGTAATAAGTTGCAACAAGGTCAATCTTCTGTTAATCTAAAAGCCATGTCTTTTGTGAGCCCTTCATGAGCTTAAATCTTTGGTGAACCCTTCATGAGCTTATTCTAACAAGTTACGAAGTGCAGCTTGATCCTTAGAGCTATCCATGTTCATAGCATATTTCTACACATGTGATCCCTATTAGCTAAGGTCATGGCAATGAAATGTCAATTTGACATGAGAAAGTATGCTAAGCCAACTAAGGGTTGTGTAATAGGTTGCAACAAGGACAATCTTCTACAATGTAAAAGTCATGTCTTTTGTGAGCCCTTCATTAGCTCATGTTTTTGGTGAACCCTTCATGAGCTTATTCTAACGAGTTATGAAGTGAAGTTTGATCCTTAGAGCTATCCATGTTAAAATCATACTTCTACACATGTGATCTCTATTAGCTAAGTTTAAGGCAATGAAATGTCAGTTTGACATGAGAAAGTGTGCTAAGCCAACTAATGTTGGTGTAATAAGTTGCAACAAGGTCAATCTTCTGTTAATCTAAAAGCCATGTCTTTTGTGAGCCCTTCATGATCTTAAATCTTTGGTGAACCCTTCATGAGCTTATTCTAACGAGTTATGAAGTGCAGCTTGATCCTTAGAGCTATGCATGTTCATAGCATACATCTACACATGTGATCCCTATTAGCTAAGGTCATGGCAATGAAACGTCAATTTGACATGAGAAAGTATGCTAATCCAACAAAGGGTGGTGTAATAGGTTGCAACAAGGACAATCTTCTACAATGTAAAAGTCATGTCTTTTGTGAGCCCTTCATTAGCTCATGTTTTTAGTGAACCCTTCATGAGCTTATTCTCACGAGTTATGAAGTGAAGTTTGATCCTTAGAGCTATCCATGTTAAAATCATACTTCTACACATGTGATCGCTATTAGCTAAGTTCAAGGCAATGAAATGTCAGTTTGACATGAGAAAGTGTGCTAAGCCAACAAATGGTGGTGTAATAGGTTGCAACAAGGTTAATCTTCTGTTAAACTAAAAGCCATGTCTTTTGTGAGCCCTTCATGAGCTTAAATCTTTGGTGAACCCTTCATGAGCTTATTCTAACGAGTTATGAAGTGCAGCTTGATCCATAGAGCTATCCATGTTCATCGCATATTTCTACACATGTGATCCCTATTAGCTAAGGTCTTGGCAATGAAATGTCAATTTGACATGAGAAAGTATGCTAAGCCAACTAAGGGTTGTGTAATAGGTTGCAACAAGGACAATCTTCTACAATGTAAAAGTCATGTCTTTTGTGAGCCCTTCATTAGCTCATGTTTTTGGTGAACCCTTCCTAAGCTTATTCTAACGAGTTATGAAGTGAAGTTTGATCCTTAGAGCTATCCATGTTAAAATCATACTTCTACACATGTGATCTCTATTAGCTAAGTTTAAGGCAATGAAATGTCAGTTTGACATGAGAAAGTGTGCTAAGCCAACTAATGTTGGTGTAATAAGTTGCAACAAGGTCAATCTTCTGTTAATCTAAAAGCCATGTCTTTTGTGAGCCCTTCATGAGCTTAAATCTTTGGTGAACCCTTCATGAGCTTATTCTAACAAGTTACGAAGTGCAGCTTGATCCTTAGAGCTATCCATGTTCATAGCATATTTCTACACATGTGATCCCTATTAGCTAAGGTCATGGCAATGAAATGTCAATTTGACATGAGAAAGTATGCTAAGCCAACTAAGGGTTGTGTAATAGGTTGCAACAAGGACAATCTTCTACAATGTAAAAGTCATGTCTTTTGTGAGCCCTTCATTAGCTCATGTTTTTGGTGAACCCTTCATGAGCTTATTCTAACGAGTTATGAAGTGAAGTTTGATCCTTAGAGCTATCCATGTTAAAATCATACTTCTACACATGTGATCTCTATTAGCTAAGTTTAAGGCAATGAAATGTCAGTTTGACATGAGAAAGTGTGCTAAGCCAACTAATGTTGGTGTAATAAGTTGCAACAAGGTCAATCTTCTGTTAATCTAAAAGCCATGTCTTTTGTGAGCCCTTCATGATCTTAAATCTTTGGTGAACCCTTCATGAGCTTATTCTAACGAGTTATGAAGTGCAGCTTGATCCTTAGAGCTATGCATGTTCATAGCATACATCTACACATGTGATCCCTATTAGCTAAGGTCATGGCAATGAAACGTCAATTTGACATGAGAAAGTATGCTAATCCAACAAAGGGTGGTGTAATAGGTTGCAACAAGGACAATCTTCTACAATGTAAAAGTCATGTCTTTTGTGAGCCCTTCATTAGCTCATGTTTTTAGTGAACCCTTCATGAGCTTATTCTCACGAGTTATGAAGTGAAGTTTGATCCTTAGAGCTATCCATGTTAAAATCATACTTCTACACATGTGATCGCTATTAGCTAAGTTCAAGGCAATGAAATGTCAGTTTGACATGAGAAAGTGTGCTAAGCCAACAAATGGTGGTGTAATAGGTTGCAACAAGGTTAATCTTCTGTTAAACTAAAAGCCATGTCTTTTGTGAGCCCTTCATGAGCTTAAATCTTTGGTGAACCCTTCATGAGCTTATTCTAACGAGTTATGAAGTGCAGCTTGATCCATAGAGCTATCCATGTTCAAAGCATATTTCTACACATGTGATCCCTATTAGCTAAGGTCATGGCAATGAAAAGTCAATTTGACATGAGAAAGTATGCTAATCCAACAAAGGGTGGTGTAATAGGTTTTAATAAGGACAATCTTCTACAATCTAAAAGTTATGTCTTTTGTGAGCCCTTCATGAGCTCATATTTTTGGTGAACCCTTCATGAGCTTATTCTAACGAGTTATTAAGTGAAGTTTGATCCTTAGAGCTATCCATGTTAAAATCATACTTCTACACATGTGATCTCTATTAGCTAAGTTCAAGGCAATGAAATGTCCGTTTGACATGAGAAAGTGTGCTAAGCCAACTAATGGTGGTGTAATAGGTTGCAACAAGGTTAATCTTCTGTTAAACTAAAAGCCATGTCTTTTGTGAGCCCTTCATGAGCTTAAATCTTTGGTGAACCCTTCATGAGCTTATTCTAACGAGTTATGAAGTGCAGCTTGATCCATAGAGCTATCCATGTTCAAAGCATATTTCTACACATGTGATCCCTATTAGCTAAGGTCATGGCAATGAAAAGTCAATTTGACATGAGAAAGTATGCTAATCCAACAAAGGGTAGTGTAATAGGTTGCAACAAGGACAATCTTCTACAATGTAAAAGTCATGTCTTTTGTGAGCCCTTCATCAGCTCATGTTTTTGGTGAACACTTCATGAGCTTATGCTAACGAGTTATGAAGTGAAGTTTGATCCTTTGAGCTATCCATGTTAAAATCATACTTCTACACATGTGATCTCTATTAGCTAAGTTCAAGGCAATGAAATGTCAGTTTGACATGAGAAAGTGTGCTAAGCCAACTAATGGTTGTGTAATAGGTTGCAACAAGGTCAATCTTCTGTTAAACTAAAAGCCATGTCTTTTGTGAGCCCTTCATGAGCTTAAATCTTTGGTGAACCCTTCATGAGCTTATTCTAACGAGTTATGAAGTGCAGCTTGATCCATAGAGCTATCCATGTTCAAAGCATATTTCTACACATGTGATCCCTATTAGCTAAGGTCATGGCAATGAAAAGTCAATTTGACATGAGAAAGTATGCTAATCAAACTAAGGGTGGTGTAATAGGTTGCAACAAGGACAATCTTCTACAATGTAAAAGTCATGTCTTTTGTGAGCCCTTCATTAGCTCATGTTTTTGGTGAACCCTTCATGAGCTTATTCTAACGAGTTATGAAGTGCAGCTTGGTCCATAGAGCTATCAATGTTCAAAGAATATTTCTACACATGTGATCCCTATTAGCTAAGGTCATGGCAATGAAATGTCAATTTGACATGAGAAAGTACGCTAATCCAACAAAGGGTGGTGTAATAGGTTGCAACAAGGACAATCTTCTACAATGTAAAAGTCATGTCTATTGTGAGCCCTTCATTAGCTCATGTTTTTGGAGAACCCTTCCTAAGCTTATTCTAACGAGTTATGAAGTGAAGTTAGATCCTTAGAGCTATCCATGTTAAAATCATACTTCTACACAGGTGATCTCTATTAGCTAAGTTCAAGGCATTGAAATGTCAGTTTGACATGAGAAAGTGTGCTAAGCCAACTAATGGTGGTGTAATAGGTTGCAACAAGGTTAATCTTCTGTTAAACTAAGAGCCATGTCTTTTGTGAGCCCTTCATGAGCTTAAAGCTTTGGTGAACCCTTCATGAGCTTATTCGAACGAGTTATGAAGTGCAGCTTGATCCATAGAGCTATCCATGTTCAAAGCATATTTCTACACATGTGATCCCTATTAGCAAAGGTCATGGCAATGAAATGTCAATTTGACATGAGAAAGTATGCTAATCCAACAAAGGGTGGTGTAATAGGTTGCAACAAGGACAATCTTCTACAATCTAAAAGTTATGTCTTTGGTGAGCCCTTCATGAGCTCATATTTTTGGTGAACCCTTCATGAGCTTATTCTAACGAGTTATTAAGTGAAGTTTGATCCTTAGAGCTATCCATGTTAAAATCATACTTCTACACATGTGATCTCTATTAGCTAAGTTCAAGGCAATGAAATGTCCGTTTGACATGAGAAAGTGTGCTAAGCCAACTAATGTTGGTGTAATAGGTTGCAATAAGGTCAATCTTCTGTTAATCTAAAAGCCATGTCTTTTGTGAGCCCTTCATGAGCTTAAATCTTTGGTGAACCCTTCATGAGCTTATTCTAACGAGTTATGAAGTGCAGCCTAATCCTTAGAGCTATGCATGTTCATAGCATATTTCTACACATGTGATCCCTATTAGCTAAGGTCATGGCAATGAAATGTCAATTTGACATGAGAAAGTATGCTAAGCCAACTAAGGGTGGTGTAATAGGTTGCAACAAGGACAATCTTCTATAATGTAAAAGTCATGTCTTTTGTGAGCCCTTCATTAGCTCATGTTTTTGGTGAACCCTTCCTGAGCTTATTCTAACGAGTTATGAAGTGAAGTTTGATCCTTAGAGCTATCCATGTTAAAATCATACTTCTACACATGTGATCTCTATTAGCTAAGTTCAAGGCAATGAAATGTCAGTTTGACATGAGAAAGTGTGCTAAGCCAACTAAGGGTGGTGTAATAGGTTGCAACAAGGTCAATCTTCTGTTAAACTAAAAGCCATGTCTATTGTGAGCCCTTCATGAGCTTAAATCTTTGGTGAACCCTTCATGAGCTTATTCTAACGAGTTATGAAGAGCAGCTTGATCCATAGAGCTATCCATGTTCAAAGCATATTTCTACACATGTGATCCCTATTAGCTAAGGTCATGGCAATGAAAAGTCAATTTGACATGAGAAAGTATGCTAATCAAACAAAGGGTGGTGTAATAGGTTGCAACAAGGACAATCTTCTACAATGTAAAAGTCATGTCTTTTGTGAGCCCTTCATTAGCTCATGTTTTTAGTGAACCCTTCATGAGCTTATTCTAACGAGTTATGAAGTGAAGTTTGATCCTTAGAGCTATCCATGTTAAAATCATACTTTTACACATGTGATCTCTATTAGCTAAGTTTAAGGCAATGAAATGTCAGTTTGACATGAGAAAGTGTGCTAAGCCAACTAAGGGTGGTGTAATAGGTTGCAACAAGGTCAATCTTCTGTTAAACTAAAAGCCATGTCTTTTGTGACCCCTTCATGAGCTTAAATCTTTGGTGAACCCTTCATGAGCTTATTCTAACGAGTTATGAAGTGCAGCTTGATCCTTAGAACTATCCATGTTCATAGCATATTTCTACACATGTGATCCCTATTAGCTAAGGTCATGGCAATGAAATATCAATTTGACATGAGAAAGTATTCTAAGCCAACTAAGGGTAGTGTAATAGGTTGCAACAAGGACAATCTTCTACAATGTAAAAGTCATGTCTTTTGTGAGCCCTTCATCAGCTCATGTTTTTGGTGAACACTTCATGAGCTTATGCTAACGAGTTATGAAGTGAAGTTTGATCCTTTGAGCTATCCATGTTAAAATCATACTTCTACACATGTGATCTCTACTAGCTAAGTTCAAGGCAATCAAATGTCAGTTTGACATGAGAAAGTGTGCTAAGCCAACTAAGGGTGGTGTAATAGATTGCAACAAGGTCAATCTTCTGTTAAACTAAAAGTCATGTCTTTTGTGAGCCTTCATGAGCTTATTCTAAAGAGTTACGAAGTGAAGTTTCATCCTTAGAGCTATCCATGTTAAAATCATACTTCTACACATGTGATCTCTATTAGCTAAGTTTAAGGCAATGAAATGTCAGTTTGACATGAGAAAGTGTGCTAAGCCAACTAATGGTGGTGTAATAGGTTGCAACAAGGTTAATCTTCTGTTAAACTAAGAGCCATGTCTTTTGTGAGCCCTTCATGAGCTTAAAGCTTTGGTGAACCCTTCATGAGCTTATTCGAACGAGTTATGAAGTGCAGCTTGATCCATAGAGCTATCCATGTTCAAAGCATATTTCTACACATGTGATCCCTATTAGCAAAGGTCATGGCAATGAAATGTCAATTTGACATGAGAAAGTATGCTAATCCAACAAAGGGTGGTGTAATAGGTTGCAACAAGGACAATCTTCTACAATCTAAAAGTTATGTCTTTGGTGAGCCCTTAATGAGCTCATATTTTTGGTGAACCCTTCATGAGCTTATTCTAACGAGTTATTAAGTGAAGTTTGATCCTTAGAGCTATCCATGTTAAAATCATACTTCTACACATGTGATCTCTATTAGCTAAGTTCAAGGCAATGAAATGTCCGTTTGACATGAGAAAGTGTGCTAAGCCAACTAATGTTGGTGTAATAGGTTGCAATAAGGTCAATCTTCTGTTAATCTAAAAGCCATGTCTTTTGTGAGCCCTTCATGAGCTTAAATCTTTGGTGAACCCTTCATGAGCTTATTCTAACGAGTTACGAAGTGCAGCCTAATCCTTAGAGCTATGCATGTTCATAGCATATTTCTACACATGTGATCCCTATTAGCTAAGGTCATGGCAATGAAATGTCAATTTGACATGAGAAAGTATGCTAAGCCAACTAAGGGTGGTGTAATAGGTTGCAACAAGGACAATCTTCTACAATGTAAAAGTCATGTCTTTTGTGAGCCCTTCATTAGCTCATGTTTTTGGTGAACCCTTCCTGAGCTTATTCTAACGAGTTATGAAGTGAAGTTTCATCCTTAGAGCTATCCATGTTAAAATCATACTTCTACACATGTGATCTCTATTAGCTAAGTTCAAGGCAATGAAATGTCAGTTTGACATGAGAAAGTGTGCTAAGCCAACTAAGGGTGGTGTAATAGGTTGCAACAAGGTCAATCTTCTGTTAAACTAAAAGCCATGTCTTTTGTGAGCCCTTCATGAGCTTAAATCTTTGGTGAACCCTTCATGAGCTTATTCTAACGAGTTATGAGAGCAGCTTGATCCATAGAGCTATCCATGTTCAAAGCATATTTCTACACATGTGATCCCTATTAGCTAAGGTCATGGCAATGAAATGTCAATTTGACATGAGAAAGTATGCTAATCCAACAAAGAGTGGTGTAATAGGTTGCAACAAGGACAATCTTCTACAATGTAAAAGTCATGTCTTTTGTGAGCCCTTCATTAGCTCATGTTTTTAGTGAACCCTTCATGAGCTTATTCTAACGAGTTATGAAGTGAAGTTTGATCCTTAGAGCTATCCATGTTAAAATCATACTTCTACACATGTGATCTCTATTAGCTAAGTTTAAGGCAATGAAATGTCAGTTTGACATGAGAAAGTGTGCTAAGCCAACTAATGGTGGTGTAATAGGTTGCAACAAGGTATATATTCTGTTAATCTAAAAGCCATGTCTATTGTGAGCCCTTCATGAGCTTAAATCTTTGGTGAACCCTTCATGAGCTTATTCTAACGAGTTATGAAGAGCAGCTTGATCCATAGAGCTATCCATGTTCAAAGCATATTTCTACACATGTGATCCCTATTAGCTAAGGTCATGGCAATGAAATGTCAATTTGACATGAGAAAGTATTCTAAGCCAACTAAGGGTAGTGTAATATGTTGCAACAAGGACAATCTTCTACAATGTAAAAGTCATGTCTTTTGTGAGCCCTTCATTAGCTCATGTTTTTGGTGAACCCTTCATAAGCTTATTCTAACGAGTTATGAAGTGAAGTTTGATCCTTAGAGTTATCCATGTTAAAATCATACTTCTACACATGTGATCTCTATTAGTTAAATTCAAGGCAATGAAATGTCAGTTTGACATGAGAAAGTGTGCTAAGCCAACTAAGGGTGGTGTAATAAGTTGCAACAACGTCAATCTTCTGTTAAACTAAAAGTCATGTCTTGTGTGAGCCCATCATAAGCTTAAATCTTTGGTGAACCCTTCATGAGCTTATTCTAACGAGTTATGAAGTGCAGCTTGATCCATAGAGCTATCCATGTTCAAAGCATATTTCTACACATGTGATCCCTATTAGCTAAGGTCATGGCAATGAAAAGTCAATTTGACATGAGAAAGTATGCTAATCCAACAAAGGGTGGTGTAATAGGTTGCAACAAGGACAATCTTCTACAATCTAAAAGTTATGTCTTTTGTGAGCCCTTCATGAGCTCATATTTTTGGTGAACCCCTCATGAGCTTATTCTAACGAGTTATGAACTGAAGTTTGATCCTTAGAGCTATCCATGTTAAAATTATACTTCTACACATGTGATCTGTATTAGCTAAGTTCAAGGCAATGAAATGTCAGTTTGACATGAGAAAGTGTGCTAAGCCAACTAATGGTTGCAACAAGGTCAATCTTCTGTTAAACTAAAAGTCATGTCTTTTGTGAGCCCTTCATGAACTTAAATCTTTGGTGAACCCTTCATGAGCTTATTCTAACGAGTTATGAAGTGCAGCTTGATCCATAGAGCTATCCATGTTCAAAGCATATTTCTACACATGTGATCCCTATTAGCTAAGGTCATGGCAATGAAATGTCAATTTGACATGAGAAAGTATGCTAATCCAACAAAGGGTGGTGTAATAGGTTGCAACAAGGACAATCTTCTACAATCTAAAAGTTATGTCTTTTGTGAGCCCTTCATATTTTTGGTGAACCCTTCATGAGCTTATTCTAACGAGTAATGAACTGAAGTTTGATCCTTAGAGCTATCCATGTTAAAATCATACTTCTACACATGTGATCTCTATTAGCTAAGTTCAAGGCAATGAAATGTCAGTTTGACATGAGAAAGTGTGCTAAGCCAACTAGTGGTTGCAACAAGGTCAATCTTCTGTTAAACTAAAAGTCATGTCTTTTGTGAGCCCTTCATGAGCTTAAATCTTTGGTGAACTCTTCATGAGCTTATTCTAACGAGTTACGAAGTGCAGCTTGATCCTTAGAGCTATCCATGTTCATAGCATATTTCTACACATGTGATCCCTATTAGCTAAGGTCTTGGCAATGAAATGTCAATTTGACATGAGAAAGTATGCTAAGCCAACTAAGGGTGGTGTAATAGGTTGCAACAAGGACAATCTTCTACAATGTAAAAGTCATGTCTTTTGTGAGCCCTTCATTAGCTCATGTTTTTGGTGAACCCTTCCTGAGCTTATTCTAACAAGTTAGGAAGTGAAGTTTGATCCTTAGAGCTATCCATGTTAAAATCATACTTCTACACATGTGATCTCTATTAGCTAAGTTCAAGGCAATGAAATGTCAGTTTGACATGAGAAAGTGTGCTAAGCCAACTAATGGTGGTGTAATAGGTTGCAACAAGGTTAATCTTCTGTTAAACTAAAAGTCATGTCTTTTGTGAGCCCTTCATGAGCTTAAATCTTTGGTGAACCCTTCATGAGCTTATTCTAACGAGTTACGAAGTGCAGCTTGATCCTTAGAGCTATCCATGTTCAAAGCATATTTCCACACATGTGATCCCTATTAGCTAAGGTCATGGCAATGAAATGTCAAAATGACATGAGAAAGTATGCTAATCCAACAAAGGGTGGTGTAATAGGTTGCAACAAGGACAATCTTCTACAATGTAAAAGTCATGTCTTTTGTGAGCCCTTCATCAGCTCATGTTTTTGGTGAACCCTTCATGAGCTTATGCTAACGAGTTATGAAGTGAAGTTTGATCCTTTGAGCTATCCATGTTAAAATCATACTTCTACACATGTGATCTCTACTAGCTAAGTTCAAGGCAATCAAATGTCAGTTTGACATGAGAAAGTGTGCTAAGCCAACTAAGGGTGGTGTAATAGATTGCAACAAGGTCAATCTTCTGTTAAACTAAAAGTCATGTCTTTTGTGAGCCTTCATGAGCTTATTCTAAAGAGTTACGAAGTGAAGTTTCATCCTTAGAGCTATCCATGTTAAAATCATACTTCTACACATGTGATCTCTATTAGCTAAGGTCATGGCAATGAAATGTCAGTTTGACATGAGAAAGTGTGCTAAGCCAACTAATGGTTGCAACAAGGTCAATCTTCTGTTAAACTAAAAGTCATGTCTTTTGTGAGCCCTTCATGAACTTAAATCTTTGGTGAACCCTTCATGAGCTTATTCTAACGAGTTATGAAGTGCAGCTTGATCCATAGAGCTATCCATGTTCAAAGCATATTTCTACACATGTGATCCCTATTAGCTAAGGTCATGGCAATGAAATGTCAATTTGACATGAGAAAGTATGCTAATCCAACAAAGGGTGGTGTAATAGGTTGCAACAAGGACAATCTTCTACAATCTAAAAGTTATGTCTTTTGTGAGCCCTTCATATTTTTGGTGAACCCTTCATGAGCTTATTCTAACGAGTAATGAACTGAAGTTTGATCCTTAGAGCTATCCATGTTAAAATCATACTTCTACACATGTGATCTCTATTAGCTAAGTTCAAGGCAATGAAATGTCAGTTTGACATGAGAAAGTGTGCTAAGCCAACTAGTGGTTGCAACAAGGTCAATCTTCTGTTAAACTAAAAGTCATGTCTTTTGTGAGCCCTTCATGAGCTTAAATCTTTGGTGAACTCTTCATGAGCTTATTCTAACGAGTTACGAAGTGCAGCTTGATCCTTAGAGCTATCCATGTTCATAGCATATTTCTACACATGTGATCCCTATTAGCTAAGGTCTTGGCAATGAAATGTCAATTTGACATGAGAAAGTATGCTAAGCCAACTAAGGGTGGTGTAATAGGTTGCAACAAGGACAATCTTCTACAATGTAAAAGTCATGTCTTTTGTGAGCCCTTCATTAGCTCATGTTTTTGGTGAACCCTTCCTGAGCTTATTCTAACAAGTTAGGAAGTGAAGTTTGATCCTTAGAGCTATCCATGTTAAAATCATACTTCTACACATGTGATCTCTATTAGCTAAGTTCAAGGCAATGAAATGTCAGTTTGACATGAGAAAGTGTGCTAAGCCAACTAATGGTGGTGTAATAGGTTGCAACAAGGTTAATCTTCTGTTAAACTAAAAGTCATGTCTTTTGTGAGCCCTTCATGAGCTTAAATCTTTGGTGAACCCTTCATGAGCTTATTCTAACGAGTTACGAAGTGCAGCTTGATCCTTAGAGCTATCCATGTTCAAAGCATATTTCCACACATGTGATCCCTATTAGCTAAGGTCATGGCAATGAAATGTCAAAATGACATGAGAAAGTATGCTAATCCAACAAAGGGTGGTGTAATAGGTTGCAACAAGGACAATCTTCTACAATGTAAAAGTCATGTCTTTTGTGAGCCCTTCATCAGCTCATGTTTTTGGTGAACCCTTCATGAGCTTATGCTAACGAGTTATGAAGTGAAGTTTGATCCTTTGAGCTATCCATGTTAAAATCATACTTCTACACATGTGATCTCTACTAGCTAAGTTCAAGGCAATCAAATGTCAGTTTGACATGAGAAAGTGTGCTAAGCCAACTAAGGGTGGTGTAATAGATTGCAACAAGGTCAATCTTCTGTTAAACTAAAAGTCATGTCTTTTGTGAGCCTTCATGAGCTTATTCTAAAGAGTTACGAAGTGAAGTTTCATCCTTAGAGCTATCCATGTTAAAATCATACTTCTACACATGTGATCTCTATTAGCTAAGTTCAAGGCAATGAAATGTCAGTTTGACATGAGAAAGTGTGCTAAGCCAACTAATGGTGGTGTAATAGGTTGCAACAAGGTCAATATTCTGTTAATCTAAAAGCCATGTCTTTTGTGAGCCCGTCATGAGCTTAAATCTTTGGGGAACCCTTCATTAGCTTATTCTAACGAGTTATGAAGTGCATCTTCATCCTTAGAGCTATCCATGTTCATAGCATATTTCTACACATGTGATCCCTATTAGCTAAGGTCATGGCAATGAAATGTCAATTTGACATGAGAAAGTATGCTAATCCAACAAAGGGTGGTGTAACAGGTTGCAACAAGGACAATCTTCTACAATGTAAAAGTCATGTCTTTTGTGAGCCCTTCATTAGCTCATGTTTTTGGTGAACCCTTCATGAGCTAATTCTAACGAGTTATGAAGTGAAGTTTGATCCTTAGAGCTATCCATGTTAAAATCATACTTCTACACATGTGATCTCTACTAGCTAAGTTCAAGGCAATGAAATGTCAGTTTGACATGAGAAAGTGTGCTAAGCCAACTAAGGGTTGTGTAATATGTTGCAACAAGGTCAATCTTCTGTTAATCTAAAAGCCATGTCTTTTGTGAGCCCTTCATGAACTTAAATCTTTGGTGAACCCTTCATGAGCTTATTCTAACGAGTTATGAACTGCAGCTTGGTCCATAGAGCTATCAATGTTCAAAGAATATTTCTACACATGTGATCCCTATTAGCTAAGGTCATGGCAATGAAATGTCAATTTGACATGAGAAAGTACGCTAATCCAACAAAGGGTGGTGTAATAGGTTGCAACAAGGACAATCTTCTACAATGTAAAAGTCATGTCTTTTGTGAGCCCTTCATTAGCTCATGTTTTTGGTGAACCCTTCCTGATCTTATTCTAACGAGTTATGAAGTGAAGTTTGATCCTTAGAGCTATCAATGTTCAAAGAATATTTCTACACATGTGATCCCTATTAGCTAAGGTCATGGCAATGAAATGTCAATTTGACATGAGAAAGTACGCTAATCCAACAAAGGGTGGTGTAATAGGTTGCAACAAGGACAATCTTCTACAATGTAAAAGTCATGTCTTTTGTGAGCCCTTCATTAGCTCATGTTTTTGGTGAACCCTTCATAAGCTTATTCTAACGAGTTTTGAAGTGAAGTGTTATCCTTAGAGCTATCCATGATAAAATCATACTTTTACACATGTGATCTCTATTAGCTAAGTTCAAGGCAATGAAATGTCAGTTTGACATGGGAAAGTGTGCTAAGCCAACTAAGGGTGTTGTAATAGGTTGCAACAAGGTCAATCTTCTGTTAAACTAAAAGTCATGTCTTTTGTGAGCCCATCATAAGCTTAAATCTTTGGTGAACCCTTCATGAGCTTATTCTAACGAGTTACAAAGTGAAGTTTCATCCTTAGAGATATCCATGTTAAAATCATACTTCTACACATGTGATCTCTATTAGCTAAGTTCAAGGCAATGAAATGTCAGTTTGACATGAGAAAGTGTGCTAAGCAAACTAATGGTGGTGTAATAGGTTGCAACAAGGTCAATCTTCTGTTAATCTAAAAGCCATGTCTTTTGTGTGCGCTTCATGAGCTTAAATCTTTGGTGAACACTTCATGAGCTTATTCTAACGAGTTATGAAGTGCAGCTTGATCCTTAGAGCTATCCATGTTCATAGCATATTTCTACACATGTGATCCCTATTAGCTAAGGTCATGGCAATGAAATGTCAATTTGACATGAGAAAGTATTCTAAGCCAACTAATGGTTGCAACAAGGTCAATCTTCTGTTAAACTAAAAGTCATGTCTTTTGTGAGCCCTTCATGAACTTAAATCTTTGGTGAACCCTTCATGAGCTTATTCTAACGAGTTATGAAGTGCAGCTTGATCCATAGAGCTATCCATGTTCAAAGCATATTTCTACACATGTGATCCCTATTAGCTAAGGTCATGGCAATGAAATGTCAATTTGACATGAGAAAGTATGCTAATCCAACAAAGGGTGGTGTAATAGGTTGCAACAAGGACAATCTTCTACAATCTAAAAGTTATGTCTTTTGTGAGCCCTTCATGAGCTCATATTTTTGGTGAACCCTTCATGAGCTTATTCTAACGAGTTATGAACTGAAGTTTGATCCTTAGAGCTATCCATGTTAAAATCATACTTCTACACATGTGATCTCTATTAGCTAAGTTCAAGGCAATGAAATGTCAGTTTGACATGAGAAAGTGTGCTAAGCCAACTAATGGTTGCAACAAGGTCAATCTTCTGTTAAACTAAAAGTCATGTCTTTTGTGAGCCCTTCATGAGCTTAAATCTTTGGTGAACTCTTCATGAGCTTATTCTAACGAGATACGAAGTGCAGCTTGATCCTTAGAGCTATCCATGTTCATAGCATATTTCTACACATGTGATCCCTATTAGCTAAGGTCTTGGCAATGAAATGTCAATTTGACATGAGAAAGTATGCTAAGCCAACTAAGGGTGGTGTAATAGGTTGCAACAAGGACAATCTTCTACAATGTAAAAGTCATGTCTTTTGTGAGCCCTTCATTAGCTCATGTTTTTGGTGAACCCTTCCTGAGCTTATTCTAACGAGTTATGAAGTGAAGTTTGATCCTTAGAGCTATCCATGTTAAAATCATACTTCTACACATGTGATCTCTATTAGCTAAGTTCAAGGCAATGAAATGTCAGTTTGACATGAGAAAGTGTGCTAAGCCAACTAATGGTTGCAACAAGGTCAATCTTCTGTTAAACTAAAAGTCATGTCTTTTGTGAGCCCTTCATGAGCTTAAATCTTTGGTGAACTCTTCATGAGCTTATTCTAACGAGTTACGAAGTGCAGCTTGATCCTTAGAGCTATCCATGTTCATAGCATATTTCTACACATGTGATCCCTATTAGCTAAGGTCTTGGCAATGAAATGTCAATTTGACATGAGAAAGTATGCTAAGCCAACTAAGGGTGGTGTAATAGGTTGCAACAAGGACAATCTTCTACAATGTAAAAGTCATGTCTTTTGTGAGCCCTTCATTAGCTCATGTTTTTGGTGAACCCTTCCTGAGCTTATTCTAACGAGTTATGAAGTGAAGTTTGATCCTTAGAGCTATCCATGTTAAAATCATACTTCTACACATGTGATCTCTATTAGCTAAGTTCAAGGCAATGAAATGTCAGTTTGACATGAGAAAGTGTGCTAAGCCAACTAATGGTTGCAACAAGGTCAATCTTCTGTTAAACTAAAAGTCATGTCTTTTGTGAGCCCTTCATGAGCTTAAATCTTTGGTGAACTCTTCATGAGCTTATTCTAACGAGTTACGAAGTGCAGCTTGATCCTTAGAGCTATCCATGTTCATAGCATATTTCTACACATGTGATCCCTATTAGCTAAGGTCATGGCAATGAAATATCAATTTGACATGAGAAAGTATTCTAAGCCAACTAAGGGTAGTGTCATAGGTTGCAACAAGGACAATCTTCTACAATGTAAAAGTCATGTCTTTTGTGAGCCCTTCATCAGCTCATGTTTTTGGTGAACCCTTCATGAGCTTATGCTAACGAGTTATGAAGTGAAGTTTGATCCTTTGAGCTATCCATGTTAAAATCATACTTCTACACATGTGATCTCTACTAGCTAAGTTCAAGGCAATCAAATGTCAGTTTGACATGAGAAAGTGTGCTAAGCCAACTAAGGGTGGTGTAATAGATTGCAACAAGGTCAATCTTCTGTTAAACAAAAAGTCATGTCTTTTGTGAGCCTTCATGAGCTTATTCTAAAGAGTTACGAAGTGAAGTTTCATCCTTAGAGCTATCCATGTTAAAATCATACTTCTACACATGTGATCCCTATTAGCTAAGTTCAAGGCAATGAAATGTCAGTTTGACATGAGAAAGTGTGCTAAGCCAACTAATGGTGGTGTAATAGGTTGCAACAAGGTCAATATTCTGTTAATCTAAAAGCCATGTCTTTTGTGAGCCCGTCATGAGCATAAATCTTTGGGGAACCCTTCATTAGCTTATTCTAACGAGTTATGAAGTGCATCTTCATCCTTAGAGCTATCCATGTTCATAGCATATTTCTACACATGTGATCCCTATTAGCTAAGGTCATGGCAATGAAATGTCAATTTGACATGAGAAAGTATTCTAAGCCAACTAAGGGTAGTGTAATATGTTGCAACAAGGACAATCTTCTACAATGTAAAAGTCATGTCTTTTGTGAGCCCTTCATTAGCTCATGTTTTTGGTGAACCCTTCATAAGCTTATTCTAACGAGTTATGAAGTGAAGTTTGATCCTTAGAGTTATCCATGTTAAAATCATACTTCTACACATGTGATCTCTATTAGTTAAATTCAAGGCAATGAAATGTCAGTTTGACATGAGAAAGTGTGCTAAGCCAACTAAGGGTGGTGTAATAAGTTGCAACAACGTCAATCTTCTGTTAAACTAAAAGTCATGTCTTGTGTGAGCCCATCATAAGCTTAAATCTTTGGTGAACCCTTCATGAGCTTATTCTAACGAGTTATGAAGTGCAGCTTGATCCATAGAGCTATCCATGTTCAAAGCATATTTCTACACATGTGATCCCTATTAGCTAAGGTCATGGCAATGAAAAGTCAATTTGACATGAGAAAGTATGCTAATCCAACAAAGGGTGGTGTAATAGGTTGCAACAAGGACAATCTTCTACAATCTAAAAGTTATGTCTTTTGTGAGCCCTTCATGAGCTCATATTTTTGGTGAACCCCTCATGAGCTTATTCTAACGAGTTATGAACTGAAGTTTGATCCTTAGAGCTATCCATGTTAAAATCATACTTCTACACATGTGATCTATATTAGCTAAGTTCAAGGCAATGAAATGTCAGTTTGACATGAGAAAGTGTGCTAAGCCAACTAATGGTTGCAACAAGGTCAATCTTCTGTTAAACTAAAAGTCATGTCTTTTGTGAGCCCTTCATGAACTTAAATCTTTGGTGAACCCTTCATGAGCTTATTCTAACGAGTTATGAAGTGCAGCTTGATCCATAGAGCTATCCATGTTCAAAGCATATTTCTACACATGTGATCCCTATTAGCTAAGGTCATGGCAATGAAATGTCAATTTGACATGAGAAAGTATGCTAATCCAACAAAGGGTGGTGTAATAGGTTGCAACAAGGACAATCTTCTACAATCTAAAAGTTATGTCTTTTGTGAGCCCTTCATGAGCTCATATTTTTGGTGAACCCTTCATGAGCTTATTCTAACGAGTAATGAACTGAAGTTTGATCCTTAGAGCTATCCATGTTAAAATCATACTTCTACACATGTGATCTCCATTAGCTAAGTTCAAGGCAATGAAATGTCAGTTTGACATGAGAAAGTGTGCTAAGCCAACTAATGGTTGCAACAAGTTCAATCTTCTGTTAAACTAAAAGTCATGTCTTTTGTGAGCCCTTCATGAGCTTAAATCTTTGGTGAACTCTTCATGAGCTTATTCTAACGAGTTACGAAGTGCAGCTTGATCCTTAGAGCTATCCATGTTCATAGCATATTTCTACACATGTGATCCCTATTAGCTAAGGTCTTGGCAATGAAATGTCAATTTGACATGAGAAAGTATGCTAAGCCAACTAAGGGTGGTGTAATAGGTTGCAACAAGGACAATCTTCTACAATGTAAAAGTCATGTCTTTTGTGAGCCCTTTATTAGCTCATGTTTTTGGTGAACCCTTCCTGAGCTTATTCTAACAAGTTATGAAGTGAAGTTTGATCCTTAGAGCTATCCATGTTAAAATCATACTTCTACACATGTGATCTCTATTAGCTAAGTTCAAGGCAATGAAATGTCAGTTTGACATGAGAAAGTGTGCTAAGCCAACTAATGGTGGTGTAATAGGTTGCAACAAGGTTAATCTTCTGTTAAACTAAAAGCCATGTCTTTTGTGAGCCATTCATGAGCTTAAATCTTTGGTGAACCCTTCATGAGCTTATTCTAACGAGTTACGAAGTGCAGCTTGATCCTTAGAGCTATCCATGTTCAAAGCATATTTCTACACATGTGATCCCTATTAGCTAAGGTCATGGCAATGAAATGTCAATTTGACATGAGAAAGTATGCTAATCCAACAAAGGGTGGTGTAATAGGTTGCAACAAGGACAATCTTCTTCAATCTAAAAGTTATGTCTTTTGTGAGCCCTTCATGAGCTCATATTTTTGGTGAACCCTTCATGAGCTTATTCTAACGAGTTATGAAGTGAAGTTTGATCCTTAGAGCTATCCATGTTAAAATCATACTTCTACACATGTGATCTCTATTAGCTAAGTTTAAGGCAATGAAATGTCAGTTTGACATGAGAAAGTGTGCTAAGCCAACTAATGGTGAATTAATAGGTTGCAACAAGGTCAATCTTCTGTTAATCTAAAAGCCATGTCTTTTGTGAGCCCTTCATGAGCTTAAATCTTTGATGAACCCTTCATGAGCTTATTCTAACGAGTTATGAAGTGCAGCTTGGTCCATAGAGCTATCCATGTTCAAAGAATATTTCTACACATGTGATCCCTATTAGCTAAGGTCATGGCAATGAAATGTCAATTTGACATGAGAAAGTATGCTAATCCAACAAAGGGTGGTGTAATAGGTTGCAACAAGGACAATCTTCTACAATGTAAAAGTCATGTCTTTTGTGAGCCCTTCATTAGCTCATGTTTTTGGTGAACCCTTCATGAGCTAATTCTAACGAGTTATGAAGTGAAGTTTGATCCTTAGAGCTATCCATGTTAAAATCATACTTCTACACATGTGATCTCTACTAGCTAAGTTCAAGGCAATGAAATGTCAGTTTGACATGAGAAAGTGTGCTAAGCCAACTAAGGGTTGTGTAATATGTTGCAACAAGGTCAATCTTTTGTTAATCTAAAAGCCATGTCTTTTGTGAGCCCTTCATGAACTTAAATCTTTGGTGAACCCTTCATGAGCTTATTCTAACGAGTTATGAAGTGCAGCTTGATCCATAGAGCTATCCATGTTCAAAGCATATTTCTACACATGTGATCCCTATTAGCTAAGGTCATGGCAATGAAATGTCAATTTGACATGAGAAAGTATGCTAATCCAACAAAGGGTGGTGTAATAGGTTGCAACAAGGACAATCTTCTACAATCTAAAAGTTATGTCTTTTGTGAGCCCTTCATGAGCTCATATTTTTGGTGAACCCTTCATGAGCTTATTCTAACGAGTTATGAACTGAAGTTTGATCCTTAGAGCTATCCATGTTAAAATCATACTTCTACACATGTGATCTCTATTAGCTAAGTTCAAGGCAATGAAATGTCAGTTTGACATGAGAAAGTGTGCTAAGCCAACTAATGGTTGCAACAAGGTCAATCTTCTGTTAAACTAAAAGTCATGTCTTTTGTGAGCCCTTCATGAGCTTAAATCTTTGGTGAACTCTTCATGAGCTTATTCTAACGAGATACGAAGTGCAGCTTGATCCTTAGAGCTATCCATGTTCATAGCATATTTCTACACATGTGATCCCTATTAGCTAAGGTCTTGGCAATGAAATGTCAATTTGACATGAGAAAGTATGCTAAGCAAACTAAGGGTGGTGTAATAGGTTGCAACAAGGACAATCTTCTACAATGTAAAAGTCATGTCTTTTGTGAGCCCTTCATTAGCTCATGTTTTTGGTGAACCCTTCCTGAGCTTATTCTAACGAGTTATGAAGTGAAGTTTGATCCTTAGAGCTATCCATGTTAAAATCATACTTCTACACATGTGATCTCTATTAGCTAAGTTCAAGGCAATGAAATGTCAGTTTGACATGCGAAAGTGTGCTAAGCCAACTAATGGTTGCAACAAGGTCAATCTTCTGTTAAACTAAAAGTCATGTCTTTTGTGAGCCCTTCATGAGCTTAAATCTTTGGTGAACTCTTCATGAGCTTATTCTAACGAGTTACGAAGTGCAGCTTGATCCTTAGAGCTATCCATGTTCATAGCATATTTCTACACATGTGATCCCTATTAGCTAAGGTCATGGCAATGAAATATCAATTTGACATGAGAAAGTATTCTAAGCCAACTAAGGGTAGTGTAATAGGTTGCAACAAGGACAATCTTCTACAATGTAAAAGTCATGTCTTTTGTGAGCCCTTCATCAGCTCATGTTTTTGGTGAACCCTTCATGAGCTTATGCTAACGAGTTATGAAGTGAAGTTTGATCCTTTGAGCTATCCATGTTAAAATCATACTTCTACACATGTGATCTCTACTAGCTAAGTTCAAGGCAATCAAATGTCAGTTTGACATGAGAAAGTGTGCTAAGCCAACTAAGGGTGGTGTAATAGATTGCAACAAGGTCAATCTTCTGTTAAACTAAAAGTCATGTCTTTTGTGAGCCTTCATGAGCTTATTCTAAAGAGTTACGAAGTGAAGTTTCATCCTTAGAGCTATCCATGTTAAAATCATACTTCTACACATGTGATTTCTATTAGCTAAGTTCAAGGCAATGAAATGTCAGTTTGACATGAGAAAGTGTGCTAAGCCAACTAATGGTGGTGTAATAGGTTGCAACAAGGTCAATATTCTGTTAATCTAAAAGCCATGTCTTTTGTGAGCCCGTCATAAGCTTAAATCTTTGGGGAACCCTTCATTAGCTTATTCTAACGAGTTATGAAGTGCATCTTCATCCTTAGAGCTATCCATGTTCATAGCATATTTCTACACATGTGATCCCTATTAGCTAAG
Organism: Lepidium didymum; assembly: GCA_963920545.1. Classification (NCBI taxonomy): domain Eukaryota; kingdom Viridiplantae; phylum Streptophyta; class Magnoliopsida; order Brassicales; family Brassicaceae; genus Lepidium; species Lepidium didymum. Next base: position 6,560,467 of record OY986985.1, on the reverse strand, counting down.
GTCATGGCAATGAAATGTCAATTTGACATGAGAAAGTATTCTAAGCCAACTAAGGGTAGTGTAATAGGTTGCAACAAGGACAATCTTCTACAATGTAAAAGTCATGTCTTTTGTGAGCCCTTCATTAGCTCATGTTTTTGGTGAACCCTTCATAAGCTTATTCTAACGAGTTATGAAGTGAAGTTTGATCCTTAGAGCTATCCATGTTAAAATCATACTTCTACACATGTGATCTCTATTAGCTAAGTTCAAGGCAATGAAATGTCAGTTTGACATGAGAAAGTGTGCTAAGCCAACTAAGGGTGGTGTAATAGGTTGCAACAAGGTCAATCTTCTGTTAAACTAAAAGTCATGTCTTTTGTGAGCCCTTCATGAGCTTAAATCTTTGGTGAACCCTTCATGAGCTTATTCTAACGAGTTATGAAGTACAGCTTGGTCCATAGAGCTATCAATGTTCAAAGAATATTTCTACACATGTGATCCCTATTAGCTAAGGTCATGGCAATGAAATGTCAATTTGACATGAGAAAGTACGCTAATCCAACAAAGGGTGGTGTAATAGGTTGCAACAAGGACAATCTTCTACAATGTAAAAGTCATGTCTTTTGTGAGCCCTTCATTAGCTCATGTTTTTGGTGAACCCTTCCTGATCTTATTCTAACGAGTTATGAAGTGAAGTTTGATCCTTAGAGCTATCAATGTTCAAAGAATATTTCTACACATGTGATCCCTATTAGCTAAGGTCATGGCAATGAAATGTCAATTTGACATGAGAAAGTACGCTAATCCAACAAAGGGTGGTGTAATAGGTTGCAACAAGGACAATCTTCTACAATGTAAAAGTCATGTCGTTTGTGAGCCCTTCATTATCTCATGTTTTTGGTGAACCCTTCCTGAGCTTATTCTAACGAGTTATGAAGTGAAGTTTGATCCTTAGAGCTATGCATGTTCATAGCATATTTCTACACATGTGATCTCTATTAGCTAAGTTCAAGGCAATGAAATGTCAGTTTGACATGAGAAAGTGTGCTAAGCCAACTAATGGTGGTGTAATAGGTTGCAACAAGGTTAATCTTCTGTTAAACTAAAAGCCATGTCTTTCGTGAGCCCTTCATGAGCTTAAATCTTTGGTGAACCCTTCATGAGCTTATTATAACGAGTTATGAAGTGCAGCTTGATCCATAGAGCTATCCATGTTCAAAGCATATTTCTACACATGTGATCCCTATTTGCTAAGGTCATGGCAATGAAAAGTCAATTTGACATGAGAAAGTATGCTAATCCAACAAAGGGTGGTGTAATAGGTTGCAACAAGGACAATCTTCTACAATCTAAAAGTTATGTCTTTTGTGAGCCCTTCATGAGCTCATATTTTTGGTGAACCCCTCATGAGCTTATTCTAACGAGTTATGAACTGAAGTTTGATCCTTAGAGCTATCCATGTTAAAATCATACTTCTACACATGTGATCTGTATTAGCTAAGTTCAAGGCAATGAAATGTCAGTTTGACATGAGAAAGTGTGCTAAGCCAACTAATGGTTGCAACAAGGTCAATCTTCTGTTAAACTAAAAGTCATGTCTTTTGTGAGCCCTTCATGAGCTTAAATCTTTGGTGAACTCTTCATGAGCTTATTCTAACGAGTTACGAAGTGCAGCTTGATCCTTAGAGCTATCCATGTTCATAGCATATTTCTACACATGTGATCCCTATTAGCTAAGGTCTTGGCAATGAAATGTCAATTTGACATGAGAAAGTATGCTAAGCCAACTAAGGGTGGTGTAATAGGTTGCAACAAGGACAATCTTCTACAATCTAAAAGTTATGTCTTTTGTGAGCCCTTCATTAGCTCATGTTTTTGGTGAACCCTTCCTGAGCTTATTCTAACGAGTTATGAAGTGAAGTTTGATCCTTAGAGCTATCCATGTTAAAATCATACTTCTACACATGTGATCTCTATTAGCTAAGTTCAAGGCAATGAAATGTCAGTTTGACATGAGAAAGTGTGCTAAGCCAACTAATGGTGGTGTAATAGGTTGCAACAAGGTTAATCTTCTATTAAACTAAAAGCCATGTCTTTTGTGAGCCCTTCATGAGCTTAAATCATTGGTGAACCCTTCATGAGCTTATTCTAACGAGTTACGAAGTGCAGCTTGATCCTTAGAGCTATCCATGTTCAAAGCATATTTCTACACATGTGATCCCTATTAGCTAAGGTCATGGCAATGAAATGTCAATTTGACATGAGAAAGTATGCTAATCCAACAAAGGGTGGTGTAATAGGTTGCAACAAGGACAATCTTCTACAATCTAAAAGTTATGTCTTTTGTGAGCCCTTCATGAGCTCATATTTTTGGTGAACCCTTCATGAGCTTATTCTTACGAGTTATGAAGTGAAGTTTGATCCTTAGAGCTATCCATGTTAAAATCATACTTCTACACATGTGATCTCTACTAGCTAAGTTCAAGGCAATGAAATGTCAGTTTGACATGAGAAAGTGTGCTAAGCCAACTAAGGGTTGTGTAATATGTTGCAACAAGGTCAATCTTCTGTTAATCTAAAAGCCATGTCTTTTGTGAGCCCTTCATGAACTTAAATCTTTGGTGAACCCTTCATGAGCTTATTCTAACGAGTTATGAAGTGCAGCTTGATCCATAGAGCTATCCATGTTCAAAGCATATTTCTACACATGTGATCCCTATTAGCTAAGGTCATGGCAATGAAATGTCAATTTGACATGAGAAAGTATGCTAATCCAACAAAGGGTGGTGTAATAGGTTGCAACAAGGACAATCTTCTATAATCTAAAAGTTTTGTCTTTTGTGAGCCCTTCATGAGCTAATATTTTTGGTGAACCCTTCATGAGCTTATTCTAACGAGTTATGAACTGAAGTTTGATCCTTAGAGCTATCCATGTTAAAATCATACTTCTACACATGTGATCTCTATTAGCTAAGTTCAAGGCAATGAAATGTCAGTTTGACATGAGAAAGTGTGCTAAGCCAACTTATGGTTGCAACAAGGTCAATCTTCTGTTAAACTAAAAGTCATGTCTTTTGTGAGCCCTTCATGAGCTTAAATCTTTGGTGAACTCTTCATGAGCTTATTCTAACGAGATACGAAGTGCAGCTTGATCCTTAGAGCTATCCATGTTCATAGCATATTTCTACACATGTGATCCCTATTAGCTAAGGTCTTGGCAATGAAATGTCAATTTGACATGAGAAAGTATGCTAAGCCAACTAAGGGTGGTGTAATAGGTTGCAACAAGGACAATCTTCTACAATGTAAAAGTCATGTCTTTTGTGAGCCCTTCATTAGCTCATGTTTTTGGTGAACCCTTCCTGAGCTTATTCTAACGAGTTATGAAGTGAAGTTTGATCCTTAGAGCTATCCATGTTAAAATCATACTTCTACACATGTGATCTCTATTAGCTAAGTTCAAGGCAATGAAATGTTAGTTTGACATGAGAAAGTGTCCTAAGCCAAGTAAGGGTGGTGTAATAGGTTGCAACAAGGTCAATCTTCTGTTAAACTAAAAGTCATGTCTTTTGTGAGCCCTTCATGAGCTTAAATCTTTGGTGAACCCTTCATGAGCTTATTCTAACGAGTTATGAAGTGCAGATTGATCCTTAGAGCTATCCATGTTCATAGCATATTTCTACACATGTGATCCCTATTAGCTAAGTTCAAGGCAATGAAATGTCAGTTTGACATGAGAAAGTGTGCTAAGCCAACTAATGGTGGTGTAATAGGTTGCAACAAGGTTAATCTTCTGTTAAACTAAAAGCCATGTCTTTTGTGAGCCCTTCATGAGCTTAAATCTTTGGTGAACCCTTCATGAGCTTATTCTAACGAGTTACGAAGTGCAGCTTGATCCTTAGAGCTATCCATGTTCAAAGCATATTTCTACACATGTGATCCCTATTAGCTAAGGTCATGGCAATGAAATGTCAATTTGACATGAGAAAGTATGCTAATCCAACAAAGGGTGGTGTAATAGGTTGCAACAAGGACAATCTTCTACAATCTAAAAGTTATGTCTTTTGTGAGCCCTTCATGAGCTCATATTTTTGGTGAACCCTTCATGAGCTTATTCTAACTAGTTATGAACTGAAGTTTGATCCTTAGAGCTATCCATGTTAAAATCATACTTCTACACATGTGATCTCTATTAGCTAAGTTCAAGGCAATGAAATGTCAGTTTGACATGAGAAAATGTGCTAAGCAAACTAATGGTGGTGTAATAGGTTGCAACAAGGTCAATCTTCTGTTAATCTAAAAGCCATGTCTTTTGTGAGCCTTTCATGAGCTTAAATAATTGGTGAAACCTTCATGAGCTTATTCTAACGAGTTATGAAGTGCAGCTTGATCCTTAGAGCTATCCATGTTCATAGCATATTTCTACACATGTGATCCCTATTAGCTAAGGTCATGGAAATGAAATGTCAATTTGACATGAGAAAGTATTCTAAGCCAACTAAGGGTAGTGTAATAGATTGCAACAAGGACAATCTCCTACAATGTAAATGTCATGTCTTTTGTGAGCCCTTCATTAGCTCATGTTTTTGGTGAACCCTTCAAGAGCTTATTCTAACGAGTTATGAAGTGAAGTTTGATCCTTAGAGCTATCCATGTTAAAATCATACTTCTACACATGTGATCTCTATTAGCTAAGTTTAAGGCAATGAAATGTCAGTTTGACATGAGAAAGTGTGCTAAGCCAACTAATGGTGGTGTAATAGGTTGCAACAAGGTCAATCTTCTGTTAATCTAAAAGCCATGTCTTTTGTGAGCCCTTCATGAGCTTAAATCATTGGTGAACCCTTCATGAGCTTATTCTAACGAGTTACGAAGTGCAGCTTGATCCTTAGAGCTATCCATGTTCAAAGCATATTTCTACACATGTGATCCCTATTAGCTAAGGTCATGGCAATGAAAGGTCAATTTGACATGAGAAAGTATGCTAATCCAACAAAGGGTGGTGTAATAGGTTGCAACAAGGACAATCTTCTACAATCTAAAAGTTATGTCTTTTGTGAGCCCTTCATGAGCTCATATTTTTGGTGAACCCTTCATGAGCTTATTCTAACGAGTTATGAAGTGAAGTTTGATCCTTAGAGCTATCCATGTTAAAATCATACTTCTACACATGTGATCTCTATTAGCTAAGTTTAAGGCAATGAAATGTCAGTTTGACATGAGAAAGTGTGCTAAACCAACTAATGGTGGTGTAATAGGTTGCAACAAGGTCAATCTTCTGTTAATCTAAAAGCCATGTCTTTTGTGAGCCCTTCATGATCCTAAATCTTTGATGAACCCTTCATGAGCTTATTCTAACGAGTTATGAAGTGCAGCTTGGTCCATAGAGCTATCCATGTTCAAAGAATATTTCTACACATGTGATCCCTATTAGCTAAGGTCATGGCAATGAAATGTCAATTTGACATGAGAAAGTATGCTAATCCAACAAAGGGTGGTGTAATAGGTTGCAACAAGGACAATCTTCTACAATGTAAAAGTCATGTCTTTTGTGAGCCCTTCATTAGCTCATGTTTTTGGTGAACCCTTCATGAGCTAATTCTAACGAGTTATGAAGTGAAGTTTGATCCTTAGAGCTATCCATGTTAAAATCATACTTCTACACATGTGATCTCTACTAGCTAAGTTCAAGGCAATGAAATGTCAGTTTGACATGAGAAAGTGTGCTAAGCCAACTAAGGGTTGTGTAATATGTTGCAACAAGGTCAATCTTCTGTTAATCTAAAAGCCATGTCTTTTGTGAGCCCTTCATGAACTTAAATCTTTGGTGAACCCTTCATGAGCTTATTCTAACGAGTTATGAAGTGCAGCTTGATCTATAGAGCTATCCATGTTCAAAGCATATTTCTACACATGTGATCCCTATTAGCTAAGGTCATGGCAATGAAATGTCAATTTGACATGAGAAAGTATGCTAATCCAACAAAGGGTGGTGTAATAGGTTGCAACAAGGACAATCTTCTACAATCTAAAAGTTATGTCTTTTGTGAGCCCTTCATGAGCTCATATTTTTGGTGAACCCTTCATGAGCTTATTCTAACGAGTTATGAACTGAAGTTTGATCCTTAGAGCTATCCATGTTAAAATCATACTTCTACACATGTGATCTCTATTAGCTAAGTTCAAGGCAATGAAATGTCAGTTTGACATGAGAAAGTGTGCTAAGCCAACTAATGGTTGCAACAAGGTCAATCTTCTGTTAAACTAAAAGTCATGTCTTTTGTGAGCCCTTCATGAGCTTAAATCTTTGGTGAACTCTTCATGAGCTTATTCTAACGAGATACGAAGTGCAGCTTGATCCTTAGAGCTATCCATGTTCATAGCATATTTCTACACATGTGATCCCTATTAGCTAAGGTCTTGGCAATGAAATGTCAATTTGACATGAGAAAGTATGCTAAGCCAACTAAGGGTGGTGTAATAGGTTGCAACAAGGACAATCTTCTACAATGTAAAAGTCATGTCTTTTGTGAGCCCTTCATTAGCTCATGTTTTTGGTGAACCCTTCCTGAGCTTATTCTAACGAGTTATGAAGTGAAATTTGATCCTTAGAGTTATCCATGTTAAAATCATACTTCTACACATGTGATCTCTATTAGCTAAGTTCAAGGCAATGAAATGTCAGTTTGACATGAGAAAGTGTCCTAAGCCAAGTAAGGGTGGTGTAATAGGTTGCAACAAGGTCAATCTTCTGTTAAACTAAAAGTCATGTCTTTTGTGAGCCCTTCATGAGCTTAAATCTTTGGTGAACCCTTCATGAGCTTATTCTAACGAGTTACGAAGTGCAGATTGATCCTTAGAGCTATCCATGTTCATAGCATATTTCTACACATGTGATCCCTATTAGCTAAGTTCAATGCAATGAAATGTCAGTTTGACATGAGAAAGTGTGCTAAGCCAACTAATGGTGGTGTAATAGGTTGCAACAAGGTTAATCTTCTGTTAAACTAAAAGCCATGTCTTTTGTGAGCCCTTCATGAGCTTAAATCTTTGGTGAACCCTTCATGAGCTTATTCTAACGAGTTACGAAGTGCAGCTTGATCCTTAGAGCTATCCATGTTCAAAGCATATTTCTACACATGTGATCCCTATTAGCTAAGGTCATGGCAATGAAATGTCAATTTGACATGAGAAAGTATGCTAATCCAACAAAGGGTGGTGTAATAGGTTGCAACAAGGACAATCTTCTACAATGTAAAAGTCATGTCTTTTGTGAGCCCTTCATTAGCTCATGTTTTTGGTGAACCCTTCATGAGCTAATTCTAACGAGTTATGAAGTGAAGTTTGATCCTTAGAGCTATCCATGTTAAAATCATACTTCTACACATGTGATCTCTACTAGCTAAGTTCAAGGCAATGAAATGTCAGTTTGACATGAGAAAGTGTGCTAAGCCAACTAAGGGTTGTGTAATATGTTGCAACAAGGTCAATCTTCTGTTAATCTAAAAGCCATGTCTTTTGTGAGCCCTTCATGAACTTAAATCTTTGGTGAACCCTTCATGAGCTTATTCTAACGAGTTATGAAGTGCAGCTTGATCTATAGAGCTATCCATGTTCAAAGCATATTTCTACACATGTGATCCCTATTAGCTAAGGTCATGGCAATGAAATGTCAATTTGACATGAGAAAGTATGCTAATCCAACAAAGGGTGGTGTAATAGGTTGCAACAAGGACAATCTTCTACAATCTAAAAGTTATGTCTTTTGTGAGCCCTTCATGAGCTCATATTTTTGGTGAACCCTTCATGAGCTTATTCTAACGAGTTATGAACTGAAGTTTGATCCTTAGAGCTATCCATGTTAAAATCATACTTCTACACATGTGATCTCTATTAGCTAAGTTCAAGGCAATGAAATGTCAGTTTGACATGAGAAAGTGTGCTAAGCCAACTAATGGTTGCAACAAGGTCAATCTTCTGTTAAACTAAAAGTCATGTCTTTTGTGAGCCCTTCATGAGCTTAAATCTTTGGTGAACTCTTCATGAGCTTATTCTAACGAGATACGAAGTGCAGCTTGATCCTTAGAGCTATCCATGTTCATAGCATATTTCTACACATGTGATCCCTATTAGCTAAGGTCTTGGCAATGAAATGTCAATTTGACATGAGAAAGTATGCTAAGCCAACTAAGGGTGGTGTAATAGGTTGCAACAAGGACAATCTTCTACAATGTAAAAGTCATGTCTTTTGTGAGCCCTTCATTAGCTCATGTTTTTGGTGAACCCTTCCTGAGCTTATTCTAACGAGTTATGAAGTGAAGTTTGATCCTTAGAGTTATCCATGTTAAAATCATACTTCTACACATGTGATCTCTATTAGCTAAGTTCAAGGCAATGAAATGTCAGTTTGACATGAGAAAGTGTCCTAAGCCAAGTAAGGGTGGTGTAATAGGTTGCAACAAGGTCAATCTTCTGTTAAACTAAAAGTCATGTCTTTTGTGAGCCCTTCATGAGCTTAAATCTTTGGTGAACCCTTCATGAGCTTATTCTAACGAGTTACGAAGTGCAGATTGATCCTTAGAGCTATCCATGTTCATAGCATATTTCTACACATGTGATCCCTATTAGCTAAGTTCAATGCAATGAAATGTCAGTTTGACATGAGAAAGTGTGCTAAGCCAACTAATGGTGGTGTAATAGGTTGCAACAAGGTTAATCTTCTGTTAAACTAAAAGCCATGTCTTTTGTGATCCCTTCATGAGCTTAAATCTTTGGTGAACCCTTCATGAGCTTATTCTAACGAGTTACGAAGTGCAGCTTGATCCTTAGAGCTATCCATGTTCAAAGCATATTTCTACACATGTGATCCCTATTAGCTAAGGTCATGGCAATGAAATGTCAATTTGACATGAGAAAGTATGCTAATCCAACAAAGGGTGGTGTAATAGGTTGCAACAAGGACAATCTTCTACAATCTAAAAGTTATGTCTTTTGTGAGCCCTTCATGAGCTCATATTTTTGGTGAACCCTTCATGAGCTTATTCTAACTAGTTATGAACTGAAGTTTGATCCTTAGAGCTATCCATGTTAAAATCATACTTCTACACATGTGATCTCTATTAGCTAAGTTCAAGGCAATGAAATGTCAGTTTGACATGAGAAAATGTGCTAAGCAAACTAATGGTGGTGTAATAGGTTGCAACAAGGTCAATCTTCTGTTAATCTAAAAGCCATGTCTTTTGTGAGCCTTTCATGAGCTTAAATAATTGGTGAAACCTTCATGAGCTTATTCTAACGAGTTATGAAGTGCAGCTTGATCCTTAGAGCTATCCATGTTCATAGCATATTTCTACACATGTGATCCCTATTAGCTAAGGTCATGGAAATGAAATGTCAATTTGACATGAGAAAGTATTCTAAGCCAACTAAGGGTAGTGTAATAGATTGCAACAAGGACAATCTCCTACAATGTAAATGTCATGTCTTTTGTGAGCCCTTCATTAGCTCATGTTTTTGGTGAACCCTTCAAGAGCTTATTCTAACGAGTTATGAAGTGAAGTTTGATCCTTAGAGCTATCCATGTTAAAATCATACTTCTACACATGTGATCTCTATTAGCTAAGTTTAAGGCAATGAAATGTCAGTTTGACATGAGAAAGTGTGCTAAGCCAACTAATGGTGGTGTAATAGGTTGCAACAAGGTCAATCTTCTGTTAATCTAAAAGCCATGTCTTTTGTGAGCCCTTCATGAGCTTAAATCTTTGATGAACCCTTCATGAGCTTATTCTAACGAGTTATGAAGTGCAGCTTGGTCCATAGAGCTATCCATGTTCAAAGAATATTTCTACACATGTGATCCCTATTAGCTAAGGTCATGGCAATGAAATGTCAATTTGACATGAGAAAGTATGCTAATCCAACAAAGGGTGGTGTAATAGGTTGCAACAAGGACAATCTTCTACAATGTAAAAGTCATGTCTTTTGTGAGCCCTTCATTAGCTCATGTTTTTGGTGAACCCTTCATGAGCTAATTCTAACGAGTTATGAAGTGAAGTTTGATCCTTAGAGCTATCCATGTTAAAATCATACTTCTACACATGTGATCTCTACTAGCTAAGTTCAAGGCAATGAAATGTCAGTTTGACATGAGAAAGTGTGCTAAGCCAACTAAGGGTGGTGTAATATGTTGCAACAAGGTCAATCTTCTGTTAAACTAAAAGCCATGTCTTTTGCGAGCCCTTCATAAACTTAAATCTTTGGTGAACCCTTCATGAGTTTATTCTAACGAGTTATGAAGTGCAGCTTGATCCATAGAGCTATCCATGTTCAAAGCATATTTCTACACATGTGATCCCTATTAGCTAAGGTCATGGCAATGAAATGTCAATTTGACATGAGAAAGTATGCTAATCCAACAAAGGGTAGTGTAATAGGTTGCAACAAGGACAATCTTTTACAATGTAAAAGTCATGTCTTTTGTGAGCCCTTCATTAGCTCATGTTTTTGGTGAACCCTTCATGAGCTAATTCTAACGAGTTATGAAGTGAAGTTTGATCCTTAGAGCTATCCATGTTAAAATCATACTTCTACACATGTGATCTCTACTAGCTAAGTTCAAGGCAATGAAATGTCAGTTTGACATGAGAAAATGTGCTAAGCAAACTAATGGTGGTGTAATAGGTTGCAACAAGGTCAATCTTCTGTTAATCTAAAAGCCATGTCTTTTGTGAGCCTTTCATGAGCTTAAATAATTGGTGAACCCTTCATGAGCTTATTCTAACGAGTTATGAAGTGCAGCTTGATCCTTAGAGCTATCCATGTTCATAGCGTATTTCTACACATGTGATCCCTATTAGCTAAGGTCATGGCAATGAAATGTCAATTTGACATGAGAAAGTATTCTAAGCCAACTAAGGGTAGTGTAATAGATTGCAACAAGGACAATCTCCTACAATGTAAATGTCATGTCTTTTGTGAGCCCTTCTTTAGCTCATGTTTTTGGTGAACCCTTCATGAGCTAATTCTAACGAGTTATGAAGTGAGGTTTGATCCTTAGAGCTATCCATGTTAAAATCATACTTCTACACATGTTATCTCTACTAGCTAAGTTCAAGGCAATGAAATGTCAGTTTGACATGAGAAAGTGTGCTAAGCCAACTAAGGGTGGTGTAATATGTTGCAACAAGGTCAATCTTCTGTTAATCTAAAAGCCATGTCTTTTGTGAGCCCTTCATGAACTTAAATCTTTGGTGAACCCTTCATGAGCTTATTCTAACGAGTTATGAAGTGCAGCTTGATACATAGAGCTATCCATGTTCAAAGCATATTTCTACACATGTGATCCCTATTAGCTAAGGTCATGGCAATGAAATGTCAATTTGACATGAGAAAGTATGCTAATCCAACAAAGGGTGGTGTAATAGGTTGCAACAAGGACAATCTTCTACAATCTAAAAGTTATGTCTTTTGTGAGCCCTTCATGAGCTCATATTTTTGGTGAACCCTTCATGAGCTTATTCTAACGAGTTATGAACTGAAGTTTGATCCTTAGAGCTATCCATGTTAAAATCATACTTCTACACATGTGATCTCTATTAGCTAAGTTCAAGGCAATGAAATGTCAGTTTGACATGAGAAAGTGTGCTAAGCCAACTAATGGTTGCAACAAGGTCAATCTTCTGTTAAACTAAAAGTCATGTCTTTTGTGAGCCCTTCATGAGCTTAAATCTTTGGTGAACCCTTCATGAGCTTATTCTAACGAGTTACGAAGTGCAGATTGATCCTTAGAGCTATCCATGTTCATAGCATATTTCTACACATGTGATCCCTATTAGCTAAGTTCAAGGCAATGAAATGTCAGTTTGACATGAGAAAGTGTGCTAAGCCAACTAATGGTGGTGTAATAGGTTGCAACAAGGTTAATCTTCTGTTAAACTAAAAGCCATGTCTTTTGTGAGCCCTTCATGAGCTTAAATCTTTGGTGAACCCTTCATGAGCTTATTCTAACGAGTTACGAAGTGCAGCTTGATCCTTAGAGCTATCCATGTTCAAAGCATATTTCTACACATGTGATCCCTATTAGCTAAGGTTATGGCAATGAAATGTCAATTTGACATGAGAAAGTATGCTAATCCAACAAAGGGTGGTGTAATAGGTTGCAACAAGGACAATCTTCTACAATCTAAAAGTTATGTCTTTTGTTAGCCCTTCATGAGCTCATATTTTTGGTGAACCCTTCATGAGCTAATTCTAACTAGTTATGAACTGAAGTTTGATCCTTAGAGTTATCCATGTTAAAATCATACTTCTACACATGTGATCTCTATTAGCTAAGTTCAAGGCAATGAAATGTCAGTTTGACATGAGAAAATGTGCTAAGCAAACTAATGGTGGTGTAATAGGTTGCAACAAGGTCAATCTTCTGTTAATCTAAAAGCCATGTCTTTTGTGAGCCTTTCATGAGCTTAAATAATTGGAGAAACCTTCATGAGCTTATTCTAACGAGTTATGAAGTGCAGCTTGATCCTTAGAGCTATCCATGTTCATAGCATATTTCTACACATGTGATCCCTATTAGCTAAGATCATGGAAATGAAATGTCAATTTGACATGAGAAAGTATTCTAAGCCAACTAAGGGTAGTGTAATAGATTGCAACAAGGACAATCTCCTACAATGTAAATGTCATGTCTTTTGTGAGCCCTTCATTAGCTCATGTTTTTGGTGAACCCTTCAAGAGCTTATTCTAACGAGTTATGAAGTGAAGTTTGATCCTTAGAGCTATCCATGTTAAAATCATACTTCTACACATGTGATCTCTATTAGCTAAGTTTAAGGCAATGAAATGTCAGTTTGACATGAGAAAGTGTGCTAAGCCAACTAATGGTGGTGTAATAGGTTGCAACAAGGTCAATCTTCTGTTAATCTAAAAGCCATGTCTTTTGTGAGCCCTTCATGAGCTTAAATCTTTGATGAACCCTTCATGAGCTTATTCTAACGAGTTATGAAGTGCAGCTTGGTCCATAGAGCTATCCATGTTCAAAGAATATTTCTACACATGTGATCCCTATTAGCTAAGGTCATGGCAATGAAATGTCAATTTGACATGAGAAAGTATGCTAATCCAACAAAGGGTGGTGTAATAGGTTGCAACAAGGACAATCTTCTACAATGTAAAAGTCATGTCTTTTGTGAGCCCTTCATTAGCTTATGTTTTTGGTGAACCCTTCATGAGCTAATTCTAACGAGTTATGAAGTGAAGTTTGATCCTTAGAGCTATCCATGTTAAAATCATACTTCTACACATGTGATCTCTACTAGCTAAGTTCAAGGCAATGAAATGTCAGTTTGACATGAGAAAGTGTGCTAAGCCAACTAAGGGTGGTGTAATATGTTGCAACAAGGTCAATCTTCTGTTAAACTAAAAGCCATGTCTTTTGCGAGCCCTTCATAAACTTAAATCTTTGGTGAACCCTTCATGAGTTTATTCTAACGAGTTATGAAGTGCAGCTTGATCCATAGAGCTATCCATGTTCAAAGCATATTTCTACACATGTGATCCCTATTAGCTAAGGTCATGGCAATGAAATGTCAATTTGACATGAGAAAGTATTCTAAGCCAACTAAGGGTAGTGTAATAGATTGCAACAAGGACAATCTCCTACAATGTAAATGTCATGTCTTTTGTGAGCCCTTCTTTAGCTCATGTTTTTGGTGAACCCTTCATGAGCTAATTCTAACGAGTTATGAAGTGAGGTTTGATCCTTAGAGCTATCCATGTTAAAATCATACTTCTACACATGTTATCTCTACTAGCTAAGTTCAAGGCAATGAAATGTCAGTTTGACATGAGAAAGTGTGCTAAGCCAACTAAGGGTGGTGTAATATGTTGCAACAAGGTCAATCTTCTGTTAATCTAAAAGCCATGTCTTTTGTGAGCCCTTCATGAACTTAAATCTTTGGTGAACCCTTCATGAGCTTATTCTAACGAGTTATGAAGTGCAGCTTGATCCATAGAGCTATCCATGTTCAAAGCATATTTCTACACATGTGATCCCTATTAGCTAAGGTCATGGCAATGAAATGTCAATTTGACATGAGAAAGTATGCTAATCCAACAAAGGGTGGTGTAATAGGTTGCAACAAGGACAATCTTCTACAATCTAAAAGTTATGTCTTTTGTGAGCCCTTCATGAGCTCATATTTTTGGTGAACCCTTCATGAGCTTATTCTAACGAGTTATGAACTGAAGTTTGATCCTTAGAGCTATCCATGTTAAAATCATACTTCTACACATGTGATCTCTATTAGCTAAGTTCAAGGCAATGAAATGTCAGTTTGACATGAGAAAGTGTGCTAAGCCAACTAATGGTTGCAACAAGGTCAATCTTCTGTTAAACTAAAAGTCATGTCTTTTGTGAGCCCTTCATGAGCTTAAATCTTTGGTGAACCCTTCATGAGCTTATTCTAACGAGTTACGAAGTGCAGATTGATCCTTAGAGCTATCCATGTTCATAGCATATTTCTACACATGTGATCCCTATTAGCTAAGTTCAAGGCAATGAAATGTCAGTTTGACATGAGAAAGTGTGCTAAGCCAACTAATGGTGGTGTAATAGGTTGCAACAAGGTTAATCTTCTGTTAAACTAAAAGCCATGTCTTTTGTGAGCCCTTCATGAGCTTAAATCTTTGGTGAACCCTTCATGAGCTTATTCTAACGAGTTACGAAGTGCAGCTTGATCCTTAGAGCTATCCATGTTCAAAGCATATTTCTACACATGTGATCCCTATTAGCTAAGGTTATGGCAATGAAATGTCAATTTGACATGAGAAAGTATGCTAATCCTACAAAGGGTGGTGTAATAGGTTGCAACAAGGACAATCTTCTACAATCTAAAAGTTATGTCTTTTGTTAGCCCTTCATGAGCTCATATTTTTGGTGAACCCTTCATGAGCTAATTCTAACTAGTTATGAACTGAAGTTTGATCCTTAGAGTTATCCATGTTAAAATCATACTTCTACACATGTGATCTCTATTAGCTAAGTTCAAGGCAATGAAATGTCAGTTTGACATGAGAAAATGTGCTAAGCAAACTAATGGTGGTGTAATAGGTTGCAACAAGGTCAATCTTCTGTTAATCTAAAAGCCATGTCTTTTGTGAGCCTTTCATGAGCTTAAATAATTGGTGAAACCTTCATGAGCTTATTCTAACGAGTTATGAAGTGCAGCTTGATCCTTAGAGCTATCCATGTTCATAGCATATTTCTACACATGTGATCCCTATTAGCTAAGATCATGGAAATGAAATGTCAATTTGACATGAGAAAGTATTCTAAGCCAACTAAGGGTAGTGTAATAGATTGCAACAAGGACAATCTCCTACAATGTAAATGTCATGTCTTTTGTGAGCCCTTCATTAGCTCATGTTTTTGGTGAACCCTTCAAGAGCTTATTCTAACGAGTTATGAAGTGAAGTTTGATCCTTAGAGCTATCCATGTTAAAATCATACTTCTACACATGTGATCTCTATTAGCTAAGTTTAAGGCAATGAAATGTCAGTTTGACATGAGAAAGTGTGCTAAGCCAACTAATGGTGGTGTAATAGGTTGCAACAAGGTCAATCTTCTGTTAATCTAAAAGCCATGTCTTTTGTGAGCCCTTCATGAGCTTAAATCTTTGATGAACCCTTCATGAGCTTATTCTAACGAGTTATGAAGTGCAGCTTGGTCCATAGAGCTATCCATGTTCAAAGAATATTTCTACACATGTGATCCCTATTAGCTAAGGTCATGGCAATGAAATGTCAATTTGACATGAGAAAGTATGCTAATCCAACAAAGGGTGGTGTAATAGGTTGCAACAAGGACAATCTTCTACAATGTAAAAGTCATGTCTTTTGTGAGCCCTTCATTAGCTTATGTTTTTGGTGAACCCTTCATGAGCTAATTCTAACGAGTTATGAAGTGAAGTTTGATCCTTAGAGCTATCCATGTTAAAATCATACTTCTACACATGTGATCTCTACTAGCTAAGTTCAAGGCAATGAAATGTCAGTTTGACATGAGAAAGTGTGCTAAGCCAACTAAGGGTGGTGTAATATGTTGCAACAAGGTCAATCTTCTGTTAAACTAAAAGCCATGTCTTTTGCGAGCCCTTCATAAACTTAAATCTTTGGTGAACCCTTCATGAGTTTATTCTAACGAGTTATGAAGTGCAGCTTGATCCATAGAGCTATCCATGTTCAAAGCATATTTCTACACATGTGATCCCTATTAGCTAAGGTCATGGCAATGAAATGTCAATTTGACATGAGAAAGTATTCTAAGCCAACTAAGGGTAGTGTAATAGATTGCAACAAGGACAATCTCCTACAATGTAAATGTCATGTCTTTTGTGAGCCCTTCATTAGCTCATGTTTTTGGTGAACCCTTCATGAGCTAATTCTAACGAGTTATGAAGTGAGGTTTGATCCTTAGAGCTATCCATGTTAAAATCATACTTCTACACATGTGATCTCTACTAGCTAAGTTCAAGGCAATGAAATGTCAGTTTGACATGAGAAAGTGTGCTAAGCCAACTAAGGGTGGTGTAATATGTTGCAACAAGGTCAATCTTCTGTTAATCTAAAAGCCATGTCTTTTGTGAGCCCTTCATGAACTTAAATCTTTGGTGAACCCTTCATGAGCTTATTCTAACGAGTTATGAAGTGCAGCTTGATCCATAGAGCTATCCATGTTCAAAGCATATTTCTACACATGTGATCCCTATTAGCTAAGGTCATGGCAATGAAATGTCAATTTGACATGAGAAAGTATGCTAATCCAACAAAGGGTGGTGTAATAGGTTGCAACAAGGACAATCTTCTACAATCTAAAAGTTATGTCTTTTGTGAGCCCTTCATGAGCTCATATTTTTGGTGAACCCTTCATGAGCTTATTCTAACGAGTTATGAACTGAAGTTTGATCCTTAGAGCTATCCATGTTAAAATCATACTTCTACACATGTGATCTCTATTAGCTAAGTTCAAGGCAATGAAATGTCAGTTTGACATGAGAAAGTGTGCTAAGCCAACTAATGGTTGCAACAAGGTCAATCTTCTGTTAAACTAAAAGTCATGTCTTTTGTGAGCCCTTTATGAACTTAAATCTTTGGTGAACCCTTCATGAGCTTATTCTAACGAGTTATGAAGTGCAGCTTGATCCATAGAGCTATCAATGTTCAAAGAATATTTCTACACATGTGATCCCTATTAGCTAAGGTCATGGCAATGAAATGTCAATTTGACATGAGAAAGTATGCTAATCCAACAAAGGGTGGTGTAATAGGTTGCAACAAGGACAATATTCTACAATGTAAAAGTCATGTCTTTTGTGAGCCCTTCATGAGCTATTATTTTTGGTGAACTCTTCATGAGCTTATTCTAACGAGTTATGAAGTGAAGTTTGATCCTTAGAGCTATCCATGTTAAAATTATTCTTCTACACATGTGATCTCTACTAGCTAAGTTCAAGGCAATGAAATGTCAGTTTGACATGAGAAAGTGTGCTAAGCCGACTAAGGGTGGTGTAATAGGTTGCAACAAGGTCAATCTTCTGTTAAACTATAAGCCATGTCTTTTGTGAGCTCTTCATGAACTTAAATCTTTGGTGAACCCTTCATGAGCTTATTCTAACGAGTTATGAAGTGCAGCTTGATCCATAGAGCTATCCATGTTCAAAGCATATTTCTACACATGTGATCCCTATTAGCTAAGGTCATGGCAATGAAATGTCAATTTGACATGAGAAAGTATGCTAATCCAACAATGGGTGGTCTAATAAGTTGCAACAAGGACAATCTTCTACAATCTAAAAGTTATGTCTTTTGTGAGCCCTTCATGAGCTCAAATTTTTGGTGAACCCTTCATGAGCTTATTATAACGAGTTATGAAATGAAGTTTCATCCTTAGAGCTATCCATGTTAAAATCAAACTTCTACACATGTGATCTCTATTACCTAAGTTCAAGGCAATGAAATGTCAGTTTGACATGAGAAAGTGTGCTAAGCCAACTAATGTTGGTGTCATTGGTTGCAACAAGGTCAATCTTCTGTTAATCTAAAAGCCATGTCTTTTGTGAGCCCTTCATGAGGTTAAATCTTTGGTGAACCCTTCATGAGCTTATTCAAACGAGTTATGAAGTGCAGCTTGATCCTTAGAGCTATCCATGTTCATAGCATATTTCTACACATGTTATCCCTATTAGCTAAGGTCATGGCAATGAAATGTCAATTTGACATGAGAAAGTATGCTAATCCAACTAAGGGTGGTGTAATAGGTTGCAACAAGGACAATCTTCTACAATCTAAAAGTCATGTCTTTTGTGAGCCCTTCATGAGCTCATATTTTTGGTGAACCCTTCATGAGCTTATTCTAACGAGTTACGAAGTGAAGTTTGATCCTTAGAGCTATCCATGTTAAAATCATACTTCTACACATGTGATCTCTATTAGCTAAGTTCAAGGCAATGAAATGTCATTTTGACATGAGAAAGTGTGCTAAGCCAACTAATATTGGTGTAATAAGTTGCAACAAGGTCAATCTTCTGTTAATCTAAAAGCCATGTCTTTTGTGAGCCCTTCATGAGCTTAAATCTTTGGTGAACCCTTCAAGAGCTTATTCTAACGAGTTATGAAGTGAAGTTTGATTCTTAGAGCTATCCATGTTAAAATCATACTTCTACACATGTGATCTCTATTAGCTAAGTTCAAGGCAATGAAATGTCAGTTTGACATGAGAAAGTGTGCTAAGCCAACTAATTTTGATGTAATAGGTTGCAACAAGGTCAATCTTCTATTAATCTAAAAGCCATGTCTTTTGTGAGCCCTTCATGAGCTTAAATCTTTGGTGAACCCTTCATGAGCTTATTCTAACGAGTTATGAAGTGAAGTTTGATCCTTAGAGCTATCCATGTTAAAATCATACTTCTACACATGTGATATCTACTAGCTAAGTTCAAGGCAATGAAATGTCAGTTTGACATGAGAAAGTGTGCTAAGCTAACTAATGTTGGTGTAATAGGTTGCAACAAGGTCAATCTTCTGTTAATCTAAAAGCCATGTCTTTTGTGAGCCCTTCATGAGCTTAAATCTTTGGTGAACCTTTCATGAGCTTATTGTAACGAGTTACGAAGTGCAGCTTGATACTTAGAGCTATCCATGTTCATAGCATATTTCTACACATGTGATCCCTATTAGCTAAGGTCATGGCAATGAATTGTCAATTTGACATGAGAAAGTATTCTAAGCCAACTAAGGGTAGTGTAATAGGTTGCAACAAGGACAATCTTCTACAATGTAAAAGTCATGTCTTTTGTGAGCCCTTCAATAACTCATGTTTTTGGTGAACCCTTCATGAGCTTATTCTAACGAGTTACGAAGTGAAGTTTGATCCTTAGAGCTATCCATGTTAAAATCATACTTCTACACATGTGATCTCTATTAGCTAAGTTCAAGGCAATGAAATGTCAGTTTGACATGAGAAAGTGTGCTAAGCCAACTAATGTTGGTGTAATAAGTTGCAACAAGGTCAATCTTCTGTTAATCTAAAAGCCATGTCTTTTGTGAGCCCTTCATGAGCTTAAATCTTTGGTGAACCCTTCAAGAGCTTATTCTAACGAGTTATGAAGTGAAGTTTGATCCTTAGAGCTATCCATGTTAAAATCATACTTCTACACATGTGATCTCTATTAGCTAAGTTCAAGGCAATGAAATGTCAGTTTGACATGAGAAAGTGTGCTAAGCCAACTAATTTTGGTGTAATAGGTTGCAACAAGGTCAATCTTCTGTTAATCTAAAAGCCATGTCTTTTGTGAGCCCTTCATGAGCTTAAATCTTTGGTGAACCCTTCATGAGCTTATTCTAACGAGTTATGAAGTGAAGTTTGATCCTTAGAGCTATCCATGTTAAAATCATACTTCTACACATGTGATATCTACTAGCTAAGTTCAAGGCAATGAAATGTCAGTTTGACATGAGAAAGTGTGCTAAGCCAACTAATGTTGGTGTAATAGGTTGCAACAAGGTCAATCTTCTGTTAATCTAAAAGCCATGTCTTTTGTGAGCCCTTCATGAGCTTAAATCTTTGGTGAACCTTTCATGAGCTTATTGTAACGAGTTACGAAGTGCAGCTTGATACTTAGAGCTATCCATGTTCATAGCATATTTCTACACATGTGATCCCTATCAGCTAAGGTCATGGCAATGAAATGTCAATTTGACATGAGAAAGTATTCTAAGCCAACTAAGGGTAGTGTAATAGGTTGCAACAAGGACAATCTTCTACAATGTAAAAGTCATGTCTTTTGTGAGCCCTTCATTAGCTCATGTTTTTGGTGAACCCTTCATGAGCTTATTCTAACGAGTTACGTAGTGCAACTTGATCCTTTGAGCTATCCATGTTCATAGCATATTTCTACACATATGATCCCTATTAGCTAAGGTCATGGCAATGAAATGTTAATTTGACATGAGAAAGTGTGCTAAGCCAACTAATGGGGGTGTAATAGGTTGTAACAAGGTCAATCTTCTGTTAATCTAAAAGCCATGTCTTTTGTGAGCCCTTCATGAGCTTAAATCTTTGGTGAACCCTTCATGAGCTTATTCTAATGAGTTATGAAGTGCATCTTGATCCATAGAGCTATCCATGTTCAAAGCATATTTCTACATATGTGATCCCTATTAGCTAAGGTCATGGCAATGAAATGTCAATTTGACATGAGAAAGTATGCTAATCCAACTAAGGGTGGTGTAATAGGTTGCAACAAGGACAATCTTCTACAATCTAAAAGTTATGTCTTTTGTGAGCCCTTCATGAGCTCATATTTTTGGTGAACCCTTCATGAGCTTATTCTAACGAGTTATGAAGTGAAATTTGATCCTTAGAGCTATCCATGTTAAAATCATGCTTCTACACATGTGATCTCTACTAGCTAAGTTCAAGGCAATGAAAAGTAAGTTTGACATGAGAAAGTGTGCTAAGCCAACTAAGGGTGGTGTAATAGGTTGCAACAAGGTCAATATTCTGTTAAACTAAAAGCCATGTCTTTTGTGAGCCCTTCATGAGCTTAAATCTTTGGTGAACCTTTCATGAGCTTATTCTAACGAGTTACGAAATGCAGCTTGATCCTTAGAACTATCCATGTTCATAGCATATTTGATACAATCTAGGTCACAAACCGAATGCTGCCTCTCAAAGATGAGTGTTCGTGATCTTCCAATGAGATGCTCAATTGGTTGAAGCACAGCGGATTGAGTTGGACCACACGAGCTATGAATGGACTCGTGATACACCAAAGGGATCCTAGAAGCCGAGTACAAGTTCTCTAGGCTTGCAGAATCGAAGATTGTATTCAAACTTAGACAAGTTGTGAATTGAATATGCTAGGCACGTTTTTGTTTGTAAAAGAAGATGTATTCATTAAGCTTCTGGTCTTGGGTATTTATAGATTCTCAAAACCCTAAAACAACAAGTAGTTCAAATAACAGAAAAAAAACAACATGAAGTCTAAACAAAAATTAGAAAATAAGAAAGCAAACTTCTAAGTGTTTCTAAGACCTTATTTGTTGCCTAACTAGTGAGGCTGGTCCTAGATTGCTCATTTGGGGTATTGCCTCGCTAAAACCTCTTTCGGAAAACCCAATGGGATAAAACCGAAAGTAGGGAAAAGAGCACAATTCCCAAACAAGTCTTTAGTGTATTCACTCTGGGTAGATAGTGAACACACTAGAAGCTGCTGTAGATGCTTTGAGAAGTGCCCAAGGCACCTTAGATGATAGGAGAAGGTCTCGGCTGCAAGCTCCAAGCTCTCCATGCTCCAACTCCAAATCGTCACCTTCCAAGTCCATGATGTAGTCCACGAGGTTGCTGAACTTGTAACTGAGTGCTCTAGCCCTTTGTCGAGTCATTGGTCCACTAGGCACTTCGGGAATGGCTGTTGTTGGTTGACTAGGTCCGATGTCCTCATCATTCCCACCCTCTTGAAAGCGTTTTGTCCTCAAAACTGGATCATTATCTGCATCAAAACGTTCCAAGTCAGCAACATTGAATGTAGTAGACACATTAAACTCACCTGGCAGCTCCAACTGGTAAGCATTATCGTTGATCCTTTTTAGAACCCGGAATGGACCATCGCCCCTAGGTGCTAGCTTGCTTCTCCGGCGGTTTGGAAACCGTTCTGGTCTGAAGTGTAGCCAAACCCAATCTCCTCGTTTGAATACTACAGATTTCCGGCCCTTGTTATGTTGCTTCTCATAAGCGGCTGTCCTCTTCTCTATGTTCTCTTTCACCTTCTGATGTAGTTTCTTGACAAACTCTGCCTTAGAATCACCCTCTAAGCTCACGATTTCTGCAGGTGGTATTGGTGTGAGATCAAGTGGAGACAATGGGTTGAACCCATACACCACTTCAAATGGTGTGAGCTTGGTGGCTGAATGGACTGCTCTATTGTAGGCGAACTCAACGAATGGTAAACATTCCAGCCATGTCTTCAAGTTCTTCCCAATTGTAGCCCGCAGCAAAGTAGACAAGGTGCGATTCACCACTTCCGTTTGTCCATCAGTCTGCGGATGACAACTAGTTGAAAAGAGAAGCTTCGTCCCTAGTTTCCTCCACAATGCACGCCAAAAATGAGACAGGAATTTAGTGTCACGGTCTGAAACTATCGTCCTTGGAATCCCATGAAGGCGTACAACTTCCTTGAAGAACAATGCAGCAGTCTGCGTTGCATCATTTGTTTTTGCACAAGGTATGAAATGCGCCATCTTTGAAAACCTGTCTACAACAACAAAAATGGAATCTTTGTGGTTTTGCTTAGGTAATCCTAGCACAAAGTCCATAGATATGTCAGTCCAAGGAGTAGTAGGAATAGGTAAAGGAAGGTATAACCCGTGAGGATGAACTCTGGATTTTGACTTCCGGCATGTCAAACAGCGAATACAATGTGCTTCCACGTCCTTCTTCATGTGCGGCCAGTAAAAATGCTCCTTAAGCGTGCTCAGCGTCTTATCTACCCCAAAATGCCCCATGAGACCGCCTCCATGCGCCTCACGAACCAGCAGCTCACGAATGGATCCTTTCGGAATACACAATCGTTTTTCCCTGAAAAGAAAACCATCAAACAAATAAAACTTGTTATATAATCCTTTACCGTGTTCTGCAAATGGCTCCTTCAAATCATCATCATCTGCATATAACTCCTTGATTAGCTCAAAACCCAAGACTTTAGATTGCATGATGGAGATGAGACTGTAACGTCGTGACAATGCATCTGCGACCACATTCTCCTTTCCCTTCTTTTATTTGATGACGTAGGGAAACATTTCTATGAACTCCAGCCATCTAGCATGCCTCCTCTTTAGCTTAGTCTGACCCTTTAGATGCTGCAACGTTTGATGATCTGTGTGAATAACACATTCCCTTGCCAAAAGGTAGTGTTGCCACGTCTCCATTGCTCGGACTAGTGCATACAACTCCTTATCATACGTTGGGTAGTTCAATGCTGCTCCGCTTAATTTCTCACTGAAAAACGCTACTGGCTTGCCCCCTTGTGATAGCACAGCCCCAATACCAATGCCTGATGCATCGCATTCGACTTCAAAAGTCTTCTCAAAGTTTGGTAAAACCAAAACTGGTGCTGCTGTGAGGCTATCCTTTAAACGTGTGAAGGCTGCCTCCTGCTCCTCTCCCCATTCAAACCTGGCGGTCTTCTTTAGAATCGAAGTCAATGGACTTGCAATTGTGCTGAAATCCCTCACAAACCGTCTATAGAAGCTTGCCAATCCATGAAAGCTGCGGACTTGGCTGACATTTGTAGGGGTCGGCCACTCTTGAATTGCTTTGATCTTGTCATTATCAACCTTTAATCCCTGTGAACTTACAACAAAACCTAAAAAGACTACTTCATTAGTGCAGAATGTGCACTTCTTGAGGTTCGCATACAGTCCTTCTTTTCGAAGTGTCTGAATTACTTGCTCAAGATGTGTCACATGATCAGAATAAGATGCACTATAAACAAGAATATCATCGAAATACACTACAACGAACTTACTGATGTATGGTCTAAGAACATGGTTCATTAGACGCATAAATGTACTTGGTGCATTCGACAATCCAAACGGCATTACCAGCCATTCATAGAGTCCCTGCTTGGTTTTGAATGTTGTCTTCCATTCATCACCTTCTCGCAGCCTAACTTGGTGATACCCGCTTTTTAAATCGATTTTGGAGAAGATTGTTGCTCCACTGAGTTCGTCCAACATGTCATCAAGTCGTGGGATTGGGTGCCTGTACTTGATGGTAATGTTGTTGATAGCTCTGCGGTCAACGCACATTCTCCAGCTGCCATCTTTCTTTGGTACAAGCAAAACCGGCACAGCACATGGACTAAGGCTCTCACGCACATATCCTTGAGCCATAAGCTCTCTAACTTGTCGTTCAAGCTCCTTAGCTTCCTCCGGGTTTACTCTATATGCGGCTCTGTTTGGTAGCTGTGCACCTGGTACAAAGTCAATATGGTGCTCTATTCCACGGATTGGAGGTAATCCCGGTGGTAGCTCATCTGGAAACACATCTCCATATGTTTTGAGTAGACTCTCAATTTCAGAAGGAAGCTTAATCTCTGTATATTCTGCACTCAAAACATCCTTAAAAGCCATAAGAATCACATTAGTCTTGTTAGTACTAATAAACTTATGAATGTGATTCGGTTTAATGAGTAGAGTCTCCCTGTTGTCGTGGCTGTTTTGGCCCTTTTCGTTGGCCATTTTAACTTGCATTTCCCTCACTTGTTGAGGTGAGAGTGGTGCCAAGCTAATCTTGCGTTTATCATGAACAAACGAGTAATGGTTAGTTCTACCATTATGAGTAGACTCCTTGTCGAACTGCCATGGACGACCCAGCAGAAGATGTCCGGCTTGCATAGGGACTACGTCGCAGGTGACTGTGTCGTTGTACCGTCCTATACTGAATGACACCCTTACTTGCTCTGTTACACTCAACTCCGTTTTGTTGTTCAGCCATCTCAGCTTATATGGCTGTGCATGCTTATACTTCTCCAAACCTAGCTTTTCAACCATATAGACACTAGTAACGTTAGTGCAAGAACCTCCATCTATTATCAAATTGCATACCTTGCCCTTAATGGTACAGCGTGTATGGAATATGTTCTCCCGTTGCTCTGTTTCGTCTAAGTTGATTGAAGTGCTAAGCACTCTCCTCATCATAAGCATTTCTCCTGAATCTGGATACTCCACTTCCTCATCATTTTGAAGCTCAGATTCGTCCCCTTCATCTTCAGACTCAAAATCGCCTGATGGAGTCAAAATCATAACCCTCTGGTTTGGACATTCACGTGACATATGACCTCTTCCCCTGCACTTAAAACAAGTTATATCCCTTGTCCGTGGCTGGTTAGTAGGCTGGGACGTGTTTGGTGTTGCCCGTGAACTGGCTGGGGCGTTTTTAGGCACTTCATTGGTTATGTTTTTGAACCGTGAATCTGCTTGCACTCCTTTAGGCCTATCTTCCTGCTTAGATTGAGAATTCCAGTTAGTTCTAAGCTTATTTGTTGAGATAGAAGCCTTACGCTTATTTTGTTGTTCAATTTGGATTGCTAAATGCAGCAGCTCTCCAAGGTCATGATATGGCTGTCTTTCGACTTTTCGAGCTATTTTTTCCTGTAAACCGTCCAAGAACTGAGCCATAAGTGTTTCTGGTGAGTCCTCACTCTCCAATCTGTTTCGAAGGTGCTCAAACTCCTCATAATATTCCTCAACACTTCGGTTTCCTTGGGTTAAACGTCTAAAACGTTTTTGGAGTTCACGAGTGAAGTGTGGAGGCACATATCGTCTCCTCATGACATGTTTGAGGTCCTCCCAAGCTGCTATTTGGCCATATCTGTTTCTCCTTCGTTCAGCAACTTCTCTGTCCCACCATGTGAGTGCATGGTCTGTAAATTGTGCTGCAGCCAATGCAACCTTCCTCGGATCCGAGTAACGATAATACTCGAATATATGCTCCATCCGTCTCTCCCAGTCTAGATAGGCTTCTGGATCAACTCGTCCGGCAAAGGTGGGAGGCGTAAGTTTCACATCTGGATGTTGTTGAAGCTGTGGAGGAGGTGGTGGTGGACGGTGATGATACTCCTCGTCCATTGGGTGCCTAGGCGGCTGCTCATGATGGTTTGATGGTGGTGTAGGCGACCTATCTAGCCCTCCATCATTTTGTCTTTGTGAAGACTCAGGCATGTCCGCACGCCTTTGTGGTGAACGAGATCGAACTTGTTCCATCTTTTCGTTCATCCGTGCAAGTTGAGTGCTGATATTGGCCAGCATCTGCAACATTGCAGCAGAAGTATCCGCACGGTCTGAACCGTCGGACATGGTACCTTGCACACCAAGCAAAGCAAACGAAAGATTGGTTAGTTTAATTGATTCTATAAATCAAACCAAAAATTCACTAAACCGAAAATTTTAATTAATCTAACCTATACTAATTAAGAAAATTCGAATTTTAAAACTATCTAAACCAATTCCTAATTAAAAATGGAAAATAAAACAGATTCTATCCTAACAGATCTTATCCTAACAGATTTTATCCTATCCAAACAGAATTTAAAAGAGATAAGGATAAGAATGGCTTAGGATTGTTTTTGGATAAGATTTTCGAAATCTCTTCTTCTTCCTCTTCCCTAAGGCCACGTTTTTCTTTCCTCAATGCACACGTGAATGATACCTGCAACCTAAGACTCAACACACACGTTAGAAACAATAGGGTGGTTGATACAACACAACCCTTGACACAAAAATTAAACAAGAAATAGAAAATTCTAAACTCTAAGATATGAAAAACGAAATTTGAAAAGCAAAAGGGTAGGTTTATACACTTCCCTTGATAGGAACTTCAGCTCTGATACCAGATGATACAATCTAGGTCACGAACCGAATGCTGCCTCTCAAAGATGAGTGTTCGTGATCTTCCAATGAGATGCTCAATTGGTTGAAGCACAGCGGATTGAGTTGGACCACACGAGCTATGAATGGACTCGTGATACACCAAAGGGATCCTAGAAGCCGAGTACAAGTTCTCTAGGCTTGCAGAATCGAAGATTGTATTCAAACTTAGACAAGTTGTGAATTGAATATGCTAGGCACGTTTTTGTTTGTAAAAGAAGATGTATTCATTAAGCTTCTGGTCTTGGGTATTTATAGATTCCCAAAACCCTAAAAGAGAACTACATGATGTTTTAGAAAGGACAAAACAACAAGTAGTTCAAATAACAGAAAAAAAACAACATGAAGTCTAAACAAAAATTAGAAAATAAGAAAGCAAACTTCTAAGTGTTTCTAAGACCTTATTTGTTGCCTAACTAGTGAGGCTGGTCCTAGATTGCTCATTTGGGGTATTGCCACGCTAAAACCTCTTTCGGAAAACCCAATGGGATAAAACCGAAAGTAGGGAAAAGAGCACAATTCCCAAACAAGTCTTTAGTGTATTCACTCTGGGTAGATAGTGAACACACTAGAAGCTGCTGTATATGCTTTGAGAAGTGCCCAAGGCACCTTAGATGATAGGAGAAGGTCTCGGCTGCAAGCTCCAAGCTCTCCATGCTCCAACTCCAAATCGTCACCTTCCAAGTCCATGATGTAGTCCACGAGGTTGCTGAACTTGTAACTGAGTGCTCTAGCCCTTTGTCGAGTCATTGGTCCACTAGGCACTTCGGGAATGGCTGTTGTTGGTTGACTAGGTCCGATGTCCTCATCAATATTTCTACACATGTGATCCCTATTAGCTAAGGTCATGGCAATGAAATGTTAATTTGACATGAGAAAGTATTCTAAGCCAACTAAGGGTAGTGTAATAGGTTGCAACAAGGACAATCTTCTACAATGTAAAAGTCATGTCTTTTGTGAGCCCTTCATTAGCTCATGTTTTTGGTGAACCCTTCATGAGCTTATTCTAACGAGTTATGAAGTGAAGTTTGATCCTTAGAGTTATCCATGTTAAAATCATACTTCCACACATGTGATCTCTATTAGCTAATTTCAAGGCAACGAAATGTCAGTTTGACATGAGAAAGTGTGCTAAGCCAACTAATGGTGGTGTAATAGGTTGCAACAAGGTCAATGTTCTGGTAATCTAAAAGCCATGTCTTTTGTGAGCCCTTCATGAGCTTAAATCTTTGGTGAACCCTTCATGAACTTATTCTAATGAGTTATGAAGTGCAGCTTGATCCTTAGAGCTATCCATGTTCATAGCATCTACGCATGTGATCCCTATTAGCTAAGGTCATGGCAATGAATTGTCAATTTGACATGAGAAAGTATTCTAAGCCAACTAAGGGTAGTGTAATAGGTTGCAACAAGGACAATCTTCTACAATGTAAAAGTCATGTCTTTTGTGAGCCCTTCATTAGCTCATGTTTTTGGTGAACCCTTCATGAGCTTATTCTAACGAGTTACGAAGTGAAGTTTGATCCTTAGAGCTATCCATGTTAAAATCATACTTCTACACATGTGATCTCTATTAGCTAAGTTCAAGGCAATGAAATGTCAGTTTGACATGAGAAAGTGTGCTAAGCCAACTAATGTTGGTGTAATAAGTTGCAACAAGGTCAATCTTCTGTTAATCTAAAAGCCATGTCTTTTGTGAGCCCTTCATGAGCTTAAATCTTTGGTGAACCCTTCATGAGCTTATTCTAACGAGTTACGAAGTGAAGTTTGATCCTTAGAGCTATCCATGTTAAAATCATACTTCTACACATGTGATCTCTATTAGCTAAGTTCAAGGCAATGAAATGTCAGTTTGACATGAGAAAGTGTGCTAAGCCAACTAATGTTGGTGTAATAAGTTGCAACAAGGTCAATCTTCTGTTAATCTAAAAGCCATGTCTTTTGTGAGCCCTTCATGAGCTTAAATCTTTGGTGAACCTTTCAAGAGCTTATTCTAACGAGTTATGAAGTGAAGATTGATCCTTAGAGCTATCCATGTTAAAATCATACTTCTACACATGTGATCTCTATTAGCTAAGTTCAAGGCAATGAAATGTCAGTTTGACATGAGAAAGTGTGCTAAGCCAACTAATTTTGGTGTAATAGGTTGCAACAAGGTCAATCTTCTGTTAATCTAAAAGCCATGTCTTTTGTGAGCCCTTCATGAACTTAAATCTTTGGTGAACCCTTCATGAGCTTATTCTAACGAGTTATGAAGTGAAGTTTGATCCTTAGAGCTATCCATGTTAAAATCATACTTCTACACATGTGATATCTACTAGCTAAGTTCAAGGCAATGAAATGTCAGTTTGACATGAGAAAGTGTGCTAAGCTAACTAATGTTGGTGTAATAGGTTGCAACAAGGTCAATCTTCTGTTAATCTAAAAGCCATGTCTTTTGTGAGCCCTTCATGAGCTTAAATCTTTGGTGAACCTTTCATGAGCTTATTGTAACGAGTTACGAAGTGCAGCTTGATACTTAGAGCTATCCATGTTCATAGCATATTTCTACACATGTGATCCCTATTAGCTAAGGTCATGGCAATGAAATGTCAATTTGACATGAGAAAGTATTCTAAGCCAACTAAGGGTAGTGTAATAGGTTGCAACAAGGACAATCTTCTACAATGTAAAAGTCATGTCTTTTGTGAGCCCTTCATTAGCTCATGTTTTTGGTGAACCCTTCATGAGCTTATTCTAACGAGTTACGTAGTGCAGCTTGATCCTTTGAGCTATCCATGTTCATAGCATATTTCTACACATGTGATCCCTATTAGCTAAGGTCATGGCAATGAAATGTTAATTTGACATGAGAAAGTGTGCTAAGCCAACTAATGGGGGTGTAATAGGTTGTAACAAGGTCAATCTTCTGTTAATCTAAAAGCCATGTCTTTTGTGAGCCCTTCATGAGCTTAAATCTTTGGTGAACCCTTCATGAGCTTATTCTAACGAGTTATGAAGTGCAGCTTGATCCATAGAGCTATCCATGTTCAAAGCATATTTCTACATATGTGATCCCTATTAGCTAAGTTCAAGGAATTGAAAAGTCAGTTTGACATGAGAAAGTGTGCTAAGCCAACTAAGGGTGGTGTAATAGGTTGCAACAAGGTCAATCTTCTGTTAAACTCAAAGCCATGTCTTTTGTGAGCCCTTTATGAGCTTAAATCTTTGGTGAACCTTTCATGAGCTTATTCTAACGAGTTACGAAGTGCAGCTTGATCCTTAGAGCTTTTCATGTTCATAGCATATTTCTACACATGTGATCCCTATTAGCTAAGGTCATGGCAATGAAATGTTAATTTGACATGAGAAAGTGTGCTAAGCCAACTAATGGGGGTGTAATAGGTTGTAACAAGGTCAATCTTCTGTTAATCTAAAAGCCATGTCTTTTGTGAGCCCTTCATGAGCTTAAATCTTTGGTGAACCCTTCATGAGCTTATTCTAACGAGTTATGAAGTGCAGCTTGATCCATAGAGCTATCCATGTTCAAAGCATATTTCTACATATGTGATCCCTATTAGCTAAGGTCATGGCAATGAAATTTCAATTTGACATGAGAAAATATGCTAATCCAACTAAGGGTGGTGTAATAGGTTGCAACAAGGACAATCTTCTACAATCTAAAAGTTATGTCTTTTGTGAGCCCTTCATGAGCTCATATTTTTGGTGAACCCTTCATGAGCTTATTCTAACGAGTTATGATGTGAAGTTTGATCCTTAGAGCTATCCATGTTAAAATCATGCTTCTACACATGTGATCTCTACTAGCTAAGTTCAAGGAATTGAAAAGTCAGTTTGACATGAGAAAGTGTGCTAAGCCAACTAAGGGTGGTGTAATAGGTTGCAACAAGGTCAATCTTCTGTTAAACTCAAAGCCATGTCTTTTGTGAGCCCTTCATGAGCTTAAATCTTTGGTGAACCTTTCATGAGCTTATTCTAACGAGTTACGAAGTGCAGCTTGATCCTTAGAGCTTTTCATGTTCATAGCATATTTCTACACATGTGATCCCTATTAGCTAAGGTCATGGCAATGAAATGTCAATTTGACATCAGAAAGTATTCTAAGCCAACTAAGGGTAGTGTAATAGGTTGCAACAAGGACAATCTTCTACAATGTAAAAGTCATGTCTTTTGTAAGCCCTTCATTAGCTCATGTTTTTGGTGAACCCTTCATGAGCTTATTCGAACGAGTTATGAAGTAAAGTTTGATCCTTAGAGCTATCCATGTTAAAATCATACTTCTACACATGTGATCTCTATTAGCTAAGTTCAAGGCAATGAAATGTTAGTTTGACATGAGAAAATGTGCTAAGCCAACTAATGGTGGTGTAATAGGTTGCAACAAGGTCAATCTTCTGTTAATCTAAAAGTCATGTCTTTTGTGAGCCCTTGATGAGCTTAAATCTTTGGTGAACCCTTCATGAGCTTATTCTAACGAGTTATGAAGTGCAGTTTGATCCTTAGAGCTATCCATGTTCGTAGCATATTTCTACACATGTGATCCCTATTAGCTAAGGTCATGGCAATGAAATGTCAATTTGACATGAGAAAGTATGCTAAGCCAACTAAGGGTAGTGTAATAGGTTGCAACAAGGACAATCTTCTACAATGTAAAAGTCATGTCTTTTGTGAGCCCTTCATTAGCTCATGTTTTTGGTGAACCCTTCATGAGCTTATTCTAACGAGTTATGAAGTGAAGTTTGATCCTTAGAGCTATCCATGTTAAAATCATACTTCTATACATGTGATCTCTATTAGCTAAGTTCAAGGCAATAAAATGTCAGTTTGACATGAGAAAGTGTGCTAAGCCAACTAAGGGTGGTGTAATAGGTTGCAACAAGGTCAATCTTCTGTTAATCTAAAAGCCATGTCTTTTGTGAGCCCTTCATGAGCTTAAATCTTTGGTGAACCCTTCATGAGCTTATTCTAACGAGTTATGAAGTGCACCTTGATCCATAGAGCTATCCATGTTCAAAGCATATTTCTACAGATGTGATCTCTATTAGCTAAGGTCATGGCAATGAAATGTCAATTTGACATGAGAAAGTATGCTAATCCAACTAAGGGTGGTGTAATAGGTTGCAACAAGGACAATCTTCTACAATCTAAAAGTTATGTCTTTTGTGAGCCCTTCATGAGCTCATATATTTGGTGAACCCTTCATGAGCTTATTCTAACGAGTTATGAAGTGAAGTTTGATCCTTAGAGCTATCCATGTTAAAATCATGCTTCTACACATGTGATCTCTACTAGCTTAGTTCAAGGCAATGAAAAGTCAGTTTGACATGAGAAAGTGTGCTAAGCCAACTAAGGGTGGTGTAATAGGTTGCAACAAGGTCAATCTTCTGTTAAACTAAAAGTCATGTCTTTTGTGAGCCCTTCATGAGCTTAAATCTTTGGTGAACCTTTCATGAGCTTATTGTAACGAGTTACGAAGTGCAGCTTGATCCTTAGAGCTATCCATGTTCATAGCATATTTCTACTCATGTGATCCCTATTAGCTAAAGTCATGGCAATGAAATGTCAATTTGACATGAGAAAGTATTCTAAGCCAACTAAGGGTAGTGTAATAGGTTGCGACAAGGACAATCTTCTACAATGTAAAAGTCATGTCTTTTGTAAGCCCTTCTTTAGCTCATGTTTTTGGTGAACCCTTCATGAGCTTATTCGAACGATTTATAAAGTGAAGTTTGATCCTTAGAGCTATCCATGTTAAAATCATATTTCTACACATATGATCTCTATTAGCTAAGTTCAAGGCAATGAAATGTCAGTTTGACATGAGAAAATGTGCTAAGCCAACTAATGGTGGTGTAATAGGTTGCAACAAGGTCAATCTTCTGTTAATCTAAAAGTCATGTCTTTTGTGAGCCCTTCATGAGCTTAAATCTTTGGTGAACCCTTCATGAGCTTATTCTAACGAGTTATGAAGTGCAGTTTGATCCTTAGAGCTATCCATGTTCATAGCATATTTCTACACATGTGATCCCTATTAGCTAAGGTCATGGCAACGAAATGTCAATTTGACATGAGAAAGTATGCTAAGCCAACTAAGGGTAGTGTATTAGGTTGCAACAAGGACAATCTTCTACAATGTAAAAGTCATGTCTTTTGTGAGCCCTTCATTAGCTCATGTTTTTGGTGAACCCTTCATGAGCTTATTCTAACGAGTTATGAAGTGAAGTTTGATCCTTAGAGCTATCCATGTTAAAATCATGCTTCTACACATGTGATCTCTACTAGCTTAGTTCAAGGCAATGAAAAGTCAGTTTGACATGAGAAAGTGTGCTAAGCCAACTAAGGGTGGTGTAATAGGTTGCAACAAGGTCAATCTTCTGTTAAACTAAAAGTCATGTCTTTTGTGAGCCCTTCATGAGCTTAAATCTTTGGTGAACCTTTCATGAGCTTATTGTAACGAGTTACGAAGTGCAGCTTGATCCTTAGAGCTATCCATGTTCATAGCATATTTCTACTCATGTGATCCCTATTAGCTAAAGTCATGGCAATGAAATGTCAATTTGACATGAGAAAGTATTCTAAGCCAACTAAGGGTAGTGTAATAGGTTGCGACAAGGACAATCTTCTACAATGTAAAAGTCATGTCTTTTGTAAGCCCTTCTTTAGCTCATGTTTTTGGTGAACCCTTCATGAGCTTATTCGAACGATTTATAAAGTGAAGTTTGATCCTTAGAGCTATCCATGTTAAAATCATATTTCTACACATATGATCTCTATTAGCTAAGTTCAAGGCAATGAAATGTCAGTTTGACATGAGAAAATGTGCTAAGCCAACTAATGGTGGTGTAATAGGTTGCAACAAGGTCAATCTTCTGTTAATCTAAAAGTCATGTCTTTTGTGAGCCCTTCATGAGCTTAAATCTTTGGTGAACCCTTCATGAGCTTATTCTAACGAGTTATGAAGTGCAGTTTGATCCTTAGAGCTATCCATGTTCATAGCATATTTCTACACATGTGATCCCTATTAGCTAAGGTCATGGCAACGAAATGTCAATTTGACATGAGAAAGTATGCTAAGCCAACTAAGGGTAGTGTATTAGGTTGCAACAAGGACAATCTTCTACAATGTAAAAGTCATGTCTTTTGTGAGCCCTTCATTAGCTCATGTTTTTGGTGAACCCTTCATGAGCTTATTCTAACGAGTTATGAAGTGAAGTTTGATCCTTAGAGCTATCCATGTTAAAATCATACTTCTATACATGTGATCTCTATTAGCTAAGTTCAAGGCAATAAAATGTCAGTTTGACATGAGAAAGTGTGCTAAGCCAACTAAGGGTGGTGTAATAGGTTGCAACAAGGTCAATCTTCTATTAATCTAAAAGTCATGTCTTTTGTGAGCCCTTCATGAGCTTAAATCTTTGGTGAACCCTTCATGAGCTTATTCTAACGAGTTATGAAGTGCAGCTTGATCCTTAGAGCTATCCATGTTCATAGCATATTTCTACACATGTGATCCCTATTAGCTAAGGTCATGGCAACGAAATGTCAATTTGACATGAGAAAGTATGCTAAGCCAACTAAGGGTAGTGTAATAGGTTGCAACAAGGACAATCTTCTACAATGTAAAAGTCATATCTTTTGTGAGCCCTTCATTAGCTCATGTTTTTGGTGAACCCTTCATGAGCTTATTCTAACGAGTTATGAAGTGAAGTTTGATCCTTAGAGCTATCCATGTTAAAATCATACTTCTATACATGTGATCTCTATTAGCTAAGTTCAAGGCAATAAAATGTCAGTTTGACATGAGAAAGTGTGCTAAGCCAACTAAGGGTGGTGTAATAGGTTGCAACAAGGTCAATCTTCTATTAATCTAAAAGTCATGTCTTTTGTGAGCCCTTCATGAGCTTAAATCTTTGGTGAACCCTTCATGAGCTTATTCTAACGAGTTATGAAGTGCAGCTTGATCCTTAGAGCTTTTCATGTTCATAGCATATTTCTACACATGTGATCCCTATTAACTAAGGTCATGGCAATGAAATGTCAATTTGACATGAGAAAGTATTCTAAGCCAACTAAGGGTAGTGTAATAGGTTGCAACAAGGACAATCTTCTACAATGTAAAAGTCATGTCTTTTGTGAGCCCTTCATTAGCTCATGTTTTTGGTGAACCCTTCATGAGCTTATTCGAACGAGTTATGAAGTGAAGTTTGATCCTTAGAGCTATCCATGTTAAAATCATACTTCTACACATGTGATCTCTATTAGCTAATCAAGGCAATGAAATGTCAGTTTGACATGAGAAAATGTGCTAAGCCAACTAATGGTGGTGTAATAGGTTGCAACAAGGTCAATCTTCTTTTAATCTAAAAGTCATGTCTTTTGTGAGCCCTTCATGAGCTTAAATCTTTGGTGAACCCTTCATGAGCTTATTCTAACGAGTTATGAAGTGCTGTTTGATCCTTAGAGCTATCCATGTTCATAGCATATTTCTACACATGTGATCCCTATTAGCTAAGGTCATGGCAACGAAATGTCAATTTGACATGAGAAAGTATGCTAAGCCAACTAAGGGTAGTGTAATAGGTTGCAACAAGGACAATCTTCTACAATGTAAAAGTCATGTCTTTTGTGAGCCCTTCATTAGCTCATGTTTTTGGTGAACCCTTCATGAGCTTATTCTAACGAGTTATGAAGTGAAGTTTGATCCTTAGAGCTATCCATGTTAAAATCATACTTCTATACATGTGATCTCTATTATTAGCTAAGTTCAAGGCAATAAAATGTCAGTTTGACATGAGAAAGTGTGCTAAGCCAACTAAGGGTGGTGTAATAGGTTGCAACAAGGTCAATCTTCTGTTAATCTAAAAGTCATGTATTTTGTGAGCCCTTCATGAGCTTAAATCTTTGGTGAACCCTTCATGAGCTTATTCTAACGAGTTATGAAGTGCAGCTTGATCCTTAGAGCTTTTCATGTTCATAGCATATTTCTACACATGTGATCCCTATTAGCTAAGGTCATGGCAATGAAATGTCAATTTGACATGAGAAAGTATTCTAAGCCAACTAAGGGTAGTGTAATAGGTTGCAACAAGGACAATCTTCTACAATGTAAAAGTCATGTCTTTTGTGAGCCCTTCATTAGCTCATGTTTTTGGTGAACCCTTCATGAGCTTATTCGAACGAGTTATGAAGTGAAGTTTGATCCTTAGAGCTATCCATGTTAAAATCATACTTCTACACATGTGATCTCTATTAGCTAAGTTCAAGGCAATGAAATGTCAGTTTGACATGAGAAAATGTGCTAAGCCAACTAATGGTGGTGTAATAGGTTGCAACAAGGTCAATCTTCTGTTAATCTAAAAGTCATGTCTTTTGTGAGCCCTTCATGAGCTTAAATCGTTGGTGAACCCTTCATGAGCTTATTCTAACGAGTTATGAAGTGCAGTTTGATCCTTAGAGCTATCCATGTTCATAGCATATTTCTACACATGTGATCCCTATTAGCTAAGGTCATGGCAATGAAATGTCAATTTGACATGAGAAAGTATGCTAAGCCAACTAAGGGTAGTGTAATAGGTTGCAACAAGGACAATCTTCTACAATGTAAAAGTCATGTCTTTTGTGAGCCCTTCATTAGCTCATGTTTTTGGTGAACCCTTCATGAGCTTATTCTAACGAGTTATGAAGTGAAGTTTGATCCTTAGAGCTATCCATGTTAAAATTATACTTCTGTACATGTGATCTCTATTAGCTAAGTTCAAGGCAATAAAATGTCAGTTTGACATGAGAAAGTGTGCTAAGCCAACTAAGGGTGGTGTAATAGGTTGCAACAAGGTCAATCTTCTGTTAATCTAAAAGCCATGTCTTTTGTGAGCCCTTCATGAGCTTAAATCTTTGGTGAACCCTTCATGAGCTTATTCTAACGAGTTATGAAATGCACCTTGATCCATAGAGCTATCCATGTTCAAAGCATATTTCTACACATGTGATCCCTATTAGCTAAGGTCATGGCAATGAAATGTCAATTTGACATGAGAAATTATGCTAATCCAACTAAGGGTGGTGTAATAGGTTGCAACAAGGACAATCTTCTACAATCTAAAAGTTATGTCTTTTGTGAGCCCATCATTTGCTCATATTTTTGGTGAACCCTTCATGAGCTTAATCTAACGAGTTATGAAGTGAAGTTTGATCCTTAGAGTTATCCATGTTAAAATCATACTTCTACACATGTGATCTCTATTAGCTAAGTTCAAGGCAATGAAATGTCAGTTTGACATGAGAAAATGTGCTAAGCCAACTAATGGTGGTGTAATAGGTTGCAACAAGGTCAATCTTCTGTTAAACAAAAAGCCATGTCTTTTGTGAGCCCTTCATGAGCTTAAATCTTTGGTAACCCTTCATGAGCTTATTCTAACGAGTAATGAAGTGCAGCTTGATCCATAGAGCTATACATGTTCAAAGCATATTTCTACACATGTGATCCCTATTAGCTAAGGTCATGGCAATGAAATGTCAATTTGACATGAGAAAGTATGCTAATCCAACTAAGGGTAGTGTAATAGGTTGCAACAAGGACAATCTTCTACAATGTAAAAGTCATATCTTTTGTGAGCCCTTCATTAGCTCATGTTTTTGGTGAACCCTTCATGAGCTTATTCGAACGAGTTATGAAGTGAAGTTTGATCCTTAGAGCTATCCATGTTAAAATCATACTTCTACACATGTGATCTCTATTAGCTAAGTTCAAGGCAATGAAATGTCAGTTTGACATGAGAAAATGTGCTAAGCCAACTAATGGTGGTGTAATAGGTTGCAACAAGGTCAATCTTCTACAATGTAAAAGTCATGTCTTTTGTGAGCCCTTCATTAGCTCATGTTTTTGATGAACCCTTCATGAGCTTAATCTAACGAGTTATGAAGTAAAGTTTGATCCTTAGAGCTATCCATGTTAAAATCATACTTCTATACATGTGATCTCTATTAGCTAAGTTCAAGGAAATAAAATGTCAGTTTGACATGAGAAAGTGTGCTAAGCCAACTAAGGCTGGTGTAATAGGTTGCAACAAGGTCAATCTTCTGTTAAACTAAAAGCCATGTCTTTTGTGAGCCCTTCATGAGCTTAAATCTTTGGTGAACCCTTCATGAGCTTATTCTAACGAGTTATGAAGTGCAGCTTGATCCATAGAGCTATCCATGTTCAAAGCATATTTCTACACATGTGATCCCTATTAGCTAAGGTCATGGCAATGAAATGTCAATTTGACATTAGAAATTATGCTAATCCAACTAAGGGTGGTGTAATAGGTTGCAACAAGGACAATCTTCTACAATCTAAAAGTTATGTCTTTTGTGAGCCCTTCATTAGCTCATATTTTTGGTGAACCCTTCATGAGCTTAATCTAACGAGTTATGAAGTGAAGTTTGATCCTTAGAGTTATCCATGTTAAAATCATACTTCTACACATGTGATCTCTATTAGCTAAGTTCAAGGCAATGAAATGTCAGTTTGACATGAGAAAATGTGCTAAGCCAACTAATGGTGGTGTAATAGGTTGCAACAAGGTCAATCTTCTACAATGTAAAAGTCATGTCTTTTGTGAGCCCTTCATTAGCTCATGTTTTTGGTGAACCCTTCATGAGCTTAATCTAACGAGTTATGAAGTGAAGTTTGATCCTTAGAGCTATCCATGTTAAAATCATACTTCTGTACATGTGATCTCTATTAGCTAAGTTCAAGGCAATAAAATGTCAGTTTGACATGAGAAAGTGTGCTAAGCCAACTAAGGCTGGTGTAATAGGTTGCAACAAGGTCAATCTTCTGTTAAACTAAAAGCCATGTCTTTTGTGAGCCCTTCATGAGCTTAAATCTTTGGTGAACCCTTCATGAGCTTATTCTAACGAGTTATGAAGTGCAGCTTGATCCATAGAGCTATCCATGTTCAAAGCATATTTCTACACATGTGATCCCTATTAGCTAAGGTCATGGCAATGAAATGTCAATTTGACATGAGAAAGTATTCTAAGCCAACTAAGGGTAGTGTAATAGGTTGCAACAAGGACAATCTTCTACAATGTAAAAGTCATGTCTTTTGTGAGCCCTTCATTAGCTCATGTTTTTGGTGAACCCTTCATGAGCTTATTCGAACGAGTTATGAAGTGAAGTTTGATCCTTAGAGCTATCCATGTTAAAATCATACTTCTACACATGTGATCTCTATTAGCTAAGTTCAAGGCAATGAAATGTCAGTTTGACATGAGAAAATGTGCTAAGCCAACTAATGGTGGTGTAATAGGTTGCAACAAGGTCAATCTTCTGTTAATCTAAAAGTCATGTCTTTTGTGAGCCCTTCATGAGCTTAAATCTTTGGTGAACCCTTCATGAGCTTATTCTAACGAGTTATGAAGTGCAGTTTGATCCTTAGAGCTATCCATGTTCATAGCATATTTCTACACATGTGATCCCTATTAGTTAAGGTCATGGCAATGAAATGTCAATTTGACATGAGAAAGTATGCTAAGCCAACTAAGGGTAGTGTAATAGGTTGCAACAAGGACAATCTTCTACAATGTAAAAGTCATGTCTTTTGTGAGCCCTTCATTAGCTCATGTTTTTGGTGAACCCTTCATGAGCTTATTCTAACGAGTTATGAAGTGAAGTTTGATCCTTAGAGCTATCCATGTTAAAATTATACTTCTGTACATGTGATCTCTATTAGCTAAGTTCAAGGCAATAAAATGTCAGTTTGACATGAGAAAGTGTGCTAAGCCAACTAAGGGTGGTGTAATAGGTTGCAACAAGGTCAATCTTCTGTTAATCTAAAAGCCATGTCTTTTGTGAGCCCTTCATGAGCTTAAATCTTTGGTGAACCCTTCATGAGCTTATTCTAACGAGTTATGAAATGCACCTTGATCCATAGAGCTATCCATGTTCAAAGCATATTTCTACACATGTGATCCCTATTAGCTAAGGTCATGGCAATGAAATGTCAATTTGACATGAGAAATTATGCTAATCCAACTAAGGGTGGTGTAATAGGTTGCAACAAGGACAATCTTCTACAATCTAAAAGTTATGTCTTTTGTGAGCCCATCATTTGCTCATATTTTTGGTGAACCCTTCATGAGCTTAATCTAACGAGTTATGAAGTGAAGTTTGATCCTTAGAGTTATCCATGTTAAAATCATACTTCTACACATGTGATCTCTATTAGCTAAGTTCAAGGCAATGAAATGTCAGTTTCACATGAGAAAATGTGCTAAGCCAACTAATGGTGGTGTAATAGGTTGCAACAAGGTCAATCTTCTGTTAAACAAAAAGCCATGTCTTTTGTGAGCCCTTCATGAGCTTAAATCTTTGGTGAACCCTTCATGAGCTTATTCTAACGAGTTATGCAGTGCAGCTTGATCCATAGAGCTATACATGTTCAAAGCATATTTCTACACATGTGATCCCTATTAGCTAAGGTCATGGCAATGAAATGTCAATTTGACATGAGAAAGTATGCTAATCCAACTAAGGGTAGTGTAATAGGTTGCAACAAGGACAATCTTCTACAATGTAAAAGTCATATCTTTTGTGAGCCCTTCATTAGCTCATGTTTTTGGTGAACCCTTCATGAGCTTATTCGAACGAGTTATGAAGTGAAGTTTGATCCTTAGAGCTATCCATGTTAAAATCATACTTCTACACATGTGATCTCTATTAGCTAAGTTCAAGGCAATGAAATGTCAGTTTGACATGAGAAAATGTGCTAAGCCAACTAATGGTGGTGTAATAGGTTGCAACAAGGTCAATCTTCTACAATGTAAAAGTCATGTCTTTTGTGAGCCCTTCATTAGCTCATGTTTTTGATGAACCCTTCATGAGCTTAATCTAACGAGTTATGAAGTGAAGTTTGATCCTTAGAGCTATCCATGTTAAAATCATACTTCTATACATGTGATCTCTATTAGCTAAGTTCAAGGCAATAAAATGTCAGTTTGACATGAGAAAGTGTGCTAAGCCAACTAAGGGTGGTGTAATAGATTGCGACAAGGTCAATCTTCTGTTAAACTAAAAGCCATGTCTTTTGTGAGCCCTTCATGAGCTTAAATCTTTGGTGAACCCTTCATGAGCTTATTCTAACGAGTTATGAAGTGCAGCTTGATCCATAGAGCTATCCATGTTCAAAGCATATTTCTACACATGTGATCCCTATTAGCTAAGGTCATGGCAATGAAATGTCAATTTGACATTAGAAATTATGCTAATCCAACTAAGGGTGGTGTAATAGGTTGCAACAAGGACAATCTTCTACAATCTAAAAGTTATGTCTTTTGTGAGCCCTTCATTAGCTCATATTTTTGGTGAACCCTTCATGAGCTTAATCTAACGAGTTATGAAGTGAAGTTTGATCCTTAGAGTTATCCATGTTAAAATCATACTTCTACACATGTGATCTCTATTAGCTAAGTTCAAGGCAATGAAATGTCAGTTTGACATGAGAAAATGTGCTAAGCCAACTAATGGTGGTGTAATAGGTTGCAACAAGGTCAATCTTCTACAATGTAAAAGTCATGTCTTTTGTGAG
Source organism: Lepidium didymum (assembly GCA_963920545.1). Classification (NCBI taxonomy): domain Eukaryota; kingdom Viridiplantae; phylum Streptophyta; class Magnoliopsida; order Brassicales; family Brassicaceae; genus Lepidium; species Lepidium didymum. The sequence goes on along the minus strand of OY986985.1, from coordinate 6,518,926 downwards.
CCCTTCATTAGCTCATGTTTTTGGTGAACCCTTCATGAGCTTAATCTAACGAGTTATGAAGTGAAGTTTGATCCTTAGAGCTATCCATGTTAAAATCATACTTCTGTACATGTGATCTCTATTAGCTAAGTTTAAGGCAATAAAATGTCAGTTTGACATGAGAAAGTGTGCTAAGCCAACTAAGGCTGGTGTAATAGGTTGCAACAAGGTCAATCTTCTGTTAAACTAAAAGCCATGTCTTTTGTGAGCCCTTCATGAGCTTAAATCTTTGGTGAACCCTTCATGAGCTTATTCTAACGAGTTATGAAGTGCAGCTTGATCCATAGAGCTATCCATGTTCAAAGCATATTTCTACACATGTGATCCCTATTAGCTAAGGTCATGGCAATGAAATGTCAATTTGACATGAGAAAGTATTCTAAGCCAACTAAGGGTAGTGTAATAGGTTGCAACAAGGACAATCTTCTACAATGTAAAAGTCATGTCTTTTGTGAGCCCTTCATTAGCTCATGTTTTTGGTGAACCCTTCATGAGCTTATTCGAACGAGTTATGAAGTGAAGTTTGATCCTTAGAGCTATCCATGTTAAAATCATACTTCTACACATGTGATCTCTATTAGCTAAGTTCAAGGCAATGAAATGTCAGTTTGACATGAGAAAATGTGCTAAGCCAACTAATGGTGGTGTAATAGGTTGCAACAAGGTCAATCTTCTGTTAATCTAAAAGTCATGTCTTTTGTGAGCCCTTCATGAGCTTAAATCTTTGGTGAACCCTTCATGAGCTTATTCTAACGAGTTATGAAGTGCAGTTTGATCCTTAGAGCTATCCATGTTCATAGCATATTTCTACACATGTGATCCCTACTAGCTAAGGTCATGGCAATGAAATGTCAATTTGACATGAGAAAGTATGCTAAGCCAACTAAGGGTAGTGTAATAGGTTGCAACAAGGACAATCTTCTACAATGTAAAAGTCATGTCTTTTGTGAGCCCTTCATTAGCTCATGTTTTTGGTGAACCCTTCATGAGCTTATTCTAACGAGTTATGAAGTGAAGTTTGATCCTTAGAGCTATCCATGTTAAAATTATACTTCTGTACATGTGATCTCTATTAGCTAAGTTCAAGGCAATAAAATGTCAGTTTGACATGAGAAAGTGTGCTAAGCCAACTAAGGGTGGTGTAATAGGTTGCAACAAGGTCAATCTTCTGTTAATCTAAAAGCCATGTCTTTTGTGAGCCCTTCATGAGCTTAAATCTTTGGTGAACCCTTCATGAGCTTATTCTAACGAGTTATGAAATGCACCTTGATCCATAGAGCTATCCATGTTCAAAGCATATTTCTACACATGTGATCCCTATTAGCTAAGGTCATGGCAATGAAATGTCAATTTGACATGAGAAATTATGCTAATCCAACTAAGGGTGGTGTAATAGGTTGCAACAAGGACAATCTTCTACAATCTAAAAGTTATGTCTTTTGTGAGCCCATCATTTGCTCATATTTTTGGTGAACCCTTCATGAGCTTAATCTAACGAGTTATGAAGTGAAGTTTGATCCTTAGAGTTATCCATGTTAAAATCATACTTCTACACATGTGATCTCTATTAGCTAAGTTCAAGGCAATGAAATGTCAGTTTGACATGAGAAAATGTGCTAAGCCAACTAATGGTGGTGTAATAGGTTGCAACAAGGTCAATCTTCTGTTAAACAAAAAGCCATGTCTTTTGTGAGCCCTTCATGAGCTTAAATCTTTGGTGAACCCTTCATGAGCTTATTCTAACGAGTTATGCAGTGCAGCTTGATCCATAGAGCTATACATGTTCAAAGCATATTTCTACACATGTGATCCCTATTAGCTAAGGTCATGGCAATGAAATGTCAATTTGACATGAGAAAGTATGCTAATCCAACTAAGGGTAGTGTAATAGGTTGCAACAAGGACAATCTTCTACAATGTAAAAGTCATATCTTTTGTGAGCCCTTCATTAGCTCATGTTTTTGGTGAACCCTTCATGAGCTTATTCGAACGAGTTATGAAGTGAAGTTTGATCCTTAGAGCTATCCATGTTAAAATCATACTTCTACACATGTGATCTCTATTAGCTAAGTTCAAGGCAATGAAATGTCAGTTTGACATGAGAAAATGTGCTAAGCCAACTAATGGTGGTGTAATAGGTTGCAACAAGGTCAATCTTCTACAATGTAAAAGTCATGTCTTTTGTGAGCCCTTCATTAGCTCATGTTTTTGATGAACCCTTCATGAGCTTAATCTAACGAGTTATGAAGTGAAGTTTGATCCTTAGAGCTATCCATGTTAAAATCATACTTCTATACATGTGATCTCTATTAGCTAAGTTCAAGGCAATAAAATGTCAGTTTGACATGAGAAAGTGTGCTAAGCCAACTAAGGGTGGTGTAATAGATTGCGACAAGGTCAATCTTCTGTTAAACTAAAAGCCATGTCTTTTGTGAGCCCTTCATGAGCTTAAATCTTTGGTGAACCCTTCATGAGCTTATTCTAACGAGTTATGAAGTGCAGCTTGATCCATAGAGCTATCCATGTTCAAAGCATATTTCTACACATGTGATCCCTATTAGCTAAGGTCATGGCAATGAAATGTCAATTTGACATTAGAAATTATGCTAATCCAACTAAGGGTGGTGTAATAGGTTGCAACAAGGACAATCTTCTACAATCTAAAAGTTATGTCTTTTGTGAGCCCTTCATTAGCTCATATTTTTGGTGAACCCTTCATGAGCTTAATCTAACGAGTTATGAAGTGAAGTTTGATCCTTAGAGTTATCCATGTTAAAATCATACTTCTACACATGTGATCTCTATTAGCTAAGTTCAAGGCAATGAAATGTCAGTTTGACATGAGAAAATGTGCTAAGCCAACTAATGGTGGTGTAATAGGTTGCAACAAGGTCAATCTTCTACAATGTAAAAGTCATGTCTTTTGTGAGCCCTTCATTAGCTCATGTTTTTGGTGAACCCTTCATGAGCTTAATCTAACGAGTTATGAAGTGAAGTTTGATCCTTAGAGCTATCCATGTTAAAATCATACTTCTGTACATGTGATCTCTATTAGCTAAGTTCAAGGCAATAAAATGTCAGTTTGACATGAGAAAGTGTGCTAAGCCAACTAAGGCTGGTGTAATAGGTTGCAACAAGGTCAATCTTCTGTTAAACTAAAAGCCATGTCTTTTGTGAGCCCTTCATGAGCTTAAATCTTTGGTGAACCCTTCATGAGCTTATTCTAACGAGTTATGAAGTGCAGCTTGATCCATAGAGCTATCCATGTTCAAAGCATAATTCTACACATGTGATCCCTATTAGCTAAGGTCATGGCAATGAAATGTCAATTTGACATGAGAAAGTATTCTAAGCCAACTAAGGGTAGTGTAATAGGTTGCAACAAGGACAATCTTCTACAATGTAAAAGTCATGTCTTTTGTGAGCCCTTCATTAGCTCATGTTTTTGGTGAACCCTTCATGAGCTTATTCGAACGAGTTATGAAGTGAAGTTTGATCCTTAGAGCTATCCATGTTAAAATCATACTTCTACACATGTGATCTCTATTAGCTAAGTTCAAGGCAATGAAATGTCAGTTTGACATGAGAAAATGTGCTAAGCCAACTAATGGTGGTGTAATAGGTTGCAACAAGGTCAATCTTCTACAATGTAAAAGTCATGTCTTTTGTGAGCCCTTCATGAGCTTAAATCTTTGGTGAACCCTTCATGAGCTTATTCTAACGAGTTATGAAGTGCAGCTTGATCCATAGAGCTATACATGTTCAAAGCATATTTCTACACATGTGATCCCTATTAGCTAAGGTCATGGCAATGAAATGTCAATTTGACATAAGAAAGTATGCTAATCCAACTAAGGGTGGTGTAATAGGTTGCAACAAGGACAATCTTCTACAATCTAAAAGTTATGTCTTTTGTGAGCCCTTCATTAGCTCATATTTTTGGTGACCCTTCATGAGCTTATTCTAACGAGTTATGAAGTGAAGTTTGATCCTTAGAGCTATCCATGTTAAAATCATACTTCTACACATGTGATCTCTATTAGCTAAGTTCTAGGCAATGAAATGTCAGTTTGACATGAGAAAGTGTGCTAAGCCAACTAAGGGTGGTGTAATAGGTTGCAACAAGGTCAATCTTCTGTTAAACAAAAAGCCATGTCTTTTGTGAGCCCTTCATGAGCTTAAATCTTCGGTGAACCCTTCATGAGCTTATTCTAACGAGTTATGAAGTGCTGCAGCTTGATCCATACAGCTATACATGTTCAAAGCATATTTCTACACATGTGATCCCTATTAGCTAAGGTCTTGGCAATGAAATGTCAATTTGACATGAGAAAGTATGCTAATCCAACTAAGGGTGGTGTAATAGGTTGCAACAAGGAAAATCTTCTACAATCTAAAAGTTATGTCTTTTGTGAGCCCTTCATTAGCTCATATTTTTGGTGAACCCTTCATGAGCTTATTCTAACGAGTTATGAAGTGAAGTTTGATCCTTAGAGCTATCCAGGTTAAAATCATACTTCTACACATGTGATCTCTATTAGCTAAGTTCTAGGCAATGAAATGTCAGTTTGACATGAGAAAGTGTGCTAAGCCAACTAAGGGTGGTGTAATAGGTTGCAACAAGGTCAATCTTCTGTTAAACTAAAAGCCATGTCTTTTGTGAGCCCTTCATGAGCTTAAATCTTCGGTGAACCCTTCATGAGCTTATTCTAACAAGTTATGAAGTGCTGCAGCTTGATCTATAGAGCTATACATGTTCAAAGCATATTTCTACACATGTGATCCCTATTAGCTAAGGTCTTGCCAATGAAATGTCAATTTGACATGAGAAAGTATGCTAATCCAACTAAGGGTGGTGTAATAGGTTGCAACAAGGAAAATCTTCTACAATCTAAAAGTTATGTCTTTTGTGAGCCCTTCATTAGCTCATATTTTTGGTGAACCCTTCATTAGCTTATTCTAACAAGTTATGAAGTGAAGTTTGATCCTTAGAGCTATCCATGTTAAAATCATACTTCTACACATGTGATCTCTATTAGCTAAGTTCTAGGCAATGAAATGTCAGTTTGACATGAGAAAGTGTGCTAAGCCAACTAAGGGTGGTGTAATAGGTTGCAACAAGGTCAATCTTCTGTTAATCAAAAAGCCATGTCTTTTGTGAGCCCTTCATGAGCTTAAATCTTTGGTGAACCCTTCATGAGCTTATTCTAACGAGTTATGAAGTGCAGCTTGATCCATAGAGCTATACATGTTCAAAGCATATTTCTACACATGTGATCCCTATTAGCTAAGGTCATGGCAATGAAATGTCAATTTGACATGAGAAAGTATGCTAATCCAACTAAGGGTAGTGTAATAGGTTGCAACAAGGACAATCTTCTACAATGTAAAAGTCATATCTTTTGTGAGCCCTTCATTAGCTCATGTTTTTGGTGAACCCTTCATGAGCTTATTCGAACGAGCTATGAAGTGAAGTTTGATCCTTAGAGCTATCCATGTTAAAATCATACTTCTACACATGTGATCTCTATTAGCTAAGTTCAAGGCAATGAAATGTCAGTTTGACATGAGAAAATGTGCTAAGCCAACTAATGGTGGTGTAATAGGTTGCAACAAGGTCAATCTTCTACAATGTAAAAGTCATGTCTTTTGTGAGCCCTTCATTAGCTCATGTTTTTGATGAACCCTTCATGAGCTTAATCTAACGAGTTATGAAGTGAAGTTTGATCCTTAGAGCTATCCATGTTAAAATCATACTTCTATACATGTGATCTCTATTAGCTAAGTTCAAGGCAATAAAATGTCAGTTTGACATGAGAAAGTGTGCTAAGCCAACTAAGGGTGGTGTAATAGATTGCGACAAGGTCAATCTTCTGTTAAACTAAAAGCCATGTCTTTTGTGAGCCCTTCATGAGCTTAAATCTTTGGTGAACCCTTCATGAGCTTATTCTAACGAGTTATGAAGTGCAGCTTGATCCATAGAGCTATCCATGTTCAAAGCATATTTCTACACATGTGATCCCTATTAGCTAAGGTCATGGCAATGAAATGTCAATTTGACATTAGAAATTATGCTAATCCAACTAAGGGTGGTGTAATAGGTTGCAACAAGGACAATCTTCTACAATCTAAAAGTTATGTCTTTTGTGAGCCCTTCATTAGCTCATATTTTTGGTGAACCCTTCATGAGCTTAATCTAACGAGTTATGAAGTGAAGTTTGATCCTTAGAGTTATCCATGTTAAAATCATACTTCTACACATGTGATCTCTATTAGCTAAGTTCAAGGCAATGAAATGTCAGTTTGACATGAGAAAGTGTGCTAAGCCAACTAAGGGTGGTGTAATAGGTTGCAACAAGGTCAATCTTCTGTTAAACAAAAAGCCATGTCTTTTGTGAGCCCTTCATGAGCTTAAATCTTCGGTGAACCCTTCATGAGCTTATTCTAACGAGTTATGAAGTGCTGCAGCTTGATCCATACAGCTATACATGTTCAAAGCATATTTCTACACATGTGATCCCTATTAGCTAAGGTCTTGGCAATGAAATGTCAATTTGACATGAGAAAGTATGCTAATCCAACTAAGGGTGGTGTAATAGGTTGCAACAAGGAAAATCTTCTACAATCTAAAAGTTATGTCTTTTGTGAGCCCTTCATTAGCTCATATTTTTGGTGAACCCTTCATGAGCTTATTCTAACGAGTTATGAAGTGAAGTTTGATCCTTAGAGCTATCCAGGTTAAAATCATACTTCTACACATGTGATCTCTATTAGCTAAGTTCTAGGCAATGAAATGTCAGTTTGACATGAGAAAGTGTGCTAAGCCAACTAAGGGTGGTGTAATAGGTTGCAACAAGGTCAATCTTCTGTTAAACTAAAAGCCATGTCTTTTGTGAGCCCTTCATGAGCTTAAATCTTCGGTGAACCCTTCATGAGCTTATTCTAACAAGTTATGAAGTGCTGCAGCTTGATCTATAGAGCTATACATGTTCAAAGCATATTTCTACACATGTGATCCCTATTAGCTAAGGTCTTGCCAATGAAATGTCAATTTGACATGAGAAAGTATGCTAATCCAACTAAGGGTGGTGTAATAGGTTGCAACAAGGAAAATCTTCTACAATCTAAAAGTTATGTCTTTTGTGAGCCCTTCATTAGCTCATATTTTTGGTGAACCCTTCATTAGCTTATTCTAACAAGTTATGAAGTGAAGTTTGATCCTTAGAGCTATCCATGTTAAAATCATACTTCTACACATGTGATCTCTATTAGCTAAGTTCTAGGCAATGAAATGTCAGTTTGACATGAGAAAGTGTGCTAAGCCAACTAAGGGTGGTGTAATAGGTTGCAACAAGGTCAATCTTCTGTTAATCAAAAAGCCATGTCTTTTGTGAGCCCTTCATGAGCTTAAATCTTTGGTGAACCCTTCATGAGCTTATTCTAACGAGTTATGAAGTGCAGCTTGATCCATAGAGCTATACATGTTCAAAGCATATTTCTACACATGTGATCCCTATTAGCTAAGGTCATGGCAATGAAATGTCAATTTGACATGAGAAAGTATGCTAATCCAACTAAGGGTAGTGTAATAGGTTGCAACAAGGACAATCTTCTACAATGTAAAAGTCATATCTTTTGTGAGCCCTTCATTAGCTCATGTTTTTGGTGAACCCTTCATGAGCTTATTCGAACGAGCTATGAAGTGAAGTTTGATCCTTAGAGCTATCCATGTTAAAATCATACTTCTACACATGTGATCTCTATTAGCTAAGTTCAAGGCAATGAAATGTCAGTTTGACATGAGAAAATGTGCTAAGCCAACTAATGGTGGTGTAATAGGTTGCAACAAGGTCAATCTTCTACAATGTAAAAGTCATGTCTTTTGTGAGCCCTTCATTAGCTCATGTTTTTGATGAACCCTTCATGAGCTTAATCTAACGAGTTATGAAGTGAAGTTTGATCCTTAGAGCTATCCATGTTAAAATCATACTTCTATACATGTGATCTCTATTAGCTAAGTTCAAGGCAATAAAATGTCAGTTTGACATGAGAAAGTGTGCTAAGCCAACTAAGGGTGGTGTAATAGATTGCGACAAGGTCAATCTTCTGTTAAACTAAAAGCCATGTCTTTTGTGAGCCCTTCATGAGCTTAAATCTTTGGTGAACCCTTCATGAGCTTATTCTAACGAGTTATGAAGTGCAGCTTGATCCATAGAGCTATCCATGTTCAAAGCATATTTCTACACATGTGATCCCTATTAGCTAAGGTCATGGCAATGAAATGTCAATTTGACATTAGAAATTATGCTAATCCAACTAAGGGTGGTGTAATAGGTTGCAACAAGGACAATCTTCTACAATCTAAAAGTTATGTCTTTTGTGAGCCCTTCATTAGCTCATATTTTTGGTGAACCCTTCATGAGCTTAATCTAACGAGTTATGAAGTGAAGTTTGATCCTTAGAGTTATCCATGTTAAAATCATACTTCTACACATGTGATCTCTATTAGCTAAGTTCAAGGCAATGAAATGTCAGTTTGACATGAGAAAGTGTGCTAAGCCAACTAAGGGTGGTGTAATAGGTTGCAACAAGGTCAATCTTCTGTTAAACAAAAAGCCATGTCTTTTGTGAGCCCTTCATGAGCTTAAATCTTCGGTGAACCCTTCATGAGCTTATTCTAACGAGTTATGAAGTGCTGCAGCTTGATCCATACAGCTATACATGTTCAAAGCATATTTCTACACATGTGATCCCTATTAGCTAAGGTCTTGGCAATGAAATGTCAATTTGACATGAGAAAGTATGCTAATCCAACTAAGGGTGGTGTAATAGGTTGCAACAAGGAAAATCTTCTACAATCTAAAAGTTATGTCTTTTGTGAGCCCTTCATTAGCTCATATTTTTGGTGAACCCTTCATGAGCTTATTCTAACGAGTTATGAAGTGAAGTTTGATCCTTAGAGCTATCCAGGTTAAAATCATACTTCTACACATGTGATCTCTATTAGCTAAGTTCTAGGCAATGAAATGTCAGTTTGACATGAGAAAGTGTGCTAAGCCAACTAAGGGTGGTGTAATAGGTTGCAACAAGGTCAATCTTCTGTTAAACTAAAAGCCATGTCTTTTGTGAGCCCTTCATGAGCTTAAATCTTCGGTGAACCCTTCATGAGCTTATTCTAACAAGTTATGAAGTGCTGCAGCTTGATCTATAGAGCTATACATGTTCAAAGCATATTTCTACACATGTGATCCCTATTAGCTAAGGTCTTGCCAATGAAATGTCAATTTGACATGAGAAAGTATGCTAATCCAACTAAGGGTGGTGTAATAGGTTGCAACAAGGAAAATCTTCTACAATCTAAAAGTTATGTCTTTTGTGAGCCCTTCATTAGCTCATATTTTTGGTGAACCCTTCATTAGCTTATTCTAACAAGTTATGAAGTGAAGTTTGATCCTTAGAGCTATCCATGTTAAAATCATACTTCTACACATGTGATCTCTATTAGCTAAGTTCTAGGCAATGAAATGTCAGTTTGACATGAGAAAGTGTGCTAAGCCAACTAAGGGTGGTGTAATAGGTTGCAACAAGGTCAATCTTCTGTTAATCAAAAAGCCATGTCTTTTGTGAGCCCTTCATGAGCTTAAATCTTTGGTGAACCCTTCATGAGCTTATTCTAACGAGTTATGAAGTGCAGCTTGATCCATAGAGCTATACATGTTCAAAGCATATTTCTACACATGTGATCCCTATTAGCTAAGGTCATGGCAATGAAATGTCAATTTGACATGAGAAAGTATGCTAATCCAACTAAGGGTAGTGTAATAGGTTGCAACAAGGACAATCTTCTACAATGTAAAAGTCATATCTTTTGTGAGCCCTTCATTAGCTCATGTTTTTGGTGAACCCTTCATGAGCTTATTCGAACGAGCTATGAAGTGAAGTTTGATCCTTAGAGCTATCCATGTTAAAATCATACTTCTACACATGTGATCTCTATTAGCTAAGTTCAAGGCAATGAAATGTCAGTTTGACATGAGAAAATGTGCTAAGCCAACTAATGGTGGTGTAATAGGTTGCAACAAGGTCAATCTTCTACAATGTAAAAGTCATGTCTTTTGTGAGCCCTTCATTAGCTCATGTTTTTGATGAACCCTTCATGAGCTTAATCTAACGAGTTATGAAGTGAAGTTTGATCCTTAGAGCTATCCATGTTAAAATCATACTTCTATACATGTGATCTCTATTAGCTAAGTTCAAGGCAATAAAATGTCAGTTTGACATGAGAAAGTGTGCTAAGCCAACTAAGGGTGGTGTAATAGATTGCGACAAGGTCAATCTTCTGTTAAACTAAAAGCCATGTCTTTTGTGAGCCCTTCATGAGCTTAAATCTTTGGTGAACCCTTCATGAGCTTATTCTAACGAGTTATGAAGTGCAGGTTGATCCATAGAGCTATCCATGTTCAAAGCATATTTCTACACATGTGATCCCTATTAGCTAAGGTCATGGCAATGAAATGTCAATTTGACATTAGAAATTATGCTAATCCAACTAAGGGTGGTGTAATAGGTTGCAACAAGGACAATCTTCTACAATCTAAAAGTTATGTCTTTTGTGAGCCCTTCATTAGCTCATATTTTTGGTGAACCCTTCATGAGCTTAATCTAACGAGTTATGAAGTGAAGTTTGATCCTTAGAGTTATCCATGTTAAAATCATACTTCTACACATGTGATCTCTATTAGCTAAGTTCAAGGCAATGAAATGTCAGTTTGACATGAGAAAATGTGCTAAGCCAACTAATGGTGGTGTAATAGGTTGCAACAAGGTCAATCTTCTACAATGTAAAAGTCATGTCTTTTGTGAGCCCTTCATTAGCTCATGTTTTTGGTGAACCCTTCATGAGCTTAATCTAACGAGTTATGAAGTGAAGTTTGATCCTTAGAGCTATCCATGTTAAAATCATACTTCTGTACATGTGATCTCTATTAGCTAAGTTCAAGGCAATAAAATGTCAGTTTGACATGAGAAAGTGTGCTAAGCCAACTAAGGGTGGTGTAATAGGTTGCAACAAGGTCAATCTTCTGTTAAACTAAAAGCCATGTCTTTTGTGAGCCCTTCATGAGCTTAAATCTTTGGTGAACTCTTCATGAGCTTATTCTAACGAGTTATGAAATGCAGCTTGATCCATAGAGCTATCCATGTTCAAAGCATATTTCTACACATGTGATCCCTATTAGCTAAGGTCATGGCAATGAAATGTCAATTTGACATGAGAAAGTATTCTAAGCCAACTAAGGGTAGTGTAATAGGTTGCAACAAGGACAATCTTCTACAATGTAAAAGTCATGTCTTTTGTGAGCCCTTCATTAGCTCATGTTTTTGGTGAACCCTTCATGAGCTTATTCGAACGAGTTATGAAGTGAAGTTTGATCCTTAGAGCTATCCATGTTAAAATCATACTTCTACACATGTGATCTCTATTAGCTAAGTTCAAGGCAATGAAATGTCAGTTTGACATGAGAAAATGTGCTAAGCCAACTAATGGTGGTGTAATAGGTTGCAACAAGGTCAATCTTCTGTTAATCTAAAAGTCATGTCTTTTGTGAGCCCTTCATGAGCTTAAATCTTTGGTGAACCCTTCATGAGCTTATTCTAACGAGTTATGAAGTGCAGCTTGATCCATAGAGCTATACATGTTCAAAGCATATTTCTACACATGTGATCCCTATTAGCTAAGGTCTTGGCAATGAAATGTCAATTTGACATGAGAAAGTATGCTAATCCAACTAAGGGTGGTGTAATAGGTTGCAACAAGGACAATCTTCTACAATCTAAAAGTTATGTCTTTTGTGAGCCCTTCATTAGCTCATATTTTTGGTGAACCCTTCATGAGCTTAATCTAACGAGTTATGAAGTGAAGTTTGATCCTTAGAGCTATCCATGTTAAAATCATACTTCTACACATGTGATCTCTATTAGCTAAGTTCAAGGCAATGAAATGTCAGTTTGACATGAGAAAGTGTGTTAAGCCAACTAAGGGTGGTGTAATAGGTTGCAACAAGGTCAATCTTGTGTTAAACAAAAAGCCATGTCTTTTGTGAGCCCTTCATGAGCTTAAATCTTTGGTGAACCCTTCATGAGCTTATTCTAACGAGTTATGAAGTGCAGCTTGATCCATAGAGCTATACATGTTCAAAGCATATTTCTACACATGTGATCCCTATTAGCTAAGGTCAGGGCAATGAAATGTCAATTTGACATGAGAAAGTATGCTAATCCAACTAAGGGTGGTGTAATAGGTTGCAACAAGGACAATCTTCTACAATCTAAAAGTTATGTCTTTTGTGAGCCCTTCATTAGCTCATATTTTTGGTGACCCTTCATGAGCTTATTCTAACGAGTTATGAAGTGAAGTTTGATCCTTAGAGCTATCCATGTTAAAATCATACTTCTACACATGTGATCTCTATTAGCTAAGTTCTAGGCAATGAAATGTCAGTTTGACATGAGAAAGTGTGCTAAGCCAACTAAGGGTGGTGTAATAGGTTGCAACAAGGTCAATCTTCTGTTAAACTAAAAGCCATGTCTTTTGTGAGCCCTTCATGAGCTTAAATCTTCGGTGAACCCTTCATGAGCTTATTCTAACGAGTTATGAAGTGCTGCAGCTTGATCCATAGAGCTATACATGTTCAAAGCATATTTCTACACATGTGATCCCTATTAGCTAAGTTCTTGGCAATGAAATGTCAATTTGACATGAGAAAGTATGCTAATCCAACTAAGGGTGGTGTAATAGGTTGCAACAAGGAAAATCTTCTACAATCTAAAAGTTATGTCTTTTGTGAGCCCTTCATTAGCTCATATTTTTGGTGAACCCTTCATGAGCTTAATCTAACGAGTTATGAAGTGAAGTTTGATCCTTAGAGCTATCCATGTTAAAATCATACTTCTATACATGTGATCTCTATTAGCTAAGTTCTAGGCAATGAAATGTCAGTTTGACATGAGAAAGTGTGTTAAGCCAACTAAGGGTGGTGTAATAGGTTGCAACAAGGTCAATCTTGTGTTAAGCAAAAAGCCATGTCTTTTCTGAGCCCTTCATGAGCTTAAATCTTTGGTGAACCCTTCATGAGCTTATTCTAACGAGTTATGAAGTGCAGCATGATCCATAGAGCTATACATGTTCAAAGCATATTTCTACACATGTGATCCCTATTAGCTAAGGTCATGGCAATGAAATGTCAATTTGACATGAGAAAGTATGCTAATCCAACTAAGGGTAGTGTAATAGGTTGCAACAAGGACAATCTTCTACAATGTAAAAGTCATGTCTTTTGTGAGCCCTTCATTAGCTCATGTTTTTGGTGAACCTGTCATGAGCTTATTCTAACGAGTTATGAAGTGAAGTTTGATCCTTAGAGTTATCCATGTTAAAATCATACTTCCACACATGTGATCTCTATTAGCTAAGTTCAAGGCAACGAAATATTAGTTTGACATGAGAAAGTGTGCTAAGCCAACTAATGGTGGTTTAATAGGTTGCAACAAGGTCAATGTTCTGTTAATCTAAAAGCCATGTCTTTTGTGAGCCCTTCATGAGCTTAAATCTTTGGTGAACCCTTCATGAGCTTATTCTAACGAGTTATGAAGTGAAGTTTGATCCTTAGAGCTATCCATGTTAAAATCAAACTTCTACACATGTGATATCTACTAGCTAAGTTCAAGGCAATGAAATGTCAGTTTGACATGAGAAAGTGTGTTAAGCCAACTAATGGTGGTGTAATAGGTTGCAACAAGGTCAATGTTCTGTTAATCTAAAAGCCATGTCTTTTGTGAGCCCTTCATGAGCTTAAATCTTTGGTGAACCCTTCATGAGCTTATTCTAACGAGTTATGAAGTGCAGCTTGATCCTTATAGCTATCCATGTTCATAGCATATTTCTACACTTGTGATCCCTATTAGCTAAGGTCATGGCAATGAAATGTCAATTTGACATGAGAAAGTATTCTAAGCCAACTAAGGGTAGTGTAATAGGTTGCAACAAGGACAATCTTCTACAATGTAAAAGTCATGTCTTTTGTGAGCCCTTCATTAGCTCATGTTTTTGGTGAACCCTTAATGAGTTTATTCTAACGAGTTATGAAGTGAAGTTTGATCCTTAGAGCTATCCATGTTCAAACCATACTTCTACACATGTGATATCTATTAGCTAAGTTCAAGGCAATGAAATGTCAGTTTGACATGAGAAAGTGTGCTAAGCCAACTAAGGGTGGTGTAATAGGTTGCAACAAGGTCAATCTTCTGTTAAACTAAAAGCCATGTCTTTTGTGAGCCCTTCATGAGCTTAAATCTTTGGTGAACCCTTCATGAGCTTATTCTAACGAGTTATGAAGTGCTGCAGCTTGATCCATAGAGCTATACATGTTCAAAGCATATTTATACACATGTGATCCCTATTAGCTAAGGTCATGGCAATGAAATGTCAATTTGACATGAGAAAGTATGCTAATCCAACTAAGGGTGGTGTAATAGGTTGCAACAAGGACAATCTTCTACAATCTAAAAGTTATGTCTTTTGTGAGCCCTTCATTAGCTCATATTTTTGGTGAACCCTTCATGAGCTTATTCTAACGAGTTATGAAGTGAAGTTTGATCCTTAGAGTTATCCATGTTAAAATCATACTTCTACACATGTGATCTCTATTAGTTAAATTCAAGGCAATGAAATGTCAGTTTGACATGAGAAAGTGTGCTAAGCCAACTAAGGGTGGTGTAATAAGTTGCAACAACGTCAATCTTCTGTTAAACTAAAAGTCATGTCTTTTGTGAGCCCATCATAAGCTTAAATCTTTGGTGAACCCTTTATGAGCTTATTCTAACGAGTTACGAAGTGCAGCTTGATCCTTAGAGCTATCCATGTTCATAGCATATTTCTACACATGTGATCCCTATTAGCTAAGGTCTTGGCAATGAAATGTCAATTTGACATGAGAAAGTATGCTAATCCAACTAAGGGTAGTGTAATAGGTTGCAACAAGGACAATCTTCTACAATGTAAAAGTCATATCTTTTGTGAGCCCTTCATTAGCTCATGTTTTTGGTGAACCCTTCATGAGCTTATTCGAACGAGTTATGAAGTGAAGTTTGATCCTTAGAGCTATCCATGTTAAAATCATACTTCTACACATGTGATCTCTATTAGCTAAGTTCAAGGCAATGAAATGTCAGTTTGACATGAGAAAATGTGCTAAGCCAACTAATGGTGGTGTAATAGGTTGCAACAAGGTCAATCTTCTACAATGTAAAAGTCATGTCTTTTGTGAGCCCTTCATTAGCTCATGTTTTTGATGAACCCTTCATGAGCTTAATCTAACGAGTTATGAAGTGAAGTTTGATCCTTAGAGCTATCCATGTTAAAATCATACTTCTATACATGTGATCTCTATTAGCTAAGTTCAAGGCAATAAAATGTCAGTTTGACATGAGAAAGTGTGCTAAGCCAACTAAGGGTGGTGTAATAGATTGCGACAAGGTCAATCTTCTGTTAAACTAAAAGCCATGTCTTTTGTGAGCCCTTCATGAGCTTAAATCTTTGGTGAACCCTTCATGAGCTTATTCTAACGAGTTATGAAGTGCAGCTTGATCCATAGAGCTATCCATGTTCAAAGCATATTTCTACACATGTGATCCCTATTAGCTAAGGTCATGGCAATGAAATGTCAATTTGACATTAGCAATTATGCTAATCCAACTAAGGGTGGTGTAATAGGTTGCAACAAGGACAATCTTCTACAATCTAAAAGTTATGTCTTTTGTGAGCCCTTCATTAGCTCATATTTTTGGTGAACCCTTCATGAGCTTAATCTAACGAGTTATGAAGTGAAGTTTGATCCTTAGAGTTATCCATGTTAAAATCATACTTCTACACATGTGATCTCTATTAGCTAAGTTCAAGGCAATGAAATGTCAGTTTGACATGAGAAAATGTGCTAAGCCAACTAATGGTGGTGTAATAGGTTGCAACAAGGTCAATCTTCTACAATGTAAAAGTCATGTCTTTTGTGAGCCCTTCATTAGCTCATGTTTTTGGTGAACCCTTCATGAGCTTAATCTAACGAGTTATGAAGTGAAGTTTGATCCTTAGAGCTATCCATGTTAAAATCATACTTCTGTACATGTGATCTCTATTAGCTAAGTTCAAGGCAATAAAATGTCAGTTTGACATGAGAAAGTGTGCTAAGCCAACTAAGGGTGGTGTAATAGGTTGCAACAAGGTCAATCTTCTGTTAAACTAAAAGCCATGTCTTTTGTGAGCCCTTCATGAGCTTAAATCTTTGGTGAACCCTTCATGAGCTTATTCTAACGAGTTATGAAGTGCAGCTTGATCCATAGAGCTATCCATGTTCAAAGCATATTTCTACACATGTGATCCCTATTAGCTAAGGTCATGGCAATGAAATGTCAATTTGACATTAGAAATTATGCTAATCCAACTAAGGGTGGTGTAATAGGTTGCAACAAGGACAATCTTCTACAATCTAAAAGTTATGTCTTTTGTGAGCCCTTCATTAGCTCATATTTTTGGTGAACCCTTCATGAGCTTAATCTAACGAGTTATGAAGTGAAGTTTGATCCTTAGAGCTATCCATGTTAAAATCATACTTCTACACATGTGATCTCTATTAGCTAAGTTCAAGGCAATGAAATGTCAGTTTGACATGAGAAAGTGTGTTAAGCCAACTAAGGGTGGTGTAATAGGTTGCAACAAGGTCAATCTTGTGTTAAACAAAAAGCCATGTCTTTTGTGAGCCCTTCATGAGCTTAAATCTTTGGTGAACCCTTCATGAGCTTATTCTAACGAGTTATGAAGTGCAGCTTGATCCATAGAGCTATACATGTTCAAAGCATATTTCTACACATGTGATCCCTATTAGCTAAGGTCATGGCAATGAAATGTCAATTTGACATGAGAAAGTATGCTAATCCAACTAAGGGTGGTGTAATAGGTTGCAACAAGGACAATCTTCTACAATCTAAAAGTTATGTCTTTTGTGAGCCCTTCATTAGCTCATATTTTTGGTGACCCTTCATGAGCTTATTCTAACGAGTTATGAAGTGAAGTTTGATCCTTAGAGCTATCCATGTTAAAATCATACTTCTACACATGTGATCTCTATTAGCTAAGTTCTAGGCAATGAAATGTCAGTTTGACATGAGAAAGTGTGCTAAGCCAACTAAGGGTGGTGTAATAGGTTGCAACAAGGTCAATCTTCTGTTAAACTAAAAGCCATGTCTTTTGTGAGCCCTTCATGAGCTTAAATCTTCGGTGAACCCTTCATGAGCTTATTCTAACGAGTTATGAAGTGCTGCAGCTTGATCCATACAGCTATACATGTTCAAAGCATATTTCTACACATGTGATCCCTATTAGCTAAGGTCTTGGCAATGAAATGTCAATTTGACATGAGAAAGTATGCTAATCCAACTAAGGGTGGTGTAATAATAGGTTGCAACAAGGAAAATCTTCTACAATCTAAAAGTTATGTCTTTTGTGAGCCCTTCATTAGCTCATATTTTTGGTGAACCCTTCATGAGCTTATTCTAACGAGTTATGAAGTGAAGTTTGATCCTTAGAGCTATCCATGTTAAAATCATACTTCTACACATGTGATCTCTATTAGCTAAGTTCTAGGGAATGAAATGTTAGTTTGACATGAGAAAGTGTGCTAAGCCAACTAAGGGTGGTGTAATAGGTTGCAACAAGGTCAATCTTCTGTTAAACTAAAAGCCATGTCTTTTGTGAGCCCTTCATGAGCTTAAATCTTCGGTGAACCCTTCATGAGCTTATTCTAACAAGTTATGAAGTGCTGCAGCTTGATCCATAGAGCTATACATGTTCAAAGCATATTTCTACACATGTGATCCCTATTAGCTAAGGTCATGGCAATGAAATGTCAATTTGACATGAGAAAGTATGCTAATCCAACTAAGGGTGGTGTAATAGGTTGCAACAAGGACAATCTTCTACAATCTAAAAGTTATGTCTTTTGTGAGCCCTTCTTTAGCTCATATTTTTGGTGAACCCTTCATGAGCTTATTCTAACGAGTTATGAAGTGAAGTTTGATCCTTAGAGCTATCCATGTTAAAATCATACTTCTACACATGTGATCTCTATTAGCTAAGTTCTAGGCAATGAAATGTCAGTTTGACATGAGAAAGTGTGCTAAGCCAACTAAGGGTGGTGTAATAGGTTGCAACAAGGTCAATCTTCTGTTAAACTAAAAGCCATGTCTTTTGTGAGCCCTTCATGAGCTTAAATCTTCGGTGAACCCTTCATGAGCTTATTCTAACAAGTTATGAAGTGCTGCAGCTTGATCCATAGAGCTATACATGTTCAAAGCATATTTCTACACATGTGATCCCTATTAGCTAAGGTCTTGGCAATGAAATGTCAATTTGACATGAGAAAGTATGCTAATCCAACTAAGGGTCGTGTAATAGGTTGCAACAAGGAAAATCTTCTACAATCTAAAAGTTATGTCTTTTGTGAGCCCTTCATTAGCTCATATTTTTGGTGAACCCTTCATGAGCTTATTCTAACGAGTTATGAAGTGAAGTTTGATCCTTAGAGCTATCCATGTTAAAATCATACTTCTACACATGTGATCTCTATTAGCTAAGTTCTAGGCAATGAAATGTCAGTTTGACATGAGAAAGTGTGCTAAGCCAACTAAGGGTGGTGTAATAGGTTGCAACAAGGTCAATCTTCTGTTAAACTAAAAGCCATGTCTTTTGTGAGCCCTTCATGAGCTTAAATCTTCGGTGAACCCTTCATGAGCTTATTCTAACAAGTTATGAAGTGCTGCAGCTTGATCCATAGAGCTATACATGTTCAAAGCATATTTCTACACATGTGATCCCTATTAGCTAAGGTCATGGCAATGAAATGTCAGTTTGACATGAGAAAGTATGCTAATCCAACTAAGGGTGGTGAAATAGGTTGCAACAAGGACAATCTTCTACAATCTAAAAGTTATGTCTTTTGTGAGCCCTTCATTAGCTCATATTTTTGGTGACCCCTTCATGAGCTTATTCTAACGAGTTATGAAGTGAAGTTTGATCCTTAGAGCTATCCATGTTAAAATCATACTTCTATACATGTGATCTCTATTAGCTAAGTTCAAGGCAATAAAATGTCAGTTTGACATGAGAAATTGTGCTAAGCCAACTAAGGGTGGTGTAATAGGTTGCAACAAGGTCAATCTTCTGTTAAACTAAAAGCCATGTCTTTTGTGAGCCCTTCATGAGCTTAAATCTTTGGTGAACCCTTCATGAGCTTATTCTAACGAGTTATGAAGTGCAGCTTGATCCATAGAGCTATACATGTTCAAAGCATATTTCTACACATGTGATCCCTATTTGCTAAGGTCATGGCAATGAAATGTCAATTTGACATGAGAAAGTATGCTAATCCAACAAAGGGTGGTGTAATAGGTTGCAACAAGGACAATCTTCTACAATCTAAAAGTTATGTCTTTTGTGAGCCCTTCATTAGCTCATATTTTTGGTGAACCCTTCATGAGCTTATTCTAACGAGTTATGAAGTGAAGTTTGATCCTTAGAGCTATCCATGTTAAAATCATACTTCTATACATGTGATCTCTATTAGCTAAGTTCAAGGCAATAAAATGTCAGTTTGACATGAGAAATTGTGCTAAGCCAACTAAGGGTGGTGTAATAGGTTGCAACAAGGTCAATCTTCTGTTAAACTAAAAGCCATGTCTTTTGTGAGCCCTTCATGAGCTTAAATCTTTGGTGAACCCTTCATGAGCTTATTCTAACGAGTTATGAAGTGCAGCTTGATCCATAGAGCTATCCATGTTCAAAGCATATTTCTACACATGTGATCCCTATTAGCTAAGGTCATGGCAATGAAATGTCAATTTGACATTAGAAATTATGCTAATCCAACTAAGGGTGGTGTAATAGGTTGCAACAAGGACAATCTTCTACAATCTAAAAGTTATGTCTTTTGTGAGCCCTTCATTAGCTCATATTTTTGGTGAACCCTTCATGAGCTTAATCTAACGAGTTATGAAGTGAAGTTTGATCCTTAGAGCTATCCATGTTAAAATCATACTTCTACACATGTGATCTCTATTAGCTAAGTTCAAGGCAATGAAATGTCAGTTTGACATGAGAAAGTGTGTTAAGCCAACTAAGGGTGGTGTAATAGGTTGCAACAAGGTCAATCTTGTGTTAAACAAAAAGCCATGTCTTTTGTGAGCCCTTCATGAGCTTAAATCTTTGGTGAACCCTTCATGAGCTTATTCTAACGAGTTATGAAGTGCAGCTTGATCCATAGAGCTATACATGTTCAAAGCATATTTCTACACATGTGATCCCTATTAGCTAAGGTCATGGCAATGAAATGTCAATTTGACATGAGAAAGTATGCTAATCCAACTAAGGGTGGTGTAATAGGTTGCAACAAGGACAATCTTCTACAATCTAAAAGTTATGTCTTTTGTGAGCCCTTCATTAGCTCATATTTTTGGTGACCCTTCATGAGCTTATTCTAACGAGTTATGAAGTGAAGTTTGATCCTTAGAGCTATCCATGTTAAAATCATACTTCTACACATGTGATCTCTATTAGCTAAGTTCTAGGCAATGAAATGTCAGTTTGACATGAGAAAGTGTGCTAAGCCAACTAAGGGTGGTGTAATAGGTTGCAACAAGGTCAATCTTCTGTTAAACTAAAAGCCATGTCTTTTGTGAGCCCTTCATGAGCTTAAATCTTCGGTGAACCCTTCATGAGCTTATTCTAACGAGTTATGAAGTGCTGCAGCTTGATCCATAGAGCTATACATGTTCAAAGCATATTTCTACACATGTGATCCCTATTAGCTAAGGTCTTGGCAATGAAATGTCAATTTGACATGAGAAAGTATGCTAATCCAACTAAGGGTGGTGTAATAGGTTGCAACAAGGAAAATCTTCTACAATCTAAAAGTTATGTCTTTTGTGAGCCCTTCATTAGCTCATATTTTTGGTGAACCCTTCATGAGCTTATTCTAACGAGTTATGAAGTGAAGTTTGATCCTTAGAGCTATCCATGTTAAAATCATACTTCTACACATGTGATCTCTATTAGCTAAGTTCTAGGCAATGAAATGTCAGTTTGACATGAGAAAGTGTGCTAAGCCAACTAAGGGTGGTGTAATAGGTTGCAACAAGGTCAATCTTCTGTTAAACTAAAAGCCATGTCTTTTGTGAGCCCTTCATGAGCTTAAATCTTCGGTGAACCCTTCATGAGCTTATTCTAACAAGTTATGAAGTGCTGCAGCTTGATCCATAGAGCTATACATGTTCAAAGCATATTTCTACACATGTGATCCCTATTAGCTAAGGTCATGGCAATGAAATGTCAATTTGACATGAGAAAGTATGCTAATCCAACTAAGGGTGGTGTAATAGGTTGCAACAAGGACAATCTTCTACAATCTAAAAGTTATGTCTTTTGTGAGCCCTTCTTTAGCTCATATTTTTGGTGAACCCTTCATGAGCTTATTCTAACGAGTTATGAAGTGAAGTTTGATCCTTAGAGCTATCCATGTTAAAATCATACTTCTACACATGTGATCTCTATTAGCTAAGTTCTAGGCAATGAAATGTCAGTTTGACATGAGAAAGTGTGCTAAGCCAACTAAGGGTGGTGTAATAGGTTGCAACAAGGTCAATCTTCTGTTAAACTAAAAGCCATGTCTTTTGTGAGCCCTTCATGAGCTTAAATCTTTGGTGAACCCTTCATGAGCTTATTCTAACGAGTTATGAAGTGCAGCTTGATCCATAGAGCTATACATGTTCAAAGCATATTTCTACACATGTGATCCCTATTTGCTAAGGTCATGGCAATGAAATGTCAATTTGACATGAGAAAGTATGCTAATCCAACAAAGGGTGGTGTAATAGGTTGCAACAAGGACAATCTTCTACAATCTAAAAGTTATGTCTTTTGTGAGCCCTTCATTAGCTCATATTTTTGGTGAACCCTTCATGAGCTTATTCTAACGAGTTATGAAGTGAAGTTTGATCCTTAGAGCTATCCATGTTAAAATCATACTTCTATACATGTGATCTCTATTAGCTAAGTTCAAGGCAATAAAATGTCAGTTTGACATGAGAAATTGTGCTAAGCCAACTAAGGGTGGTGTAATAGGT
Organism: Lepidium didymum; assembly: GCA_963920545.1. Taxonomy (NCBI): domain Eukaryota; kingdom Viridiplantae; phylum Streptophyta; class Magnoliopsida; order Brassicales; family Brassicaceae; genus Lepidium; species Lepidium didymum. Next base: position 6,496,663 of record OY986985.1, on the reverse strand, counting down.
TGCAACAAGGTCAATCTTCTGTTAATCTAAAAGCCATGTCTTTTGTGAGCCCTTCATGAACTTAAATCTTTGGTGAACCCTTCATGAGCTTATTCTAATGAGTTATGAAGTGCACCTTAATCCATAGAGCTATCCATGTTCAAAGCATATTTCTACACATGTGATCCCTATTAGCTAAGGTCATGGCAATGAAATGTCAATTTGACATGAGAAATTATGCTAATCCAACTAAGGGTGGTGTAATAGGTTGCAACAAGGACAATCTTCTACAATCTAAAAGTTATGTCTTTTGTGAGCCCTTCATTAGCTCATATTTTTGGTGAACCCTTCATGAGCTTAATCTAACGAGTTATGAAGTGAAGTTTGATCCTTAGAGTTATCCATGTTAAAATCATACTTCTACACATGTGATCTCTATTAGCTAAGTTCAAGGCAATGAAATGTCAGTTTGACATGAGAAAGTGTGTTAAGCCAACTAAGGGTGGTGTAATAGGTTGCAACAAGGTCAATCTTCTGTTAATCTAAAAGTCATGTCTTTTGTGAGCCCTTCATGAGCTTAAATCTTTGGTGAACCCTTCATGAGCTTATTCTAACGAGTTATGAAGTGCACCTTGATCCTTAGAGCTATCCATGTTAAAATCATACTTCTATACATGTGATCTCTATTAGCTAAGTTCAAGGCAATGAAATGTCAGTTTGACATGAGAAAATGTGCTAAGCCAACTAATGGTTATGTAATAGGTTGCAACAAGGACAATCTTCTACAATGTAAAAGTCATGTCTTTTGTGAGCCCTTCATTAGCTCATGTTTTTGGTGAACCCTTCATGAGCTTATTCGAACGAGTTATGAATTGAAGTTTGATCCTTAGAGTTATCCATGTTAAAATCATACTTCTACACATGTGATCTCTATTAGCTAAGTTCAAGGCAATGAAATGTCAGTTTGACATGAGAAAATGTGCTAAGCCAACTAATGGTGGTGTAATAGGTTGCAACAAGGTCAATCTTCTGTTAATCTAAAAGCCATGTCTTTTGTGAGCCCTTCATGAGCTTAAATCTTTGGTGAACCCTTCATGAGCTTATTCTAACGAGTTATGAAGTGCACCTTGATCCATAGGGCTATCCATGTTCAAAGCATATTTCTAAACATGTGGTCCCTATTAGCTAAGGTCATGGCAATGAAATGTCAATTTGACATGAGAAAGTATGCTAATCCAACTAAGGGTAGTGTAATAGGTTGCAACAAGGACAATCTTCTACAATGTAAAAGTTATGTCTTTTGTGAGCCCTTCATTAGCTCATGTTTTTGGTGAACCCTTCATGAGCTTATTCGAACGAGTTATGAATTGAAGTTTGATCCTTAGAGCTATCCATGTTAAAATCATACTTCTATACATATGATCTCTATTAGCTAAGTTCAAGGCAATAAAATGTCAGTTTGACATAAGAAAGTGTGCTAAGCCAACTAAGGGTGGTGTAATAGGTTGCAACAAGGTCAATCTTCTGTTAATCTAAAAGTCATGTCTTTTGTGAGCCCTTCATGAGCTTAAATCTTTGGTGAACCCTTCATGAGCTTATTCTAACGAGTTATGAAGTGCACCTTGATCCATAGGGCTATCCATGTTCAAAGCATATTTCTAAACATGTGGTCCCTATTAGCTAAGGTCATGGCAATGAAATGTCAATTTGACATGAGAAAGTATGCTAATCCAACTAAGGGTAGTGTAATAGGTTGCAACAAGGACAATCTTCTACAATGTAAAAGTTATGTCTTTTGTGAGCCCTTCATTAGCTCATGTTTTTGGTGAACCCTTCATGAGCTTATTCGAACGAGTTATGAATTGAAGTTTGATCCTTAGAGTTATCCATGTTAAAATCATACTTCTACACATGTGATCTCTATTAGCTAAGTTCAAGGCAATGAAATGTCAGTTTGACATGAGAAAATGTGCTAAGCCAACTAATGGTGGTGTAATAGGTTGCAACAAGGTCAATCTTCTGTTAAACAAAAAGCCTTGTCTTTTGTGAGCCCTTCATGAGCTTAAATCTTTGGTGAACCCTTCATGAGCTTATTCTAACGAGTTATGAAGTGCAGCTTGATCCATAGAGCTATACATGTTCAAAGCATATTTCTAAACATGTGGTCCCTATTAGCTAAGGTCATGGCAATGAAATGTCAATTTGACATGAGAAAGTATGCTAATCCAACTAAGGGTAGTGTAATAGGTTGCAACAAGGACAATCTTCTACAATGTAAAAGTTATGTCTTTTGTGAGCCCTTCATTAGCTCATGTTTTTGGTGAACCCTTCATGAGCTTATTCGAACGAGTTATGAATTGAAGTTTGATCCTTAGAGCTATCCATGTTAAAATCATACTTCTATACATATGATCTCTATTAGCTAAGTTCAAGGCAATAAAATGTCAGTTTGACATAAGAAAGTGTGCTAAGCCAACTAAGGGTGGTGTAATAGATTGCGACAAGGTCAATCTTCTGTTAAACTAAAAGCCATGTCTTTTGTGAGCCCTTCATGAGCTTAAATCTTTGGTGAACCCTTCATGAGCTTATTCTAACGAGTTATGAAGTGCAGCTTGATCCATAGAGCTATCCATGTTCAAAGCATATTTCTACACATGTGATCCCTATTAGCTAAGGTCATGGCAATGAAATGTCAATTTGACATGAGAAAGTATGCTAATCCAACTAAGGGTAGTGTAATAGGTTGCAACAAGGACAATCTTCTACAATGTAAAAGTCATGTCTTTTGTGAGCCCTTCATTAGCTCATGTTTTTGGTGAACCCTTCATGAGCTTATTCTAACGAGTTATGAAGTGAAGTTTGATCCTTAGAGCTATCCATGTTAAAATCATACTTCTGTACATGTGATCTCTATTAGCTAAGTTCAAGGCAATAAAATGTCAGTTTGACATGAGAAAGTATGCTAAGCCAACTAAGGGTGGTGTAATAGGTTGCAACAAGGTCAATCTTCTGTTAATCTAAAAGCCATGTCTTTTGTGAGCCCTTCATGAGCTTAAATCTTTGGTGAACCCTTCATGAGCTTATTCTAACGAGTTATGAAGTGCACCTTGATCCATAGGGCTATCCATGTTCAAAGCATATTTCTAAACATGTGGTCCCTATTAGCTAAGGTCATGGCAATGAAATGTCAATTTGACATGAGAAAGTATGCTAATCCAACTAAGGGTAGTGTAATAGGTTGCAACAAGGACAATCTTCTACAATGTAAAAGTTATGTCTTTTGTGAGCCCTTCATTAGCTCATGTTTTTGGTGAACCCTTCATGAGCTTATTCGAACGAGTTATGAATTGAAGTTTGATCCTTAGAGCTATCCATGTTAAAATCATACTTCTATACATATGATCTCTATTAGCTAAGTTCAAGGCAATAAAATGTCAGTTTGACATAAGAAAGTGTGCTAAGCCAACTAAGGGTGGTGTAATAGATTGCGACAAGGTCAATCTTCTGTTAAACTAAAAGCCATGTCTTTTGTGAGCCCTTCATGAGCTTAAATCTTTGGTGAACCCTTCATGAGCTTATTCTAACGAGTTATGAAGTGCAGCTTGATCCATAGAGCTATCCATGTTCAAAGCATATTTCTACACATGTGATCCCTATTAGCTAAGGTCATGGCAATGAAATGTCAATTTGACATAAGAAAATGTGCTAAGCCAACTAATGGTTATGTAATAGGTTGCAACAAGGACAATCATCTACAATGTAAAAGTCATGTCTTTTGTGAGCCCTTCATTAGCTCATGTTTTTGGTGAACCCTTCATGAGCTTATTCTAACGAGTTATGAAGTGAAGTTTGATCCTTAGAGCTATCCATGTTAAAATCATACTTCTGTACATGTGATCTCTATTAGCTAAGTTCAAGGCAATAAAATGTCAGTTTGACATGAGAAAGTATGCTAAGCCAACTAAGGGTGGTGTAATAGGTTGCAACAAGGTCAATCTTCTGTTAATCTAAAAGCCATGTCTTTTGTGAGCCCTTCATGAGCTTAAATCTTTGGTGAACCCTTCATGAGCTTATTCTAACGAGTTATGAAGTGCACCTTGATCCATAGGGCTATCCATGTTCAAAGCATATTTCTAAACATGTGGTCCCTATTAGCTAAGGTCATGGCAATGAAATGTCAATTTGACATGAGAAAGTATGCTAATCCAACTAAGGGTAGTGTAATAGGTTGCAACAAGGACAATCTTCTACAATGTAAAAGTTATGTCTTTTGTGAGCCCTTCATTAGCTCATATTTTTGGTGAACCCTTCATGAGCTTAATCTAACGAGTTATGAAGTGAAGTTTGATCCTTAGAGTTATCCATGTTAAAATCATACTTCTACACATGTGATCTCTATTAGCTAAGTTCAAGGCAATGAAATGTCAGTTTGACATGAGAAAGTGTGTTAAGCCAACTAAGGGTGGTGTAATAGGTTGCAACAAGGTCAATCTTCTGTTAATCTAAAAGTCATGTCTTTTGTGAGCCCTTCATGAGCTTAAATCTTTGGTGAACCCTTCATGAGCTTATTCTAACGAGTTATGAAGTGCACCTTGATCCTTAGAGCTATCCATGTTAAAATCATACTTCTATACATGTGATCTCTATTAGCTAAGTTCAAGGCAATGAAATGTCAGTTTGACATGAGAAAATGTGCTAAGCCAACTAATGGTTATGTAATAGGTTGCAACAAGGACAATCTTCTACAATCTAAAAGTTATGTCTTTTGTGAGCCCTTCATTAGCTCATATTTTTGGTGAACCCTTCATGAGCTTAATCTAACGAGTTATGAAGTGAAGTTTGATCCTTAGAGCTATCCATGTTAAAATCATACTTCTATACATGTGATCTCTATTAGCTAAGTTCTAGGCAATGAAATGTCAGTTTGACATGAGAAAGTGTGTTAAGCCAACTAAGGGTGGTGTAATAGGTTGCAACAAGGTCAATCTTGTGTTAAGCAAAAAGCCATGTCTTTTGTGAGCCCTTCATGAGCTTAAATCTTTGGTGAACCCTTCATGAGCTTATTCTAACGAGTTATGAAGTGCAGCATGATCCATAGAGCTATACATGTTCAAAGCATATTTCTACACATGTGATCCCTATTAGCTAAGGTCATGGCAATGAAATGTCAATTTGACATGAGAAAGTATGCTAATCCAACTAAGGGTAGTGTAATAGGTTGCAACAAGGACAATCTTCTACAATGTAAAAGTCATGTCTTTTGTGAGCCCTTCATTAGCTCATGTTTTTGGTGAACCTGTCATGAGCTTATTCTAACGAGTTATGAAGTGAAGTTTGATCCTTAGAGTTATCCATGTTAAAATCATACTTCCACACATGTGATCTCTATTAGCTAAGTTCAAGGCAACGAAATATTAGTTTGACATGAGAAAGTGTGCTAAGCCAACTAATGGTGGTGTAATAGGTTGCAACAAGGTCAATGTTCTGTTAATCTAAAAGCCATGTCTTTTGTGAGCCCTTCATGAGCTTAAATCTTTGGTGAACCCTTCATGAGCTTATTCTAACGAGTTATGAAGTGAAGTTTGATCCTTAGAGCTATCCATGTTAAAATCAAACTTCTACACATGTGATATCTACTAGCTAAGTTCAAGGCAATGAAATGTCAGTTTGACATGAGAAAGTGTGTTAAGCCAACTAATGGTGGTGTAATAGGTTGCAACAAGGTCAATGTTCTGTTAATCTAAAAGCCATGTCTTTTGTGAGCCCTTCATGAGCTTAAATCTTTGGTGAACCCTTCATGAGCTTATTCTAACGAGTTATGAAGTGCAGCTTGATCCTTATAGCTATCCATGTTCATAGCATATTTCTACACTTGTGATCCCTATTAGCTAAGGTCATGGCAATGAAATGTCAATTTGACATGAGAAAGTATTCTAAGCCAACTAAGGGTAGTGTAATAGGTTGCAACAAGGACAATCTTCTACAATGTAAAAGTCATGTCTTTTGTGAGCCCTTCATTAGCTCATGTTTTTGGTGAACCCTTAATGAGTTTATTCTAACGAGTTATGAAGTGAAGTTTGATCCTTAGAGCTATCCATGTTCAAACCATACTTCTACACATGTTATATCTATTAGCTAAGTTCAAGGCAATGAAATGTCAGTTTGACATGAGAAAGTGTGCTAAGCCAACTAAGGGTGGTGTAATAGGTTGCAACAAGGTCAATCTTCTGTTAAACTAAAAGCCATGTCTTTTGTGAGCCCTTCATGAGCTTAAATCTTTGGTGAACCCTTCATAAGCTTATTCTAACGAGTTATGAAGTGCTGCAGCTTGATCCATAGAGCTATACATGTTCAAAGCATATTTATACACATGTGATCCCTATTAGCTAAGGTCATGGCAATGAAATGTCAATTTGACATGAGAAAGTATGCTAATCCAACTAAGGGTGGTGTAATAGGTTGCAACAAGGACAATCTTCTACAATCTAAAAGTTATGTCTTTTGTGAGCCCTTCATTAGCTCATATTTTTGGTGAACCCTTCATGAGCTTATTCTAACGAGTTATGAAGTGAAGTTTGATCCTTAGAGTTATCCATGTTAAAATCATACTTCTACACATGTGATCTCTATTAGTTAAATTCAAGGCAATGAAATGTCAGTTTGACATGAGAAAGTGTGCTAAGCCAACTAAGGGTGGTGTAATAAGTTGCAACAACGTCAATCTTCTGTTAAACTAAAAGTCATGTCTTTTGTGAGCCCATCATAAGCTTAAATCTTTGGTGAACCCTTTATGAGCTTATTCTAACGAGTTACGAAGTGCAGCTTGATCCTTAGAGCTATCCATGTTCATAGCATATTTCTACACATGTGATCCCTATTAGCTAAGGTCTTGGCAATGAAATGTCAATTTGACATGAGAAAGTATGCTAAGCTAACTAAGGGTTGTGTAATAGGTTGCAACAAGGACAATCTTCTACAATGTAAAAGTCATGTCTTTTGTGAGCCCTTCATTAGCTCATGTTTTTGGTGAACCCTTCATGAGCTTATTCTAACAAGTTATGAAGTGAAGTTTGATCCTTAGAGCTATCTATGTTAAAATCATACTTCTACACATGTGATCTCTATTAGCTAAGTTCAAGGCAATGAAATGTCAGTTTGACATGAGAAAGTGTGCTAAGCCAACTAATGGTGGTGTAATAGGTTGCAACAAGGTCAATCTTCTGTTAATCTAAAAGCCATGTCTTTTGTGAGCCCTTCATGAGCTTAAATCTTTGGTGAACCCTTCATGAGCTTATTCTAACGAGTTATGAAGTGCAGCTTGATCCTTATAGCTATCCATGTTCATAGCATATTTCTACACTTGTGATCCCTATTAGCTAAGGTCATGGCAATGAAATGTCAATTTGACATGAGAAAGTATTCTAAGCCAACTAAGGGTAGTGTAATAGGTTGCAACAAGGACAATCTTCTACAATGTAAAAGTCATGTCTTTTGTGAGCCCTTCATTAGCTCATGTTTTTGGTGAACCCTTAATGAGTTTATTCTAACGAGTTATGAAGTGAAGTTTGATCCTTAGAGCTATCCATGTTCAAACCATACTTCTACACATGTGATATCTATTAGCTAAGTTCAAGGCAATGAAATGTCAGTTTGACATGAGAAAGTGTGCTAAGCCAACTAAGGGTGGTGTAATAGGTTGCAACAAGGTCAATCTTCTGTTAAACTAAAAGCCATGTCTTTTGTGAGCCCTTCATGAGCTTAAATCTTTGGTGAACCCTTCATGAGCTTATTCTAACGAGTTATGAAGTGCTGCAGCTTGATCCATAGAGCTATACATGTTCAAAGCATATTTATACACATGTGATCCCTATTAGCTAAGGTCATGGCAATGAAATGTCAATTTGACATGAGAAAGTATGCTAATCCAACTAAGGGTGGTGTAATAGGTTGCAACAAGGACAATCTTCTACAATCTAAAAGTTATGTCTTTTGTGAGCCCTTCATTAGCTCATATTTTTGGTGAACCCTTCATGAGCTTATTCTAACGAGTTATGAAGTGAAGTTTGATCCTTAGAGTTATCCATGTTAAAATCATACTTCTACACATGTGATCTCTATTAGTTAAATTCAAGGCAATGAAATGTCAGTTTGACATGAGAAAGTGTGCTAAGCCAACTAAGGGTGGTGTAATAAGTTGCAACAACGTCAATCTTCTGTTAAACTAAAAGTCATGTCTTTTGTGAGCCCATCATAAGCTTAAATCTTTGGTGAACCCTTTATGAGCTTATTCTAACGAGTTACGAAGTGCAGCTTGATCCTTAGAGCTATCCATGTTCATAGCATATTTCTACACATGTGATCCCTATTAGCTAAGGTCTTGGCAATGAAATGTCAATTTGACATGAGAAAGTATGCTAAGCTAACTAAGGGTTGTGTAATAGGTTGCAACAAGGACAATCTTCTACAATGTAAAAGTCATGTCTTTTGTGAGCCCTTCATTAGCTCATGTTTTTGGTGAACCCTTCATGAGCTTATTCTAACAAGTTATGAAGTGAAGTTTGATCCTTAGAGCTATCTATGTTAAAATCATACTTCTACACATGTGATCTCTATTAGCTAAGTTCAAGGCAATGAAATGTCAGTTTGACATGAGAACGTGTGCTAAGCCAACTAATGGTGGTGTAATAGGTTGCAACAAGGTCAATCTTCTGTTAATCTAAAAGCCATGTCTTTTGTGAGCCCTTCATGAGCCTAAATCTTTGGTGAACCCTTCATGAGATTATTCTAACGAGTTACGAAGTGCAGCTTGATCCTTAGAGCTATCCATGTTCATAGCATATTTCTACACATGTGATCCCTATTAGCTAAGTTCTTGGCAATGAAATGTATATTTGACATGAGAAAGTATGCTAAGCCAACTAAGGGTGGTGTAATAGGTTGCAACAATGACAATCTTCTACAATGTTAAAGTCATGTCTTTTGTGAGCCCTTCATGAGCTCATGTTTTTGGTGAACCCTTCATGAGCTTATTCTAACGAGTTATGAAGTGAAGTTTGATCCTTAGAGTTATCTATGTTAAAATCATACTTCCACACATGTGATCTCTATTAGCTAAGTTCAAGGCAACAAAATGTCAGTTTGACATGAGAAAGTGTGCTAAGCCAACTAATGGTGGTGTAATAGGTTGCAACAAGGTCAATCTTCTGTTAAACTAAAAGCCATGTCTTTTGTGAGCCCTTCATGAGCCATGTTTTTGGTGAACCCTTCATGAGCTTATTCTAACGAGTTATGAAGTGAAGTTTGATCCTTAGAGTTATCCATGTTAAAATCATACTTCCACACATGTGATCTCTATTAGCTAAGTTCAAGGCAACGAAATGTCAGTTTGACATGAGACAGTGTGCTAAGCCAACTAATGGTGGTGTAATAGGTTGCAACAAGGTCAATCTTCTGTTAATCTAACAGCCATGTCTTTTGTGAGCCCTTCATGAGCTTAAATCTTTGGTGAACCTTTCATGAGCTTATTGTAACGAGTTACGAAGTGCAGCTTGATACTTAGAGCTATCCATGTTCATAGCATATTTCTACACATGTGATCCCTATTAGCTAAGGTCATGGCAATGAAATGTCAATTTGACATGAGAAAGTATGCTAAGCCAACTAAGGGTGGTGTAATAGGTTGCAACAAGGACAATCTTCTACAATGTAAAAGTCATGTCTTTTGTGAGCCCTTCATTAGCTCATGTTTTTGGTGAACCCTTCATGAGCTTATTCTAACAAGTTATGAAGTGAAGTTTGATCCTTAGAGTTATCCATGTTAAAATCATACTTCCACACATGTGATCTCTATTAGCTAAGTTCAAGGCAACGAAATGTCAGTTTGACATGAGAAAGTGTGCTAAGCCAACTAATGGAGGTGTAATAGGTTGCAACAAGGTCAATCTTCTGTTAATCTAACAGCCATGTCTTTTGTGATCCCTTCATGAGCTTAAATCTTTGGTGAACCCTTCATGAGCTTATTCAAACGATTTATGAAGTGCACCTTGATCCATAGAGCTATCCATGTTCAAAGCATATTTCTACACATGTGATCCCTATTAGCTAAGGTCATGGCAATGAAATGTCAATTTGACATGAGAAATTATGCTAATCCAACTAAGGGTAATGTAATAGGTTGCAACAAGGACAATCTTCTACAATGTTAAAGTCATGTCTTTTGTGAGCCCTTCATGGCTCATGTTTTTGGTGAACCCTTCATGAGCTTATTCTAACGAGTTATGAAGTGAAGTTTGATCCTTAGAGTTATCTATGTTAAAATCATATTTCCACACATGTGATCTCTATTAGCTAAGTTCAAGGCAACGAAATGTCAGTTTGACATGAGAAAGTGTGCTAAGCCAACTAATGGTGGTGTAATAGGTTGCAACAAGGTCAATCTTCTGTTAAACTAAAAGCCATGTCTTTTGTGAGCCCTTCATGAGCCATGTTTTTGGTGAACCCTTCATGAGCTTATTCTAACGAGTTATGAAGTGAAGTTTGATCCTTAGAGTTATCCATGTTAAAATCATACTTCCACACATGTGATCTCTATTAGCTAAGTTCAAGGCAACGAAATGTCAGTTTGACATGAGAAAGTGTGCTAAGCCAACTAATGGAGGTGTAATAGGTTGCAACAAGGTCAATCTTCTGTTAATCTAACAGCCATGTCTTTTGTGATCCCTTCATGAGCTTAAATCTTTGGTGAACCCTTCATGAGCTTATTCAAACGATTTATGAAGTGCACCTTGATCCATAGAGCTATCCATGTTCAAAGCATATTTCTACACATGTGATCCCTATTAGCTAAGGTCATGGCAATGAAATGTCAATTTGACATGAGAAATTATGCTAATCCAACTAAGGGTAATGTAATAGGTTGCAACAAGGACAATCTTCTACAATGTTAAAGTCATGTCTTTTGTGAGCCCTTCATGGCTCATGTTTTTGGTGAACCCTTCATGAGCTTATTCTAACGAGTTATGAAGTGAAGTTTGATCCTTAGAGTTATCCATGTTAAAATCATACTTCCACACATGTGATCTCTATTAGCTAAGTTTAAGGCAACGAAATGTAAGTTTGACATGAGAAAGTGTGCTAAGCCAACTAATGGTGGTGTAATAGGTTGCAACAAGGTCAATCTTCTGTTAATCTAACATCCATGTCTTTTGTGAGCCCTTCATGAGCTTAAATCTTTGGTGAACCCTTCACGAGCTTATTCTAACGAGTTATGAAGTGCAGCTTGATCCTTAGAGCTATCCATGTTCATAGCATATTTCTACACATGTGATCCCTATTAGCTAAGGTCTTGGCAATGAAATGTCAATTTGACATGAGAAAGTATTCTAAGCCAACTAAGGGTAGTGTAATAGGTTGCAACAAGAACAATCTTCTACAATGTAAAAGTCATGTCTTTTGTGAGCCCTTCATTAGCTCATGTTTTTGGTGAACCCTTCATGAGCTTAATCTAACGAGTTATGAAGTGAAGTTTGATCCTTAGAGTTATCCATGTTAAAATCATACTTCCACACATGTGATCTCTATTAGCTAAGTTTAAGGCAACGAAATGTAAGTTTGACATGAGAAAGTGTGCTAAGCCAACTAATGGTGGTGTAATAGGTTGCAACAAGGTCAATCTTCTGTTAATCTAACATCCATATCTTTTGTGAGCCCTTCATGAGCTTAAATCTTTGGTGAACCCTTCACGAGCTTATTCTAACGAGTTATGAAGTGCAGCTTGATCCTTAGAGCTATCCATGTTCATAGCATATTTCTACACATGTGATCCCTATTAGCTAAGGTCTTGGCAATGAAATGTCAATTTGACATGAGAAAGTATTCTAAGCCAACTAAGGGTAGTGTAATAGGTTGCAACAAGGACAATCTTCTACAATGTAAAAGTCATGTCTTTTGTGAGCCCTTCATTAGCTCATGTTTTTGGTGAACCCTTCATGAGCTTAATCTAACGAGTTATGAAGTGAAGTTTGATCCTTAGAGCTATCCATGTTAAAATCATACTTCTACACATGTGATCTCTATTAGCTAAGTTCTAGGCAATGAAATGTCAGTTTGACATGAGAAAGTGTGCTAAGCCAACTAATGGTGGTGTAATAGGTTGCAACAAGGTCAATCTTCTGTTAATCTAAAAGCCATGTCTTTTGTGAGCCCTTCATGAGCCTAAATCTTTGGTGAACCCTTCATGAGATTATTCTAACGAGTTACGAAGTGCAGCTTGATCCTTAGAGCTATCCATGTTCATAGCATATTTCTACACATGTGATCCCTATTAGCTAAGTTCTTGGCAATGAAATGTATATTTGACATGAGAAAGTATGCTAAGCCAACTAAGGGTGGTGTAATAGGTTGCAACAATGACAATCTTCTACAATGTTAAAGTCATGTCTTTTGTGAGCCCTTCATGAGCTCATGTTTTTGGTGAACCCTTCATGAGCTTATTCTAACGAGTTATGAAGTGAAGTTTGATCCTTAGAGTTATCTATGTTAAAATCATATTTCCACACATGTGATCTCTATTAGCTAAGTTCAAGGCAACGAAATGTCAGTTTGACATGAGAAAGTGTGCTAAGCCAACTAATGGTGGTGTAATAGGTTGCAACAAGGTCAATCTTCTGTTAAACTAAAAGCCATGTCTTTTGTGAGCCCTTCATGAGCCATGTTTTTGGTGAACCCTTCATGAGCTTATACTAACGAGTTATGAAGTGAAGTTTGATCCTTAGAGTTATCCATGTTAAAATCATACTTCCACACATGTGATCTCTATTAGCTAAGTTCAAGGCAACGAAATGTCAGTTTGACATGAGAAAGTGTGCTAAGCCAACTAATGGTGGTGTAATAGGTTGCAACAAGGTCAATCTTCTGTTAATCTAACAGCCATGTCTTTTGTGAGCCCTTCATGAGCTTAAATCTTTGGTGAACCCTTCATGAGCTTATTCAAACGATTATGAAGTGCACCTTGATCCATAGAGCTATCCATGTTCAAAGCATATTTCTACACATGTGATCCCTATTAGTTAAGGTCATGGCAATGAAATGTCAATTTGACATGAGAAATTATGCTAATCCAACTAAGGGTAATGTAATAGGTTGCAACAAGGACAATCTTCTACAATGTTAAAGTCATGTCTTTTGTGAGCCCTTAATGGCTCATGTTTTTGGTGAACCCTTCATGAGCTTATTCTAACGAGTTATGAAGTGAAGTTTGATCCTTAGAGTTATCCATGTTAAAATCATACTTCCACACATGTGATCTCTATTAGCTAAGTTTAAGGCAACGAAATGTAAGTTTGACATGAGAAAGTGTGCTAAGCCAACTAATGGTGGTGTAATAGGTTGCAACAAGGTCAATCTTCTGTTAATCTAACATCCATGTCTTTTGTGAGCCCTTCATGAGCTTAAATCTTTGGTGAACCCTTCACGAGCTTATTCTAACGAGTTATGAAGTGCAGCTTGATCCTTAGAGCTATCCATGTTCATAGCATATTTCTACACATGTGATCCCTATTAGCTAAGGTCTTGGCAATGAAATGTCAATTTGACATGAGAAAGTATTCTAAGCCAACTAAGGGTAGTGTAATAGGTTGCAACAAGGACAATCTTCTACAATGTAAAAGTCATGTCTTTTGTGAGCCCTTCATTAGCTCATGTTTTTGGTGAACCCTTCATGAGCTTAATCTAACGAGTTATGAAGTGAAGTTTGATCCTTAGAGCTATCCATGTTAAAATCATACTTCTACACATGTGATCTCTATTAGCTAAGTTCTAGGCAATGATATGTCAGTTTGACATGAGAAAGTGTGCTAAGCCAACTAATGGTGGTGTAATAGGTTGCAACAAGGTCAATCTTCTGTTAATCTAAAAGCCATGTCTTTTGTGAGCCCTTCATGAGCCTAAATCTTTGGTGAACCCTTCATGAGATTATTCTAACGAGTTACGAAGTGCAACTTGATCCTTAGAGCTATCCATGTTCATAGCATATTTCTACACATGTGATCCCTATTAGCTAAGTTCTTGGCAATGAAATGTATATTTGACATGAGAAAGTATGCTAAGCCAACTAAGGGTGGTGTAATAGGTTGCAACAATGACAATCTTCTACAATGTTAAAGTCATGTCTTTTGTGAGCCCTTCATGAGCTCATGTTTTTGGTGAACCCTTCATGAGCTTATTCTAACGAGTTATGAAGTGAAGTTTGATCCTTAGAGTTATCTATGTTAAAATCATACTTCCACACATGTGATCTCTATTAGCTAAGTTCAAGGCAACGAAATGTCAGTTTGACATGAGAAAGTGTGCTAAGCCAACTAATGGTGGTGTAATAGGTTGCAACAAGGTCAATCTTCTGTTAATCTAACAGCCATGTCTTTTGTGAGCCCTTCATGAGCTTAAATCTTTGGTGAACCCTTCATGAGCTTATTCAAACGATTTATGAAGTGCACCTTGATCCATAGAGCTATCCATGTTCAAAGCATATTTCTACACATGTGATCCCTATTAGCTAAGGTCATGGCAATGAAATGTCAATTTGACATGAGAAATTATGCTAATCCAACTAAGGGTAATGTAATAGGTTGCAACAAGGACAATCTTCTACAATGTAAAAGTCATGTCTTTTGTGAGCCCTTCATTAGCTCATGTTTTTGGTGAACCCTTCATGAGCTTATTCTAACAAGTTATGAAGTGAAGTTTGATCCTTAGAGCTATCTATGTTAAAATCATACTTCTACACATGTGATCTCTATTAGCTAAGTTCAAGGCAATGAAATGTCAGTTTGACATGAGAAAGTGTGCTAAGCCAACTAATGGTGGTGTAATAGGTTGCAACAAGGTCAATCTTCTGTTAATCTAAAAGCCATGTCTTTTGTGAGCCCTTCATGAGCCTAAATCTTTGGTGAACCCTTCATGAGATTATTCTAACGAGTTACGAAGTGCAGCTTGATTCTTAGAGCTATCCATGTTCATAGCATATTTCTACACATGTGATCCCTATTAGCTAAGTTCTTGGCAATGAAATGTATATTTGACATGAGAAAGTATGCTAAGCCAACTAAGGGTGGTGTAATAGGTTGCAACAATGACAATCTTCTACAATGTTAAAGTCATGTCTTTTGTGAGCCCTTCATGAGCTCATGTTTTTGGTGAACCCTTCATGAGCTTATTCTAACGAGTTATGAAGTGAAGTTTGATCCTTAGAGTTATCTATGTTAAAATCATATTTCCACACATGTGATCTCTATTAGCTAAGTTCAAGGCAACGAAATGTCAGTTTGACATGAGAAAGTGTGCTAAGCCAACTAATGGTGGTGTAATAGGTTGCAACAAGGTCAATCTTCTGTTAAACTAAAAGCCATGTCTTTTGTGAGCCCTTCATGAGCCATGTTTTTGG
Organism: Lepidium didymum; assembly: GCA_963920545.1. NCBI lineage: Eukaryota > Viridiplantae > Streptophyta > Magnoliopsida > Brassicales > Brassicaceae > Lepidium > Lepidium didymum. The sequence goes on along the minus strand of OY986985.1, from coordinate 6,481,245 downwards.
TGAACCCTTCATGAGCTTATACTAACGAGTTATGAAGTGAAGTTTGATCCTTAGAGTTATCCATGTTAAAATCATACTTCCACACATGTGATCTCTATTAGCTAAGTTCAAGGCAACGAAATGTCAGTTTGACATGAGAAAGTGTGCTAAGCCAACTAATGGTGGTGTAATAGGTTGCAACAAGGTCAATCTTCTGTTAATCTAACAGCCATGTCTTTTGTGAGCCCTTCATGAGCTTAAATCTTTGGTGAACCCTTCATGAGCTTATTCAAACGATTATGAAGTGCACCTTGATCCATAGAGCTATCCATGTTCAAAGCATATTTCTACACATGTGATCCCTATTAGTTAAGGTCATGGCAATGAAATGTCAATTTGACATGAGAAATTATGCTAATCCAACTAAGGGTAATGTAATAGGTTGCAACAAGGACAATCTTCTACAATGTTAAAGTCATGTCTTTTGTGAGCCCTTAATGGCTCATGTTTTTGGTGAACCCTTCATGAGCTTATTCTAACGAGTTATGAAGTGAAGTTTGATCCTTAGAGTTATCCATGTTAAAATCATACTTCCACACATGTGATCTCTATTAGCTAAGTTTAAGGCAACGAAATGTAAGTTTGACATGAGAAGGTGTGCTAAGCCAACTAATGGTGGTGTAATAGGTTGCAACAAGGTCAATCTTCTGTTAATCTAACATCCATGTCTTTTGTGAGCCCTTCATGAGCTTAAATCTTTGGTGAACCCTTCACGAGCTTATTCTAACGAGTTATGAAGTGCAGCTTGATCCTTAGAGCTATCCATGTTCATAGCATATTTCTACACATGTGATCCCTATTAGCTAAGGTCTTGGCAATGAAATGTCAATTTGACATGAGAAAGTATTCTAAGCCAACTAAGGGTAGTGTAATAGGTTGCAATAAGGACAATCTTCTACAATGTAAAAGTCATGTCTTTTGTGAGCCCTTCATTAGCTCATGTTTTTGGTGAACCCTTCATGAGCTTAATCTAACGAGTTATGAAGTGAAGTTTGATCCTTAGAGCTATCCATGTTAAAATCATACTTCTACACATGTGATCTCTATTAGCTAAGTTCTAGGCAATGAAATGTCAGTTTGACATGAGAAAGTGTGCTAAGCCAACTAATGGTGGTGTAATAGGTTGCAACAAGGTCAATCTTCTGTTAATCTAAAAGCCATGTCTTTTGTGAGCCCTTCATGAGCCTAAATCTTTGGTGAACCCTTCATGAGATTATTCTAACGAGTTACGAAGTGCAGCTTGATCCTTAGAGCTATCCATGTTCATAGCATATTTCTACACATGTGATCCCTATTAGCTAAGTTCTTGGCAATGAAATGTATATTTGACATGTGAAAGTATGCTAAGCCAACTAAGGGTGGTGTAATAGGTTGCAACAATGACAATCTTCTACAATGTTAAAGTCATGTCTTTTGTGAGCCCTTCATGAGCTCATGTTTTTGGTGAACCCTTCATGAGCTTATTCTAACGAGTTATGAAGTGAAGTTTGATCCTTAGAGTTATCTATGTTAAAATCATACTTCCACACATGTGATCTCTATTAGCTAAGTTCAAGGCAACGAAATGTCAGTTTGACATGAGAAAGTGTGCTAAGCCAACTAATGGTGGTGTAATAGGTTGCAACAAGGTCAATCTTCTGTTAATCTAACAGCCATGTCTTTTGTGAGCCCTTCATGAGCTTAAATCTTTGGTGAACCCTTCATGAGCTTATTCAAACGATTTATGAAGTGCACCTTGATCCATAGAGCTATCCATGTTCAAAGCATATTTCTACACATGTGATCCCTATTAGCTAAGGTCATGGCAATGAAATGTCAATTTGACATGAGAAATTATGCTAATCCAACTAAGGGTAATGTAATAGGTTGCAACAAGGACAATCTTCTACAATGTTAAAGTCATGTCTTTTGTGAGCCCTTCATGGCTCATGTTTTTGGTGAACCCTTCATGAGCTTATTCTAACGAGTTATGAAGTGAAGTTTGATCCTTAGAGTTATCCATGTTAAAATCATACTTCCACACATGTGATCTCTATTAGCTAAGTTTAAGGCAACGAAATGTAAGTTTGACATGAGAAAGTGTGCTAAGCCAACTAATGGTGGTGTAATAGGTTGCAACAAGGTCAATCTTCTGTTAATCTAACATCCATGTCTTTTGTGAGCCCTTCATGAGCTTAAATCTTTGGTGAACCCTTCACGAGCTTATTCTAACGAGTTATGAAGTGCAGCTTGATCCTTAGAGCTATCCATGTTCATAGCATATTTCTACACATGTGATCCCTATTAGCTAAGGTCTTGGCAATGAAATGTCAATTTGACATGAGAAAGTATTCTAAGCCAACTAAGGGTAGTGTAATAGGTTGCAACAAGGACAATCTTCTACAATGTAAAAGTCATGTCTTTTGTGAGCCCTTCATTAGCTCATGTTTTTGGTGAACCCTTCATGAGCTTAATCTAACGAGTTATGAAGTGAAGTTTGATCCTTAGAGCTATCCATGTTAAAATCATACTTCTACACATGTGATCTCTATTAGCTAAGTTCTAGGCAATGAAATGTCAGTTTGACATGAGAAAGTGTGCTAAGCCAACTAATGGTGGTGTAATAGGTTGCAACAAGGTCAATCTTCTGTTAATCTAAAAGCCATGTCTTTTGTGAGCCCTTCATGAGCCTAAATCTTTGGTGAACCCTTCATGAGATTATTCTAACGAGTTACGAAGTGCAGCTTGATCCTTAGAGCTATCCATGTTCATAGCATATTTCTACACATGTGATCCCTATTAGCTAAGTTCTTGGCAATGAAATGTATATTTGACATGAGAAAGTATGCTAAGCCAACTAAGGGTGGTGTAATAGGTTGCAACAATGACAATCTTCTACAATGTTAAAGTCATGTCTTTTGTGAGCCCTTCATGAGCTCATGTTTTTGGTGAACCCTTCATGAGCTTATTCTAACGAGTTATGAAGTGAAGTTTGATCCTTAGAGTTATCTATGTTAAAATCATACTTCCACACATGTGATCTCTATTAGCTAAGTTCAAGGCAACAAAATGTCAGTTTGACATGAGAAAGTGTGCTAAGCCAAATAATGGTGGTGTAATAGGTTGCAACAAGGTCAATCTTCTGTTAAACTAAAAGCCATGTCTTTTGTGAGCCCTTCATGAGCCATGTTTTTGGTGAACCCTTCATGAGCTTATTCTAACGAGTTATGAAGTGAAGTTTGATCCTTAGAGTTATCCATGTTAAAATCATACTTCCACACATGTGATCTCTATTAGCTAAGTTCAAGGCAACGAAATGTCAGTTTGACATGAGAAAGTGTGCTAAGCCAACTAATGGTGGTGTAATAGGTTGCAACAAGGTCAATCTTCTGTTAATCTAACAGCCATGTCTTTTGTGAGCCCTTCATGAGCTTAAATCTTTGGTGAACCTTTCATGAGCTTATTGTAACGAGTTACGAAGTGCAGCTTGATACTTAGAGCTATCCATGTTCATAGCATATTTCTACACATGTGATCCCTATTAGCTAAGGTCATGGCAATGAAATGTCAATTTGACATGAGAAAGTATGCTAAGCCAACTAAGGGTGGTGTAATAGGTTGCAACAAGGACAATCTTCTACAATGTAAAAGTCATGTCTTTTGTGAGCCCTTCATTAGCTCATGTTTTTGGTGAACCCTTCATGAGCTTAATCTAACGAGTTATGAAGTGAAGTTTGATCCTTAGAGCTATCCATGTTAAAATCATACTTCTACACATGTGATCTCTATTAGCTAAGTTCTAGGCAATGAAATGTCAGTTTGACATGAGAAAGTGTGCTAAGCCAACTAATGGTGGTGTAATAGGTTGCAACAAGGTCAATCTTCTGTTAATCTAAAAGCCATGTCTTTTGTGAGCCCTTCATGAGCCTAAATCTTTGGTGAACCCTTCATGAGATTATTCTAACGAGTTACGAAGTGCAGCTTGATCCTTAGAGCTATCCATGTTCATAGCATATTTCTACACATGTGATCCCTATTAGCTAAGTTCTTGGCAATGAAATGTATATTTGACATGAGAAAGTATGCTAAGCCAACTAAGGGTGGTGTAATAGGTTGCAACAATGACAATCTTCTACAATGTTAAAGTCATGTCTTTTGTGAGCCCTTCATGAGCTCATGTTTTTGGTGAACCCTTCATGAGCTTATTCTAACGAGTTATGAAGTGAAGTTTGATCCTTAGAGTTATCTATGTTAAAATCATACTTCCACACATGTGATCTCTATTAGCTAAGTTCAAGGCAACGAAATGTCAGTTTGACATGAGAAAGTGTGCTAAGCCAACTAATGGTGGTGTAATAGGTTGCAACAAGGTCAATCTTCTGTTAAACTAAAAGCCATGTCTTTTGTGAGCCCTTCATGAGCCATGTTTTTGGTGAACCCTTCATGAGCTTATTCTAACGAGTTATGAAGTGAAGTTTGATCCTTAGAGTTATCCATGTTAAAATCATACTTCCACACATGTGATCTCTATTAGCTAAGTTCAAGGCAACGAAATGTCAGTTTGACATGAGAAAGTGTGCTAAGCCAACTAATGGTGGTGTAATAGGTTGCAACAAGGTCAATCTTCTGTTAATCTAACAGCCATGTCTTTTGTGAGCCCTTCATGAGCTTATTGTAACGAGTTACGAAGTGCAGCTTGATACTTAGTGCTATCCATGTTCATAGCATATTTCTACACATGTGATCCCTATTAGCTAAGGTCATGGCAATGAAATGTCAATTTGACATGAGAAAGTATGCTAAGCCAACTAAGGGTGGTGTAATAGGTTGCAACAAGGACAATCTTCTACAATGTAAAAGTCATGTCTTTTGTGAGCCCTTCATTAGCTCATGTTTTTGGTGAACCCTTCATGAGCTTAATCTAACGAGTTATGAAGTGAAGTTTGATCCTTAGAGCTATCCATGTTAAAATCATACTTCTACACATGTGATCTCTATTAGCTAAGTTCTAGGCAATGAAATGTCAGTTTGACATGAGAAAGTGTGCTAAGCCAACTAATGGTGGTGTAATAGGTTGCAACAAGGTCAATCTTCTGTTAATCTAAAAGCCATGTCTTTTGTGAGCCCTTCATGAGCCTAAATCTTTGGTGAACCCTTCATGAGATTATTCTAACGAGTTACGAAGTGCAGCTTGATCCTTAGAGCTATCCATGTTCATAGCATATTTCTACACATGTGATCCCTATTAGCTAAGTTCTTGGCAATGAAATGTATATTTGACATGAGAAAGTATGCTAAGCCAACTAAGGGTGGTGTAATAGGTTGCAACAATGACAATCTTCTACAATGTTAAAGTCATGTCTTTTGTGAGCCCTTCATGAGCTCATGTTTTTGGTGAACCCTTCATGAGCTTATTCTAACGAGTTATGAAGTGAAGTTTGATCCTTAGAGTTATCTATGTTAAAATCATACTTCCACACATGTGATCTCTATTAGCTAAGTTCAAGGCAACGAAATGTCAGTTTGACATGAGAAAGTGTGCTAAGCCAACTAATGGTGGTGTAATAGGTTGCAACAAGGTCAATCTTCTGTTAAACTAAAAGCCATGTCTTTTGTGAGCCCTTCATGAGCCATGTTTTTGGTGAACCCTTCATGAGCTTATTCTAACGAGTTATGAAGTGAAGTTTGATCCTTAGAGTTATCCATGTTAAAATCATACTTCCACACATGTGATCTCTATTAGCTAAGTTCAAGGCAACGAAATGTCAGTTTGACATGAGAAAGTGTGCTAAGCCAACTAATGGTGGTGTAATAGGTTGCAACAAGGTCAATCTTCTGTTAATCTAACAGCCATGTCTTTTGTGAGCCCTTCATGAGCTTAAATCTTTGGTGAACCCTTCATGAGCTTATTCAAACGATTTATGAAGTGCACCTTGATCCATAGAGCTATCCATGTTCAAAGCATATTTCTACACATGTGATCCCTATTAGCTAAGGTCATGGCAATGAAATGTCAATTTGACATGAGAAATTATGCTAATCCAACTAAGGGTAATGTAATAGGTTGCAACAAGGACAATCTTCTACAATGTTAAAGTCATGTCTTTTGTGAGCCCTTCATGGCTCATGTTTTTGGTGAACCCTTCATGAGCTTATTCTAACGAGTTATGAAGTGAAGTTTGATCCTTAGAGTTATCCATGTTAAAATCATACTTCCACACATGTGATCTCTATTAGCTAAGTTTAAGGCAACGAAATGTAAGTTTGACATGAGAAAGTGTGCTAAGCCAACTAATGGTGGTGTAATAGGTTGCAACAAGGTCAATCTTCTGTTAATCTAACATCCATGTCTTTTGTGAGCCCTTCATGAGCTTAAATCTTTGGTGAACCCTTCACGAGCTTATTCTAACAAGTTATGAAGTGCAGCTTGATCCTTAGAGCTATCCATGTTCATAGCATATTTCTACACATGTGATCCCTATTAGCTAAGGTCTTGGCAATGAAAAGTCAATTTGACATGAGAAAGTATGCTAATCAAACTAAGGGTAGTGTAATAGGTTGCAACAAGGACAATCTTCTACAATGTAAAAGTCATGTCTTTTGTGAGCCCTTCATTAGCTCATGTTTTTGGTGAACCCTTCATGAGCTTATTCTAACAAGTTATGAAGTGAAGTTTGATCCTTAGAGCTATCTATGTTAAAATCATACTTCTACACATGTGATCTCTATTAGCTAAGTTCAAGGCAATGAAATGTCAGTTTGACATGAGAAAGTGTGCTAAGCCAACTAATGGTGGTGTAATAGGTTGCAACAAGGTCAATCTTCTGTTAATCTAAAAGCCATGTCTTTTGTGAGCCCTTCATGAGCCTAAATCTTTGGTGAACCCTTCATGAGATTATTCTAACGAGTTACGAAGTGCAGCTTGATCCTTAGAGCTATCCATGTTCATAGCATATTTCTACACATGTGATCCCTATTAGCTAAGTTCTTGGCAATGAAATGTATATTTGACATGAGAAAGTATGCTAAGCCAACTAAGGGTGGTGTAATAGGTTGCAACAATGACAATCTTCTACAATGTTAAAGTCATGTCTTTTGTGAGCCCTTCATGAGCTCATGTTTTTGGTGAACCCTTCATGAGCTTATTCTAACGAGTTATGAAGTGAAGTTTGATCCTTAGAGTTATCTATGTTAAAATCATATTTCCACACATGTGATCTCTATTAGCTAAGTTCAAGGCAACGAAATGTCAGTTTGACATGAGAAAGTGTGCTAAGCCAACTAATGGTGGTGTAATAGGTTGCAACAAGGTCAATCTTCTGTTAAACTAAAAGCCATGTCTTTTGTGAGCCCTTCATGAGCCATGTTTTTGGTGAACCCTTCATGAGCTTATTCTAACGAGTTATGAAGTGAAGTTTGATCCTTAGAGTTATCCATGTTAAAATCATACTTCCACACATGTGATCTCTATTAGCTAAGTTCAAGGCAACGAAATGTCAGTTTGACATGAGAAAGTGTGCTAAGCCAACTAATGGTGGTGTAATAGGTTGCAACAAGGTCAATCTTCTGTTAATCTAACAGCCATGTCTTTTGTGAGCCCTTCATGAGCTTAAATCTTTGGTGAACCCTTCATGAGCTTATTCAAACGATTTATGAAGTGCACCTTGATCCATAGAGCTATCCATGTTCAAAGCATATTTCTACACATGTGATCCTATTAGCTAAGGTCATGGCAATGAAATGTCAATTTGACATGAGAAATTATGCTAATCCAACTAAGGGTAATGTAATAGGTTGCAACAAGGACAATCTTCTACAATGTTAAAGTCATGTCTTTTGTGAGCCCTTCATGGCTCATGTTTTTGGTGAACCCTTCATGAGCTTATTCTAACGAGTTATGAAGTGAAGTTTGATCCTTAGAGTTATCCATGTTAAAATCATACTTCCACACATGTGATCTCTATTAGCTAAGTTTAAGGCAACGAAATGTAAGTTTGACATGAGAAAGTGTGCTAAGCCAACTAATGGTGGTGTAATAGGTTGCAACAAGGTCAATCTTCTGTTAATCTAACATCCATGTCTTTTGTGAGCCCTTCATGAGCTTAAATCTTTGGTGAACCCTTCACGAGCTTATTCTAACGAGTTATGAAGTGCAGCTTGATCCTTAGAGCTATCCATGTTCATAGCATATTTCTACACATGTGATCCCTATTAGCTAAGGTCTTGGTAATGAAAAGTCAATTTGACATGAGAAAGTATGCTAATCAAACTAAGGGTAGTGTAATAGGTTGCAACAAGGACAATCTTCTACAATGTAAAAGTCATGTCTTTTGTGAGCCCTTCATTAGCTCATGTTTTTGGTGAACCCTTCATGAGCTTATTCTAACGAGTTATGAAGTGAAGTTTGATCCTTAGAGCTATCTATGTTAAAATCATACTTCTACACATGTGATCTCTATTAGCTAAGTTCAAGGCAATGAAATGTCTGTTTGACATGAGAAAGTGTGCTAAGCCAACTAATGGTGGTGTAATATGTTGCAATAAGGTCAATCTTCTGTTAATCTAAAAACCATGTCTTTTGTGAGCCCTTCTTGAGCTTAAATCTTTGGTGAACCCTTCATGAGCTTATTCTAACGAGTTACGAAGTGCAGCTTGATCCTTAGAGCTATCCATGTTCATAGCATATTTCTACACATGTGATCCCTATTAGCTAAGGTCTTGGCAATGAAAAGTCAATTTGACATGAGAAAGTATGCTAATCCAACTAAGGGTGGTGTAATAGGTTGCAACAAAGACAATCTTCTACAATCTAAAAGTCATGTCTTTTGTGAGCCCTTCATGAGCTCATATTTTTGGTGAACCCTTCATGAGCTTATTCTAACGAGTTATAAAGTGTAGCTTGATCCTTAGAGCTATCCATGTTCATAGCATATTTCTACACATGTGATCCCTATTAGCTAAGGTCATGGCAATGAAATGTCAATTTGACATGAGAAAGTATGCTAAGCCAACTAAGAGGTGTAATAGGTTGCAACAAGGACAATCTTCTACAATGTTAAAGTCATGTCTTTTGTGAGACCTTCATGGCTCATGTTTTTGGTGAACCCTTCATGAGCTTATTCTAACGAGTTATGAAGTGAAGTTTGATCCTTAGAGTTATCCATGTTAAAATCATACTTCCACACATGTGATCTCTATTAGCTAAGTTCAAGGCAACGAAATGTCAGTTTGACATGAGAAAGTGTGCTAAGCCAACTAATGGTGGTGTAATAGGTTGCAACAAGGTTAATCTTCTGTTAATCTAACAGCCATGTCTTTTGTGAGCCCTTCATGAGCTTAAATCTTTGGTGAACCCTTCATGAGCTTATTCAAACGAGTTATGAAGTGCAACTTGATCCATAGAGCTATCCATGTTCAAAGCATATTTCTACACATGTGATCCCTATTAGCTAAGGTCATGGCAATGAAATGTCAATTTGACATGAGAAATTATGCTAATCCAACTAAGGGTGGTGTAATAAGTTGCAACAAGGACAATCTTCTACAATCTAAAAGTCATGTCTTTTGTGAGCCCTTCATATTTTTGGTGAACCCTTCATGAGCTTATTCTAACTAGTTATGAAGTGAAGTTTGTTCCTTAGAGTTATCCATGTTAAAATCATACTTCTACACATGTGATCTCTATTAGCTAAGTTCAAGGCAACGAAATGTCAGTTTGACATGAGAAAGTGTGCTAAGCCAACTAATGGTGGTGTGATAGGTTGCAACAAGGTCAATCTTCTGTTAAACTAAAAGCCATGTCTTTTGTGAGCCCTTCATGGCTCAGGTTTTTGGTGAACCTTTCATGAGCTTATTCTAACGAGTTATGAAGTGAAGTTTGATCCTTAGAGCTATCCATGTTCATAGCATATTTCTACACATGTGATCCCTATTAGCTAAGGTCTTGGCAATGAAAAGTCAATTTGACATGAGAAAGTATGCTAATCCAACTAAGGGTGGTGTAATAGGTTGCAACAAAGACAATCTTCTACAATCTAAAAGTCATGTCTTTTGTGAGCCCTTCATGAGCTCATATTTTTGGTGAACCCTTCATGAGCTTATTCTAACGAGTTATGAAGTGTAGCTTGATCCTTAGAGCTATCCATGTTCATAGCATATTTCTACACATGTGATCCCTATTAGCTAAGGTCATGGCAATGAAATGTCAATTTGACATGAGAAAGTATGCTAAGCCAACTAAGGGTGGTGTAATAGGTTGCAACAAGGACAATCTTCTACAATGTAAAAGTCATGTCTTTTGTGAGCCCTTCATTAGCTCATGTTTTTGGTGAACCCTTCATGAGCTTATTCTATCGAGTTATGAAGTGAAGTTTGATCCTTAGAGTTATCCATGTTAAAATCATACTTCCACACATGTGATCTCTATTAGCTAAGTTCAAGGCAACGAAATGTCAGTTTGACATGAGAAAGTGTGCTAAGCCAACTAATGGTGGTGTAATAGGTTGCAACAAGGTTAATCTTCTGTTAATCTAACAGCCATGTCTTTTGTGAGCCCTTCATGAGCTTAAATCTTTGGTGAACCCTTCATGAGCTTATTCAAACGAGTTATGAAGTGCAACTTGATCCATAGAGCTATCCATGTTCAAAGCATATTTCTACACATGTGATCCCTATTAGCTAAGGTCATGGCAATGAAATGTCAATTTGACATGAGAAATTATGCTAATCCAACTAAGGGTGGTGTAATAGGTTGCAACAAGGACAATCTTCTACAATCTAAAAGTCATGTCTTTTGTGCGCCCTTCATGAGCTCATATTTTTGGTGAACCCTTCATGAGCTTATTCTAACGAGTTATGAAGTGAAGTATGATTCTTAGAGTTATCCATGTTAAAATCATACTTCCACACATGTGATCTCTATTAGCTAAGTTCAAGGCAACGAAATGTCAGTTTGACATGAGAAAGTGTGCTAAGCCAACTAATGATGATGTAATAGGTTGCAACAAGGTCAATCTTCTGTTAATCTAAAAGCCATGTCTTTTGTGAACCCTTCATGAGCTTAAATCTTTGGTGAACCCTTAATGAGCTTATTATAACCAGTTACGAAGTGCAGCTTGATCCTTAGAGCTATCCAAGTTCATAACATATTTCTACACATGTGATCCCTATTAGCTAAGGTCATGGTAATGAAATGTTAATTTGAGATAAGAAAGTATGCTTAGCCAACTAAGGGTGGTGTAATAGGTTGCAACAAGGACAATCTTCTACAATATAAAAGTCATGTCTTTTGTGAGCCCTTCATTAGCTCATGTTTTTGGTGAACCCTTCATGAGCTTATTCTAACGAGTTATGAAGTGTAGCTTGATCCTTAGAGCTATCCATGTTCATAGCATATTTCTACACATGTGATCCCTATTAGCTAAGGTCATGGCAATGAAATGTCAATTTGACATGAGAAAGTATGCTAAGCCAACTAAGGGTGGTGTAATAGGTTGCAACAAGGACAATCTTCTACAATGTAAAAGTCATGTCTTTTGTGAGCCCTTCATTAGCTCATGTTTTTGGTGAACCCTTCATGAGCTTATTCAATCGAGTTATGAAGTGAAGTTTCATCCTTAGAGCTATCCATGTTAAAATCATACTTCTACACATGTGATATCTATTAGCTAAGTTCAAGGCAATGGAATGTCAGTTTGACATGAGAAAGTGTGCTAATCCAACTAATTGTGGTGTAATAGTTTGGAACAAGGTCAATCTTCTGTTAATCTAAAAGCCATGTCTTATGTGAGCCCTTCATGAGCTTAAATCTTTGGTGAACCCTTCATGAGCTTATTCTAACGAGTTACGAAGTGCCGCTTGATCCTTAGACCTATCCATGTTCATAGCATATTTCTACACATGTGATCCCTATTAGCTGAGGTCTTGGCAATGAAAAGTCAATTTGACATGAGAAAGTATGCTAATTCAACGAAGGGTGGTGTAATAGGTTGCAACAACGACAATCTTCTACAATCTAAAAGTCATGTCTTTTGTGCGCCCTTCATGAGCTCATATTTTTGGTGAACCCTTCATGAGCTTATTCTAACGAGTTATGAAGTGAAGTATGATTCTTAGAGTTATCCATGTTAAAATCATACTTCCACACATGTGATCTCTATTAGCTAAGTTCAAGGCAACGAAATGTCAGTTTGACATGAGAAAGTGTGCTAAGCCAACTAATGATGATGTAATAGGTTGCAACAAGGTCAATCTTCTGTTAATCTAAAAGCCATGTCTTTTGTGAGCCCTTCATGAGCTTAAATCTTTGGTGAACCCTTCATGAGCTTATTATAACGGGTTACGAAGTGCAGCTTGATCCTTAGAGCTATCCAAGTTCATAGCATATTTCTACACATGTGATCCCTATTAGCTAAGGTCATGGTAATGAAATGTTAATTTGAGATAAGAAAGTATGCTTAGCCAACTAAGGGTGGTGTAATAGGTTGCAACAAGGACAATCTTCTACAATATAAAAGTCATGTCTTTTGTGAGCCCTTCATTAGCTCATGTTTTTGGTGAACCCTTCATGAGCTTATTCTAACGAGTTATGAAGTGTAGCTTGATCCTTAGAGCTATCCATGTTCATAGCATATTTCTACACATGTGATCCCTATTAGCTAAGGTCATGACAATGAAATGTCAATTTGACATGAGAAAGTATGCTAAGCCAACTAAGGGTGGTGTAATAGGTTGCAACAAGGACAATCTTCTACAATGTAAAAGTCATGTCTTTTGTGAGCCCTTCATTAGCTCATGTTTTTGGTGAACCCTTCATGAGCTTATTCTATCGAGTTATGAAGTGAAGTTTCATCCTTAGAGCTATCCATGTTAAAATCATACTTCTACACATGTGATATCTATTAGCTAAGTTCAAGGCAATGGAATGTCAGTTTGACATGAGAAAGTGTGCTAAGCCAACTAATTGTGGTGTAATAGTTTGGAACAAGGTCAATCTTCTGTTAATCTAAAAGCCATGTCTTATGTGAGCCCTTCATGAGCTTAAATCTTTGGTGAACCCTTCATGAGCTTATTCTAACGAGTTACGAAGTGCCGCTTGATCCTTAGACCTATCCATGTTCATAGCATATTTCTACACATGTGATCCCTATTAGCTGAGGTCTTGGCAATGAAAAGTCAATTTGACATGAGAAAGTATGCTAATTCAACGAAGGGTGGTGTAATAGGTTGCAACAAGGACAATCTTCTACAATCTAAAAGTCATGTCTTTTGTGCGCCCTTCATGAGCTCATATTTTTGGTGAACCCTTCATGAGCTTATTCTAACGAGTTATGAAGTGAAGTATGATTCTTAGAGTTATCCATGTTAAAATCATACTTCCACACATGTGATCTCTATTAGCTAAGTTCAAGGCAACGAAATGTCAGTTTGACATGAGAAAGTATGCTAAGCCAACTAATGATGATGTAATAGGTTGCAACAAGGTCAATCATCTGTTAATCTAAAAGCCATGTCTTTTGTGAGCCCTTCATGAGCTTAAATCTTTGGTGAACCCTTCATGAGCTTATTATAACGGGTTACGAAGTGCAGCTTGATCCTTAGAGCTATCCAAGTTCATAGCATATTTCTACACATGTGATCCCTATTAGCTAAGGTCATGGTAATGAAATGTCAATTTGAGATGAGAAAGTATGCTTAGCCAACTAAGGGTGGTGTAAGAGGTTGCAACAAGGACAATCTTCTACAATCTAAAAGTCATGTCTTTTGTGAGCCCTTCATATTTTTGGTGAACCCTTCATGAGCTTATTCTAACGAGTTATGAAGTGAAGTTTGATCCTTAAAGCTATCCATGTTCAAATCATACTTCTACACATGTGATATCTATTAGCTAAGTTCAAGGCAATGAAATGTCAATTTGACATGAGAAAGTGTGCTAAGCCAACTAAGGATGATGTAATAGGTTGCAACAAGGTCAATCTTCTGTTAATCTAAAAGCCATGTCTTTTGTGAACCCTTCATGAGCTTAAATCTTTGGTGAACCCTTCATGAGCTTATTCTAACGAGTTATGAAGTGAAGTTTGATCCTTAGAGCTATCCATGTTCATAGCATATTTCTACACATGTGATCCCTATTAGCTAAGGTCTTGGCAATGAAAAGTCAATTTGACATGAGAAAGTATGCTAATCCAACTAAGGGTGGTGTAATAGGTTGCAACAAAGACAATCTTCTACAATCTAAAAGTCATGTCTTTTGTGAGCCCTTCATGAGCTCATATTTTTGGTGAACCCTTCATGAGCTTATTCTAACGAGTTATGAAGTGTAGCTTGATCCTTAGAGCTATCCATGTTCATAGCATATTTCTACACATGTGATCCCTATTAGCTAAGGTCATGGCAATGAAATGTCAATTTGACATGAGAAAGTATGCTAAGCCAACTAAGGGTGGTGTAATAGGTTGCAACAAGGACAATCTTCTACAATGTAAAAGTCATGTGTTTTGTGAGCCCTTCATGAGCTGAAATCTTAGGTGAACCCTTCATGAGCTTATTCTATCGAGTTATGAAGTGAAGTTTCATCCTTAGAGCTATCCATGTTTATAGTATATTTCTACACATGTGATCCCTATTAGCTAAGGTCATGGCGATGAAATGTCAATTTGACATGAGAAAGTATGCTAATCCAACTAAGGGTAGTGTAATAGGTTGCAACAAGGACAATCTTCTACAATCTAAAAGTCATGTCTTTTGTGAGCCCTTCATTAGCTCATGTTTTTGGTGAACCCTTCATGAGCTTATTCTAACGAGTTATGAAGTGAAGTTTGATCGTTAGAGATATCCATGTTCAAATCATATTTCTACACATGTGATCTCTATTAGCTAAGTTCAAGGCAATAAAATGTCAGTTTGACATGAGAAAGTGTGCTAAGCCAACTAAGGGTGGTGTAATATGTTGCAACAAGGTCAATCTTCTGTTAAACTAAAAGCCATGTCTTTTGTGAGCCCTTCATGAGCTTAAATCTTTGGTGAACCCTTCATGAGCTTAGTCTAACGAGTTACGAAGTGCAGCTTGATCCTTAGAGCTATCCATGTTCATAGCATATTTCTACACATGTGATCCCTATTAGCTAAGGTCTTGGCAATGAAATGTCAATTTGACATGAGAAAGTATGCTAAACAACCTAAGGGTGGTGTAATTGGTTGCAACAAGGATAATCTTCTACAATGTTAAAGTCATGTCTTTTGTGAGCCCTTCATGAGCTCATGTTTTTGGTGAACCGTTCATGAGCTTATTCTAACGAGTTATGAAGTGAAGTTTGATGCTTAGAGCTATCCATGTTCAAATCATACTTCTACACATGTGATATCTATTGGCTAAGTTCAAGGCAATAAAATATCAGTTTGACATGAGAAAGTGTGCTAAGCCAACTAAGGGTGGTGTAATAGGTTGCAACAAGGTCAATCTTCTGTTAATCTAAAAGCCATGTCTTTTGTGAACCCTTCATGAGCTTAAATCTTTGGTGAACCCTTAATGAGCTTATTATAACGAGTTACGAAGTGCAGCTTGATCCTTAGAGCTATCCAAGTTCATAGCACATTTCTACACATGTGATCCCTATTAGCTAAGGTCATGGTAATGAAATGTTAATTTGAGATAAGAAAGTATGCTTAGCCAACTAAGGGTGGTGTAATAGGTTGCAACAAGGACAATCTTCTACAATATAAAAGTCATGTCTTTTGTGAGCCCTTCATTAGCTCATGTTTTTGGTGAACCCTTCATGAGCTTATTCTAACGAGTTATGAAGTGTAGCTTGATCCTTAGAGCTATCCATGTTCATAGCATATTTCTACACATGTGATCCCTATTAGCTAAGGTCATGGCAATGAAATGTCAATTTGACATGAGAAAGTATGCTAAGCCAACTAAGGGTGGTGTAATAGGTTGCAACAAGGACAATCTTCTACAATGTAAAAGTCATGTCTTTTGTGAGCCCTTCATTAGCTCATGTTTTTGGTGAACCCTTCATGAGCTTATTCTAACGAGTTATGAAGTGAAGTTTGATCCTTAGAGCTATCCATGTTCAAATCATATTTCTGCACATGTGATCTCTATTAGCTAAGTTCAAGGCAATGAAATATCAGTTTGATATGAGAAAGTGTGCTAAGCCAAGTAAGGGTGGTGTAATAGGTTGCAACAAGGTCAATCTTCTGTTAAACTAAAAGCCATGTCTTTTGTGAGCCCTTCATGAGCTTAAATCTTTGGTGAACTCTTCATGAGCTTATTCTAACGAGTTACGAAGTGCAGCTTGATCTTTAGAGCTATCCATGTTCATAGCATATTTCTACACATGTGATCCCTATTAGCAAAGTTCTTGGCAATGAAATGTCAATTTGACATAATAAAGTATGCTAAGCCAACTAAGGGTGGTGTAATAGGTTGCAACAAAGACAATCTTCTACAATCTAAAACTCATGTCTTTTGTGAGCCCTTCATGAGCTCATGTTTTTGGTGAACCCTTCATGAGCTTATTCTAACGAGTTATGAAGTGAAGTTTGATCCTTAGAGCTATCCATGTTCAAATCATATTTCTGCACATGTGATCTCTATTAGCTAAGTTCAAGGCAATGAAATATCAGTTTGACATGAGAAAGTGTGCTAAGCCAAGTAAGGGTGGTGTAATAGGTTGCAACAAGGTCAATATTCTGTTAAACTAAAAGCCATGTCTTTTGTGGGCCCTTCATGAGCTTAAATCTTTGGTGAACCCTTCATGAGTTTATTCTAACGAGTTACGAAGTGCAGCTTGATCTTTAGAGCTATCCATGTTCATAGCATATTTCTACACATGTGATCCCTATTAGCAAAGTTCTTGGCAATGAAATGTCAATTTGACATAATAAAGTATGCTAAGCCAACTAAGGGTGGTGTAATAGGTTGCAACAAAGACAATCTTCTACAATCTAAAACTCATGTCTTTTGTGAGCCCTTCATGAGCTCATGTTTTGGGTGAACCCTTCATGAGCTTATTCTAACGAGTTATGAAGTGAAGTTTGATCCTTAGAGCTATCCATGTTCAAATCATATTTCTGCACATGTGATCTCTATTAGCTAAGTTCAAGGCAATGAAATATCAGTTTGATATGAGAAAGTGTGCTAAGCCAAGTAAGGGTGGTGTAATAGGTTGCAACAAGGTCAATATTCTGTTAAACTAAAAGCCATGTCTTTTGTGGGCCCTTCATGAGCTTAAATCTTTGGTGAACCCTTCATGAGTTTATTCTAACGAGTTACGAAGTGCAGCTTGATCTTTAGAGCTATCCATGTTCATAGCATATTTCTACACATGTGATCCCTATTAGCAAAGTTCTTGGCAATGAAATGTCAATTTGACATAATAAAGTATGCTAAGCCAACTAAGGGTGGTGTAATAGGTCGCAACAAGGACAATCTTCTACAATGTAAAAGTCATGTCTTTTGTGAGCCCTTCATTAGCTCATGTTTTTGGTGAACCCTTCATGAGCTTATTCTAACGAGTTATGAAGTGAAGTTTGATCCTTAGAGCTATCCATGTTAAAATCATACTTCTACAAATGTGATCTCTATTCGCTAAATTCAAGGCAATGAAATGTCACTTTGACATGAGAAAAGTGTGCTAAGCCAACTAAGGGTGGTGTAATAGGTTGTAACAAGGTCATCTTCTGTTAAACTAAAAGTCATGTCTTTTGTGAGCCCTTCATGAGCTTAAATCTTTGGTGAACCCTTTATTATCTTATTCTAACGAGTTATGAAGTGAAGTTTGATCCTTAGAGCTATCCATGTTCAAATCGTATTTCTACACATGTGATCTCTATTAGCTAAGTTCAAGGCAATAAAATGTCAGTTTGACATGAGAAAGTGTGCTAAGCCAAGTAAGGGTGGTGTAATAGGTTGCAACAAGGTCAATATTCTGTTAAACTAAAAGCCATGTCTTTTGTGGGCCCTTCAAGAGCTTAAATCTTTGGTGAACCCTTCATGAGTTTATTCTAACGAGTTACGAAGTGCAGCTTGATCTTTAGAGCTATCCATGTTTAAAGCATATTTCTACACATGTGATCCCTATTAGCTAAGGTCATGGCAATGAAATGTCAATTTGAGATGAGAAAGTATGCTAATCCAACAAAGGGTGGAGTAATAGGTTGCAACAAGGACAATCTTCTACAATCTAAAAGTTATGTCTTTTGTGAGCCCTTCATGAGCTCATATTTTTGGTGAACCCTTCATGAGCTTATTCTAACGAGTTATTAAGTGAAGTTTGATCCTTAGAGCTATCCATGTTAAAATCATACTTCTACAGATGTGATCTCTATTAGCTAAGTTCAAGGCAATGAAATGTCCGTTTGACATGAGAAAGTGTGCTAAGCCAACTAATGTTGGTGTAATAGGTTGCAACAAGGTCAATCTTCTGTTAATCTAAAAGCCATGTCGTTTGTGAGCCCTTCATGAGATGAAATCTTTGGTGAACCCTTCATGAGCTTATTCTAACGAGTTACGAAGTGCAGCTTGATCTTTAGAGCTATCCATGTTCATAGCATATTTCTACACATGTGATCCCTATTAGCAAAGTTCTTGGCAATGAAATGTCAATTTGACATAATAAAGTATGCTAAGCCAACTAAGGGTGGTGTAATAGGTTGCAACAAAGACAATCTTCTACAATCTAAAAGTCATGTCTTTTGTGAGCCCTTCATGAGCTCATGTTTTGGGTGAACCCTTCATGAGCTTATTCTAACGAGTTATGAAGTGAAGTTTGATCCTTAGAGCTATCCATGTTCAAATCATATTTCTACACATGTGATCTCTATTAGCTAAGTTCAAGGCAATGAAATGTCATTTTGACATGAGAAAGTGTGCTAAGCCAAGTATGGGCGGTGGAATAGGTTGCAACAAGGTCAATATTCTGTTAATCTAAAAGCCATGTCTTTTGTGAGCCCTTCATGAGCTTAAATCTTAGGTGAACCCTTCATCAGATTATTCTAACGAGTTATGAAGTGCAGCTTGATCCTTAGAGTTATCCATGTTCATAGCATATTTCTACACATGTGATCCCTATTAGCAAAGTTCTTGGCAATGAAATGTCAATTTGACATAATAAAGTATGCTAAGCCAACTAAGGGTGGTGTAATAGGTCGCAACAAGGAAAATCTTCTACAATGTAAAAGTCATGTCTTTTGTGAGCCCTTCATTAGCTCATGTTTTTGGTGAACCCTTCATGAGCTTATTCTAACGAGTTATGAAGTGAAGTTTGATCCTTAGAGCTATCCATGTTAAAATCATACTTCTACAAATGTGATCTCTATTCGCTAAATTCAAGGCAATGAAATGTCACATTGACATGAGAAAGTGTGCTAAGCCAACTAAGGGTGGTGTAATAGGTTGCAACAAGGTCAATCTTCTGTTAAACTAAAAGCCATGTCTTTTGTGAGCCCTTCATGAGCTTAAATCTTTGGTGAACTCTTCATGAGCTTATTCTAACGAGTTACGAAGTGCAGCTTGATCTTTAGAGCTATCCATGTTCATAGCATATTTCTACACATGTGATCCCTATTAGCAAAGTTCTTGGCAATGAAATGTCAATTTGACATAATAAAGTATGCTAAGCCAACTAAGGGTGGTGTAATAGGTTGCAACAAAGACAATCTTCTACAATCTAAAACTCATGTCTTTTGTGAGCCCTTCATGAGCTCATGTTTTTGGTGAACCCTTCATGAGCTTATTCTAACGAGTTATGAAGTGAAGTTTGATCCTTAGAGCTATCCATGTTCAAATCATATTTCTGCACATGTGATCTCTATTAGCTAAGTTCAAGGCAATGAAATATCAGTTTGATATGAGAAAGTGTGCTAAGCCAAGTAAGGGTGGTGTAATAGGTTGCAACAAGGTCAATATTCTGTTAAACTAAAAGCCATGTCTTTTGTGGGCCCTTCATGAGCTTAAATCTTTGGTGAACCCTTCATGAGTTTATTCTAACGAGTTACGAAGTGCAGCTTGATCTTTAGAGCTATCCATGTTCATAGCATATTTCTACACATGTGATCCCTATTAGCAAAGTTCTTGGCAATGAAATGTCAATTTGACATAATAAAGTATGCTAAGCCAACTAAGGGTGGTGTAATAGGTTGCAACAAAGACAATCTTCTACAATCTAAAAGTCATGTCTTTTGTGAGCCCTTCATGAGCTCATGTTTTGGGTGAACCCTTCATGAGCTTATTCTAACGAGTTATGAAGTGAAGTTTGATCCTTAGAGCTATCCATGTTCAAATCATATTTCTACACATGTGATCTCTATTAGCTAAGTTCAAGGCAATGAAATGTCATTTTGACATGAGAAAGTGTGCTAAGCCAAGTATGGGCGGTGGAATAGGTTGCAACAAGGTCAATATTCTGTTAATCTAAAAGCCATGTCTTTTGTGAGCCCTTCATGAGCTTAAATCTTAGGTGAACCCTTCATCAGATTATTCTAACGAGTTATGAAGTGCAGCTTGATCCTTAGAGTTATCCATGTTCATAGCATATTTCTACACATGTGATCCCTATTAGCAAAGTTCTTGGCAATGAAATGTCAATTTGACATAATAAAGTATGCTAAGCCAACTAAGGGTGGTGTAATAGGTCGCAAAAAGGACAATCTTCTACAATGTAAAAGTCATGTCTTTTGTGAGCCCTTCATTAGCTCATGTTTTTGGTGAACCCTTCATGAGCTTATTCTAACGAGTTATGAAGTGAAGTTTGATCCTTAGAGCTATCCATGTTAAAATCATACTTCTACAAATGTGATCTCTATTCGCTAAATTCAAGGCAATGAAATGTCACATTGACATGAGAAAGTGTGCTAAGCCAACTAAGGGTGGTGTAATAGGTTGCAACAAGGTCAATCTTCTGTTAAACTAAAAGCCATGTCTTTTGTGAGCCCTTCATGAGCTTAAATCTTTGGTGAACTCTTCATGAGCTTATTCTAACGAGTTACGAAGTGCAGCTTGATCTTTAGAGCTATCCATGTTCATAGCATATTTCTACACATGTGATCCCTATTAGCAAAGTTCTTGGCAATGAAATGTCAATTTGACATAATAAAGTATGCTAAGCCAACTAAGGGTGGTGTAATAGGTTGCAACAAAGACAATCTTCTACAATCTAAAACTCATGTCTTTTGTGAGCCCTTCATGAGCTCATGTTTTTGGTGAACCCTTCATGAGCTTATTCTAACGAGTTATGAAGTGAAGTTTGATCCTTAGAGCTATCCATGTTCAAATCATATTTCTGCACATGTGATCTCTATTAGCTAAGTTCAAGGCAATGAAATATCAGTTTGATATGAGAAAGTGTGCTAAGCCAAGTAAGGGTGGTGTAATAGGTTGCAACAAGGTCAATATTCTGTTAAACTAAAAGCCATGTCTTTTGTGGGCCCTTCATGAGCTTAAATCTTTGGTGAACCCTTCATGAGTTTATTCTAACGAGTTACGAAGTGCAGCTTGATCTTTAGAGCTATCCATGTTCATAGCATATTTCTACACATGTGATCCCTATTAGCAAAGTTCTTGGCAATGAAATGTCAATTTGACATAATAAAGTATGCTAAGCCAACTAAGGGTGGTGTAATAGGTTGCAACAAGGACAATCTTCTACAATCTAAAAGTCATGTCTTTTGTGAGCCCTTCATGAGCTCATGTTTTGGGTGAACCCTTCATGAGCTTATTCTAACGAGTTATGAAGTGAAGTTTGATCCTTAGAGCTATCCATGTTCAAATCATATTTCTACACATGTGATCTCTATTAGCTAGGTTCAAGGCAATAAAATGTCAGTTTGACATGAGAAAGTGTGCTAAGCCAACTAAGGGTGGTATAATAGGTTGCAACAAGGTCAATCTTCTGTTAAACTAAAAGCCATGTCTTTTGTGAGCCCTTCATGAGCTTAAATCTTTGGTGAACCCTTCATGAGCTTATTCTAACGAGTTACGAAGTGCAGCTTGATCCTTAGAGCTATCCATGTTCATAGCATATTTTTACACATGTGATCCATATTAGCTAAGGTCATGGCAATGAAATGTTAATTTGACATGAGATAGTATGCTAAGCCAACTAAGGGTGGTGTAGTAGGTTGCAACAAAGACAATCTTCTACAATCTAAAAGTCATGTCTTTTGTGAGCCCTTCATGAGCTCATGTTTTTGGTGAACCCTTCATAAGCTTATTCTAACGAGTTATGAAGTGAAGTTTGATCCTTAGAGCTATCCATGTTCAAATCATATTTCTACACATGTGATCTCTATTAGCTAAGTTCAAGGCAATGAAATGTCAGTTTGACATGAGAAAGTGTGCTAAGCCAAGTAAGGGCGGTGGAATAGGTTGCAACAAGGTCAATATTCTGTTAATCTAAAAGCCATGTCTTTTGTGAGCCCTTCATGAGCTTAAATCTTAGGTGAACCCTTCATGAGCTTATTTTAACGAGTTATGAAGTGCAGCTTGATCCTTAGAGCTATCCATGTTCATAGTATATTTCTACACATGTGATCCCTATTAGCTAAGGTCATTGCGATGAAATGTCAATTTGACATGAGAAAGTATGCTAATCCAACTAAGGGTAGTGTAATAGGTTGCAACAAGGACAATCTTCTACAATCTAAAAGTCATGTGTTTTGTGAGCCCTTCATGAGCTCATGTTTTTGGTGAACCCTTCATAAGCTTATTCTAACGAGTTATGAAGTGAAGTTTGATCCTTAGAGCTATCCATGTTCAAATCATATTTCTACACATGTGATCTCTATTAGCTAGGTTCAAGGCAATAAAATGTCAGTTTGACATGGGAAAGTGTGCTAAGCCAAATAAGGGTGGTGTAATAGGTTGCAACAAGGTCAATCTTCTGTTAAACTAAAAGCCATGTCTTTTGTGAGCCCTTCATGAGCTTAAATCTTTGGTGAACCCTTCATGAGCTTATTCTAACGAGTTACGAAGTGCAGCTTGATCCTTAGAGCTATCCATGTTCATAGCATATTTCTACACATGTGATCCATATTAGCTAAGGTCATGGCAATGAAATGTCAATTTGACATGAGAAAGTATGCTAAGCCAACTAAGGGTGGTGTAATAGGTTGCAACAAGGACAATCTTCTACAATGTAAAAGTCATGTCTTTTGTGAGCCCTTCATTAGCTCATGTTTTTGGTGAACCCTTCATGAGCTTATTTTAACGAGTTATGAAGTGAAGGTTGATCCTTAGAGCTATCCATGTTCAAATCATATTTCTACACATGTGATCTCTATTAGCTAGGTTAAAGGCAATAAAATGTCAGTTTGACATGAGAAAGTGTGCTAAGCCAACTAAGGGTGGTGTAATAGGTTGCAACAAGGTCAATCTTCTGTTAAACTAAAAGCCATGTCTTTTGTGAGCCCTTCATGAGCTTAAATCTTTGGTGAACCTTTCATGAGCTTATTCTAACGAGTTACGAAGTGCAGCTTGATCCTTAGAGCTATCCATGTTCATAGCATATTTCTACACATGTGATCCATATTAGCTAAGGTCATGGCAATGAAATGTTAATTTGACATGAGAAAGTATGCTAAGCCAACTAAGGGTGGTGTAATAGGTTAAAACAAAGACAATCTTCTACAATCTAAAAGTCATGTCTTTTGTGAGCCCTTCATGAGCTCATGTTTTTGGTGAACCCTTCATGAGCTTATTCTAACAAGTTATGAAGTGAAGTTTGATCCTTAGAGCTATCCATGTTCAAATCATATTTCTACACATGTGATCTCTATTAGCTAAGTTCAAGGCAATGAAATGTCAGTTTGACATGAGAAAGTGTGCTAAGCCAAGTAAGGGCGGTGGAATAGGTTGCAACAAGGTCAATATTCTGTTAATCTAAAAGCCATGTCTTTTGTGAGCCCTTCATGAGCTTAAATCTTAGGTGAACCCTTCATGAGCTTATTCTAACAAGTTATGAAGTGCAGCTTGATCCTTAGAGCTATCCATGTTCATAGTATATTTCTACACATGTGATCCCTATTAGCTAAGTTCATGGTAATGAAATGTCAGTTTGACATGTGAAAATGTGCTAAGCCAACTAAGGGTGGTGTAATAGGTTGCAACAAGGTCAATCTTCTGTTACACTATAAGCCATGTTTTTTGTGAGCCCTTCATGAGCTTAAATCTTTGGTAAACCCTTCATGAGCTTATTCTAACGAGTTACCAAGTGCAGCTTGATCCTTAGAGATATCCATGTTCATAGCATATTTCTACACATGTGATCCCTATTAGCTAAGGTCATGGCAATGAAATGTCAATTTGACATGAGAAAGTATGCTAATCCAACTAAGGGTGGTGTAATAGGTTGCAACAAGGACAATCTTCTACAATCTAAAAGTCATGTCTTTTGTGAGCCCTTCATGAGCTCATGTTTTTGGTGAACCTTTCATGAGCTTATTCTAACTAGTTATGAAGTGAAATTTGATCCTTAGAGCTATCCATGTTCAAATCATATTTCTACACATGTGATCTCTATTAGCTAAGTTCAAGGCAATGAAATGTCAGTTTGACATGAGAAAGTGTTCTAAGCCAACTAAGGGTGGTGTAATAGGTTGCAACAAAGTCAATCTTCTGTTAAACTAAAAGCCATGTCTTATGTGAGCCCTTCATGAGCTTCAATCTTTGGTGAACCCTTCATGAGCTTATTCTAACGAGTTACAAAGTGCAGCTTGATCCTTAGAGTTATCTATGTTCATAGCATATTTCTACACATGTAATCCCTATTAGCTAAGGTCATGGCAATGAAATGTCAATTTGACATGAGAAAGTATGATATTCCAACTAAGGGTGGTGTAATAGGTTGCAACAAAGACAATCTTCTACAATCTAAAAGTCATGTCTTTTGTGAGACCTTCATGAGCTCATGTTTTTTGTGAACCCTTCATGAGCTTATTCTAACGAGTTATGAAGTGAAGTTTGATCCTTAGAGCTATCCATGTTCAAATTATATTTCTACACATGTGATCTCTATTAGCTAAGTTCAAGGCAATGAAATGTCAGTTTGACATGAGAAAGTGTTCTAAGCCAACTAAGGGTGGTGTAATAGGTTGCAACAAAGTCAATCTTCTGTTAAACTAAAAGCCATGTCTTATGTGAGCCCTTCATGAGCTTAAATCTTTGGTGAACCCTTCATGAGCTTATTCTAACGAGTTACAAAGTGCAGCTTGATCCTTAGAGTTATCTATGTTCATAGCATATTTCTACACATGTAATCCCTATTAGCTAAGGTCATGGCAATGAAATGTCAATTTTACATGAGAAAGTATGCTATTCCAACTAAGGGTGGTGTAATAGGTTGCAACAAAGACAATCTTCTACAATCTAAAAGTCATGTCTTTTGTGAGACCTTCATGAGCTCATGTTTTTGGTGAACCCTTCATGAGCTTATTCTAACGAGTTATGAAGTGAAGTTTGATCCTTAGAGCTATCCATGTTCAAATTATATTTCTACACATGTGATCTCTATTAGCTAAGTTCAAGGCAATGAAATGGCAGTTGGATATGAGAAAGTGTGCTAAGTCAAGTAAGGGCAGTGGAATATGTTGCAACAAGGTCAATATTCTGTTAATCTAAAAGCCATGTCTTTTGTGAGCCCTTCATGAGCTGAAATTTTTGGTGAACCCTTCATGAGCTTATTCTAAGGAGTTATGAAGTGCAGCTTGATCCTTAGAGCTATCCATGTTCATAGTATATTTCTACACATGTGATCCCTATTAGCTAAGTTCATGGTAATGAAATGTCAGTTTGACATGTGAAAATGTGCTAAGCCAACTAAGGGTGGTGTAATAGGTTGCAACAAGGTCAATCTTCTGTTAAACTATAAGCCATGTTTTTTGTGAGCCCTTCATGAGCTTAAATCTTTGGTAAACCCTTCATGAGCTTATTCTAACGAGTTACCAAGTGCAGCTTGATCCTTAGAGATATCCATGTTCATAGCATATTTCTACACATGTGATCCCTATTAGCTAAGGTCATGGCAATGAAATGTCAATTTGACATGAGAAAGTATGCTAATCCAACTAAGGGTGGTGTAATAGGTTGCAACAAGGACAATCTTCTACAATCTAAAAGTCATGTCTTTTGTGAGCCCTTCATGAGCTCATGTTTTTGGTGAACCTTTCATGAGCTTATTCTAACTAGTTATGAAGTGAAATTTGATCCTTAGAGCTATCCATGTTCAAATCATATTTCTACACATGTGATCTCTATTAGCTAAGTTCAAGGCAATGAAATGTCAGTTTGACATGAGAAAGTGTTCTAAGCCAACTAAGGGTGGTGTAATAGGTTGCAACAAAGTCAATCTTCTGTTAAACTAAAAGCCATGTCTTATGTGAGCCCTTCATGAGCTTCAATCTTTGGTGAACCCTTCATGAGCTTATTCTAACGAGTTACAAAGTGCAGCTTGATCCTTAGAGTTATCTATGTTCATAGCATATTTCTACACATGTAATCCCTATTAGCTAAGGTCATGGCAATGAAATGTCAATTTGACATGAGAAAGTATGATATTCCAACTAAGGGTGGTGTAATAGGTTGCAACAAAGACAATCTTCTACAATCTAAAAGTCATGTCTTTTGTGAGACCTTCATGAGCTCATGTTTTTTGTGAACCCTTCATGAGCTTATTCTAACGAGTTATGAAGTGAAGTTTGATCCTTAGAGCTATCCATGTTCAAATTATATTTCTACACATGTGATCTCTATTAGCTAAGTTCAAGGCAATGAAATGTCAGTTTGACATGAGAAAGTGTTCTAAGCCAACTAAGGGTGGTGTAATAGGTTGCAACAAAGTCAATCTTCTGTTAAACTAAAAGCCATGTCTTATGTGAGCCCTTCATGAGCTTAAATCTTTGGTGAACCCTTCATGAGCTTATTCTAACGAGTTACAAAGTGCAGCTTGATCCTTAGAGTTATCTATGTTCATAGCATATTTCTACACATGTAATCCCTATTAGCTAAGGTCATGGCAATGAAATGTCAATTTTACATGAGAAAGTATGCTATTCCAACTAAGGGTGGTGTAATAGGTTGCAACAAAGACAATCTTCTACAATCTAAAAGTCATGTCTTTTGTGAGACCTTCATGAGCTCATGTTTTTGGTGAACCCTTCATTAGCTTATTCTAACGAGTTATGAAGTGAAGTTTGATCCTTAGAGCTATCCATGTTCAAATTATATTTCTACACATGTGATCTCTATTAGCTAAGTTCAAGGCAATGAAATGGCAGTTGGATATGAGAAAGTGTGCTAAGTCAAGTAAGGGCAGTGGAATATGTTGCAACAAGGTCAATATTCTGTTAATCTAAAAGCCATGTCTTTTGTGAGCCCTTCATGAGCTGAAATTTTTGGTGAACCCTTCATGAGCTTATTCTAAGGAGTTATGAAGTGCAGCTTGATCCTTAGAGCTATCCATGTTCATAGTATATTTCTACACATGTGATCCCTATTAGCTAAGTTCATGGTAATGAAATGTCAGTTTGACATGTGAAAATGTGCTAAGCCAACTAAGGGTGGTGTAATAGGTTGCAACAAGGTCAATCTTCTGTTAAACTATAAGCCATGTTTTTTGTGAGCCCTTCATGAGCTTAAATCTTTGGTAAACCCTTCATGAGCTTATTCTAACGAGTTACCAAGTGCAGCTTGATCCTTAGAGATATCCATGTTCATAGCATATTTCTACACATGTGATCCCTATTAGCTAAGGTCATGGCAATGAAATGTCAATTTGACATGAGAAAGTATGCTAATCCAACTAAGGGTGGTGTAATAGGTTGCAACAAGGACAATCTTCTACAATCTAAAAGTCATGTCTTTTGTGAGCCCTTCATGAGCTCATGTTTTTGGTGAACCTTTCATGAGCTTATTCTAACTAGTTATGAAGTGAAATTTGATCCTTAGAGCTATCCATGTTCAAATCATATTTCTACACATGTGATCTCTATTAGCTAAGTTCAAGGCAATGAAATGTCAGTTTGACATGAGAAAGTGTTCTAAGCCAACTAAGGGTGGTGTAATAGGTTGCAACAAAGTCAATCTTCTGTTAAACTAAAAGCCATGTCTTATGTGAGCCCTTCATGAGCTTCAATCTTTGGTGAACCCTTCATGAGCTTATTCTAACGAGTTACAAAGTGCAGCTTGATCCTTAGAGTTATCTATGTTCATAGCATATTTCTACACATGTAATCCCTATTAGCTAAGGTCATGGCAATGAAATGTCAATTTGACATGAGAAAGTATGCTATTCCAACTAAGGGTGGTGTAATAGGTTGCAACAAAGACAATCTTCTACAATCTAAAAGTCATGTCTTTTGTGAGACCTTCATGAGCTCATGTTTTTTGTGAACCCTTCATGAGCTTATTCTAACGAGTTATGAAGTGAAGTTTGATCCTTAGAGCTATCCATGTTCAAATTATATTTCTACACATGTGATCTCTATTAGCTAAGTTCAAGGCAATGAAATGTCAGTTTGACATGAGAAAGTGTTCTAAGCCAACTAAGGGTGGTGTAATAGGTTGCAACAAAGTCAATCTTCTGTTAAACTAAAAGCCATGTCTTATGTGAGCCCTTCATGAGCTTAAATCTTTGGTGAACCCTTCATGAGCTTATTCTAACGAGTTACAAAGTGCAGCTTGATCCTTAGAGTTATCTATGTTCATAGCATATTTCTACACATGTAATCCCTATTAGCTAAGGTCATGGCAATGAAATGTCAATTTTACATGAGAAAGTATGCTATTCCAACTAAGGGTGGTGTAATAGGTTGCAACAAAGACAATCTTCTACAATCTAAAAGTCATGTCTTTTGTGAGACCTTCATGAGCTCATGTTTTTGGTGAACCCTTCATGAGCTTATTCTAACGAGTTATGAAGTGAAGTTTGATCCTTAGAGCTATCCATGTTCAAATTATATTTCTACACATGTGATCTCTATTAGCTAAGTTCAAGGCAATGAAATGGCAGTTTGATATGAGAAAGTGTGCTAAGCCAAATAAGGGCAGTGGAATATGTTGCAACAAGGTCAATATTCTGTTAATCTAAAAGCCATGTCTTTTGTGAGCCCTTCATGAGCTGAAATCTTTGGTGAACCCTTCCTGAGCTTATTCTAACGAGTTATGAAGTGCAGCTTGATCCTTAGAGCTATCCATGTTCATAGCATATTTCTACACATGTGATCCATATTAGCTAAGGTCATGGCAATGAAATGTCAATTGACATGAGAAAGTATGCTAAGCCAACTAAGGGTGGTGTAATAGGTTGCAACAAGGACAATCTTCTACAATGTAAAAGTCATGTCTTTTGTGAGCCCTTCATTAGCTCATGTTTTTGGTGAACCCTTCATGAGCTTATTCTAACGAGTTATGAAGTGAAGTTTGGTCCTTAGAGTTATCCATGTTAAAATCATACTTCTACACATGTGATCTCTATTAGCTAAGTTCAAGGCAATGAAATGTCAGTTTGACATGAGAATGTGTGTTAAGCCAACTAATGGTGGTGTAATAGGTTGCAACAAGGTCAATCTTCTGTTAAACTAAAAGCCATGTCTTTTGTGAGCCCTTCATGAGCTTAAATCTTTGGTGAACCCTTCATGAGCTTATTCTAACGAGTTACCAAGTGCAGCTTAATCCTTAGAGCTATCCATGTTCATAGCATATTTCTACATATGAGATCCCTATTAGCTAAGGTCATGGCAATGAAATGTCAATTTGACATGAGAAAGTATGCTAATCCAACTAAGGGTGGTGTAATAGGTTGCAACAAGGACAATCTTCTACAATGTAAAAGTCATGTCTTTTGTGAGCCCTTCATGAGCTCATGTTTTTGGTGAACCCTTCATGAGCTTATTCAAACGAGTTATGAAATGAAGTTTGATCCTTAGAGCTATCCATGTTCAAATCATATTTCTACACATGTGATCTCTATTAGCTAAGTTCAAGGCAATGAAATGGCAGTTTGATATGAGAAAGTGTGCTAAGCCAAGTAAGGGCGGTGGAATATGTTGTAACAAGGTCAATATTCTGTTAATCTAAAAGCCATGTCTTTTGTGAGCCCTTCATGAGCTGAAATCTTTGGTGAACCCTTCCTGAACTTATTCTAACGAGTTATGAAGTGCAGCTTGATCCTTAGAGCTATCCATGTTCATAGTATATTTCTACACATGTGATCTCTATTAGCTAAGTTCATGGTAATGAAATGTCAGTTTGACATGTGAAAATGTGCTAAGCCAACTAAGGGTGGTGTAATAGGTTGCAACAAGGTCAATCTTCTGTTAAACTATAAGCCATGTTTTTTGTGAGCCCTTCATGAGCTTAAATCTTTGGTAAACCCTTCATGAGCTTATTCTAACGAGTTACCAAGTGCAGCTTGATCCTTAGAGATATCCATGTTCATAGCATATTTCTACACATGTGATCCCTATTAGCTAAGGTCATGGCAATGAAATGTCAATTTGACATGAGAAAGTATGCTAATCCAACTAAGGGTGGTGTAATAGGTTGCAACAAGGACAATCTTCTACAATCTAAAAGTCATGTCTTTTGTGAGCCCTTCATGAGCTCATGTTTTTGGTGAACCCTTCATGAGCTTATTCTAACGAGTTATGAAATGAAGTTTGATCCTTAGAGCTATCCATGTTCAAATCATATTTCTACACATGTGATCTCTATTAGCTAAGTTCAAGGCAATGAAATGGCAGTTTGATATGAGAAAGTGTGCTAAGCCAAGTAAGGGCGGTGGAATATGTTGTAACAAGGTCAATATTCTGTTAATCTAAAAGCCATGTCTTTTGTGAGCCCTTCATGAGCTGAAATCTTTGGTGAACCCTTCATGAGCTTATTCTAACGAGTTATGAAGTGAAGTTTGGTCCTTAGAGTTATCCATGTTAAAATCATACTTCTACACATGTGATCTCTATTAGCTAAGTTCAAGGCAATGAAATGTCAGTTTGACATGAGAATGTGTGCTAAGCCAACTAATGGTGGTGTAATAGGTTGCAACAAGGTCAATCTTCTGTTAAACTAAAAGCCATGTCTTTTGTGAGCCCTTCATGAGCTTAAATCTTTGGTGAACCCTTCATGAGCTTATTCTAACGAGTTACCAAGTGCAGCTTGATCCTTAGAGCTATCCATGTTCATAGCATATTTCTACATATGAGATCCCTATTAGCTAAGGTCATGGCAATGAAATGTCAATTTGACATGAGAAAGTATGCTAATCCAACTAAGGGTGGTGTAATAGGTTGCAACAAGGACAATCTTCTACAATGTAAAAGTCATGTCTTTTGTGAGCCCTTCATGAGCTCATGTTTTTGGTGAACCCTTCATGAGCTTATTCTAACGAGTTATGAAATGAAGTTTGATCCTTAGAGCTATCCATGTTCAAATCATATTTCTACACATGTGATCTCTATTAGCTAAGTTCAAGGCAATGAAATGTCAGTTTGATATGAGAAAGTGTGCTAAGCCAAGTAAGGGCGGTGGAATATGTTGCAATAAGGTCAATATTCTGTTAATCAAAAAGCCATGTCTTTTGTAAGCCCTTCATGAGCTGAAATCTTTGGTGAACCCTTCATGAGCTTATTCTAACGAGTTACGAAGTGCAGCTTGATCCTTAGAGCTATCCATGTTCATAGCATATTTCTACACATGTGATCCATATTACCTAAGGTCATGGCAATGAAATGTCAATTTGACATGAGAAAGTATGCTAAGCCAACTAAGGGTGGTGTAATAGGTTGCAACAAGGACAATCTTCTACAATCTAAAAGTCATGTCTTTTGTGAGCCCTTCATGAGCTCATGTTTTTGGTGAACCCTTCATGAGCTTATTCGAACGAGTTATGAAATGAAGTTTGATCCTTAGAGCTATCCATGTTCAAATCATATTTCTACACATGTGATCTCTATTAGCTAAGTTCAAGGCAATGAAATGTCAGTTTGATATGAGAAAGTGTGCTAAGCCAAGTAAGGGCGGTGGAATATGTTGCAATAAGGTCAATATTCTGTTAATCTATAAGCCATGTCTTTTGTGAGCCCTTCATGAGCTGAAATCTTTGGTGAACCCTTCATGAGCTTATTCTAACGAGTTATGAAGTGCAGCTTGATCCTTAGAGCTATCCATGTTCATACTATATTTCTACACATGTGATCACTATTAGCTAAGTTCATGGTAATGAAATGTCAGTTTGACATGAGAAAGTATGCTAATCCAACTAAGGGTGGTGTAATAGGTTGCAACAAGGACAATCTTCTACAATCTAAAAGTCATGTCTTTTGTGAGCCCTTCATGAGCTCATGTTTTTGGTGAACCCTTCATGAGCTTATTCTAACGAGTTATGAAATGAAGTTTGATACTTAGAGCTATCCATGTTCAAATCATATTTCTACACATGTGATCTCTATTAGCTAAGTTCAAGGCAATGAAATGTCAGTTTGATATGAGAAAGAGTGCTAAGCCAAGTAAGGGCGGTGGAATATGTTGCAACAAGGTCAATATTCTGTTAATCTAAAAGCCATGTCTTTTGTGAGTCCTTCATGAGCTGAAATCTTTGGTGAACCCTTCATGAGCTTATTCTAACGAGTTATGAAGTGCAGCTTGATCCTTAGAGCTATCCATGTTCATAGCATATTTCTACACATGTGATCTCTATTAGCTAAGTTCATGGTAATGAAATGTCAGTTTGACATGAGAAAGTATGCTAATCCAACTAAGGGTGGTGTAATAGGTTGCAACAAGGACAATCTTCTACAATCTAAAAGTCCTGTCTTTTGTGAGCCCTTCATGAGCTCATGTTTTTGGTGAACCCTTCATGAGCTTATTCTAACGAGTTATGAAATGAAGTTTGATCCTTAGAGCTATCCATGTTCAAATCATATTTCTACACATGTGATCTCTATTAGCTAAGTTCAAGGCAATGAAATGTCAGTTTGATATGAGAAAGTGTGCTAAGCCAAGTAAGGGCGGTGGAATATGTTGCAATAAGGTCAATATTCTGTTAATCTAAAAGCCATGTCTTTTGTTAGTCCTTCATGAGCTGAAATCTTTGGTGAACCCTTCATAAGCTTATTCTAACGAGTTATGAAGTGCAGCTTGATCCTTAGAGCTATCCATGTTCATACTATATTTCTACACATGTGATCCCTATTAGCTAAGTTCATGGTAATGAAATGTCAGTTTGACATGAGAAAGTATGCTAATCCAACTAAGGGTGGTGTAATAGGTTGCAACAAGGTCAATCTTCTACAATGTAAAAGTCATGTCTTTTGTGAACCCTTCATGAGTTTATGTTTTTGGTGAATGCTTCATGAGCTTATTCTAACTAGTTATGAAATGAAGTTTGATCCTTAGAGCTATCCATGTTCAAATCATATTTCTACACATGTGATCTCTATTAGCTAAGTTCAAGACAATGAAATGTCAGTTTGATATGAGAAAGTGTGCTAAGCCAAGTAAGGGCGGTGGAATATGTTGCAATAAGGTCAATATTCTGTTAATCAAAAAGCCATGTCTTTTGTAAGCCCTTCATGAGCTGAAATCTTTGGTGAACCCTTCATGAGCTTATTCTAACGAGTTACCAAGTGCAGCTTGATCCTTAGAGCTATCCATTTTCATAGTATATTTCTACACATGTGATCCCTATTAGCTAAGTTCATGGTAATGAAATGTCAGTTTGACATGTGAAAGTGTGCTAAGCCAACTAAGGGTGGTGTAATAGGTTGCAACAAGGACAATCTTCTACAATCTAAAAGTCATGTCTTTTGTGAGCCCTTCATGAGCTCATGTTTTTGGTGAACCCTTCATGAGCTTATTCGAACGAGTTATGAAATGAAGTTTGATCCTTAGAGCTATCCATGTTCAAATCATATTTCTACACATGTGATCTCTATTAGCTAAGTTCAAGGCAATGAAATGTCAGTTTGATATGAGATAGTGTGCTAAGCCAAGTAAGGGCGGTGGAATATGTTGCAATAAGGTCAATATTCTGTTAATCAAAAAGCCATGTCTTTTGTAAGCCCTTCATGAGCTGAAATCTTTGGTGAACCCTTCATGAGCTTATTCTAACGAGTTACCAAGTGCAGCTTGATCCTTAGAGCTATCCATTTTCATAGTATATTTCTACACATGTGATCCCTATTAGCTAAGTTCATGGTAATGAAATGTCAGTTTGACATGTGAAAGTGTGCTAAGCCAACTAAGGGTGGTGTAATAGGTTGCAACAAGGTCAATCTTCTACAATCTAAAAGTCATGTCTTTTGTGAGCCCTTCATGAGCTCATGTTTTTGGTGAACCCTTCATGAGCTTATTCGAACGAGTTATGAAATGAAGTTTGATCCTTAGAGCTATCCATGTTCAAATCATATTTCTACACATGTGATCTCTATTAGCTAAGTTCAAGGCAATGAAATGTCAGTTTGATATGAGAAAGAGTGCTAAGCCAAGTAAGGGCGGTGGAATATGTTGCAACAAGGTCAATATTCTGTTAATCTAAAAGCCATGTCTTTTGTGAGCCCTTCATGAGCTGAAATCTTTGGTGAACCCTTCATGAGCTTATTCTAACGAGTTACGAAGTGCAGCTTGATCCTTAGAGCTATCCATGTTCATAGCATATTTCTACACATGTGATCCATATTACCTAAGGTCATGGCAATGAAATGTCAATTTGACATGAGAAAGTATGCTAAGCCAACTAAGGGTGGTGTAATAGGTTGCAACAAGGACAATCTTCTACAATGTAAAAGTCATGTCTTTTGTGAGCCCTTCATTAGCTCATGTTTTTGGTGAACCCTTCATGAGCTTATTCTAATGAGTTATGAAGTGAAGTTTGATCCTTAGAGCTATCCATGTTAAAATCATACTTCTACAAATGTGATCTCTATTAGCTAAGTTCAAGGCAAGGAAATGTCACTTTGACTTGAGAAAAGTGTGCTAAGCCAACTAAGGGTGGTGTAATAGGTTGCAACAAGGTCAATCTTCTGTTAAACTAAAAGCCATGTCTTTTGTGAGCCCTTCATGAGCTTAAATCTTTGGTGAACCCTTCATGAGCTTATTCTAACGAGTTACCAAGTGCAGCTTGATCCTTAGAGCTATCCATTTTCATAGTATATTTCTACACATGTGATCCCTATTAGCTAAGTTCATGGTAATGAAATGTCAGTTTGACATGTGAAAGTGTGCTAAGCCAACTAAGGATGGTGTAATAGGTTGCAACAAGGTCAATCTTCTACAATGTAAAAGTCATGTCTTTTGTGAACCCTTCATGAGCTCATATTTTTGGTGAACCCTTCATGAGCTTATTCTAACGAGTTATGAAGTGAAGTTTGATCCTTAGAGCTATCCATGTTCAAATCATACTTCTGCACATGTGATCTCTATTAGCTAAGTTCAAGGCAATGAAATGTCAGTTTGACATGAGAAAGTGTGCTAAGCCAAGTAAGGGCAGTGGAATATGTTGCAACAAGGTCAATCTTCTGTTAAACTAAAAGCCATGTCTTTTGTGAGCCCTTCATGAGCTGAAATCTTTGGTGAACCCTTCATGAGCTTATTCTAACGAGTTATGAAGTGCAGCTTGATCCTTAGAGCTATCCATGTTCATACTATATTTCTATACATGTGATCCGTATTAGCTAAGTCTATGGTAATGAAATGTCAGTTTGACATGAGAAAGTGTGCTAAGCCAATTAAGGGTGGTGTAATAGGTTGCAACAAGGACAATCTTCTACAATCTAAAAGTCATGTCTTTTGTGAGTCCTTCATTAGCTCATGTTTTTGGTGAACCCTTCATGAGCTTATTCTAATGAGTTATGAAGTGAAGTTTGATCCTTAGAGCTATCCATGTTAAAATCATATTTCTACACATGTGATCTCTATTAGCTAAGTTCAAGGCAATAAAATGTCAGTTTGACATGAGAAAGTGTGCTAAGCCAACTAATGGTGGTGTAATAGGTTGCAACAAGGTCAATCTTCTGTTAAACTAAAAGCCATGTCTTTTGTGAGCCCTTCATGAGCTTAAATCTTTGGTGAACCCTTCATGAGCTTATTCTAACGAGTTACCAAGTGTAGCTTGATCCTTAGAGCTATCCATTTTAATAGTATATTTCTACACATGTGATCCCTATTAGCTAAGTTCATGGTAATGAAATGTCAGTTTGACATGTGAAAGTGTGCTAAGCCAACTAAGGGTGGTGTAATAGGTTGCAACAAGGTCAATCTTCTACAATGTAAAAGTCATGTCTTTTATGAACCTTTCATGAGCTTATGTTTTTGGTGAACCCTTCATGAGCTTATTCTAACGAGTTATGAAGTGAAGTTTGATCCTTAGAGCTATCCATGTTAAAATCATATTTCTACACATGTGATCTCTATTAGCTAAGTTCAAGGCAATAAAATGTCAGTTTGACATGAGAAAGTGTGCTAAGCCAACTAAGGGTGGTGTAATAGGTTGCAAAAGGTCAATCTTCTGTTAAACTAAAAGCCATGTCTTTTGTGAGCCCTTCATGAGCTTAAATCTTTGGTGAACCCTTCATGAGCTTATTCTAACAAGTTACGAAGTGCAGCTTGATCCTTAGAGCTATCCATGTTCATAGCATATTTCTACACATGTGATCCCTATTCGCTAAGGTCTTGGCAATGAAATGTCAATTTGACATGAGAAAGTATACTAATCCAACTAAGGGTGGTGTAATAGGTTGCATCAAGGACACTCTTCTACAATCTAAAAGTTATGTCTTTTGTGAGCCCTTCATGAGCTCATGTTTTTGGTGAACCCTTCATGAGCTTTTTTTAACGAGTTATGAAATGAAGTTTTATCCTTAGAGTTATCCATGTTCAAATCATATTTCTACACATGTGATCTCTATTAGCTAATTTCAAGGCAATGAAATGACAGTTTGATATGAGAAAGTGTGCTAAGCCAAGTAAGGGCAGTGGAATATGGTGCAACAAGGTCAATATTCTGTTAATCTAAAAGCCATGTCTTTTGTGAGCCCTTCATGAGCTGAAATCTTTGGTGAACCCTTCCTGAGCTTATTCTAACGAGTTATGAAGTGCAGCTTGATCCTTAGAGCTATCCATGTTCATAGTATATTTCTACACATGTGATCCCTATTAGCTAAGTTCATGGTAATAAAATGTCAGTTTGACATGAGAAAGTATGCTAAGCCAACTAAGGGTGGTGTAATAGGTTGCAACAAGGACAATCTTCTACAATGTAAAAGTCATGTCTTTTGTGAGCCCTTCATTAGTTCATGTTTTTGGTGAACCCTTCATGAGCTTATTCTAATGAGTTATGAAGTGAAGTTTGATCCTTAGAGCTATCCATGTTAAAATCATACTTCTACAAATGTGATCTCTATTAGCTAAGTTCAAGGCAATGAAATGTCACTTTGACATGAGAAAAGTGTGCTAAGCCAACTAATGGTGGTGTAATAGGTTGCAACAAGGTCAATCTTCTGTTAAACTAAAAGCCATGTCTTTTGTGAGCCCTTCATGAGCTTAAATCTTTGGTGAACCCTTCATGAGCTTATTCTAACGAGTTACCAACTGCAGCTTGATCCTTAGAGCTATCCATTTTCATAGTATATTTCTACACATGTGATCCCTATTAGCTAAATTCATGGTAATGAAATGTCAGTTTGACATGTGAAAGTGTGCTAAGCCAACTAAGGGTGGTGTAATACGTTGCAACAAGGTCAATCTTCTACAATGTAAAAGTCATGTCTTTTATGAACCTTTCATGAGCTTATGTTTTTGGTGAACCCTTCATGAGCTTATTCTAACGAGTTATGAAGTGAAGTTTGATCCTTAGAGCCATCCATGTTCAAATCATACTTCTGCACATGTGATCTCTATTAGCTAAGTTCAAGGCAATGAAATGTCAGTTTGATATGAGAAAGTGTGCTAAGCCAAGTAAGGGCAGTGGAATATGTTGCAACAAGGTCAATATTCTGTTAATCTAAAAGCCATGTCTTTTGTGAGCCCTTCATGAGCTGAAATCTTTGGTGAACCCTTCATGAGCTTATTCTAACGAGTTATGAAGTGCAGCTTGATCCTTAGAGCTATCCATGTTCATACTATATTTCTACACATGTGATCCCTATTAGCTAAGTTCATGGTAATGAAATGTCAATTTGACATGAGAAAGTGTGCTAAGCCAACTAAGGGTGGTGTAATAGGTTGCAACAAGGACAATCTTCTACAATCTAAAAGTCATGTGTTTTGTGAGCCCTTCATGAGCTCATGTTTTTGGTGAACCCTTCATGAACTTATTCTAACGAGTTATGAAGTGAAGTTTGATCCTTAGAGCTATCCATGTTCAAATCATATTTCTACACATGTGATCTCTATTAGCTAAGTTCAAGGCAATAAAATGTCAGTTTGACATGAGAAAGTGTGCTAAGCCAACTAAGGGTGGTGTAATAGGTTGCAAAAGGTCAATCTTCTGTTAAACTAAAAGCCATGTCTTTTGTGAGCCCTTCATGAGCTTAAATCTTTGGTGAACCCTTCATGAGCTTATTCTAACGAGTTACGAAGTGCAGCTTGATCCTTAGAAGTGTCCATGTTCATAGCATATTTCTACACATGTGATCCCTATTAGCTAAGGTCTTGGCAATGAAATGTCAATTTGACATGAGAAAGTATACTAATCCAACTAACGGTGGTGTAATAGGTTGCAACAAGGACACTCTTCTACAATCTAAAAGTTATGTCTTTTGTGAGCCCTTCATGAGCTCATGTTTTTGGTGAACCCTTCATGAGCTTTTTTTAACGAGTTATGAAATGAAGTTTTATCCTTAGAGTTATCCATGTTCAAATCATATTTCTACACATGTGATCTCTATTAGCTAAGTTCAAGGCAATGAAATGTCAATTTGATATGAGAAAGTGTGCTAAGCCAAGTAAGGGTAGTGGAATATGTTGCAACAAGGTCAATATTCTGTTAATCTAAAAGCCATGTCTTTTGTGAGCCCTTCATGAGCTTAAATCTTTGGTGAACCCTTCCTGAGCTTATTCTAACGAGTTATGAAGTGCAGCTTGATCCTTAGAGCTATCCATGTTCGTAGTATATTTCTACACATGCGATCCCTATTAGCTAAGTTCATGGTAATGAAATGTCAGTTTGACATGAGAAAGTGTGCTAAGCCAACTAAGGGTGGTGTAATAGGTTGCAACAAGGTCAATCTTCTGTTAAACTAAAAGCCATGTCTTTTGTGAGCCCTTCATGAGCTGAAATCTTTGGTGAACCCTTCATGAGCTTATTCTAACGAGCTATGAAGTTCAGCTTGATCCTTAGAGCTATCCATGTTCATACTATATTTCTACACATGTGATCCCTAGTAGCTAAGTTCATGGTAATGAAATGTCAGTTTGACATCAGAAAGTGTGCTAAGCCAACTAAGGGTGGTGTAATAGGTTGCAACAAGGACAATCTTATACAATCTAAAAGTCATGTGTTTTGTGAGCCCTTCATGAGCTCATGTTTTTGGTGAACCCTTCATGAGCTTATTCTAACGAGTTATGAAGTGAAGTTTGATCCTTAGAGCTATCCATGTTCAAATAATATTTCTACACATGTGATCTCTATTAGCTAAGTTCAAGGCAATAAAATGTCAGTTTGACATGAGAAAGTGTGCTAAGCCAACTAAGGGTGGTGTAATAGGTTGCAAAAGGTCAATCTTCTGTTAAACTAAAAGCCATGTCTTTTGTGAGCCCTTCATGAGCTTAAATCTTTGGTGAACCCTTCATGAGCTTATTCTAACGAGTTACCAAGTGCAGCTTGATCCTTAGAGCTATCCATGTTCATAGCATATTTCTACACATGTGATCCCTATTAGCTAAGGTCTTGGCAATGAAATGTCAATTTGACATGAGAAAGTATGTTAATCCAACTAAGGGTGGTGTAATAGGTTGCAACAAGGACACTCTTCTACAATCTAAAAGTCATGTCTTTTGTGAGCCCTTCATGAGCTCATGTTTTTGGTGAACCCTTCATGAGCTTTTTCTAACGAGTTATGAAATGAAGTTTTATCCTTAGAGCTATCCATGTTCAAATCATATTTCTACACATGTGATCCCTATTAGCTAAGGTCATGGCAATGAAATGTCAATTTGACATGAGAAAGTATGCTAATCCAACTAAGGGTGGTGTAATAGGTTGCAACAAGGACAATCTTCTACAATGTAAAAGTCATGTCTTTTTGTAGCCCTTCATTAGCTCATGTTTTTGGTGAACCCTTCATGAGCTTATTCTAATGAGTTATGAAGTGAAGTTTGATCCTTAGAGCTATCCATGTTAAAATCATACTTCTACAAATGTGATCTCTATTAGCTAAGTTCAAGGCAATGAAATGTCACTTTGACATGACAAAAGTGTGCTAAGCCAACTAAGGGTGGTGTAATAGGTTGCAACAAGGTCAATCTTCTTTTAAAGTATAACCCATGTCTTTTGTGAGCCCTTCATGAGCTTAAATCTTCGGTGAACCCTTCATGAGCTTATTCTAACGAGTTACGAAGTGCAGCTTGATCCTTCAAGCTATCCATGTTCATAGCATATTTCTACACATGTGATCCCCTATTAGCTAAGGTCATGGCAATGAAATGTCAATTTGACATGAGAAAGTATGCTAATCCAACTAAGGGTGGTGTAATAGGTTGCAACAAGGACAATCTTCTGTTAATCTAAGAGCCATGTCTTTTGTGACCCTTCATGAGCTGAAATCTTTGGTGAACCCTTCATGAGCTTATTCTAACAAGTTACGAAGTGCAGCTTGATCCTTAGAGCTATCCATGTTCATAGCATATTTCTACACATGTGATCCATATTAGCTAAGGTCATGGCAATGAAATGTCAATTTGACATGAGAAAGTATGCTAAGCCAACTAAGGGTGGTGTAATAGGTTGCAACAAGGACAATCTTCTACAATGTAAAAGTCATGTCTTTTTTGAGCCCTTCATTAGCTCATGTTTTTGGTGAACCCTTCATGAGCTTATTCTAACGAGTTATGAAGTGAAGTTTGATCCTTAGAGCTATCCATATTAAAATCATACTTCTACAAATGTGATCTCTATTAGCTAAGTTCAAGGCAATGAAATGTCACTTTGACATGAGAAAAGTGTGCTAAGCCAACTAAAGGTGGTGTAATAGGTTGCAACAAGGTCAATCTTCTGTTAAACTAAAAGCCATGTCTTTTGTGAGCCCTTCATGAGCTGAAATCTTTGGTGAACCCTTCATGAGCTTATTCTA
Organism: Lepidium didymum; assembly: GCA_963920545.1. Lineage (NCBI taxonomy): Eukaryota > Viridiplantae > Streptophyta > Magnoliopsida > Brassicales > Brassicaceae > Lepidium > Lepidium didymum. The sequence goes on along the minus strand of OY986985.1, from coordinate 6,439,944 downwards.
ACGAGTTATGCAGCTTGATCCTTAGAGCTATCCATGTTCATAGCATATTTCTACACATGTGATCCCTATTAGCTAAGTTCATGGTAATGAAATGTCAGTTTGACATGAGAAAGTATGCTAAGCCAACTAAGGGTGGTGTAATAAGTTGCAACAAGGACAATCTTCTACAATCTAAAAGTCATGTGTTTTGTGAGCCCTTCATGAGCTCATGTTTTTGGTGAACCCTTCATGAGCTTATTCTAACGAGTTATGAAGTGAAGTTTGATCCTTAGAGCTATCCATGTTCAAATCATATTTCTACACAAGTGATCTCTATTAGCTAAGTTCAAGGCAATAAAATGTCAGTTTGACATGAGAAAATGTGCTAAGCCAACTAATGGTGGTGTTATAGGTTGCAACAAGGTGAATCTTTTGTTAATCTAAAAGCCATGTCTTTTGTGAGCCCTTCATGAGCTTAAATCTTTGGTAAACCCTTCATGAGCTTATTCTAACGAGTTACGAAGTGCAGCTTGATCCTTAGGGCTATCCATGTTCATAGCATATTTCTACACATGTGATCCCTATTAGCTAAGGTCATGGCAATGAAATGTCAATTTGACATGAGAAAGTATGCTAATCCAACTAAGGGTGGTGTAATAGGTTGCAACAAGGACAATCTTCTACAATCTAAAAGTCATGTCTTTTGTGAGCCCTTCATGAGCTCATGTTTTTGGTGAACCCTTCATGAGCTTTTTCTAACGAGTTATGAAATGAAGTTTTATCCTTAGAGCTATCCATGTTCAAATCATATTTCTACATATGTGATCTCTATTAGCTAAGTTCAAGGCAATAAAATGTCAGTTTTACATGAGAAAGTGTGCTAAGCTAACTAATGGTGGTGTTATAGGTTGCAACAAGGTCAATCTTCTGTTAAACTATAAGCCATGTCTTTTGTGAGCCCTTCATGAGCTTAAATCTTTGGTGAACCCTTCATGAGCTTATTCTAACGAGTTACCAAGTGCAGCTTGATCCTTAGAGATATCCATGTGCATAGCATATTTCTACACATGTGATCCCTATTAGCTAAGGTCATGGCAATGAAATGTAAATTTGACATGAGAAAGTATGCTAATCCAACTAAGGGTGGTGTAATAGGTTGCAACAAGGACAATCTTCTACAATCTAAAATTCATGTCTTTTGTGAGCCCTTCATGAGCTCATCTTTTTGGTGAACCCTTCATGAGCTTATTCTAACGAGTTATGAAATGAAGTTTGATCCTTAGAGCTATCCATGTTCAAATCATATTTCTGCACATGTGATCTCTATTAGCTAAGTTCAAGGCAATGAAATATCAGTTTGATATGAGAAAGTGTGCTAAGCCAAGTAAGGGTGGTGGAATATGTTGAAACAAGGTCAATATTCTGTTAATCTAAAAGCCATTTCTTTTGTGAGCCCTTCATGAGCTGAAATCTTTGGTGAACCCTTCATGAGCTTATTCTAACGAGTTATGAAGTGCAGCTTGATCCTTAGAGCTATCCATGTTCATACTATATTTCTACACATGTGATCCCTATTAGCTAAGTTCATGGTAATGAAATGTCAGTTTGACATGAGAAAGTGTGCTAAGCCAACTAAGGGTGGTGTAAAAGGTTGCAACAAGGTCAATCTTTTGTTAAACTATAAGCCATGTTTTTTGTGAGCCCTTTATGAACTTAAATCTTTGGTGAACCCTTCATGAGCTTATTCTAACGAGTTATGAAGTGAAGTTTGATCCTTAGAGCTATCCATGTTCAAATCATATTTCTACACAAGTGATCTCTATTAGCTAAGTTCAAGGCAATAAAATGTCAGTTTGACATGAGAAAATGTGCTAAGCCAACTAATGGTGGTGTTATAGGTTGCAACAAGGTGAATCTTTTGTTAATCTAAAAGCCATGTCTTTTGTGAGCCCTTCATGAGCTTAAATCTTTGGTGAACCCTTCATGAGCTTATTCTAACGAGTTATGAAGTGCAGCTTGATCCTTAGAGCTATCCATGTTCATAGTATATTTCTACACATGTGATCCCTATTAGCTAAGGTCATGGCGATGAAATGTCAATTTGACATGAGAAAGTATGCTAAGCCAACTAAGGGTGGTGTAATAGGTTGCAACAAGGACAATCTTCTACAATGTAAAAGTCATGTCTTTTTTGAGCCCTTCATTAGCTCATGTTTTTGGTGAACCCTTCATGAGCTTATTCTAACGAGTTATGAAGTGAAGTTTGATCCTTAGAGCTATCCATGTTCAAATCATACTTCTACAAATGTGATCTCTATTAGCTAAGTTCAAGGCAATGAAATGTCACTTTGACATGAGAAAAGTGTGCTAAGCCAACTAAAGGTGGTGTAATAGGTTGCAACAAGGTCAATCTTCTGTTAAACTAAAAGCCATGTCTTTTGTGAGCCCTTCATGAGCTGAAATCTTTGGTGAACCCTTCATGAGCTTATTCTAACGAGTTATGAAGTGCAGCTTGATCCTTAGAGCTATCCATGTTCATAGTATATTTCTACACATGTGATCCCTATTAGCTAAGGTCATGGCGATGAAATGTCAATTTGAAATGAGAAAGTATGCTAATCCAACTAAGGGTGGTGTAATAGGTTGCAACAAGGACAATCTTCTACAATCTAAAAGTCATGTGCTTTGTGAGCCCTTCATGAGCTCATGTTTTTGGTCAACCCTTCATGAGCTTATTCTAACGAGTTATGAAGTGAAGTTTGATCCTTAGAGCTATCCATGTTCAAATCATATTTCAACACAAGTGATCTCTATTAGCTAAGTTCAAGGCAATAAAATGTCAGTTTGACATGAGAAAATGTGCTAAGCCAACTAATGGTGGTGTTATAGGTTGCAACAAGGTGAATCTTTTGTTAATCTAAAAGCCATGTCTTTTGTGAGCCCTTCATGAGCTTAAATCTTCGGTGAACCCTTCATGAGCTTATTCTAACGAGTTACGAAGTGCAACTTGATCCTTCGAGCTATCCATGTTCATAGCATATTTCTACACATGTGATCCCCTATTAGCTATGGTCATGGCAATGAAATGTCAATTTGACATGAGAAAGTATGCTAATCCAACTAAGGGTGGTGTAATAGGTTGCAACAAGGACAATCTTCTGTTAATCTAAAAGCCATGTCTTTTGTGACCCTTCATGAGCTGAAATCTTTGGTGAACCCTTCATGAGCTTATTCTAACGAGTTACCAAGTGCAGCTTGATCCTTAGAGCTATCCATGTTCATAGCATATTTCTACATATGAGATCCCTATTAGCTAAGGTCATGGCAATGAAATGTCAATTTGACATGAGAAAGTATGCTAAGCCAACTAAGGGTGGTGTAATAGGTTGCAACAAGGACAATCTTCTACAATGTAAAAGTCATGTCTTTTTTGAGCCCTTCATTAGCTCATGTTTTTGGTGAACCCTTCATGAGCTTATTCTAACGAGTTATGAAGTGAAGTTTGATCCTTAGAGCTATCCATATTAAAATCATACTTCTACAAATGTGATCTCTATTAGCTAAGTTCAAGGCAATGAAATGTCACTTTGACATGAGAAAAGTGTGCTAAGCCAACTAAAGGTGGTGTAATAGGTTGCAAAAAGGTCAATCTTCTGTTAAACTAAAAGCCATGTCTTTTGTGACCCCTTCATGAGCTGAAATCTTTGGTGAACCCTTCATGAGCTTATTCTAACGAGTTATGCAGCTTGATCCTTAGAGCTATCCATGTTCATAGCATATTTCTACACATGTGATCCCTATTCACTAAGTTCATGGCAATGAAATGTCAGTTTGACATGAGAAAGTGTGCTAATCCAACTAAGGGTGGTGTAATAGGTTGAAACAAGGTCAGTCTTCTGTTAATCTAAAAGCCATGTCTTTTGTGAGCCTTTATGAGCTTGAATCTTTGGTGAACCCTTCATAAGCTTATTATAACGAGTTATGAATTGCAGCTTTATCCTTAGAGCTATCCATGTTTATATCATACTTTTTCATATGTGATTTCTATTAGCTAAGTTCAAGGCAATGAAATGTCAGTTTGACATGAGAAAGTGTACTAAGCCAATTAAGGGTGGTGTAATAGGTTGCAACAAGGTCAATCTTTTGTTAATCTAAAAGTCATGTTTTTTGGGAGCCCTTCATGAGCTTAAATCTTTGGTGAACCCTTGATGAACTTATTCTAAACAGTTACGAAGTGCAGGTTGATCTTTAGAGCTATCCATGTTCATAGCATATTTCTAAACATGTGCTCTCAATTAGCTAAGTTCATGGCAAAGAAATGTTAGTTTGACATGAAAAAGTGTGCTAAGCCAACTAACGGCGGTGTAATAGGTTGCATCCAGTCCACTCTTCTGCTAATCTAAAAGCCATGTCTTTTGTGATCCCTTCATAAGCTTATGTCTTTGGTGAACCTTTCATGAGCTTATTCTAACGAGTTATGAAGTGGAGCTTGTTCCTTAGAGCTATCCATGTTCATAGCATATTTCTACACATGTGTTCAAGGCAATGAATTGTCAATTTGACATGAGAAATTATGCTAAGTCAACTAAAGGTGGTGTAATAGGTTGCAACAAAAACAATCTTCTACAATCTAAAAGTCATGTCTTTTGTGAGTCCATCATGAGCTCATGTTTTTGGTGAACCCTTCATGAGCTTATTCTAACGAGGTATGAAGTAAAGTTTGATCCTTAGAGCTATCCATGTTAAAATCATACTTCTACACATGTGATCTCTATTAGCTAAGTTCAAGGCAATGAAATGACAGTTTGACATGAGAAAGTGTGCTAAGCCAACTAAGGGTGGTGTAATAGGTTGCAACAAGGACAATCTTCTTTTAAACTAAAAGCCATGTCTTCTGTGAGCGGTTCATGAGCATATGAATTTTATGAACCCTTCATGAGGTTATTCGAACGAGTTATTAAGTGATGCTTGATCCTTGGAGCTATCCATGTTCATCTCATACTTCTACGTATGTGATCCCTATTAGCTAAGTTCATGGCAATGAAATGTCAGTTTGACATGGGATAGTGTGCTAATCCAACTAATAACTTCTGAAGTGAAGCTTGATTCTTAGAGCTATCCATTTTTATATCATACTTCTACGCATGTGATCCCTATTAGCTAAGTTCATGGCATTGAAATGTCAGTTTGACACGAAAAAGTGTGCTAAGCCAACAAAGGGTGGTGTAATAGGTTGCAACAAGGTCAATCGACTATTAATATAAAAGCAAAGTCTTTTGTGAGCCCTTCATAAGCATATGAATTTGATGAAACCTTCATGAGCTTATTTTAATAAGTTATGAAGTGAACCTTAATCCTTAGAGTTGTCCATGTTCATATCATACTTCTAGACCTGTGATATCTATTATCTAAGTTCAAGGCAATGAAATGTCAGTTTGACATGAGAAAGTGTGCTAAGCGATCTAAGGGTGGTGTAATCGGATGCAACAAGGTCAATCTATTGTTAATCTAAAAGCCATGTCTTTTATGTGCCCTTCATAAGCATATGAATTTGATGAACCCTTTATGAGCTTATTCTCACGAGTTATAAAGTGAAGCTTTATCCTTAGAGCTAATCATGTTTATATCATACTTCTACACATGTGATCCCTCTTAGCTAAGTTCAAGGCAATGAAATGTTAGTCTGACATGAGAAAGTGTGCTAAGCCAACTAAGGGTGGTGTAATAGGTTGCAACAAGGTCAATGTTCTTTTAATCTAAAAGCCATGTCTTTTGTGAGCCCTTCATGAGCTTAAATCTTTGGTGAACCCTTCATGAGCTTATTCTAACTAGTTATAAAGTGCAGCTTGATCCTTAGAGCTATCCATGTTCATAGCATATTTCTACAGATGTGAACCCTATTCGCTAAGGTCATGGCAATGAAATGTTAATTTGACATGAGAAAGTATGCTAAGCCAAGTAAGGGTGGTGTAATAGGATGCAACAAGGACAATCTTCAAAATTTAAAAGCCATGTCTTTTGTGAGCGGTTCATGAGCATATGAATTTGATGAACCCTTCATGAGCTTATTCTAATAAGTTATGAAGGGCAGCTTGATCCTTAGAGCTATCCATGTTCATATCATACTTTTACACATGTGATCTCTATTAGCTAAGTTCATGGCAATGAAATGTCAGTTTGACATGAGAAAATATGCTAAGCCAACTAAAGATGGTGTAATAGGATACAACAAGAACAATCTTCTACAATCTAAAAGTCAAGTCCTTTGCGAGCCCTTCATGAGCTCATGTTTTTGGTGAACCCTTCATGAGCTTATTCTAACGAGTTATGAAGTGAAGTTTGATCCTTAGATCTATCCATGTTCGAATCATACTTCTACACATATGATCTCTATTAGCTAAGTTCAAGGCAATGAAATGTCAGTTTGACATGAGAAAGTGTGCTAAGCCAACTAAGGGTGGTGAAATAGGTTGCAACAAGGTCAATTTTTTGTTAATCTAAAAGTCATGTCTTTTGTAAGCTCTTCATGAGCTTAAATCTTTGGTGAACCCTTCATGAGCTTATTCTAACGAGTTTGAAGTGCAGCTTGATACTTAGAGTTATCCATGTTCATAGCATATTTCTACAAATGTGATCACTATTAGCTAAGTTCAAGGCAATGAAATGTTAGTCTGACATGAGAAAGTGTGCTAAGCCAACTAAGGGTGGTGTAATAGGTTGCAATAAGTTCAATCTTCTGTTAATCTAAAAGCCATGTCTATTGTGAGCCCTTCATGGGCTTAAATCTTTGGTGAACCCTTCATGAGCTTATTCTAACTAGTTATAAAGTGCAGCTTGATCCTTAGAGCTATCCATGTTCATAGCATATTTTTACACATGTGAACCCTATTCGCTAAGGTCATGGCAATGAAATATCAATTTGACATGAGAAAGTATGCTAAGCCAACTAAGGGTGGTGTAATAGGTTGCAACAAGGACAATCTTCTAATCTAAAAGCCATGTCTTTTGTGAGCGGTTCATGAGCATATGAATTTGATGAACCCTTCATGAGCTTATTCTAATAAGTTATGAAGTGGAGCTTGATCCTTAGAGCTATCCATGTTCATATCATACTTTTACACATGTGATCTCTATTAGCTAAGTTCATGGCAATGAAATGTCAGTTTGATATGAGAAAATATGCTAAGCCAACTAAAGGTGGTGTAATAGGATGCAACAAGAACAATCTTCTACAATCTAAAAGTCAAGTCCTTTTCGAGCCCTTCATGAGCTCATGTTTTTGGTGAACCCTTCATGAGCTTATTCTAACGAGTTATGAAGTGAAGTTTGATCCTTAGATCTATCCATGTTCGAATCATACTTCTACACATATGATCTCTATTAGCTAAGTTCAAAGCAATGAAATGTCAGTTTGATATGAGAAAGTGTGCTAATCCAACTAAAGGTGGTGGAATAGGTTGCAACAAGGTCAATTTTTTGTTAATCTAAAAGTCATGTCTTTTGTGAGCCCTTCATGAGCTTATTCTAACGAGTTATGAAGTGCAGCTTGATCCTTAGAGCTATCCATGTTCATAGCATATTTCTACACATGTGATCCCTATTAGGTAAATTCATGGCAATGAAATGTCAGTTTGACATGAGAAAGTATGATAAGCCAACTAAAGATGGTGTAATAGGTTGCAACAAGAACAATCTTCTACAATCTAAAAGTCATGTCTTTTGTGAGCCCTTCATGAGCTCATGTTTTTGGTGAACCCTTCATAAGCTTATTCTAACGAGTTATGAAGTGAAGTTTGATCCTTAGAGCTATCCGTGTTAAAATCATTCTTCTACACATGTGATCTCTATTAGCTAACTTTAAGCCAATGAAATGTCAGTTTGACATGAGAAAGTGTGCTAAGCCAATTAAGGGTGGTGTAATAGGTTGCAACAAGGTTAATCTTCCGTTAATCTAAAACCCATGTCTTTTGCGAGCCCTTTATGAGCTCATATTTTTGGTGAACCCTTCATGAGCTTATTCTAACGAGTTATGAAGTGAAGTTTGATCCTTAGAGCTATGAATGTTCAAATCATACTTCTACATATGTGATCTCTATTAGCTAAGTTCAAGGCAATGAAATGTCAGTCTGACATGAGAAAGTGTGCTAAGCCAACTAAGGGTGGTGTAATAGGTTGCAACAAGGTCAATTTTTTGTTAATCTAAAAGTCATGTCTTTTGTGAGCCCTTCATGAGCTTATTCTAACGAGTTATGAAGTTCAGCTTGATCCTTAGAGCTATCCATGTTCATAGCATATTTCTACACATGTGATCCCTATTAGCTAAATTCATGGCAATGAAATGTCAGTTTGACATGAGAAAGTATGATAAGCCAAGTAAAGATGGTGTAATAGGTTGCAACAAGAACAATCTTCTACAATCTAAAAGTCATATCTTTTGCAAGCCCTTTATAAGCTCATATTTTTAGTGAACCCTTCATGAGCTTATTCTAACGAGTTATGAAGTGAAGTTTTATCCTTAGAGCTATGCATGTTCAAATCATACTTCTACACATGTGATCTCTATTAGTTAAGTTCAAGGCAATGAAATGTCAGTCTGACATGAGAAAGTGTGCTAAGCCAACTAAGGGTGGTGTAATAGGTTGCAACAAGGTCAATCTTCTGTTAATCTAAAAGCCATGTCTTTTGTGAGCCCTTCATAAGCTTAAATCTTTAGTGAACCCTTCATGAGCTTATTCTAACGAGTTATGAAGTGCAGCTTGATACTTAGAGTTATCCATGTTCGTAGCATATTTCTACACATGTGATCCCTATTAGCTAAATTCATGGCAATGAAATGTCAGTTTGACATGAGAAAGTATGATAAGCCAACTAAAGGTGGTGTAATAGGTTCCAACAAGAACAATCTTCTACATTCTAAAAGTCATGTCTTTTGTGAGCCCTTCATGAGCTCATGTTTTTGGTGAACCCTTCATGAGTTTATTCTAATAAGTTATGAAGTGAAGCTTTATCATTAGAGTTATCCATGTTCATATCATACTTCTACAAATGTGATCTCTATTAGCTAAGTTCCAGGCAATGAAATGTCAGTTTGACATGAGAAAGTGTGCTAAGCCAACTAAGGGTGGTGTAATAGGTTGCAACAAGGTCAATCTTCTGTTAATCTAAAAGCCATGTCTTTTGTGAACCCTTCATGAGCTTAAATCTTTAGTGAACCCTTCATGAGCTTATTCTAACGAGTTATGAAGTGCAGCTTGATACTTAGAGTTATCCATGTTCATAGCATATTTCTACACATGTGATCCCTATTAGCTAAATTCATGGCAATGAAATGTCAGTTTGACATGAGAAAGTGTGCTAAGCCAATTAAGGGTGGAGTAATAGGTTGCAACAAGGTCAATCTTTTGTTAATCTAAAAGTCATGTCTTTTGGGAGCCCCTGATGAGTTTAAATCTTTGGTGAACCCTTGATGATCTTATTCTAACGAATTATGAAGTGCAGCTTGATCCTTAGAGCTATCCATGTTCGTAGCATATTTCTACACATGTGATCCATATTAGCTAAGTTCAAGGCAATGAAATGTCAGTTTGACATGAGAAAGTGTGCTAAGCCAACTAAGGGTGGTGTAATAGGTTGCAACAAGGTCAATCTTCTACAATGTAAAAGTCATGTCTTTTATGAACCTTTCATGAGCTTATGATTTTGGTGAACCCTTCATGAGCTTATTCTAACGAGTTATGAAGTGAAGTTTGATCCTTAGAGCTATCCATGTTCAAATCATACTTCTGCACATGTGATCTCTATTAGCTAAGTTCAAGGCAATGAAATGTCAGTTTGATATGAGAAAGTGTGCTAAGCCAAGTAAGGGCAGTGGAATATGTTGCAACAAGGTCAATATTCTGTTAATCTAAAAGCCATGTCTTTTGCGAGCCCTTCATGAGCTCATATTTTTGGTGAACCCTTCATGAGCTTATTCTAACGAGTTATGAAGTGAAGTTTGATCTTTAGATCTATCCATGTTCGAATCATACTTCTACACATATGATCTCTATTAGCTAAGTTGAAGGCAATGAAATGTCAGTTTGACATGAGAAAGTGTGCTAAGCCAACTAAGGGTGGTGGAATAGGTTGCAACAAGGTCAATTTTTTGTTAATCTAAAAGTCATGTCTTTTGTGAGCCCTTCATGAGCTTATTCTAACGAGTTATGAAGTTCAGCTTGATCCTTAGAGCTATCCATGTTCATAGCATATTTCTACACATGTGATCCCTATTAGCTAAATTCATGGCAATGAAATGTCAGTTTGACATGAGAAAGTATGATAAGCCAAGTAAAGATGGTGTAATAGGTTGCAACAAGAACAATCTTCTACAATCTAAAAGTCATATCTTTTGCAAGCCCTTTATGAGCTCATATTTTTAGTGAACCCTTCATGAGCTTATTCTAACGAGTTATGAAGTGAAGTTTTATCCTTAGAGCTATGCATGTTCAAATCATACTTCTACACATGTGATCTCTATTAGTTAAGTTCAAGGCAATGAAATGTCAGTCTGACATGAGAAAGTGTGCTAAGCCAACTAAGGGTGGTGTAATAGGTTGCAACAAGGTCAATCTTCTGTTAATCTAAAAGCCATGTCTTTTGTGAGCCCTTCATAAGCTTAAATCTTTAGTGAACCCTTCATGAGCTTATTCTAACGAGTTATGAAGTGCAGCTTGATACTTAGAGTTATCCATGTTCGTAGCATATTTCTACACATGTGATCCCTATTAGCTAAATTCATGGCAATGAAATGTCAGTTTGACATGAGAAAGTATGATAAGCCAACTAAAGGTGGTGTAATAGGTTGCAACAAGAAAAATCTTCTACATTCTAAAAGTCATGTCTTTTGTGAGCCCTTCATGAGCTCATGTTTTTGGTGAACCCTTCATGAGTTTATTCTAATAAGTTATGAAGTGAAGCTTTATCATTAGAGCTATCCATGTTTATATCATACTTCTACAAATGTGATCTCTATTAGCTAAGTTCCAGGCAATGAAATGTCAGTTTGACATGAGAAAGTGTGCTAAGCCAACTAAGGGTGGTGTAATAGGTTGCGACAAGGTCAATCTTCTTTTAATCTAAAAGCCATGTCTTTTATGAGCCCTTCATGCGCTTAAATCTTTGGTGAAGCCTTCATGAGTTTATTCTAACTAGTTATGAAGTGCAGCTTGATCCTTAGAGCTATCCATGTTCATAGCATAATTCTACACATGTGATCCCTATTAGCTAAGGTCATGGCAATGAAATGTCAATTTGACATGAGGAAGTATGCTAACCCAACTAAGGGTGGTGTAATAGGTTGCAACAAAGACAATCTTCTACAATCTAAAAGCCATGTCTTTTGTGAGCGGTTCATGAGCATATGAACTTGATGAACCCTTCATGAGCTTATTCTAAAAAGTTATGAAGTGTAGCTTGATCCTTAGAGCTATCCATGTTCATATCATACTTTTACACATGTGATCTCTATTAGCTAAGTTCATGGCAATGAAATGTCAGTTTGACATGAGAAAGTATGCTAAGCCAACTAAAGGTGGTTTAATAGGATGCAACAAGAACAATATTCTTTTAATCTAAAAATCATGTCTTTTGTGAGCCCTTCATGAGCTTAAATCTTTGGTGAACCCTTCATGAGCTTATTCTAACGAGTTATGAAGTGCAGCTTGATCCTTAGAGTTATCCATGTTCATAGCATATTTCTACACATGTGATCTCTATTAGCTAATTTCATGGCAATGAAATGTCAGTTTGACATGAGAAAGTGTGCTAAGCAAACTAAGGGTGGTGTAATAGGTTGCAACAAGGTAAATCTTTTGTTAATCTAAAAACCATAGATTTTGTGAGCCCTTCATGAGCATATGAATTTGATAAACCCTTCCAGAGCTTATCCTAATAAGTTATGAAGTGAAGCTTGATCATTAGAGCTATCCATGTTCATATCATACTTCTACAAATGTGATCTCTATTAGCTAAGTTCCAGGCAATGAAATGTCAGTTTGACATGAAAAAGTGTGCTAAGCCAACTAAGGGTGGTGCCATAGGTTGCAACAAGGTCAATCTTTTGTTAATCTAAAAGCCATGTCTTTTGTGAGCCCTTCATGAGCTCATGTTTTTGGTGAACCTTTCATGAGCTTATTCTAACGAGTTATGAAGTGAAGCTTGATCCTTAGAGTTATCCATGTTCATAGCATATTTCTACACATGTGATCTCTATTAGCTAATTTCATGGCAATGAAATGTCAGTTTGACATGAGAAAGTGTGCTAAGCAACCTAAGGGTGGTGTAATAGGTTGCAACAAGGTCAATCTTTTGTTAATCTAAAAGCCATGTCTTTTGTGAGCCCTTAATGAGCATATGAATTTGATAAACGCTTCATGTGCTTATTCTAATAAGTTATGAAGTGAAGCTTGATCATTAGAGCTATCCATGTTCATATCATACTTCTACAAATGTGATCTCTATTAGCTAAATTCCAGGCAATGAAATGTCAGTTTGACATGAGAAAGTGTGCTAAGCCAACTAAGGGTGGTGTAATAGGTTGCAACAAGGTCAATCTTCTGTTAATCTAAAAGCCATGTCTTTTGTGAGCCCTTCATGAACTTAAATCTTTTGTGAACCCTTCATGAGCTTATTCTAACGAGTTATGAACTGCAGCTTTATCCTTAGAGTTATCCATGTTCATATCATACTTCTACACATGTGATCTCTATTAGCTAAGTTCGAGGCAATGAAATGTCAGTTTGACATGAAAAAGTGTGCTAAGCCAACTAAGGGTGGTGTCATAGGTTGCAACAAGGTCAATCTTCTGTTAATCTAGAAGCCATGTCATTTGTGAGCCCTTCATGAGCATATGAATTTGATGAACCCTTGATGAGCTTATTCTAACGAATTATGAAGTGAAGCTTGATCCTTAGAGTTGTCCATGTTCATATCATACTTCTACATATGTGATCTCTATTACCTAAGTTCATGGCAATGAAATGTTAGTTTCACATGAGAAAGTATGCTAAGCCAACTAAAGGTGGTGTAATAGGTTGCAACAAGAACAATCTTCTACAATCTAAAAGTCATTTCTTTTGTGAGCCCTTCATGAGCTTATGTTTTTGGTGAACCCTTCATGAGCTTATTCTAACGAGTTATGAAGTGAAGTTTGATCCGTAGAGCTATGCATGTTCAAACCATACTTCTACACATGTGATCTCTATTAGCTAAGTTCAAGGCAGTGAAATGTCAGTTTGACATGAGAAAGTGTGCTAAGCCAACTAAGGGTGGTGTAATAGGTTGCAACAAGATCAATCTTCTGTTAATCTAGAAGCCATGTCTTTTGTGAGCCCTTCATGAGCTTAAATCTTTGGTGAACCCTTCATGAGCTTATTCTAACGAGTTATGAAGTGCAGCTTGATCCTTAGAGTTATCCATGTTCATAGAATATTTCTACACATGTGATCTCTATTAGCTAATTTCATGGCAATGAAATGTCAGTTTGACATGAGAAAGTGTGCTAAGCAAACTAAGGGTGGTGCAATAGGTTGCAACAAGGTCACTATTCGATTAATCCAAAAGCCATGTCTTTTTCGAGCCCTTCATGAGCTCATGTTTTTGGTGAACCCTTCATGAGCTTATTCTAACCAGTTATGAAGTGAAGTTTGATCCTTACAGCTATGCATGTTCAAATCATACTTCTACACATGTGATCTCTATTAGCTAAGTTCAAGGCAGTGAAATGTCAGTTTGACATGAGAAAGTGTGCTAAGCCTACTAAGGGTGGTGTAATAGGTTGCAACAAGGTCAATCTTCTGTTAAACTATAAGCCATGTTTTTTGTGAGCCCTTCATGAGCTTAAATCTTTGATAAACCCTTCATGAGCTTATTTTAACGAGTTAAGAAGTGCAGCTTGATCCTTAGAGTTGTCCATGTTCATATCATACTTCTACATATGTGATCTCTATTACCTAAGTTCATGGCAATGAAATGTTAGTTTCACATGAGAAAGTATGCTAAGCCAACTAAAGGTGGTGTAATAGGTTACAACAAGAACAATCTTCTACAATCTAAAAGTCATTTCTTTTGTGAGCCCTTCATGAGCTTATGTTTTTGGTGAACCCTTCATGAGCTTATTCTAACGAGTTATGAAGTGAAGTTTGATCCTTAGAGCTATCCATGTTAAAATCATACTTCTACACATATGATCTCTATTAGCTAAGTTCAAGGCAATGAAATGTCTGTTTGACATGAGAAAGTGTGCTAAGCCAACTAAGAGTGGTGTAATAGGTTGGATCAAGGTCAATCTTCTACAATCTAAAAGTCATGTCTTTTGGAAACCCCCTTCATGAGCTCATGTTTTTGGTGAACCCTTCATGAGCTTATTCTAACGAGTTATGAAGTGAAGTTTGATCCTTAGAGCTATCCATGTTCAAATCATACTTCTACACATGTGATCCCTATTCATTAAGTTCAAGGCAATATAATATATGTTTGACATGAGAAAGTTTGCTAAGCCAACTAAGAGTGGTGTAATAGGCTGCATCAAGGTCAATCTTCTGCTAATCTAAAAGCCATGTCTTTTGTAAGCCCTTCATGAGCTTAAATCTTTGGTGAACCCTTCATGAACTTATTCTAACGAGTTATGAAGTGCAGCTTTATCCTTAGAGCTATCCATGTTCATATCATACTTCTACAAATGTGATCTCTATTAGCTAAGTTCAATGCAATGAATTGTCAGTTTGACATGAAAAAGTGTGTTAAGCCAACTAAGGGTGGTGTCATAGGTTGCAACAAGGTCAATATTCTTTTAATCTAAAAATCATGTCTTTTGTGAGCCCTTCATGAGCTTAAATCTTTGGTGAACCCTTCATGAGCTTATTCTAACGAGTTATGAAGTGCAACTTGATCCTTAGAGTTATCCATGTTCATAGCATATTTCTACACATGTGATCTCTATTAGCTAATTTCATGGCAATGAAATGTCAGTTTGACATGAGAAAATGTGCTAAGCAAACTAAGGGTGGTGTAATAGGTTGCAACAAGGTAAATCTTTTGTTAATCTAAAAGCCATATCTTTTGTGAGCCCTTCATGAGCATATGAATTTGATAAACCCTTCCAGAGCTTATCCTAATAAGTTATGAAGTGAAGCTTGATCATTAGAGCTATCCATGTTCATATCATACTTCTACAAATGTGATCTCTATTAGCTAAGTTCCAGGCAATGAAATGTCAGTTTGACATGAAAAAGTGTGCTAAGCCAACTAAGGGTGGTGCCATAGGTTGCAACAAGGTCAATCTTTTGTTAATCTAAAAGCCATGTCTTTTGTGTGCCCTTCATGAGCATATGAATTTGATGAACCCTTGATGAGCTTATTCTAACGAGTTATGAAGTGAAACTTGATCATTAGAGTTGTCATGTTCATATCATACTTCTACATATGTGATCTCTATTACCTAAGTTCATGGCAATGAAATGTTAGTTTCACATGAGAAAGTATGCTAAGCCAACTAAAGGTGGTGTAATAGGTTGTAACAAGAACAATCTTCTACAATCTAAAAGTCATTTCTTTTGTGAGCCCTTCATGAGCATATGTTTTTGGGGAACCCTTCATGAGCTTATTCTAACGAGTTATGAAGTGAAGTTTGATCCTTAGAGCTATGAATGTTCAAATCATACTTCTACATATGTGATCTCTATTAGCTAAGTTCAAGGCAATGAAATGTCAGTCTGACATGAGAAAGTGTGCTAAGCCAACTAAGGGTGGTGTAATAGGTTGCAACAAGGTCAATCTTCTGTTAATCTAAAAGCCATGTCTTTTGTGAACCCTTCATGAGCTTAAATCTTTAGTGAACCCTTCATGAGCTTATTCTAACGAGTTATGAAGTGCAGCTTGATACTTAGAGTTATCCATGTTCATAGCATATTTCTACACATGTGATCCCTATTAGCTAAATTCATGGCAATGAAATGTCAGTTTGACATAAGAAAGTATGATAAGCCAACTAAAGGTGGTGTAATAGGTTCCAACAAGAACAATCTTCTACATTCTAAAAGTCATGTCTTTTGTGAGCCCTTCATGAGCTCATGTTTTTGGTGAACCCTTCATGAGTTTATTCTAATAAGTTATGAAGTGAAGCTTTATCATTAGAGTTATCCATGTTCATATCATACTTCTACAAATGTGATCTCTATTAGCTAAGTTCCAGGCAATGAAATGTCAGTTTGACATGAGAAAGTGTGCTAAGCCAACTAAGGGTGGTGTAATAGGTTGCAACAAGGTCAATCTTCTGTTAATCTAAAAGCCATGTCTTTTGTGAACCCTTCATGAGCTTAAATCTTTAGTGAACCCTTCATGAGCTTATTCTAACGAGTTATGAAGTGCAGCTTGATACTTAGAGTTATCCATGTTCATAGCATATTTCTACACATGTGATCCCTATTAGCTAAATTCATGGCAATGAAATGTCAGTTTGACATGAGAAAGTGTGCTAAGCCAATTAAGGGTGGAGTAATAGGTTGCAACAAGGTCAATCTTTTGTTAATCTAAAAGTCATGTCTTTTGGGAGCCCCTGATGAGTTTAAATCTTTGGTGAACCCTTGATGATCTTATTCTAACGAATTATGAAGTGCAGCTTGATCCTTAGAGCTATCCATGTTCGTAGCATATTTCTACACATGTGATCCATATTAGCTAAGTTCAAGGCAATGAAATGTCAGTTTGACATGAGAAAGTGTGCTAAGCCAACTAAGGGTGGTGTAATAGGTTGCAACAAGGTCAATCTTCTACAATGTAAAAGTCATGTCTTTTATGAACCTTTCATGAGCTTATGATTTTGGTGAACCCTTCATGAGCTTATTCTAACGAGTTATGAAGTGAAGTTTGATCCTTAGAGCTATCCATGTTCAAATCATACTTCTGCACATGTGATCTCTATTAGCTAAGTTCAAGGCAATGAAATGTCAGTTTGATATGAGAAAGTGTGCTAAGCCAAGTAAGGGCAGTGGAATATGTTGCAACAAGGTCAATATTCTGTTAATCTAAAAGCCATGTCTTTTGCGAGCCCTTCATGAGCTCATATTTTTGGTGAACCCTTCATGAGCTTATTCTAACGAGTTATGAAGTGAAGTTTGATCTTTAGATCTATCCATGTTCGAATCATACTTCTACACATATGATCTCTATTAGCTAAGTTGAAGGCAATGAAATGTCAGTTTGACATGAGAAAGTGTGCTAAGCCAACTAAGGGTGGTGGAATAGGTTGCAACAAAGTCAATTTTTTGTTAATCTAAAAGTCATGTCTTTTGTGAGCCCTTCATGAGCTTATTCTAACGAGTTATGAAGTGCAGCTTGATCCTTAGAGCTATCCATGTTCATAGCATATTTCTACACATGTGATCCCTATTAGCTAAATTCATGGCAATGAAATGTCAGTTTGACATGAGAAAGTATGATAAGCCAAGTAAAGATGGTGTAATAAGTTGCAACAAGAACAATCTTCTACAATCTAAAAGTCATATCTTTTGCAAGCCCTTTATGAGCTCATATTTTTAGTGAACCCTTCATGAGCTTATTCTAACGAGTTATGAAGTGAAGTTTTATCCTTAGAGCTATGCATGTTCAAATCATACTTCTACACATGTGATCTCTATTAGTTAAGTTCAAGGCAATGAAATGTCAGTCTGACATGAGAAAGTGTGCTAAGCCAACTAAGGGTGGTGTAATAGGTTGCAACAAGGTCAATCTTCTGTTAATCTAAAAGCCATGTCTTTTGTGAGCCCTTCATAAGCTTAAATCTTTAGTGAACCCTTCATGAGCTTATTCTAACGAGTTATGAAGTGCAGCTTGATACTTAGAGTTATCCATGTTCGTAGCATATTTCTACACATGTGATCCCTATTAGCTAAATTCATGGCAATGAAATGTCAGTTTGACATGAGAAAGTATGATAAGCCAACTAAAGGTGGTGTAATAGGTTGCAACAAGAAAAATCTTCTACATTCTAAAAGTCATGTCTTTTGTGAGCCCTTCATGAGCTCATGTTTTTGGTGAACCCTTCATGAGTTTATTCTAATAAGTTATGAAGTGAAGCTTTATCATTAGAGCTATCCATGTTTATATCATACTTCTACAAATGTGATCTCTATTAGCTAAGTTCCAGGCAATGAAATGTCAGTTTGACATGAGAAAGTGTGCTAAGCCAACTAAGGGTGGTGTAATAGGTTGCGACAAGAACAATATTCTTTTAATCTAAAAATCATGTCTTTTGTGAGCCCTTCATGAGCTTAAATCTTTGGTGAACCCTTCATGAGCTTATTCTAGAGAGTTATGAAGTGCAGCTTGATCCTTAGAGTTATCCATGTTCATAGCATATTTCTACACATGTGATCTCTATTAGCTAATTTCATGGCAATGAAATGTCAGTTTGACATGAGAAAGTGTGCTAAGCAAACTAAGGGTGGTGTAATAGGTTGCAACAAGGTAAATCTTTTGTTAATATAAAAACCATATCTTTTGTGAGCCCTTCATGAGCATATGAATTTGATAAACCCTTCCAGAGCTTATCCTAATAAGTTATGAAGTGAAGCTTGATCATTAGAGCTATCCATGTTCATATCATACTTCTACAAATGTGATCTCTATTAGCTAAGTTCCAGGCAATGAAATGTCAGTTTGACATGAAAAAGTGTGCTAAGCCAACTAAGGGTGGTGCCATAGGTTGCAACAAGGTCAATCTTTTGTTAATCTAAAAGCCATGTCTTTTGTGAGCCCTTCATGAGCTCATGTTTTTGGTGAACCTTTCATGAGCTTATTCTAACGAGTTATGAAGTGAAGCTTGATCCTTAGAGTTATCCATGTTCATAGCATATTTCTACACATGTGATCTCTATTAGCTAATTTCATGGCAATGAAATGTCAGTTTGACATGAGAAAGTGTGCTAAGCCAACTAAGGGTGGTGTAATAGGTTGCAACAAGGTCAATCTTTTGTTAATCTAAAAGCCATGTCTTTTGTGAGCCCTTAATGAGCATATGAATTTGATAAACGCTTCATGTGCTTATTCTAATAAGTTATGAAGTGAAGCTTGATCATTAGAGCTATCCATGTTCATATCATACTTCTACAAATGTGATCTCTATTAGCTAAATTCCAGGCAATGAAATGTCAGTTTGACATGAGAAAGTGTGCTAAGCCAACTAAGGGTGGTGTAATAGGTTGCAACAAGGTCAATCTTCTGTTAATCTAAAAGCCATGTCTTTTGTGAGCCCTTCATGAACTTAAATCTTTTGTGAACCCTTCATGAGCTTATTCTAACGAGTTATGAACTGCAGCTTTATCCTTAGAGGTATCCATGTTCATATCATACTTCTACACATGTGATCTCTATTAGCTAAGTTCGAGGCAATGAAATGTCAGTTTGACATGAAAAAGTGTGCTAAGCCAACTAAGGGTGGTGTCATAGGTTGCAACAAGGTCAATCTTCTGTTAATCTAGAAGCCATGTCATTTGTGAGCCCTTCATGAGCATATGAATTTGATGAACCCTTGATGAGCTTATTCTAACGAATTATGAAGTGAAGCTTGATCCTTAGAGTTGTCCATGTTCATATCATACTTCTACATATGTGATCTCTATTACCTAAGTTCATGGCAATGAAATGTTAGTTTCACATGAGAAAGTATGCTAAGCCAACTAAAGGTGGTGTAATAGGTTGCAACAAGAACAATCTTCTACAATCTAAAAGTCATTTCTTTTGTGAGCCCTTCATGAGCTTATGTTTTTGGTGAACCCTTCATGAGCTTATTCTAACGAGTTATGAAGTGAAGTTTGATCCGTAGAGCTATGCATGTTCAAACCATACTTCTACACATGTGATCTCTATTAGCTAAGTTCAAGGCAGTGAAATGTCAGTTTGACATGAGAAAGTGTGCTAACCCAACTAAGGGTGGTGTAATAGGTTGCAACAAAGACAATCTTCTACAATCTAAAAGCCATGTCTTTTGTGAGCGGTTCATGAGCATATGAATTTGATGAACCCTTCATGAGCTTATTCTAAAAAGTTATGAAGTGTAGCTTGATCCTTAGAGCTATCCATGTTCATATCATACTTTTACACATGTGATCTCTATTAGCTAAGTTCATGGCAATGAAATGTCAGTTTGACATGAGAAAGTATGCTAAGCCAACTAAAGGTGGTTTAATAGGATGCAACAAGAACAATATTCTTTTAATCTAAAAATCATGTCTTTTGTGAGCCCTTCATGAGCTTAAATCTTTGGTGAACCCTTCATGAGCTTATTCTAACGAGTTATGAA
Source organism: Lepidium didymum (assembly GCA_963920545.1). Classification (NCBI taxonomy): domain Eukaryota; kingdom Viridiplantae; phylum Streptophyta; class Magnoliopsida; order Brassicales; family Brassicaceae; genus Lepidium; species Lepidium didymum. Next base: position 6,419,630 of record OY986985.1, on the reverse strand, counting down.
GTGCAGCTTGATCCTTAGAGTTATCCATGTTCATAGCATATTTCTACACATGTGATCTCTATTAGCTAATTTCATGGCAATGAAATGTTAGTTTGACATGAGAAAGTGTGCTAAGCAAACTAAGGGTGGTGTAATAGGTTGCAACAAGGTAAATCTTTGTTAATATAAAAACCATATCTTTTGTGAGCCCTTCATGAGCATATGAATTTGATAAACCCTTCCAGAGCTTATCCTAATAAGTTATGAAGTGAAGCTTGATCATTAGAGCTATCCATGTTCATATCATACTTCTACAAATGTGATCTCTATTAGCTAAGTTCCAGGCAATGAAATGTCAGTTTGACATGAAAAAGTGTGCTAAGCCAACTAAGGGTGGTGCCATAGGTTGCAACAAGGTCAATCTTTTGTTAATCTAAAAGCCATGTCTTTTGTGAGCCCTTCATGAGCTCATGTTTTTGGTGAACCTTTCATGAGCTTATTCTAACGAGTTATGAAGTGAAGCTTGATCCTTAGAGTTATCCATGTTCATAGCATATTTCTACACATGTGATCTCTATTAGCTAATTTCATGGCAATGAAATGTCAGTTTGACATGAGAAAGTGTGCTAAGCCAACTAAGGGTGGTGTAATAGGTTGCAACAAGGTCAATCTTTTGTTAATCTAAAAGCCATGTCTTTTGTGAGCCCTTAATGAGCATATGAATTTGATAAACGCTTCATGTGCTTATTCTAATAAGTTATGAAGTGAAGCTTGATCATTAGAGCTATCCATGTTCATATCATACTTCTACAAATGTGATCTCTATTAGCTAAATTCCAGGCAATGAAATGTCAGTTTGACATGAGAAAGTGTGCTAAGCCAACTAAGGGTGGTGTAATAGGTTGCAACAAGGTCAATCTTCTGTTAATCTAAAAGCCATGTCTTTTGTGAGCCCTTCATGAACTTAAATCTTTTGTGAACCCTTCATGAGCTTATTCTAACGAGTTATGAACTGCAGCTTTATCCTTAGAGTTATCCATGTTCATATCATACTTCTACACATGTGATCTCTATTAGCTAAGTTCGAGGCAATGAAATGTCAGTTTGACATGAAAAAGTGTGCTAAGCCAACTAAGGGTGGTGTCATAGGTTGCAACAAGGTCAATCTTCTGTTAATCTAGAAGCCATGTCATTTGTGAGCCCTTCATGAGCATATGAATTTGATGAACCCTTGATGAGCTTATTCTAACGAATTATGAAGTGAAGCTTGATCCTTAGAGTTGTCCATGTTCATATCATACTTCTACATATGTGATCTCTATTACCTAAGTTCATGGCAATGAAATGTTAGTTTCACATGAGAAAGTATGCTAAGCCAACTAAAGGTGGTGTAATAGGTTGCAACAAGAACAATCTTCTACAATCTAAAAGTCATTTCTTTTGTGAGCCCTTCATGAGCTTATGTTTTTGGTGAACCCTTCATGAGCTTATTCTAACGAGTTATGAAGTGAAGTTTGATCCGTAGAGCTATGCATGTTCAAACCATACTTCTACACATGTGATCTCTATTAGCTAAGTTCAAGGCAGTGAAATGTCAGTTTGACATGAGAAAGTGTGCTAACCCAACTAAGGGTGGTGTAATAGGTTGCAACAAAGACAATCTTCTACAATCTAAAAGCCATGTCTTTTGTGAGCGGTTCATGAGCATATGAATTTGATGAACCCTTCATGAGCTTATTCTAAAAAGTTATGAAGTGTAGCTTGATCCTTAGAGCTATCCATGTTCATATCATACTTTTACACATGTGATCTCTATTAGCTAAGTTCATGGCAATGAAATGTCAGTTTGACATGAGAAAGTATGCTAAGCCAACTAAAGGTGGTTTAATAGGATGCAACAAGAACAATATTCTTTTAATCTAAAAATCATGTCTTTTGTGAGCCCTTCATGAGCTTAAATCTTTGGTGAACCCTTCATGAGCTTATTCTAACGAGTTATGAAGTGCAGCTTGATCCTTAGAGTTATCCATGTTCATAGCATATTTCTACACATGTGATCTCTATTAGCTAATTTCATGGCAATGAAATGTCAGTTTGACATGAGAAAGTGTGCTAAGCAAACTAAGGGTGGTGTAATAGGTTGCAACAAGGTAAATCTTTTGTTAATATAAAAACCATATCTTTTGTGAGCCCTTCATGAGCATATGAATTTGATAAACCCTTCCAGAGCTTATCCTAATAAGTTATGAAGTGAAGCTTGATCATTAGAGCTATCCATGTTCATATCATACTTCTACAAATGTGATCTCTATTAGCTAAGTTCCAGGCAATGAAATGTCAGTTTGACATGAAAAAGTGTGCTAAGCCAACTAAGGGTGGTGCCATAGGTTGCAACAAGGTCAATCTTTTGTTAATCTAAAAGCCATGTCTTTTGTGAGCCCTTCATGAGCTCATGTTTTTGGTGAACCTTTCATGAGCTTATTCTAACGAGTTATGAAGTGAAGCTTGATCCTTAGAGTTATCCATGTTCATAGCATATTTCTACACATGTGATCTCTATTAGCTAATTTCATGGCAATGAAATGTCAGTTTGACATGAGAAAGTGTGCTAAGCCAACTAAGGGTGGTGTAATAGGTTGCAACAAGGTCAATCTTTTGTTAATCTAAAAGCCATGTCTTTTGTGAGCCCTTAATGAGCATATGAATTTGATAAACGCTTCATGTGCTTATTCTAATAAGTTATGAAGTGAAGCTTGATCATTAGAGCTATCCATGTTCATATCATACTTCTACAAATGTGATCTCTATTAGCTAAATTCCAGGCAATGAAATGTCAGTTTGACATGAGAAAGTGTGCTAAGCCAACTAAGGGTGGTGTAATAGGTTGCAACAAGGTCAATCTTCTGTTAATCTAAAAGCCATGTCTTTTGTGAGCCCTTCATGAACTTAAATCTTTTGTGAACCCTTCATGAGCTTATTCTAACGAGTTATGAACTGCAGCTTTATCCTTAGAGGTATCCATGTTCATATCATACTTCTACACATGTGATCTCTATTAGCTAAGTTCGAGGCAATGAAATGTCAGTTTGACATGAAAAAGTGTGCTAAGCCAACTAAGGGTGGTGTCATAGGTTGCAACAAGGTCAATCTTCTGTTAATCTAGAAGCCATGTCATTTGTGAGCCCTTCATGAGCATATGAATTTGATGAACCCTTGATGAGCTTATTCTAACGAATTATGAAGTGAAGCTTGATCCTTAGAGTTGTCCATGTTCATATCATACTTCTACATATGTGATCTCTATTACCTAAGTTCATGGCAATGAAATGTTAGTTTCACATGAGAAAGTATGCTAAGCCAACTAAAGGTGGTGTAATAGGTTGCAACAAGAACAATCTTCTACAATCTAAAAGTCATTTCTTTTGTGAGCCCTTCATGAGCTTATGTTTTTGGTGAACCCTTCATGAGCTTATTCTAACGAGTTATGAAGTGAAGTTTGATCCGTAGAGCTATGCATGTTCAAACCATACTTCTACACATGTGATCTCTATTAGCTAAGTTCAAGGCAGTGAAATGTCAGTTTGACATGAGAAAGTGTGCTAACCCAACTAAGGGTGGTGTAATAGGTTGCAACAAAGACAATCTTCTACAATCTAAAAGCCATGTCTTTTGTGAGCGGTTCATGAGCATATGAATTTGATGAACCCTTCATGAGCTTATTCTAAAAAGTTATGAAGTGTAGCTTGATCCTTAGAGTTATCCATGTTCATATCATACTTTTACACATGTGATCTCTATTAGCTAAGTTCATGGCAATGAAATGTCAGTTTGACATGAGAAAGTATGCTAAGCCAACTAAAGGTGGTTTAATAGGATGCAACAAGAACAATATTCTTTTAATCTAAAAATCATGTCTTTTGTGAGCCCTTCATGAGCTTAAATCTTTGGTGAACCCTTCATGAGCTTATTCTAACGAGTTATGAAGTGCAGCTTGATCCTTAGAGTTATCCATGTTCATAGCATATTTCTACACATGTGATCTCTATTAGCTAATTTCATGGCAATGAAATGTCAGTTTGACATGAGAAAGTGTGCTAAGCAAACTAAGGGTGGTGTAATAGGTTGCAACAAGGTAAATCTTTTGTTAATATAAAAACCATATCTTTTGTGAGCCCTTCATGAGCATATGAATTTGATAAACCCTTCCAGAGCTTATCCTAATAAGTTATGAAGTGAAGCTTGATCATTAGAGCTATCCATGTTCATATCATACTTCTACAAATGTGATCTCTATTAGCTAAGTTCCAGGCAATGAAATGTCAGTTTGACATGAAAAAGTGTGCTAAGCCAACTAAGGGTGGTGCCATAGGTTGCAACAAGGTCAATCTTTTGTTAATCTAAAAGCCATGTCTTTTGTGAGCCCTTCATGAGCTCATGTTTTTGGTGAACCTTTCATGAGTTTATTCTAACGAGTTATGAAGTGAAGCTTGATCCTTAGAGTTATCCATGTTCATAGCATATTTCTACACATGTGATCTCTATTAGCTAATTTCATGGCAATGAAATGTCAGTTTGACATGAGAAAGTGTGCTAAGCCAACTAAGGGTGGTGTAATAGGTTGCAACAAGGTCAATCTTTTGTTAATCTAAAAGCCATGTCTTTTGTGAGCCCTTAATGAGCATATGAATTTGATAAACGCTTCATGTGCTTATTCTAATAAGTTATGAAGTGAAGCTTGATCATTAGAGCTATCCATGTTCATATCATACTTCTACAAATGTGATCTCTATTAGCTAAATTCCAGGCAATGAAATGTCAGTTTGACATGAGAAAGTGTGCTAAGCCAACTAAGGGTGGTGTAATAGGTTGCAACAAGGTCAATCTTCTGTTAATCTAAAAGCCATGTCTTTTGTGAGCCCTTCATGAACTTAAATCTTTTGTGAACCCTTCATGAGCTTATTCTAACGAGTTATGAACTGCAGCTTTATCCTTAGAGTTATCCATGTTCATATCATACTTCTACACATGTGATCTCTATTAGCTAAGTTCGAGGCAATGAAATGTCAGTTTGACATGAAAAAGTGTGCTAAGCCAACTAAGGGTTGTGTCATAGGTTGCAACAAGGTCAATCTTCTGTTAATCTAGAAGCCATGTCATTTGTGAGCCCTTCATGAGCATATGAATTTGATGAACCCTTGATGAGCTTATTCTAACGAATTATGAAGTGAAGCTTGATCCTTAGAGTTGTCCATGTTCATATCATACTTCTACATATGTGATCTCTATTACCTAAGTTCATGGCAATGAAATGTTAGTTTCACATGAGAAAGTATGCTAAGCCAACTAAAGGTGGTGTAATAGGTTGCAACAAGAACAATCTTCTACAATCTAAAAGTCATTTCTTTTGTGAGCCCTTCATGAGCTTATGTTTTTGGTGAACCCTTCATGAGCTTATTCTAACGAGTTATGAAGTGAAGTTTGATCCGTAGAGCTATGCATGTTCAAACCATACTTCTACACATGTGATCTCTATTAGCTAAGTTCAAGGCAGTGAAATGTCAGTTTGACATGAGAAAGTGTGCTAACCCAACTAAGGGTGGTGTAATAGGTTGCAACAAAGACAATCTTCTACAATCTAAAAGCCATGTCTTTTGTGAGCGGTTCATGAGCATATGAATTTGATGAACCCTTCATGAGCTTATTCTAAAAAGTTATGAAGTGTAGCTTGATCCTTAGAGCTATCCATGTTCATATCATACTTTTACACATGTGATCTCTATTAGCTAAGTTCATGGCAATGAAATGTCAGTTTGACATGAGAAAGTATGCTAAGCCAACTAAAGGTGGTTTAATAGGATGCAACAAGAACAATATTCTTTTAATCTAAAAATCATGTCTTTTGTGAGCCCTTCATGAGCTTAAATCTTTGGTGAACCCTTCATGAGCTTATTCTAACGAGTTATGAAGTGCAGCTTGATCCTTAGAGTTATCCATGTTCATAGCATATTTCTACACATGTGATCTCTATTAGCTAATTTCATGGCAATGAAATGTCAGTTTGACATGAGAAAGTGTGCTAAGCCAACTAAGGGTGGTGTAATAGGTTGCAACAAGGTCAATCTTTTGTTAATCTAAAAGCCATGTCTTTTGTGAGCCCTTAATGAGCATATGAATTTGATAAACGCTTCATGTGCTTATTCTAATAAGTTATGAAGTGAAGCTTGATCATTAGAGCTATCCATGTTCATATCATACTTCTACAAATGTGATCTCTATTAGCTAAATTCCAGGCAATGAAATGTCAGTTTGACATGAGAAAGTGTGCTAAGCCAACTAAGGGTGGTGTAATAGGTTGCAACAAGGTCAATCTTCTGTTAATCTAAAAGCCATGTCTTTTGTGAGCCCTTCATGAACTTAAATCTTTTGTGAACCCTTCATGAGCTTATTCTAACGAGTTATGAACTGCAGCTTTATCCTTAGAGGTATCCATGTTCATATCATACTTCTACACATGTGATCTCTATTAGCTAAGTTCGAGGCAATGAAATGTCAGTTTGACATGAAAAAGTGTGCTAAGCCAACTAAGGGTGGTGTCATAGGTTGCAACAAGGTCAATCTTCTGTTAATCTAGAAGCCATGTCATTTGTGAGCCCTTCATGAGCATATGAATTTGATGAACCCTTGATGAGCTTATTCTAACGAATTATGAAGTGAAGCTTGATCCTTAGAGTTGTCCATGTTCATATCATACTTCTACATATGTGATCTCTATTACCTAAGTTCATGGCAATGAAATGTTAGTTTCACATGAGAAAGTATGCTAAGCCAACTAAAGGTGGTGTAATAGGTTGCAACAAGAACAATCTTCTACAATCTAAAAGTCATTTCTTTTGTGAGCCCTTCATGAGCTTATGTTTTTGGTGAACCCTTCATGAGCTTATTCTAACGAGTTATGAAGTGAAGTTTGATCCGTAGAGCTATGCATGTTCAAACCATACTTCTACACATGTGATCTCTATTAGCTAAGTTCAAGGCAGTGAAATGTCAGTTTGACATGAGAAAGTGTGCTAACCCAACTAAGGGTGGTGTAATAGGTTGCAACAAAGACAATCTTCTACAATCTAAAAGCCATGTCTTTTGTGAGCGGTTCATGAGCATATGAATTTGATGAACCCTTCATGAGCTTATTCTAAAAAGTTATGAAGTGTAGCTTGATCCTTAGAGCTATCCATGTTCATATCATACTTTTACACATGTGATCTCTATTAGCTAAGTTCATGGCAATGAAATGTCAGTTTGACATGAGAAAGTATGCTAAGCCAACTAAAGGTGGTTTAATAGGATGCAACAAGAACAATATTCTTTTAATCTAAAAATCATGTCTTTTGTGAGCCCTTCATGAGCTTAAATCTTTGGTGAACCCTTCATGAGCTTATTCTAACGAGTTATGAAGTGCAGCTTGATCCTTAGAGTTATCCATGTTCATAGCATATTTCTACACATGTGATCTCTATTAGCTAATTTCATGGCAATGAAATGTCAGTTTGACATGAGAAAGTGTGCTAAGCAAACTAAGGGTGGTGTAATAGGTTGCAACAAGGTAAATCTTTTGTTAATATAAAAACCATATCTTTTGTGAGCCCTTCATGAGCATATGAATTTGATAAACCCTTCCAGAGCTTATCCTAATAAGTTATGAAGTGAAGCTTGATCATTAGAGCTATCCATGTTCATATCATACTTCTACAAATGTGATCTCTATTAGCTAAGTTCCAGGCAATGAAATGTCAGTTTGACATGAAAAGGTGTGCTAAGCCAACAAAGGGTGGTGCCATAGGTTGCAACAAGGTCAATCTTTTGTTAATCTAAAAGCCATGTCTTTTGTGAGCCCTTCATGAGCTCATGTTTTTGGTGAACCTTTCATGAGCTTATTCTAACGAGTTATGAAGTGAAGCTTGATCCTTAGAGTTATCCATGTTCATAGCATATTTCTACACATGTGATCTCTATTAGCTAATTTCATGGCAATGAAATGTCAGTTTGACATGAGAAAGTGTGCTAAGCCAACTAAGGGTGGTGTAATAGGTTGCAACAAGGTCAATCTTTTGTTAATCTAAAAGCCATGTCTTTTGTGAGCCCTTAATGAGCATATGAATTTGATAAACGCTTCAAGTGCTTATTCTAATAAGTTATGAAGTGAAGCTTGATCATTAGAGCTATCCATGTTCATATCATACTTCTACAAATGTGATCTCTATTAGCTAAATTCCAGGCAATGAAATGTCAGTTTGACATGAGAAAGTGTTCTAAGCCAACTAAGGGTGGTGTAATAGGTTGCAACAAGGTCAATCTTCTGTTAATCTAAAAGCCATGTCTTTTGTGAGCCCTTCATGAACTTAAATCTTTTGTGAACCCTTCATGAGCTTATTCTAACGAGTTATGAACTGCAGCTTTATCCTTAGAGTTATCCATGTTCATATCATACTTCTACACATGTGATCTCTATTAGCTAAGTTCGAGGCAATGAAATGTCAGTTTGACATGAAAAAGTGTGCTAAGCCAACTAAGGGTGGTGTCATAGGTTGCAACAAGGTCAATCTTCTGTTAATCTAGAAGCCATGTCATTTGTGAGCCCTTCATGAGCATATGAATTTGATGAACCCTTGATGAGCTTATTCTAACGAATTATGAAGTGAAGCTTGATCCTTAGAGTTATCCATGTTCATAGCATATTTCTACACATGTGAACTCTATTAGCTAATTTCATGGCAATGAAATGTCAGTTTGACATGAGAAAGTGTGCTAAGCAAACTAAGGGTGGTGTAATAGGTTGCAACAAGGTAAATCTTTTGTTAATCTAAAAGCCATATCTTTTGTGAGCCCTTCATGAGCATATGAATTTGATAAACCCTTCCAGAGCTTATCCTAATAAGTTATGAAGTGAAGTTTGATCATTAGAGCTATCCATGTTCATATCATACTTCTACAAATGTGATCTCTATTAGCTAAGTTCCAGGCAATGAAATGTCAGTTTGACATGAAAAAGTGTGCTAAGCCAACTAAGGGTGGTGCCATAGGTTGCAACAAGGTCAATCTTTTGTTAATCTAAAAGCCATGTCTTTTGTGAGCCCTTCATGAGCTCATGTTTTTGGTGAACCTTTCATGAGCTTATTCTAACGAGTTATGAAGTGAAGCTTGATCCTTAGAGTTATCCATGTTCATAGCATATTTCTACACATGTGATCTCTATTAGCTAATTTCATGGCAATGAAATGTCAGTTTGACATGAGAAAGTGTGCTAAGCCAACTAAGGGTGGTGTAATAGGTTGCAACAAGGTCAATCTTTTGTTAATCTAAAAGCCATGTCTTTTGTGAGCCCTTAATGAGCATATGAATTTGATAAACGCTTCATGTGCTTATTCTAATAAGTTATGAAGTGAAGCTTGATCATTAGAGCTATCCATGTTCATATCATACTTCTACAAATGTGATCTCTATTAGCTAAATTCCAGGCAATGAAATGTCAGTTTGACATGAGAAAGTGTGCTAAGCCAACTAAGGGTGGTGTAATAGGTTGCAACAAGGTCAATCTTTTGTTAATCTAAAAGCCATGTCTTTTGTGAGCCCTTCATGAACTTAAATCTTTTGTGAACCCTTCATGAGCTTATTCTAACGAGTTATGAACTGCAGCTTTATCCTTAGAGTTATCCATGTTCATATCATACTTCTACACATGTGATCTCTATTAGCTAAGTTCGAGGCAATGAAATGTCAGTTTGACATGAAAAAGTGTGCTAAGCCAACTAAGGGTGGTGTCATAGGTTGCAACAAGGTCAATCTTCTGTTAATCTAGAAGCCATGTCATTTGTGAGCCCTTCATGAGCATATGAATTTGATGAACCCTTGATGAGCTTATTCTAACGAATTATGAAGTGAAGCTTGATCCTTAGAGTTGTCCATGTTCATATCATACTTCTACATATGTGATCTCTATTACCTAAGTTCATGGCAATGAAATGTTAGTTTCACATGAGAAAGTATGCTAAGCCAACTAAAGGTGGTGTAATAGGTTGCAACAAGAACAATCTTCTACAATCTAAAAGTCATTTCTTTTGTGAGCCCTTCATGAGCTTATGTTTTTGGTGAACCCTTCATGAGCTTATTCTAACGAGTTATGAAGTGAAGTTTGATCCGTAGAGCTATGCATGTTCAAACCATACTTCTACACATGTGATCTCTATTAGCTAAGTTCAAGGCAGTGAAATGTCAGTTTGACATGAGAAAGTGTGCTAAGCCAACTAAGGGTGGTGTAATAGGTTGCAACAAGGTCAATCTTCTGTTAATCTAGAAGCCATGTCTTTTGTGAGCCCTTCATGAGCTTAAATCTTTGGTGAACCCTTCATGAGCTTATTCTAACGAGTTATGAAGTGCAGCTTGATCCTTAGAGTTATCCATGTTCATAGCATATTTCTACACATGTGATCTCTATTAGCTAATTTCATGGCAATGAAATGTCAGTTTGACATGAGAAAGTGTGCTAAGCAAACTAAGGGTGGTGCAATAGGTTGCAACAAGGTCACTATTCGATTAATCCAAAAGCCATGTCTTTTTCGAGCCCTTCATGAGCTCATGTTTTTGGTGAACCCTTCATGAGCTTATTCTAACCAGTTATGAAGTGAAGTTTGATCCTTACAGCTATGCATGTTCAAATCATACTTCTACACATGTGATCTCTATTAGCTAAGTTCAAGGCAGTGAAATGTCAGTTTGACATGAGAAAGTGTGCTAAGCCTACTAAGGGTGGTGTAATAGGTTGCAACAAGGTCAATCTTCTGTTAAACTATAAGCCATGTTTTTTGTGAGCCCTTCATGAGCTTAAATCTTTGATGAACCCTTCATGAGCTTATTTTAACGAGTTAAGAAGTGCAGCTTGATCCTTAGAGTTGTCCATGTTCATATCATACTTCTACATATGTGATCTCTATTACCTAAGTTCATGGCAATGAAATGTTAGTTTCACATGAGAAAGTATGCTAAGCCAACTAAAGGTGGTGTAATAGGTTGCAACAAGAACAATCTTCTACAATCTAAAAGTCATTTCTTTTGTGAGCCCTTCATGAGCTTATGTTTTTGGTGAACCCTTCATGAGCTTATTCTAACGAGTTATGAAGTGAAGTTTGATCCTTAGAGCTATCCATGTTAAAATCATACTTCTACACATATGATCTCTATTAGCTAAGTTCAAGGCAATGAAATGTCTGTTTGACATGAGAAAGTGTGCTAAGCCAACTAAGAGTGGTGTAATAGGTTGGATCAAGGTCAATCTTCTACAATCTAAAAGTCATGTCTTTTGGAAACCCCCTTCATGAGCTCATGTTTTTGGTGAACCCTTCATGAGCTTATTCTAACGAGTTATGAAGTGAAGTTTGATCCTTAGAGCTATCCATGTTCAAATCATACTTCTACACATGTGATCCCTATTCATTAAGTTCAAGGCAATATAATATATGTTTGACATGAGAAAGTTTGCTAAGCCAACTAAGAGTGGTGTAATAGGCTGCATCAAGGTCAATCTTCTGCTAATCTAAAAGCCATGTCTTTTGTGAGCCCTTCATGAGCTTAAATCTTTGGTGAACCCTTCATGAACTTATTCTAACGAGTTATGAAGTGCAGCTTTATCCTTAGAGCTATCCATGTTCATATCATACTTCTACAAATGTGATCTCTATTAGCTAAGTTCAATGCAATGAATTGTCAGTTTGACATGAAAAAGTGTGCTAAGCCAACTAAGGGTGGTGTCATAGGTTGCAACAAGGTCAATATTCTTTTAATCTAAAAATCATGTCTTTTGTGAGCCCTTCATGAGCTTAAATCTTTGGTGAACCCTTCATGAGCTTATTCTAACGAGTTATGAAGTGCAACTTGATCCTTAGAGTTATCCATGTTCATAGCATATTTCTACACATGTGATCTCTATTAGCTAATTTCATGGCAATGAAATGTCAGTTTGACATGAGAAAATGTGCTAAGCAAACTAAGGGTGGTGTAATAGGTTGCAACAAGGTAAATCTTTTGTTAATCTAAAAGCTATATCTTTTGTGAGCCCTTCATGAGCATATGAATTTGATAAACCCTTCCAGAGCTTATCCTAATAAGTTATGAAGTGAAGCTTGATCATTAGAGCTATCCATGTTCATATCATACTTCTACAAATGTGATCTCTATTAGCTAAGTTCCAGGCAATGAAATGTCAGTTTGACATGAAAAAGTGTGCTAAGCCAACTAAGGGTGGTGCCATAGGTTGCAACAAGGTCAATCTTTTGTTAATCTAAAAGCCATGTCTTTTGTGTGCCCTTCATGAGCATATGAATTTGATGAACCCTTGATGAGCTTATTCTAACGAGTTATGAAGTGAAACTTGATCCTTAGAGTTGTCCATGTTCATATCATACTTCTACCTATGTGATCTCTATTACCTAAGTTCATGGCAATGAAATGTTAGTTTCACATGAGAAAGTATGCTAAGCCAACTAAAGGTGGTGTAATAGGTTGTAACAAGAACAATCTTCTACAATCTAAAAGTCATTTCTTTTGTGAGCCCTTCATGAGCATATGTTTTTGGGGAACCCTTCATGAGCTTATTCTAACGAGTTATGAAGTGAAATTTGATCCTTAGAGTTGTCCATGTTAAAATCATACTTCTACACATGTGATCTCTACTAGCTAAGTTCAAGGCAATGAAATGTCAGTTTGACATGAGAAAATGTGCTAAGCCAACTAAGGGTGGTGTAATAGGTTGCAACAAGGTCAATCTTCTTTTAATCTAAAAGTCATGTCTTTTGTGAGCCCTTCATGAGCTTAAATCTTTAGTGAACCATTCATGAGCTTAAATCTTTAGTGAACCATTCATGAGCTTATTCTAACGAGTTATGAAGTGCAGCTTGATCCTTAGAGCTATCCATGTTCATAGCATATTTCTACACATATGATCTCTATTAGCTAAGTTCAAGGCAATGAAATGTCTGTTTGACATGAGAAAGTGTGCTAAGCCAACTAAGAGTGGTGTAATAGGTTGCATCAAGGTCAATCTTCTACAATCTAAAAGTCATGTCTTTTGGAAACCCCCTTCATGAGCTCATGTTTTTGGTGAACCCTTCATGAGCTTATTCTAACGAGTTATGAAGTGAAGTTTGATCCTTAGAGCTATCCATGTTAAAATCATACTTCTACACATATGATCTCTATTAGCTAAGTTCAAGGCAATGAAATGTCTGTTTGACATGAGAAAGTGTGCTAAGCCAACTAAGAGTGGTGTAATAGGTTGCATCAAGGTCAATCTTCTACAATCTAAAAGTCATGTCTTTTGGAAACCCCCTTCATGAGCTCATGTTTTTGGTGAACCCTTCATGAGCTTATTCTAACGAGTTATGAAGTGAAGTTTGATCCTTAGAGCTATCCATGTTCAAATCATACTTCTACACATGTGATCCCTATTCATTAAGTTCAAGGCAATATAATATATGTTTGACATGAGAAAGTTTGCTAAGCCAACTAAGAGTGGTGTAATAGGCTGCATCAAGGTCAATCTTCTGCTAATCTAAAAGCCATGTCTTTTGTGAGCCCTTCATGAGCTTAAATCTTTGGTGAACCCTTCATGAACTTATTCTAACGAGTTATGAAGTGCAGCTTTATCCTTAGAGCTATCCATGTTCATATCATACTTCTACAAATATGATCTCTATTAGCTAAGTTCAATGCAATGAATTGTCAGTTTGACATGAAAAAGTGTGCTAAGCCAACTAAGGGTGGTGTCATAAGTTGCAACAAGGTCAATCTTTTGTTAATTTAGAAGCCATATCTTTTGTGAGCCCTTCATGAGCATATGAATTTGATGAACCCTTTATGAGTTTATTCTAACGAGTTATGAAGTGGAGCTTGTTTCTTAGAGTTGTCCATGTTCGTATCATACTTCTACATATGTGATCCCTATTAGCTAAGTTCATGGCAATGAAATGTCAGTTTGACATAAGAAAGTATGCTAAACCAGCTAAGGGTAATGTAATAGGTTGCAACAAAGACAATCTACTACAATCTAAAAGTCAAGTCTTTTGTGAGCCATTCATGAGCTCATGTTTTTGGTGAACCATGAGCTTATTTTAACGAGTTATGAACTGAAGTTTGATCCTTAGAGCTATCCATGTTCAAATCATACTTCTACACATGTGATCTCTATTAGCTAACTTCAAGGCAATGAAATGTCTGTTTGACATGAGAAAGTGTGCTACGCCAACAAAGGGTGGTGGAATAGGTTGCAACAAGGTCAATCTTCTGTTAATCTAAAAGCTATGTCTTTTGTGAGCCCTTCATTAGCTTAAATCTTTGGTGAACCCTTCATGAACTTATTCTAACGAGTTATGAAGTGCAGCTTGATCCTTAGAGCTTTCCATGTTCATAGCATACTTCTACACATGTGATCTCTATTAGCTAAGTTCAAGGCAATGAAATGTCAATTTGACATGAGAAAGTAAGCTAAGCCAACTAAGGGTGGTGTACTAGGTTGCAACAAGGACAATCTTCTACAATCTAAAAGCCATATCTTTTGTGAGCGGTTCATGAGCATATGAATTTGATGAACCCTTCATGAGCTTATTCTAACGAGTTATTAAGTGATGCTTAATCCTTAGAGCTATCAATGTTCATATCATACTTCTACGAATGTGATCCCTATTAGCTAAGTTCATGGGAATGAAATGTCAGTTTAACATGAGAAAGTGTGCTAAGCCAACTACGGGTGGTGTAATAGGTTGCAACAAGGTCAATCTTCCGTTAAACTAAAAGCCATGTCTTTTGTGAGTGGTTCATGAGCATATGAATTTGATGAACCCTTCATGAGCATATGAATTTGATGAACCCTTCATGAGCTTATTCTAACGAGTTATTAAGTGATGCTTGATCCTTAGAGATATCCATGTTCATATCATACTTCTACGCATGTGATCCCTATTAGCTAAGTTCATGGTAATGAAATGTCAGTTTGACATGAGAAAGTGTGTTAAGCCAACTAAGGGTGATGTAATAGGTTGAAACAAGGTCAATAATCTAAAAGCCATGTCTTTTGTGAGCCCTTCATGAGCTTAAATCTTTGGTGAACCCTTCATTAGCTTATTCTATCGAGTTATGAAGTGCAGATTGATCCTTGAGCTATCCATGTTCTTAGCATACTTCTAGACATGTGATCCCTCTTAGCTAAGTTCATGGCAATGAACTATTAGTTTGACACGAGAAAAGTTTGCTAAGCCAACTAAGGGTGGTGTAATAGGTTGCAACGAGGTCAAGCCTCTGTTAATCTAAAAGCCATGTCTTTTGTGAGCCCTTCATGAGCATATGAATTTGATGAACCCTTCATGAGCTTATTCTAATAAGTTACGAAGTCAAGCTTGATCCTTAGAGCTATCCATGTTCATATCATACTTCTACACATGTGATCTCTATTAGCTAAGTTCCAGGCAATGAAATGTCAGTTTGACATGAGAAATTGGCTAAGCCAACAAAGGGTGGTGTAATAGGTTGCAACAAGGTCAATCTTCTGTTAATCTAAAATCCATGTCTTTTGTGAGCCCTTCATGAGATTAAATCTTTGATGAACCCTTCATGAGCTTATTCTAACGAATTATTAAGTAATGCTTGATCCTTAGAGCTATCTATGTTCATATCATACTTGTACGCATGTGATCCCTATTAGCTAAGTTCATGGCAATGAAATGTCAGTTTGACATGAGAAAGTGTGCTAAGCCAACTTAGGGTGGTGTAATAGGTTGCAACAAGGTCAATCTTTTGTTAATCTACAAGCCATGTCTTTTGTGAGCCCTTTATGAGCTTAAATCTTTGGTGAACCCTTCATGAGCTTATTCTAACGAGTTATTAAGTGATGCTTGATCCTTAGAGTTATCCATGTTCATATCATACTTCTACGCATGTGATTCCTATTAGCTAAGTTCATGGCAATGAAATGTCAGTTTGACATGAGAAAGTGTGCTAAGCAAACTAAGGGTGGTGTAATATATTGCAACAAGGTCAATCATCTGTTAATCTAAAAGCCATGTCTTTTGTGAGCCCTTCATGAGCTTAAATCTTTGGTGAACCCTTCATTAGCTTATTCTATCGAGTTATGCAGTACAACTTGATCCTTAGAGCTATCAATGTTCATAGCATATTTCTACACATGTGATCCCTATTAGCTAAGTTCATGGCAATGAAATGTCAGTTTGACACGAGAAAAGTGTGCTAAGCCAACTAAGGGTGGTATAATAGGTTGCAACAAGGTCAATCCTCTATTAATCTAAAAGCCATGTCTTTTGTGAGCCCTTCATGAGCATATGAATTTTATGAACTCTTCATGAGCTTATTCTAATAAGTTATGAAGTGAAACTTGATCCTTAGAGCTATCCATGTTCATATTATACTTCTACACATGTGATCTCTATTAGCTAAGTTCTAGGCAATGAAATGTCAGTTTGACATGAAAAAGTGGGCTAAGCCAACTAAGCGTGGTGTACTACGTTGCAACAAGGTCAATCTTCTGTTAATCTAAAATTCATGTCTTTTATGAGCCCTTCATGAGCTTAAACCTTTGGTGAACCTTTCATGAGCTTATTATAACGAGTTATGAAGTGCAGCTTGATCCTTAGAGCTTTCCATGTTCATAGCATACTTCTACACATGTGATCTCTATTAGCTAAGTTCAAGGCAATGAAATGTCAGTTTGAAATGAGAATGTGTGGTAAGCCAATTAAGGGTTGCGTAATAGGTTGCACCAAGGTCAATCTTCTGTTAATCTAAAAGCCATGTCTTTTGTGAGCCTATCATGAGCTTAAATCTTTGGGGAACCCTTCATGAGCTTATTCTAACGAGTTATGAAGTACAACTTGATCCTTAGAGCTATCAATGTTCATAGCATATTTCTACACATGTGATCCCTATTAGCTAAGGTCATGGCAATTAAATGTCAATTTCACATGAGAAAGTATGCTAAGCCAACTAAAGGTGGTGTAATAGGTTGCAACAAGGACAATCTTCTACAATCTAAAAGCCATGTCTTTTGTGAGCGGTTCATGAGCATGCGAATTTGATGAACCCTTCATGAGCTTATTCTAACGAGTTATTAAGTGATGCTTAATCCTTAGAGCTATCAATGTTAATATCATACTTCTACGAAGTGATCCCTATTAGCTAAGTTCATGGTAATGAAATGTCAATTTAACATAAGAAAGTGTGCTAAGCCAACTAAGGTTGGTGTAATAGGTTGCAACAAGGTCAATCTTCCGTTAACCTAAAAGCCATGTCTTTTCTGAGTTGTTCATGAGCATATGAATTTGATGAACCCTTCATGAGCTTATTCTAACTAGTTATTAAGTGATGCTTGATCCTTAGAGCTATCCATGTTCATATCATACTTCTACGCATGTGATTCCTATTAGCTAAGTTCATGGCAATGAAATGTTAGTTTAACATGAGAAAGTGTGCTATGCAAACTAAGGGTGGTGTAATATGTTGCAACAAGGTCAATCATCTGTTAATCTAAAAGCCATGTCTTTTGTGAGCCCTTCATGAGCTTAAATCTTTGGTGAACCCTTCATTAGCTTATTCTATCGAGTTATGAAGTGCAGATTGATTCTTAGAGTTTCCATGTTCATAGCATATTTCTACACATGTGATCCCTATTAGCTAAGTTCATGGCAATGAAATATCAGTTTCACATGAGAAAGTGTGCTAAGCAAACTAAGGTTGGTGTAATAGGTTGCAACAAGGTCAATCTTCCGTTAAACTAAAAGCCATGTCTTTTGTGGTGGTTCATGAGCATATGAATTTGATGAACCCTTCATGAACTTATTCTAACGAGTTATTAAGTGATGCTTGATCCTTAGAGCTATCCATGTTCATATAATACTTCTACGCATGTGATCCCTATTAGCTAAGTTCATGGCAATGAAATGTCACTTTGACATGAGAAAGTGTGCTAAGCCAATTAAGGGTGGTGTACTAGGTTGCAACAAGGTCAATCTTCTGTTAATCTAAAAGCTATGTCTTTTATGAGCCCTTCATGAGCTTAAATCTTTGGTGAACCTTTCATGAGCATATTCTAACGAGTTATGAAGTGCAGGTTGATCCTTAGAGCTTTCCATGTTCATAGCATACTTCTACACATGTGATCTCTATTAGCTAATTTCAAGGCAATGAAATGTCAGTTTGACATGAGAAAGTGTGGTAAGCCAACTAAGGGTTGTGTAATACGTTGCAACAAGGTCAATCTTCTGTTAATCTAAAAGCCATGTCTTTTGTGAGCGGTTCATGAGCATGCGGATTTGATGAACCCTTCATGATCTTATTCTAACGAGTTATTAAGTGATGCTTAATCCTTAGAGCTATCAATTTTCATATCATACTTCTACGAATGTGATCCCTATTAGCTAAGTTCATGGTAATGAAATGTCAATTTAACATAAGAAAGTGTGCTAAGCCAACTAAGGTTGGTGTAATAGGTTGCAACAAGGTCAATCTTCTGTTAACCTAAAAGCCATGTCTTTTCTGAGTTGTTCATGAGCATATGAATTTGATGAACCCTTCATGGGCTTATTCTAACGAGTTATTAAGTGATGCTTGATCCTTAGAGCTATCCATGTTCATATCATACTTCTACGCATGTGATTCCTATTAGCTAAGTTCATGGGAATGAAATGTCAGTTTGACATGAGAAAGTGTGCTAAGCAAACTAAGGTTGGTGTAATAGGTTGCAACAAGGTCAATCTTCCGTTAAACTAAAAGCCATGTCTTTTGTGGTGGTTCATGAGCATATGAATTTGATGAACCCTTCATGAACTTATTCTAACGAGTTATTAAGTGATGCTTGATCCTTAGAGCTATCCATGTTCATATAATACTTCTACGCATGTGATCCCTATTAGCTAAGTTCATGGCAATGAAATGTCACTTTGACATGAGAAAGTGTGCTAAGCCAATTAAGGGTGGTGTACTAGGTTGCAACAAGGTCAATCTTCTGTTAATCTAAAAGCCATGTCTTTTGTGAGCCCATCATGAGCTTAAATCTTTGGTGAACCCTTCATGAGCTTATTCTAACGAGTTATGAAGTACCACTTGATCCTTAGAGCTATCACTGTTCATAGCATATTTCTACACATGTGATTCCTATTAGCTAAGGTCATGGCAATGAAATGTCAATTTCACATGAGAAAGTATGCTAAGCCAACTAAAGGTGGTGTAATAGGTTGCAACAAGGACAATCTTCTACAATCTAAAAGCCATGTCTTTTGTGAGCGGTTTATGAGCATGCGACTTTGATGAACCCTTCATGAGCTTATTCTAACGAGTTATTAAGTGATGCTTAATTCTTAGAGCTATCAATGTTCATATCATACTTCTACGAATTTATCCCTATTAGCTAAGTTCATGGTAATGAAATGTCAGTTTAACATGAGAAAGTGTGCTAAGCCAACTAAGGTTGGTGTAATAGGTTGCAACAAGGTCAATCTTTCGTTAACCTAAAAGCCATGTCTTTTCTGAGTTGTTCATGAGCATATGAATTTGATGAACCCTTCATGAGCTTTTTCTAACGAGTTATTAAGTGATGCTTGATCCTTAGAGCTATCCATGTTCATATCATACTTCTACGCATGTGATCCCTATTAGCTAAGTTCATGGCAATGAAATGTCACTTTGACATGAGAAAGTGTGCTAAGCAAACTAAGGGTGGTGTAATATTTTGCAACAAGGTCAATCATCTGTTAATCTAAAAGCCATGTCTTTTGTGAGCCCTTCATGAGCTTAAATCTTTGGTGAACCCTTCATGAGCTTATTCTAACGAGTTATGAAGTAAGAATTGATCCTTAAGCTATCCATGTTCTTAGCATACTTCTAGACATGTGATCCCTCTTAGCTAAGTTCATGGCAATGAAATGTCAGTTTGACACGAGAAAAGTGTGCTAAGCCAACTAAGGGTGGTATAATAGGTTGCAACAAGGTCAATCCTCTATTAATCTAAAAGCCATGTCTTTTGTGAGCCCTTCATGAGCATATGAATTTTATGAACTCTTCATGAGCTTATTCTAATAAGTTATGAAGTGAAACTTGATCCTTAGAGCTATCCATGTTCATATTATACTTCTACACATGTGATCTCTATTAGCTAAGTTCTAGGCAATGAAATGTCAGTTTGACATGAAAAAGTGGGCTAAGCCAACTAAGCGTGGTGTACTACGTTGCAACAAGGTCAATCTTCTGTTAATCTAAAATTCATGTCTTTTATGAGCCCTTCATGAGCTTAAACCTTTGGTGAACCTTTCATGAGCTTATTATAACGAGTTATGAAGTGCAGCTTGATCCTTAGAGCTTTCCATGTTCATAGCATACTTCTACACATGTGATCTCTATTAGCTAAGTTCAAGGCAATGAAATGTCAGTTTGAAATGAGAATGTGTGGTAAGCCAATTAAGGGTTGCGTAATAGGTTGCACCAAGGTCAATCTTCTGTTAATCTAAAAGCCATGTCTTTTGTGAGCCCATCATGAGCTTAAATCTTTGGTGAACCCTTCATGAGCTTATTCTAACGAGTTATGAAGTACAACTTGATCCTTAGAGCTATCAATGTTCATAGCATATTTCTACACATGTGATCCCTATTA
This sequence comes from Lepidium didymum, assembly GCA_963920545.1. NCBI lineage: Eukaryota > Viridiplantae > Streptophyta > Magnoliopsida > Brassicales > Brassicaceae > Lepidium > Lepidium didymum. Next base: position 6,398,956 of record OY986985.1, on the reverse strand, counting down.
GCTAAGGTCATGGCAATTAAATGTCAATTTCACATGAGAAAGTATGCTAAACCAACTAAAGGTGGTGTAATAGGTTGCAACAAGGACAATCTTCTACAATCTAAAAGCCATGTCTTTTGTGAGCGGTTCATGAGCATGCGACTTTGATGAACCCTTCATGAGCATATTCTAACGAGTTATTAAGTGATGCTTAATCCTTAGAGCTATCAATGTTCATATCATACTTCTACGAATGTGATCCCTATTAGCTAAGTTCATGGTAATGAAATGTCAATTTAACATAAGAAAGTGTGCTAAGCCAACTAAGGTTGGTGTAATAGGTTGCAACAAGGTCAATCTTCCGTTAACCTAAAAGCCATGTCTTTTCTGAGTTGTTCATGAACATATGAATTTGATGAACCCTTCATGAGCTTATTCTAACGAGTTATTAAGTGATGCTTGATCCTGAGAGCTATCCATGTTCATATCATACTTCTACGCATGTGATTCCTATTAGCTAAGTTCATGGCAATGAAATGTTAGTTTAACATGAGAAAGTGTGCTATGCAAACTAAGGGTTGTGTAATATGTTGCAACAAGGTCAATCATCTTTTAATCTAAAAGTCATGTCTTTTGTGAACCCTTCATGAGCTTAAATCTTTGGTGAACCCTTCATTAGCTTATTCTATCGAGTTATGAAGTGCAGATTGATTCTTAGAGTTTCCATGTTCATAGCATATTTCTACACATGTGATCCCTATTAGCTAAGTTCATGGCAATGAAATATCAGTTTCACATGAGAAAGTGTGCTCAGCCAACTAAGGTTGGTGTAGAAGGTTGCAACAAGGTCAATCTTCCGTTAAACTAAAAGCCATGTCTTTTGTGAGTGGTTCATGAGCATATGAATTTGATGAACCCTTCATGAGCTTATTCTAACGAGTTATTAAGTGATGCTTGATCCTTAGAGCTATCCATGTTCATATAATACTTCTACGTATGTGATCCCTATTAGCTAAGTTCATGGCAATGAAATGTCACTTTGACATGAGAAAGTGTGCTAAGCCAATTAAGGGTGGTGTACTAGGTTGCAACAAGGTCAATCTTTTGTTAATCTAGAAGCCATGTCTTTTATGAGCCCTTCATGAGCTTAAATCTTTGGTGAACCTTTCATGAGCTTATTCTAACGAGTTATGAAGTGCAGCTTGATCCTTAGAGCTTTCCATGTTCATAGCATACTTCTACACATGTGATCTCTATTAGCTAAGTTCAAGGCAATGAAATGTCAGTTTGACATGAGAAAGTGTGGTAAGCCAACTAAGGGTGGTGTAATAGGTTGCAACAAGGTCAATCTTTTGTTAATCTAAAAGCCATGTCTTTTGTGAGCCCTTCATGAGCTTAAATCTTTGGTGAACCCTTCATGAGCTTATTCTAACGAGTTATGAAGTGCAGCTTGATCCTTAGAGCTATCAATGTTCATAGCATATTTCTACACATGTGATCCCTATTAGCTAAGGTCATGGCAATGAAATGTCAGTTTCACATGAGAAAGTATGCTAAGCCAACTAAAGGTGGTGTAATAGGTTGCAACAAGGACAATCTTCTACAATCTAAAAGCCATGTCTTTTGTAAGCGGTTCATGAGCATGCGAATTTGATGAACCCTTCATGAGCTTATTCTAACGAGTTATTAAGTGATGCTTAATCCTTAGAGCTATCAATGTTCATATCATACTTCTACGAATGTGATCGCTATTAGCTAAGTTCATGGCAATGAAATATCAGTTTAACATGAGAAAGTGTGCTAAGCCAACTAAGGTTGGTGTAATAGGTTGCAACAAGGTCAATCTTCCGTTAACATAAAAGCCATGTCTTTTATGAGTTGTTCATGAGCATATGAATTTGATGAACCTTTCATGAGCTTATTCTAACGAGTTATTCAGTGATGCTTGATCCTTAGAGCTATCCATGTTCATATCATACTTCTACGAATGTGATTCCTATTAGCTAAGTTCATGGCAATGAAATGTCAGTTTGACATGAGAAAGTGTGCTAAGCAAACTAAGGGTGGTGTAATAGGTTGCAACAAGGTCAATCATCTGTTAATCTAAAATCCATGTCTTTTATGAGCCCTTCATGAACTTAATTCTTTGGTGAACCTTTCATGAGCTTATTCTAACGAGTTATGAAGTGCAACTTGATCCTTAGAGCTTTCCATGTTCATAGCATACTTCTACACATGTGATCCCTATTAGGTAAGTTCATGGCAATGAAATGTCAGTTTGACATGAGAAAGTGTGCTAAGCCAACTAAGGGTGGTGTAATAGGTTGCAACAAGGTCAATCTTCTGTTAATCTAAAAGCCATGTTTTTTGTGAGCCCTTCATGAGCTTAAATCTTTGGTGAACTCTTGATGAGCTTATTCTAACGAGTTATGAAGTGCAGCTTGATCCTTAGAGCTATCCATATTCATAGCATATTTCTACTCATGTGATCCCTATTAGCTAAGGTATTGGCAATGAAATGTCAATTTCACATGAGAAAGTATGCTAAACCAACTACGGGTGGTGTAATAGGTTGCAACAAGGACAATCTTCTACAATCTAAAAATCATGTCTTTTGTGAGCGATTCATGAGCATATGAATTTGATAAACCCTTCATGAGCTTATTCTAACGAGTTATGAAGTGAAGTTTTATCCTTAGAGCTATGCATGTTCAAATCAAACTTCTACAAATGTGATCCCTATTAGCTAAGTTCATGGCAATGAAATGTCAGTTTGACATGAGAAAGTGTGCTAAGCCAACTAAGGGTGGTGTAATAGGTTACAACAAGGTCAATCTTCCGTTAAACTAAAAGCCAGGTCTTTTGTGAGCGGTTCATGAGCATACGAATTTGATGAACCCTTCATGAGCATATGAATTTGATGAACCCTTCATGAGCTTATTCTAACGAGTTATTAAGTTATGCTTAATCCTTAGAGCTATCCATGTTCTTATCATAATTCTACGCATGTGATCCCTATTAGCTAAGTTCATGGCAATGAAATGTTAGTTTGAGATGAGAAAGTGTGCTAATCAAACTAAGGGTGGTGTAATAGGTTGCAACAAGGTCAATTTTCTGTTAAACTAAAAGCCATTTCTTTTGTGAGCGGTTCATGAACATATGAATTTGATGAACCCTTCTTGAGTTTATTCTAACGAGTTATGAAGTGAAGCTAGATCCTTAGAGCTAATCATGTTTATATCATAGTTCTACCTATGTGATCTCTATTAGCTAAATTCAAGGCAATAAAATGTCAGTTTGACACGAGAAAGTGTGCTAAGCCAAATAATGGTGGTGTAATAGGTTGCAACAAGGTGAATCTTCTGTTAATCAAAAAGCTATGTCTTTTGTGAGCCCTTCATGAGCTTATGAATTTGATGAACACTTCATGAGCTTATTTTAACGAGTTATGAAGTGAAGCTTGATCCTTAGAGTTGGCCATGTTCATATCATACTTCTACAGATGTTATCTCTATTAGCTAAGTTCAAGATAATGAAATGTCAGTTTGACACGAGAAAGTATGCTAAGCCAACTAAGGGTGGTGTAATAGGTTGCAACAAGGTCAATGTTCTGTTAATCTAAAAGCCATGTCTTTTGTGAGCCCTTTATATGCATATGTCTTTGATGAACCCTTCTTGAGCTTATTCTAACGAGTTATGAAGTGAAGCTAGATCCTTAGAGCTAATCATGTTTATATCATTGTTCTACCTATGTGATCTCTATTAGCTAAATTCAAAGCAATGAAATGTCAGTTTGACACGAGAAAGTGTGCTAAGTCAAATAAGTGTGGTGTAATAGCTTGCAACATGGTGAATCTTCTGTTAATCTAAAACCAATGTCTTTTGTGAGCCTTTCATGAGCTTAAATCGTTGGTGCACCCTTCGTGAGCTTATTCTAATGAGTTATGAAGTGCAGCTTGATCCTTAGAGTTATCCATGTTCTTAGCATATTTCTACACATGTGATCCCTATTAGCTAAGTTCATGGCAATGAAATGTCAGTATGACACGAGAAAGTGTGCTAAGCCAATTAAGGGTGGTATAATAGGTTGTAACAAGGTCAATCTTCTGTTAATCTAAAAGCCAAGTCTTTTGTGAGCCCTTCATGAGCTTAAATCTTTGGTGAACCCTTCATGAGCTTATTCTAACGAGTTATGAAGTGAAGCTTGATCCTTAGAGCTGTCCATGTTCATATCATACTTCAACATATGTGATCTCTATTAGCTAAGTACAAGGCAATGAAATGTCAGTTTAACTAAGGGTGGTGTAATAGGTTGCAACAAGGTCAATCTTCTGTTAATTTAGAAGCCATGTCTTTTGTGAGCCTTTCATGAGCATATGAATTTAATGAACCCTTCATGAGCTTATTCTAATGAGTTATAAAGTGATGTGTGATCCTTAGAGGTATCCATGTTCATATCATACTTCTACACATGTGATCTCTATTAGCTAAGTTCACGGCAATGAAATTTAAGTTTGACATGAGAAAGTGTGCTAAGCCAACCAAGGGTAGTGTAATAGCTTGCAACAAGGTGAATTTTCTGTTAATCAAAAAGACATGTCTTTTGTGAGCCCTTCATGAGCTTAAATCTTTTATGAACCCTTCATGAGCTATGAAGTGGAGCTTGATCCTTAGAGTTATCCATGTTCATATCATACTTCTACACATGTGATCCCTATGCACTAATTTCAAGGCAATATAATATCTGTTCGACATGAGAAAATTTGCTAAGTCAACTAAGAGTGGTGTAATAGGTTGCATTAAGGTCAATCTTCTGCTAATCTAAATGCAATGTTTTTATGAGCCCTTCATGAGCTTATGTTTTTGGTGAACCCTTCATGTGCTTATTCTAACGAGTTATGAAGTGAAATTTGATCCTTATAGCTATCCATGTTCATATCATACTTCTACACATGTGATCTCTATTACCTAAGTTCCAGGCAATGAAATGTCAGTTGGATACGAGAAAGTGTGCTAAGCCAACTATAGGTGGTGTAATGGGTTGCAATAAGGTCAATCTTCTGTTAATCTAAAAGCCATGTCTTTTGTCACCCCTTCATAAGCTTAAATCTTTGGTGAACCCTTCATGAGCTTATTCTTACGAGTTATGAAGTGCAGCTTGATCCTTAGAGTTATCCATGTTCATAGCATACTTCTACACATATTATCCCTCTTAGCTAAGTTCATGGCAATGAAATGTCAGTATGACACGAGAAAGTGTACTAAGCCAACTAAGGGTGGTGTAATAGGTGCAACAAGGTGAATCTTCTGTTAAATCAAAAAGTTATGTCTTTTGTGAGCCCTTCATGAGCTTATGAATTTGATGAACACTTCATGAGCTTATTCTAACGAGTTATGAAGTGAAGCTTGATCCTTAGAGTTGGCCATGTTCATATCATACTTCTACAGATGTTATCTCTATTAGCTAAGTTCAAGATAATGAAATGTCAGTTTGACACGAGAAAGTATGCTAAGCCAACTAAGGGTGGTGTAATAGGTTGCAACAAGGTTAATGTTCTGTTAATCTAAAAGCCATGTCTTTTGTGAGCCCTTTATATGCATATGTCTTTGATGAACCCTTCTTGAGCTTATTCTAACGAGTTATGAAGTGAAGCTAGATCCTTAGAGCTAATCATGTTTATATCATTGTTCTACCTATGTGATCTCTATTAGCTAAATTCAAAGCAATGAAATGTCAGTTTGACACGAGAAAGTGTGCTAAGTCAAATAAGTGTGGTGTAATAGCTTGCAACATGGTGAATCTTCTGTTAATCTAAAACCAATGTCTTTTGTGAGCCTTTCATGAGCTTAAATCGTTGGTGCACCCTTCGTGAGCTTATTCTAATGAGTTATGAAGTGCAGCTTGATCCTTAGAGTTATCCATGTTCTTAGCATATTTCTACACATGTGATCCCTATTAGCTAAGTTCATGGCAATGAAATGTCAGTATGACACGAGAAAGTGTGCTAAGCCAATTAAGGGTGGTATAATAGGTTGTAACAAGGTCAATCTTCTGTTAATCTAAAAGCCAAGTCTTTTGTGAGCCCTTCATGAGCTTAAATCTTTGGTGAACCCTTCATGAGCTTATTCTAACGAGTTATGAAGTGAAGCTTGATCCTTAGAGCTGTCCATGTTCATATCATACTTCAACATATGTGATCTCTATTAGCTAAGTACAAGGCAATGAAATGTCAGTTTAACTAAGGGTGGTGTAATAGGTTGCAACAAGGTCAATCTTCTGTTAATCTAGAAGCCATGTCTTTTGTGAGCCTTTCATGAGCATATGAATTTGATGAACCCTTCATGAGCTTATTCTAATGAGTTATAAAGTGATGTGTGATCCTTAGAGGTATCCATGTTCATATCATACTTCTACACATGTGATCTCTATTAGCTAAGTTCACGGCAATGAAATTTAAGTTTGACATGAGAAAGTGTGCTAAGCCAACCAAGGGTAGTGTAATAGCTTGCAACAAGGTGAATCTTCTGTTAATCAAAAAGACATGTCTTTTGTGAGCCCTTCATGAGCTTAAATCTTTTATGAACCCTTCATGAGCTATGAAGTGGAGCTTGATCCTTAGAGTTATCCATGTTCATATCATACTTCTACACATGTGATCCCTATGCACTAATTTCAAGGCAATATAATATCTGTTCGACATGAGAAAATTTGCTAAGTCAACTAAGAGTGGTGTAATAGGTTGCATTAAGGTCAATCTTCTGCTAATCTAAATGCAATGTTTTTATGAGCCCTTCATGAGCTTATGTTTTTGGTGAACCCTTCATGTGCTTATTCTAACGAGTTATGAAGTGAAATTTGATCCTTATAGCTATCCATGTTCATATCATACTTCTACACATGTGATCTCTATTACCTAAGTTCCAGGCAATGAAATGTCAGTTGGATACGAGAAAGTGTGCTAAGCCAACTATAGGTGGTGTAATGGGTTGCAATAAGGTCAATCTTCTGTTAATCTAAAAGCCATGTCTTTTGTCACCCCTTCATAAGCTTAAATCTTTGGTGAACCCTTCATGAGCTTATTCTTACGAGTTATGAAGTGCAGCTTGATCCTTAGAGTTATCCATGTTCATAGCATACTTCTACACATATTATCCCTCTTAGCTAAGTTCATGGCAATGAAATGTCAGTATGACACGAGAAAGTGTACTAAGCCAACTAAGGGTGGTGTAATAGGTGCAACAAGGTGAATCTTCTGTTAAATCAAAAAGTTATGTCTTTTGTGAGCCCTTCATGAGCTTATGAATTTGATGAACACTTCATGAGCTTATTCTAACGAGTTATGAAGTGAAGCTTGATCCTTAGAGTTGGCCATGTTCATATCATACTTCTACAGATGTTATCTCTATTAGCTAAGTTCAAGATAATGAAATGTCAGTTTGACACGAGAAAGTATGCTAAGCCAACTAAGGGTGGTGTAATAGGTTGCAACAAGGTCAATGTTCTGTTAATCTAAAAGCCATGTCTTTTGTGAGCCCTTTATATGCATATGTCTTTGATGAACCCTTCTTGAGCTTATTCTAACGAGTTATGAAGTGAAGCTAGATCCTTAGAGCTAATCATGTTTATATCATTGTTCTACCTATGTGATCTCTATTAGCTAAATTCAAAGCAATGAAATGTCAGTTTGACACGAGAAAGTGTGCTAAGTCAAATAAGTGTGGTGTAATAGCTTGCAACATGGTGAATCTTCTGTTAATCTAAAACCAATGTCTTTTGTGAGCCTTTCATGAGCTTAAATCGTTGGTGCACCCTTCGTGAGCTTATTCTAATGAGTTATGAAGTGCAGCTTGATCCGTAGAGTTATCCATGTTCTTAGCATATTTCTACACATGTGATCCCTATTAGCTAAGTTCATGGCAATGAAATGTCAGTATGACACGAGAAAGTGTGCTAAGCCAATTAAGGGTGGTATAATAGGTTGTAACAAGGTCAATCTTCTGTTAATCTAAAAGCCAAGTCTTTTGTGAGCCCTTCATGAGCTTAAATCTTTGGTGAACCCTTCATGAGCTTATTCTAACGAGTTATGAAGTGAAGCTTGATCCTTAGAGCTGTCCATGTTCATATCATACTTCAACATATGTGATCTCTATTAGCTAAGTACAAGGCAATGAAATGTCAGTTTAACTAAGGGTGGTGTAATAGGTTGCAACAAGGTCAATCTTCTGTTAATCTAGAAGCCATGTCTTTTGTGAGCCTTTCATGAGCATATGAATTTGATGAACCCTTCATGAGCTTATTCTAATGAGTTATAAAGTGATGTGTGATCCTTAGAGGTATCCATGTTCATATCATACTTCTACACATGTGATCTCTATTAGCTAAGTTCACGGCAATGAAATTTAAGTTTGAAATGAGAAAGTGTGCTAAGCCAACCAAGGGTAGTGTAATAGCTTGCAACAAGGTGAATCTTCTGTTAATCAAAAAGACATGTCTTTTGTGAGCCCTTCATGAGCTTAAATCTTTTATGAACCCTTCATGAGCTATGAAGTGGAGCTTGATCCTTAGAGTTATCCATGTTCATATCATACTTCTACACATGTGATCCCTATGCACTAATTTCAAGGCAATATAATATCTGTTCGACATGAGAAAATTTGCTAAGTCAACTAAGAGTGGTGTAATAGGTTGCATTAAGGTCAATCTTCTGCTAATCTAAATGCAATGTTTTTATGAGCCCTTCATGAGCTTATGTTTTTGGTAAACCCTTCATGTGCTTATTCTAACGAGTTATGAAGTGAAATTTGATCCTTATAGCTATCCATGTTCATATCATACTTCTACACATGTGATCTCTATTACCTAAGTTCCAGGCAATGAAATGTCAGTTGGATACGAGAAAGTGTGCTAAGCCAACTAAAGGTGGTGTAATGGGTTGCAATAAGGTCAATCTTCTGTTAATCTAAAAGCCATGTCTTTTGTGACCCCTTCATGAGCTTAAATCTTTGGTGAACCCTTCATGAGCTTATTCTTACGAGTTATGAAGTGCAGCTTGATCCTTAGAGTTATCCATGTTCATAGCATACTTCTACACATATTATCCCTCTTAGCTAAGTTCATGGCAATGAAATGTCAGTATGACACGAGAAAGTGTGCTAAGCCAACTAAGGGTGGTGTAATAGGTGAAACAAGGTGAATCTTCTGTTAAATCAAAAAGTTATGTCTTTTGTGAGCCCTTCATGAGCTTATGAATTTGATGAACACTTCATGAGCTTATTCTAACGAGTTATGAAGTGAAGCTTGATCCTTAGAGTTGGCCATGTTCATATCATACTTCTACACATATTATCTCTATTAGCTAAGTTCAAGATAATGAAATGTCAGTTTGACACGAGAAAGTATGCTAAGCCAACTAAGGGTGGTGTAATAGGTTGCAACAAGGTCAACGTTCTGTTAATCTAAAAGCCATGTCTTTTGTGAGCCCTTTATATGCATATGTCTTTGATGAACCCTTCTTGAGCTTATTCTAACGAGTTATGAAGTGAAGCTAGATCCTTAGAGCTAATCATGTTTATATCATAGTTCTACCTATGTGATCTCTATTAGCTAAATTCAAAGCAATGAAATGTCAGTTTGACACGAGAAAGTGTGCTAAGCCAAATAAGTGTGGTGTAATAGCTTGCAACATGGTGAATCTTCTGTTAATCTAAAACCAATGTCTTTTGTGAGCCTTTCATGAGCTTAAATCGTTGGTGCACCCTTCGTGAGCTTATTCTAATGAGTTATGAAGTGCAGCTTGATCCTTAGAGCTATCCATGTTCATATCATACTTCTACACATGTGATCTCTATTCACTAAGCTAAAGGCAATATAATATTTGTTTGACATGAGAAAGTTTTCTAAGCTAACTAAGAGTGATGTAATAGGTTGCATCAAGATCAATATTCTGCTAATCTAAATACATTTTTTTTATGAGCCCTTCATGAGCTTATGTTTTTGGTGAACCCTTCATGAGCTTATTCTAACGAGTTACAAAATGCAGCTAGATCCTTAGAGCTATCCATGTTCATATCATAGTTCTATACATGTGATCCCTATTCACTAAGTTTACGGCAATATAATGTCTGTTCGACATGACAAAGTTTGCTAAGCCAGCTAAGAGTGGTGTATTAGGTTGCATCAAGGTCAATCTTCTGCTAACATAAATGCAATGTTTTTATGAGCCCTTCATGAGCTTATGTTTTTGGTCATCTCTACACATGTGATTTCTATTACATAAGTTCCAGGCAATGAAATGTCAGTTTGACACGAGAAAGTATGCTAAGCCAACTAAGGGTGGTGTAATAGGTTGCAACAAGGTCAATGTTCTGTTAATCTAAAAGTCATGTCTTTTGTGAGCCCTTTATAAGCATATGTCTTTGATGAACCCTTCTTGAGCTTATTCTAACGAGTTATGAAGTGAAGCTAGATACTTAGAGCTTATCATGTTTATATCATAGTTCTACCTATGTGATCTCTATTAGCTAAATTCAAGGCAATAAAATGTCAGTTTGACACGAGAAAGTGTGCTAAGCCAAATAAAGGTGGTGTAATAGGTTGCAACAAGGTGAATCTTCTGTTAATCAAAAAGCAATGTCTTTTGTGAGCCCTTCATGAGCATATGAATTTGATGAACCCATCATGAGCTTATTCTAACGAGTTATGAAATGAAGCTTGATCCTTAGAGCTATCCATGTTCATATCATACTTCTACACATGTGATCTCTATTAGCTAAGTTCAAGGCAATAAAATGTCAGTTTGACATGAAAAAGTGTGCTATGCCAGCCAAAGGTGGTGTAATAGGTTGCAACAAGGTCAATTTTCTTTTAATCTAAAAGTGATATGCAATGATTTTACCATGTTTTAGAATCTCATTTAGCTTAGTTTTCATGCATATCCGCAGCATTCTCATCACCATAGCATTATTCTAGACCAAAAACGTACTCGTTGCACTTGCATTGCATGCACACTGCATATGTTTCACTACCAGGCACGTTGGAAGGAAAATGGACCGTCGGAGCTAATGAACATCAAGACAGACGTGGAACCAAATAGGAGAATCACCAGAGGATGGGACAAAAATGGCTAAGTACCAGACATGAACAAACTCGACTGGACCACTCGATCAGCACATGGTCGAGCCATGAAATTCTGAAGGCTGTCATCAGTTACTCGACCCAGCCATTCGATCTGGAGGGTCGAGTCTTACCTTAACGCCACGACGTGCAGAGCCCTACTCGACCCGAGGAAGCCCTGAACAAGGCTCGAGCTGGCCAGAAGCTGAGCGAGTACCCACCACTCGAGCCTGGTGAAGAATGCAAGAAATCGACAACACTCGACCAAGTGACTCGACCCACCCTTGGTCGAGTCACTTGTTCCGCACACTTTTTTTTATTGACTTTCTTCTGTTGACTTAGGTCATTCGCACTTGAGCTATAAATACTCTTTTGGAACCCACACTTTGGGAGAGATCGGATTTTCTAGACAAGTTTCTTTCTGTTTTTGCCTAAGTTTGTATTTTTCCAGAATCTTAAGCTTTAATTTGAATCTTATTGCATTAAGTTTTGATTCCTTTTCTCTTTTCCCATCTACTTAACTTGTTAATCATGATTATGAACGTTGTTTTAGTACTTATGATGCTGAGTGAGTAATCCTCTTAGGGTAAGAGGGGGAATGGGTGGATTAGTGTGAAACTAGGGAATCCAGATTGTTTAAGCTCTTCTCTTTGCTAGATCTCTTTAGATTTGGTGTCCTTAATGCTTGTTGCTAGCTGATCACTAGGAATTTGATGTTTGCATGATCGACCCGGAAGGTGTTCGATCAAATGCTTGACTGAAACCATTATCTGAAATATACTGTCTGTCCCAAGAGATTGGTTGTATGGACAGCATATTGGTTAGAATACAACGTTTCTTTACGCCTACTTGTTCGGATCCCGCTAACGGGAGTTAGGTCCGGTCCAATCCTTGCCGAGTTCATTGACCACGGGAGTGGCAGTGTTACTTTCATTTGTATTACCTAGAAATCACCCTCATTAGGTTGTTAAGCAATTTGGAATCCTCTAGTATAACACTGCTCCTTAACTCAAACCCCCTTGAACCCTTATTTCCGACTATTGAATATCGTTATCATCCTGTTTACTTGTTTCGTTCTATTATCACTTCTGCTGCTGCTATTAGGTTCAGTTATGTGACACTTTGATGAACTGATTATCGAACTTGAATTGATTGAACCGCATAGTTCATGATTGTTAGCAATGCACTTGAGTTGGATTGACACCTATTATACTACATCGACATGATAGTGTTATAGGATTTATTTGATCTGATTGCACAAATGAGTAAAAATCCTTTTATCAAATTGGTGCCGTTGCCAAATTGAGTGTTCGATTGCTACATTCGGGACACTTGCATCTATCAAGATCAAGTCCCCACGTTTCCAGAAAGAACTGACATCTCATTTCTTCTGTTTTTCGTGTCTCTCAGGTACCTCGACCCACATACTCGATCCGAACTGATCGAGTCATCCTCTTCTCAGCCCCAGCTAACCGCCTCGACCAGCCGCCTCGCCCTGTTTCGATCGAGTCAGTCTCCCAACAAGGATCACCACACCACTCGACCAAGGCACTCGACTGGCACCAAGTCGAGCCCTCTGTTATTTCCCCACCGTCGTTCCCACTCGATCTGGTACTCGACCTCCCTTGGGTCGAGTGACCTACCTTGCTTGGAATTCTCGAGTTTATGCAGATAAGATCTAGAGGAAACGACAACCTTATCCACTACAGAGACGATATTGACCTGTTGCCCCGTCAGATACGTGCACAGAGAGCTCGGTCACCGGCTGATCAAGAAGAACACGATGATATGGAGAACCAGAATGCACCACCACCAATGCACGAACCTCACCCACGGAGGCCACGTTATATCGGTTCTAGCGATTCACCCACAACTCACCGTACCCATCATGGCATTGTTCCCCCACCTATACCGAACAATAACTTTGAAATCAAGAGTGGACTCATTGCCATGGTCCAGAACCAGAAATTCCACGGTCTCCCTGTTGAAGATCCGCTTGACCACTTAGACGAATTTGAATGGCTCTGCAGCTTGACAAAGATAAACGGAGTCAGTGAGGACGCATTCAAACTCCGACACACCAATGGGAAAAACACTTACCTCAGGGCTCCATCACATCATGGGCTTAATGCAAACAAGCATTCCTTTCCAAATTCTTCTCCAATTCCTGCACTGCCAAGCTCAGAAACAACATCTCAAGCTTTGCCCAGAAACACTCCGAAACATTTTCCGAAGCTTGGGAACGTTTCAAATCATACCAATCACAGTGCCCTCATCACGGTTTCAGTGATGAGTCTCTCCTCAGCACCCTCTATCGTGGTGTTCTACCCAGAATCTGCATGCTCCTAGACACAGCCAGCAATGGCAACTTTCTCAACAAAGAGGTTGATGACGGATGGGAACTGCTAGAAAACTTAGCAGCTGCGGACGGAAATTATAACGAGGACTATGATCGCACCAACCGCGGTACCAATTCGGTTGAATCAGATACAGTCAGCCGAAAAGAAATCAAAGCCCTCAATGAGAAACTGGATAAGCTTCTACTGGCCACCTCTCAAAAACATATGCATATGGTCTGTGAGAACAACCACGACGCTACCGACGAAGACGGTCAGGTCGAAGAAATCAGCTACATACAGAATCATGGTGGGTACAAGAACTACAACTCCTACAAGCAGAACCCAAACCTCTCATACCGCAGCAACAACGTTGCCAATCCGCAGGATCAAGTCTACCCATCCCAACAGCAACAAAACCTGCCCAAACCATATGCCTCCAAGCCTTCAGTACCACCTGGGTACCAAGCCACTCCACCACCCCCACCACCTGCACCCGCTCCAGACGTGCTTAATATCCTTCAACAGTTACTTCAGGGACAATAATCAAGCGCCAAGGAACTCTCCAAAATGCAAGCTGAACTACACAGCAAGATTGATGCTTCCCACAATGACCTGAACTGTAAATTTGAAACACTAAACGCACGGCTGAAGTATGTTGAGAGTGTACAAGCCTCCTCTTCCACTGTGAAGACATTGGGTCAATTGCCAGGAAAGGCAGTCCAAAACCCGAAAGAGTACACAGCCCAATCCATCACACTGCGGAATGGCACGGAACAACCCTTACATACTGGCTGTATTAATGTCACTGAGGACAGTGACACTCAAATAGGGGAGGATAGCCTACGTGAAACTAAGGCTGAAAAGACTGAAAAAACCATTCCAGCCATTACACTCGAGTCACCAACTCGACCCACACTAGGTCGAGTTCCGCCTTCAACGATGGACAATCCGTCCAAACCAATGGGAGAAAGTGCACTCGAGTCCCCAACTCGACTTGCACATACTCGAGTCCAGTTCCCGGATGTGGAAAATCTGCCCCAATCCTTACCTACAGACATACTCGAGTCTCTTACTCGACCTGCATTGGATCGAGTCACAATTCCTGCTACCCAAATCCCCTTCACACTTATCCCGCAGTACCAGAGGCTTCTTAAAGAAGTCGTCAAAGAGAAGAACCGGGAAACGGAAGGTCTGTTGAGTATAACAGAACATATGAGTATAAGGTCATTGCTCAGATGAAGATATTACAAAAGAAGCTTGAGGATCCTGGTACATTCACACTACCATGCACATTGGGCAGCCTGTCTTTCAGCAATTGCCTCTGCGATCTTGGAGCATCAATCAGTCTAATGCCGCTCTCTGTCGCAAAGCGGTTAGGATTCAACAATTACAAGTCTTGTAATCTCTCCTTGATCCTAGCTGACAGGTCTGTTCGATTGCCATATGGTCTGTTGAAGGATCTGCCTATTAAGATAGGCAATGCAGAAATACCAACAGACTTCATAGTGCTGGACATGGACAAGGAACCGAATGACCCATTGCTTCGCGGCAGACCGTTCTTAGCCTCTGCCGGTGCACTAATTGATGTGAGGAGTGGGACTATCGAGGTGAACCTTGGTGACGCCCTCAAGATGAAATTTGATATCAATAATGCAACAGGAAAACCCACTATCGAAGGCCAAACCTTCTCAATCACAGAGGTGGACCAGTTAGCGGTTGAACTACCTAAACACCCTCAGGGCATGTTGTGTACAAACAAGAAGCCTAGCTATCACCACAACAACGCCCCTGTGTATGAGGAAACGCTTGACGGCCAGAGCCTTGTGGCTATGTTTGATTGTGAGCAAGCTATCACAGGACCTGCTAAGGACATAGGCGCGACACCAACACTGGACTTGGGACTGGACATACTGTTGAAACCGATGGGTTATGCAAGCAGAGCAATGGAATATAAGGTGAAGAGCATCAACTTCCCCAAGCAATTTGCAAAGGTCAAATAATTGCTTCAACCAGAATGGTCAGAACCATTTGGCACTAAGGAAACCACACCTTGCGGAACCACCGCTCTGGCTAGCAAGGAAAGGAATGGCACACCATCTGAGGGAACGCGGTTCCCCTCAGATCCATCCCAGCTCTGATGAGGATGAAGAGTCAAGCTAAATGACTTTAAACAAGCTCACTTGGGAGGAAGTCCCATGCATATCCTTGTATATATACTCTATTGCATGTTTCTGTTTTATTGAACTCTTTTAGCCTATACAACCTTTTTCTTTTATTTTTGTGTGCGTGTAGCTGTTGTGAGTGATTCCAGGACCTTAAAAGTAACATGAGGCAAAAAGACATCACATCTAGCATCAAAGGCCACGGATCAGGACAACATCGGGCCACCTCGATCTCCATACTCGACCAAACAGGTCGAGTTGAAGGCCAGGGTAACCTCGGGGCATCTCACTCGAGCAACCCACTCGATGCAGACACTCGAGTTACAACCAAAACACGCACGACTCGACCTATACAACTCGAGTGGCCAACTCGAGTCGGAAGAAAATGAACCAACGGTCGAGATCAAGCCAACTTTTCAACATGCGGCCAAGATACTCGAGTTACCTAACTCGACTTGGGTAACTCGAGTGGTTAACCCAAGTTAAGCAATTTGTGGCCAGAAATCCAGCTCGAGTCAAAACCTGTGGACATGAAGACTCGAGTTACCTTAACTCGACCTGGGTTACTTTAAATGCCAACTCGAGTTAAGTTTGTGTAGACCAGAATTGAAGAAGCATTTAGTGCACTTTATTGCACTTGGCACCCCACTCTCCATAAAAAAGAGCCATCAACATCAACCCCACCACTCACTCCACATCAACAACACTCCTCTCCTACACTCTACACTCCACTCTCCCTTTGCGAACACACTCTCCAAGCAGCAGAAGTCTCGAGCCATCACTTAAGCTCAAAACCGAGGCCAGGAGGAACTACTCGTCCCATACCAGTCGAGTAGAGGAGTCAAGCTGCATTTTACCCTTACAACTCGACCTACTCAAGCCGAGTCGCTGCTCGAGTCCCAGCTCAAGCTTCCAATTTCCAGACTACGGATACGGCTACTCGACCCCTTACTAGTCGAGCTCGCAACTCGAGTCACCCAAATAAGGTACCCCCTCATTCCTTTTTATTAATTTTTCACACTCATGTCTTCTCTTGCTTCTTGGCGTGCAGACTAGATAAAACTCAGGGCTCGGATGAACAAACAAAATCGAAAGCCTCGTCCCACTCAAGCGGCTCCTCCTGATAGTCCAGAAGATCGACGGAGGAGTACCGTGGCAAAACGGAAGCTGGTCTTACAGCCCGAGAGTGACGAGGAGGAAGCCTCTGCAGATCAAAGCAAAGGAAGCACCGAAGGGACTCTCTTGTCCCAGAACAAACATGCAGAAAAATCAAGCTCCATATCCTTCTCCGATTCTGTTCGAAGTGCTCTTGAAATAGAGCAGAAGGCAAGGGAGCGGAGACTTTCTAGGATGCATGAGGAGGAACAAAGGAGACCCCAGACCCGGGAGGTGGACACAATAAGCAACAAGGGGAAAGGAATCGCTCCCCCGTCTAAAGGCGAGGGAGAAACACCAAAAGTTAGCGATGATGATGCTGGAGATGTAGACCCCGAGATCGAGTATGTGGAGGAAAGTTCACCGGATGTGGGAGATCAGAACGAGGCTGAGCAAGATGATGAAGAAGACTCTGAGAAAGAAGAAAGGGAACAGCCAAGGAAGGGCCCGAGCACTGAATTCTCACTAGCCATGACCAGTCTAATAGAGCTCGGGTATAGCGAGAAAGATGCGTTGATTGCATATGAAGAAAAGCAATGTGAGATAAGGCAGAAGGCGGCTTCAGCCCAATCTAACCCAAAGAGTGCTTGGGAGGCACTGAGTGCAATGGGATTTGAAGGAACCCGCTATCCCCACTGTGAGACGATGGACAGAATGAAGATCACCCGAGACGTTGACCTGTTGTTTGAAGCATGTGGGCTGAGCCACTACATGTCCCTGGTCTCGAAAACATACGAGGAAGAGACACTTCAGTTCCTGGCTACGGTTAACCTCTATGTGTACAACAAAAACGTCAAAGACTTACTGGAGCGTGACGGAGAAGGATACATCACGTTTCAGGTGGACAGGAAGCAATACAAGTGCACCCTGCGAACCATACATAAGCTCTTCAAATTCCCGAAGGGAGCCCCAGACTTCCCGAACATTGACGAAAACGAGGTGGATACGCTCTGGATGATGCTAGGGGGAAAAACAGAATTCAACCCCTCACGTGCAAAAGGCAACTGCGTCCGCAACCCTTGCATCAATTATATGCGGAGAGCTGTAGGAGAGGTCCTCTTCGCAAGGGACTCCACAGCCCCGATCAATCTGGGGGAAATGCACATGCTCGTGACTGCACTTAAAAGAACCATTGGAGAAACACCTAGCGGCGACCAATTGTAGGAGATGACGCGGATTCTGGCATGGCCTACGTACTAGCAAGGCAGTTGATGGAGTACAAGAATCGGGCTGCTATCCAAGCTAAGAGAGGCAAACCGAAGCGGATTAGCATAGGTGGGCCAGTCTACCAAATCATGAAGAAGTGCGGGGTCAAGATCGACAAGACTAGCTAGGTAGAACCCCGCTACATGGACGCCGAGTATTTGAAACGTCAGCACATTGTGGCATGGGGAGAGCACAATGGTAGACTAGTTTACAAATTCACACACCCGCAAGAGCCAAACGCACGCATTCTACTGCCTTGCCCAGAATACACTTCCATCCGGATGGGCAAGAATGCGGACTTCATCCCACCACTACACGCTCTCTTTGACCCAGAAGCACAACCTATCCCCCGGCCAATCCCAGAAGGCATCGAGGAACTCGACCCAGAAGAATATCTATTCGAGGAGTATGATGCACCCAGGCAAGGTGTGGCCATCAAAGAAGCCCACAAACGGATTGGGTTGCTGCAGAAAATGAATAAATGGCTCATTAAAAAAGTGAAGGGCTTGGTCAAGCATAAGGAAGACTGGACCCAGGAAAAGGCAGAACTCAGACGGGAAATGGACGCTTTGAAGGAACGATTCAGCGCGAAATCATCATGACTTCCCGCAGCTTCAGAGAGACGTCACTCCATTTCCATCGAACACACCCTTATCCAGCATCCGGAACCGCAAAGGCACTCGTCTGCTAAGCTAAGGACGTACCAGCGTAGGCCAAGGAAGGCCAAACCAAAGCACTCGACTCCCTCACTCGACCTGCAAAGAGTCGAGTGGCCCCAAGCTCTGCACGAGATGGGCAGCTCGAGTCACCCACTCGACTCGTCGGGACTCGAGCTGTTCCCCGACCTTCTCCAAAATCACGACTCAACCTTCCCACTCGATCCGTCCAGACTCGAGCAGCTTCTCTTGGACGAAGATTTACCCCCCTCGACTGCCCAACTTGACCCGCAACAACCCGTGGGCTCGCTGGACGTTGGTGACTATACACTGGAGAGCATGAATGCCTCCACGTCCAACTTCTTTGGCCTCTAAACGGTACCAAACACCTCCCTTCACTGTAAATACCACTGCATTTTTTTTCCATTTTTGTTGACCCTTATGGATTCCCTTTCAAGCTTTTATACACACAAGGGACTGTGTGATTTAAGTTTGGGGGGGGGGGGGTTCTAAAGGTTACTAATCCCTACTTCCTGTGTTCTTAGTTTTGATTTCCATGCATTGCATACATAATCATTTTAAGCACTGCATAGCACGTAAGGCATAGAAAAAACCAAAAACATCGAAAAGTCCTGTCAAAAATGCATAAAAAGAGTGTCATGTAGCTGCATTCATGTAGTATTGAGTCTAGTACTGCATAGGGGATTATGATGAGTACGCCTTATTGAACTTGTTGATTCTTTGTTCGCTGCATGTTTTCTTGTCCGAAATGTAAAACCGCACCATGTTAGGAAAGTCTAGCATATGCATTCATGCCTAATCGAACCATGCTGAGACCTGACGCTAATCCTTGCTTAAGTGAAAACCGTAATCTTGACTGTTAATTATCGAGTATATGCATCAATTTTTGAAGCTTGTGGATTACACAGAATATTTGGATTTCCTTTACCGTCATGCAATCTATCTTGTTAACCCAAATAGACTCCCACCATGCATTGTACCTTATTTCAAACCATCCATTGCTTGCTGAGTGTTTTGTGAGGTCTGTTTTCGGTTTATCTTGGCATAAAGTGTTAGGTGAGAGCCGACAAGAGCATGACTTCATGTAGATGCTGGTCCACGTTTTTTTGGACCAGATAGGACTAGGTGGTTTCGATTCTGGGTATAGGAATGTCTGGCTCTGTGCGGAAAGGAATGAAAAAGAAAGAAAAAGGCTAAGTAAAGAGTATACATCTAAGGAGAAAGGGGCTGGAAAACGTTTAAAGTGTTCTAGTAAAGGTATTGGGTGGTGAAAAGAAAAAAAAAAGAAAAAAAAAAGGGAAGGGTTCTAAGTAAAGAAAAAGAAGAAAAGGAAATAGGAAGAACCATGTGCTGTAACCGTTTAAATCCCAAACCGCTAGAAGTTACAAAGTTGTGAATCCCTCTCCTTAGAATGGTGAATGGAAAAGCTTGTGAATATGATCTTGGTGGCTAAACAGAGAAATAAGCCTTGAATGAAGAAGGGTAGTCTAGGATCAAATTCTGGGTTTAGATTGATAGGATGAAATCGATGTGGGCATACGGGTAGATGAAGTCATGTTTTTGTATGCATTTATTGGTTCTCACCTTTAGCATTATGCTAAAGCTTATTCCATTTCATTGAGTGATCCATGTGCATTGATTGACCAGTTACTATGAAGAGATCATTCTAATCTCTAGACCTTACTTTTAGCCAAATGAGCTTCTTAAAACTGTTGCATATATTCGATTCACAGTTCTGTGTTTAATGAATGTCAAAAGGATTAGTAGAAGCGAATGCATGTGTAGGTTAAGGCTGAACTTGTGCTGGATTGTGATTAATATGGCTAATGTTTTCAGAGTATGACTTGCTTAGGTATGCATGTTAGAACATTGGAATCAATTGGTTCTGGCTCTGAATCCCCGTCTCCACCTCTGCTCCATCTTAGTCAATTTTGTTTGCTTGAGGGCAAGCAAAATCTAAGTTTGGGGGAGTTGATATGCACTGATTTTACCATGTTTTAGAGTCTCATTTAGCTTAGTTTTCATGCATATCTGCAGCATTCTCATCACCATAGCATCATTCTAGACAAAAAACGTACTCGTTGCACTTGCATTGCATGCACACTGCATATGTTTCACTACCAGGCACGTTGGAAGGAAAATGGACCGCCGAGGGAGCTAATGAACATCAAGACGGACGTGGAACCAAATAGGAGAATCACCAGAGGATGGGACAAAAATGGCTAAGTACCAGACAGGAACAAACTCGACTGGACCACTCGATCAGCACATGGTCGAGCCATGAAATTCTGAAGGCTGTCATCAGTCACTCGACCCAGCCATTCGATCTGGAGGGTCGAGTCTTACCTTAACGCCACGACGTGCAGAGCCCTACTCGACCCGAGGAAGCCCCGAACAAGGCTCGAGCTAGCCAGAAGCTGAGCGAGTACCCACCACTCGAGCTGGAGGCTCGAGTTGCACAGACTCGAGCCTGGTGAAGAATGTAGGAAATCGACACCACTCGACCAAGTGACTCGACCCACCCTTGGTCGAATCACTTGTTCCGCACACTTTTTTTTGTTGACTTTCTTCTGTTGACTTAGGTCATTCGCACTTGAGCTATAAATACTCTTTTGGAACCCACACTTTGGGAGAGATCGGATTTTCTAGACAAGTTTCTTTCTGTATTTGCCTAAGTTTGTATTTTTCCAGAATCTTAAGCTTTAATTTGAATCTTATTGCATTAAGTTTTGATTCCTTTTCTCTTTTCCCATCTACTTAACTTGTTAATCATGATTATGAACGTTGTTTTAGTACTTATGATGCTGAGTGAGTAATCCTCTTAGGGTAAGAGGGGGAATGGGTGGATTAGTGTGAAACTAGGGAATCCAGATTGTTTAAGCTCTTCTCTTTGCTAGATCTCTTTAGATTTGGTGTCCTTAATGCTTGTTGCTAGCTGATCACTAGGAATTTGATGTTTGCATGATCGACCTGGAAGGTGTTCGATCAAATGCTTGACTGAAACCATTATCTGAAATATACTGTCTGTCCCAAGGGATTGGTTGTATGGACAGCATATTGGTTAGAATACAACGTTTCCTTACGCCTGCTTGTTCGGATCCCGCTAACGGGAGTTAGGTCCGGTCCGATCCTTGCCGAGTTCATTGACCACGGGAGTGGCAGTGTTACTTTCATTTGTATTACCTAGAAATCACCCTCATTAGGTTGTTAAGCAATTTGGAATCCTCTAGTATAACACTGCTCCTTAACTCAAACCCCCTTGAACCCTTATTTCCGACTATTGAATATCGTTATCATCCTGTTTACTTGTTTCGTTCTATTATCACTTCTGCTGCTGCTATTAGGTTCAGTTATGTGACACTTTGATGAACTGATTATCGAACTTGAATTGATTGAACCGCATAGTTCATGATTGTTAGCAATGCACTTGAGTTGGATTGACACCTATTATACTACATCGACATGATAGTGTTATAGGATTTATTTGATCTGATTGCACAAATGAGTAAAAATCCTTTTATCAAAAAGCCATGTCTGTTGTTTGCCCTTCATGAGCATATGAATTTGATGAACCCTTCATGAGCTTATTCTAACGAGTTATGAATTGAAGCTTGATCCTTAGAGCTATCCATGTTCATATCATACTTCTACACATGTGATCTCTATTAGCTAAGTTAAAGGCAATGAAATGTTAGTTTGACATGAGAAAGTGTGCTTAGCCAACTAAGAGTGGTGTAATAGGTTGCAACAAGGTCAATCTTCTTTTAACCTAAAAGCCATGTCTTTTGTGAGCTCTTCATGAGCATATGAATTTGATGAACCCATCATGAGCTTATTCTAACGAGTTATGAAGTGAAGCTTGATCCTTAGAGCTATCCATGTTCATATAACACTTCTACAGATGTGATCTCTATTAGCTAAGTTCAAGGCAATGAATTTTTAGTTTGACATGAGAAAGTGTGTTAAGCCAACCAAGGGTGTTGTCATAGGTTGCAACCAGGTCAATCTTTTGTTAATCTAAAATACATGTCTTTTGTGAGCCCTTCATGAGCATATGAATTTTATTAACCTTTCATGAGCTTATTCTAACGAGCTATGAAGTGAAGCTTGATCCTTAGAGTTATCCATGTTCATATCATACTTATACAGATGTTATCCCTATTAGCTAATATCAACGCAATGAAATATCAGTTTGACATTAGAAAGAGTGCTAAGCCAACTAAGGGTGGTGTAATAGGTTGCAACAAGGTCAATCTTATATAATCTAGAAGCCATGTCTTTTGTGAGCCCTTCATAAGCTTATGTCCTTGGTGAACCCTTCATGAGCTTATTCTAATGAGTTATGAAGTGAATCTTGAGCCTTAATGTTATCCTTGTATATATCATAAGTCTACGCATGTGATCTCTAATAGCTAAGTTCAAGGCAATGAAATGTCTGTTCGACATGGGAAAGTGTGTTAAGCCAATTAAGAGTGGTGTAATATGTTGCAACAAGGTCAACCTTCTGTTAATCTAAAAGCTATGTCTTTTCTGAGCCCTTCATGAGCATATGTCTTTGATGAACCCTTCATGAGCTTATTCTAACGAGTCAAAAAGTAAAGCTTGATCCATAGAGCTAATCATGTCTATATCATACTTCTACACATGTGATCTCTATTAGCAAAGTTCACGGCAATGAAATGTCAGCTGGACACGAGAAAGTGTGCTAAGCCAACTAAGGGTGGTGTAATAGCTTGCAACAAGGTCAATCTTCTTTTAATCTAAAAGCCATGTCTTTTGTGAGCCCTTCATAAGCATATGTCTTTGGTAAACCTTTCATGAGCTTATTATAACGAGTTAAGAAGTGAACCTTGATCCTTAGAGCTAATCATGTTTATATCATACTTCTACACATGTGATCTCTATTAGCTAAGTTCAAGGCAACGAAATGTCAGTTTGACACAAGAAAGTGTGCTAGGCCAAATAAAGGTGGTGTAATAGGTTGCCACAAGGACAATCTTCTGTTTATCTAAAAGCAATGTCTTTTGTGATCCCTTCATGAGAATAAATCTTTGGTGAACCCTTTATGAGCTTATTATAACGAGTTATGAAGTGTAGTTTGATCCTTAAAGGTATCCATGTTCATATCATATTTTTACACATGTGATCTCTATTAGCTAAGTTCAAGGCAATGAAATGTTAGTTTGACATGAGAAAGTTTTCTAAGCCAACTAAATGTGGTGTAATAGGTTGCATCAAGGTCAATCTTCTGTTTATCTAAAAGCCATGTCTTTTGTGAGCCCTTCATGAGCTTATGTCTTTGGTGAACACTTCATGAGCTTATTCTAACAAGTTATGAAGTGAATTGTGATCCTTTGAGCTATCCATGTTCATATCATACTTCTACACATGTGATCTCTATTAGCTAAGTTCAAGGCAATGAAATGTTAGTTTGACATGAGAAAGTGTGCTAAGCCAAGCAAGGGTGGTGTAATAGGTTGCAACAAGGTCAATCTTCTGTTAATCTAAAAGTCATGTCTTTTGTGAGCCCTTCATGAGCATATGAATTTGATGAACCCTTCATGAGTTTATTGTAACGAGGTATGAAGTGAAGCTTGATCGTTAGAGTTAATCATGTTTATATTATATTTCTATACATGTGATCTTTATTAGCAAAGCTTAAGGTAATGAAATGTCAGTTTAACACGAGAAAGTGTGCTATGTCAACTAAGGGTGGTGTTGTAATACCCCGGCTGCGATCTAACTAATGGTTAGGAGAAAAGAAACAGAGCGAACAGAGCAAAAATTTGGCTATAAGATAATTTTTTTTCCGGAAAATTATTCGGAAGCGAATAACTTAAAATCAGGGAAGTTTAAGTTGGTCACGGAAACTCCAAAAACGTGATGGAAAATGTTTTGGAATCAAGTGACGGAAAATGACGTGCTCGGGGTTTTGACGTACTCGGAAAAATTGCGGATTTAGAACCGAGACTAAAGCTTAAACCAAAACTTAAGCATGAAGAAAGTGTTGGATGAGTCACATAAAGGACACATGTCACTTAAAGGAGGAGATTAGTAGTAGATTATGTTGCAAATGATGGCTTAATGGAAGGTGAATAAGCTACTTGGTTGACCAGCCATATAAGAGGCTATAAATAGGAGTGGAATGGGAAAGAATTGGAGGGGAGAAGAAAAAAAAACTGAGAAGGAAAAGAGAGAAAAGAAGAGAAAGAAACCGAGAGAGAAAAAGGAAAATTTGAGAGAGGAAGTGGAGCTCATGGAAGAAGGAGAATGAGAGAGAGAGCCATAGCCTAGTTAGAAACTTTCAGAATTTTTGGAGCAAGGAAAGGTGAGTTTTTGGGATTTGCGTGGCTGTAAAAAGGGATTGTGATGTTGTTGTGATGTGTTGTGTTGTTGCCGTGATGTGTTGTGATGTTACCGTGATGTTGTTGTGAAGTTGTGGTGATGTTGTTGTGTTGTTGATGTGTGGCGTATTGGTGGAGTGATGAATTAGTTTTAAATGGTATTGTGATGATGGGTTGGTAGAGATTAATCGCTAATGGTAGGATTGTGGTGGAGGTGGTGTTGGTCGGATTATTAGGATTATGGGTAGTAAGTGTTGATGTGGTGCTTATGTTTGCATAATTGTATACTAAATTATGTAGTTAAATTGATTGTGGTTGTGTGAACGTTAAGGGAACCGTTAGGTTGTGTTAGTCGTGCGGTTAGGTGATTGTCATAGTTAACCACTCAGATGCGTGGGTCATGGGATTGTTTGTCCGTGTGTGATTGTGTTGTGGATATGGTGATTGTGTCCTTGTGATGATTATTGTGGGTGGTGGATGAGAGTTAACATAGAACCCGCAACAGCTAGGTGAGAAAATATGGTTTGCGTGTATGATTATAATGTTGTGTTGGTTCTTGTCGCGAATGTTAATCATTGTATGTGTGTGATAATTGAGTGGTAGTTGCGGATTCAATGGAATTAAGTAATAACCATGGGAATTATAATGATAAAAATTAAAGGGAGGTTGTAAATGAATAAGGGCTATATGATTGTGTTGGTTGATAATAAATATATGTGGTTATGTGATAATTGATTATTGAAATGGTAATGTGTTGGGGTGAAGGGATTGTAGTTACCGAATGATTAGGTAACTAGAAAAAATTATGGAATTGAGATATTAAAGTTATGGTGGAGGTTGTAGCTGGATAATGGTAATGTAAATGGTAAGGGTTGTTTATGTGTTGGTGTGTGTGGGTAAAAGGTTGTATAAGGATATGTGTGTGGTGGTGGTGTGTGGTAATTTATAATTGTTACGTGAATTAATTGGTGTGATGTTATTATGAGGTATGTGATTGTGGCTTCGTACCTTGAGGGTACGTGAAACGTGTGATTGTGGCTTTGTACCAGAAGGGTATGTGAAGCGTGTGTTGTGGCTTTGTACCGGAAGGGTTCGTGAAGCGTATGTTGTGGCTTCGTACCAGAAGGGTACGTGAAGCGTGTGTTGTGGCTTCGTACCAGAAGGGTACGTGAGGCGTGTGTTGTGGCTTCGTACCGGAAGGGTACGTGAGGCGTGTATTATGGCTTTGTACCAGAAGGGTACATGAAGCGTGTGTTATGGCTTCGTACCAGAAGGGTACGTAAAGCGTGTGTTGTGGCTTCGTACCGGAAGGGTACATGAAGCGTATATTGTGGTTTCGTACTGGGTGAAGGTACGTGAAGCGGGTTATGAGGATTGTGATCGTTGTAATTGTGTGTGAAGTATTGTGATTGTACTTTGTATGAAATTGTGTGTTGCGTGAATTATCATGCTTAACATTGCCTAGTTGTGATTCCCAAACTCGCTGAGCAAAGTAGTTGCTCACGTCTCACTTCTCTTTTGCAAGTGACCGTAGTAAGAACCTCTAGGCTGCAAAGGAAAGCATAGGATGTCGGTGTAGATTTCTCCTTTTGCAAATATAAGTAAAGAATGCGTTTTGTAAAGTTGATTTGTAAACGCTTTTGAAAATAATACAAGTGTTTTCATATAAAATGGGTTCGTGTGTGCTTAGCCTTGGTCTAGAGCAAACTAACGGACTAGTGTTTCGGGTTGCAAAGCCTTGAGTCATTAGGACGGGATGTGTGTTCGAGCTTAGGTCAAGGACCGAATGTGTTCGTATCCCTTGGCTCAACGGCTTAGATGCGCATCAATTTGGCGTTCCTGGTCTAGAACGGATCGGGGTGTTACAGGTGTAATAGGTTGCAACAAGGTCAATCTTCTGTTAATCTAAAAATCATGTCTTTTGTGAGCCCTTCATGAGCTTATGTCTTTGGTAAACCCTTCATGAGCTTATTCTAACGAGTTATGAAGTAAAGCTTGATCTTTAGAACTAATCATGTTTATATCATACTTCTACACATGTGATCTCTATTAGCTAAGTTCAAGGCAATGTAATGTCAGTTTGACATGAGAAAGTTTGCTAAGCCAACTAAGAGTGGTGTAATAGGTTGTATCAAGGTCAATCTTCTACTAATCTTAAATTCATGCCTTTTGTGAGCCATTCATGAGCATATGTCTTTGGTGAACCTTTCATGAGCTTATTCGGATGAGTTATGAAGTGAAGTGTGATCCTTAGAGGTATCCATGTTCATATCATATTTTTACACATGTGATCTCTATTAGCTAAGTTCAAGGCAATGTAACGTCAGTTTGACATGAGAAAGTTTGCTAAGCCAACTAAGAGTGGTCTAATAGGTTGCATCAAAGTCAATCTTCTACTAATCTAAATGCAATGTGTTTTGTGAGCCGTTCATGAGCTTATGTTTTTGGTGAACCATTCATGAGCTTATTCTAACGAGTAAAGAAGTGAAGTTTGATCCTTAGAGCTATCCATGTATATGTCGTAATTCTATGCATGTGATTTTTAATAGCTAAGTTCAAGGCAATGAAATGTCAGTTTGACTTGAGAATATGTGCTCAACCAAATAAGGGTGGTGTAATAGGTTCCAACAAGGTCAATTTTCTGTTAATCTAAAAGTTATGTCTTTTTTGAGCCCTTCATGAGGTTGTGTCTTTGGTGAACCCTTCATGAGCTTATTCCAACGAGTTATGAAGTGAAGCTTGATCCTTAGAGCTATCCATGGTCATATTATACTTCTACACATGTGATCTCCATTAGCTAAGTTCAAGGCAATGAAATGTTAGTTTGACACGAGAAAGTGTGCTAAGTCAACTAAGGGTGGTGTAATAGGTTGCAATAAGGTCAATCTTCTGTTAATCTAAAAGTCATGTCATTTGTGAGACCTTCATCAGCTTATGTGTTTAGTGAACCCTTCATCAGCTTATTCTAACGAGTTATGAAGTAAAGGCTGATCCTTAGAGCTAATCATGTTTATATCATACTTCTACACATGTGATCTCTATTAGCTAATTTCAAGGCAATACAATGTCAGTTTGACATGAGAAAGTGTGCTAAGCCAAGTAAGGATGGTGTAATAGATTGCATCAAGGTCAATCTTCTGTTAATCTAAAAGTTATGTCTTTTTTGAGCCCTTCATGAGCTTATATTTTTGGTGAACCCTTCATGAGCTTATTCCAACGAGTTATGAAGTGAAGCTTGATCCTTAGAGCTATCCATGGTCATATTATACTTCTACACATGTGATCTCCATTAGCTAAGTTCAAGGCAATGAAATGTTAGTTTGACACGAGAAAGGGTGTTAAGTCAACTAAGGGTGGTGTAATAGGTTGCAACAAGGTCAATCTTCTGTTAATCTAAAAGTCATGTCATTTGTGAGACTTTCATCAGCTTATGTGTTTGGTGAACCCTTCATGAGCTTATTCTAACGAGTTATGAAGTAATGGTTGATCCTTAGAGCTAATCATGTTTATATCATACTTCTACACATGTGATCTCTATTAGCTAATTTCAAGGCAATAACAATGTCAGTTTGACATGAGAAAGTGTGCTAAGCCAAGTAAGGATGGTGCAATAGATTGCATCAAGGTCAATCTTCTGTTAATCTAAAAGTTATGTCTTTTTTTAGCCCTTCATGAGGTTGTGTCTTTGGTGAACCCTTCATAAGCTTATTTCAACGAGTTATGAAGTGAAGCTTGATCCTTAGAGCTATCCATGGTCATATCATACTTTTACACATGTGATCTCCATTAGCTAAGTTCAAGGCAATGAAATGTTAGTTTGACACGAGAAAGTGTGCTAAGTCAACTAAGGGTGGTGTAATAGGTTGCAACAAGGTCAATCTTCTGTTAATCTAAAAGTCATGTCATTTGTGAGACCTTCATCAGCTTATGTGTTTAGTGAACCCTTCATCAGCTTATTCTAACGAGTTATGAAGTAAAGGCTGATCCTTAGAGCTAATCATGTTTATATCATACTTCTACACATGTGATCTCTATTAGCTAATTTCAAGGCAATACAATGTCAGTTTGACATGAGAAAGTGTGCTAAGCCAAGTAAGGGTGGTGTAATAGATTGCATCAAGGTCAATCTTCTGCTAATCTAAAAGTCATGTCTTTTGTGAGTTCTTCATGAGCTTATGTCTTTGGTGAACCCTTCATGAGCTTATTCTAACGAGTTATGAAGTGAAACTTGATCCTTTGAGCTATTCATGTTCATATAACACTTCTACAGATGTGATCTCTATTAGCTAAGTTCAAGGCAATGAATTTTTAGTTTGACATGAGAAAGTGTGTTAAGCCAACCAAGGGTGGTGTAATAGGTTGCAATAAGGTCAATCTTTTGTTAATCTAAAAGTCATGTCTTTTGTGAGCCCTTCATGAGCTTATGTCTTTGGTGAACCTTTCATTAGCTTATTCTAACGAGTTATGAAGTGAAGCTTGATCCTTAGAGCTAACCATGTTCATATCATACTTCTACACATGTGATCCCAATTAGCTAAGTTCAAGGCAATGTAACGTCAGTTTGACATGAGAAATTTTGCTAAGCCAACTAAGAGTGGTGTAATAGGTTGCATCAAGGTCAATTTTCAGCTAATCTAAATGCAATGTGTTTTGTGAGCCCTTCATGAGCTTATATTTTTGGTGAACCCTTCATGAGCTTATTCTAACGAGTAATGAAGTGAAGTTTGATCCTTAGAGTTATCCATGTATATGTCATAATTCTATGCATGTGATCTTTAATAGCTAAGTTCAAGACAATGAAATGTCAGTTTGACTTGAGAATATGTGCTCAGCCAAATAAGGGTGGTGTAATAGGTTCCAACAAGGTCAATTTTCTGTTAATCTAAAAGTTATGTCTTTTGTGAGCCCTTCATGAGCTTGTGTCTTTGGTGAACCCTTCATGAGCTTATTCCAACGAATTATGAAGTGAAGCTTGATCCTTAGAGCTATCCATGTTCATATCATACTTCTACACATGTGATCCCTATTAGCTAAGTTTAAGGCAATGGAAATTAAGCAGCGGAAAGATGAGAAGTTGATGAGTGTGATGGTGAGTTTTGAGCTTAATCCAACGAACGAGTGAGGGTAAACGAGTTTGAAGATGGAGTCGCGTTTTCTGGTGATTTTGGTGAAGAACAATGGATTGAATCGAACTACTAAGAGATGAGAGTCTCTTAGTCTTCTATCTCAAGAACTCTCTGGATATTACACACCAAAGGGTTTTCGAGTTTGATCAAATAAAGGAAAAGCTTTTGTAGAAAAATGTTTGATAAAAATGATCAAACAATCTTGAGGAATACATATAGGAACTACTAGGGTTTTAGGAGCCACGAAATTAAGGCCTAAACACATGACAAGGCCCAAATCAACATACTTAATAAACTTGACAACATAATCCAATCGTCTATAAGAAATCGGCCCAACTCTCTTCTTTGGTGGATTCCTCCTTTGATATTACTTGAGCATGTTGCCTAAGGGGTTGTAAGGAATGAGTGTATGCAACTTACTTCATTAAAAACCTTATCTAGAAAACCCAAGTTGGGACAAAACTAGACCAAGGGAAAAAGAGTATAAGAGCATACACCTCCCTTAGGCAGCCCTTAGCTAGCTTGAATCACAACCAATGTAGTTGGATTAGCTATAGAGCTAAGGTTGCTTTCAACCTGATTGAGCATTGTGCTAACAGCTTGTTGAATTCGCCTGGATTATATCTTGTAATGAATCCTTCGAGAAATCCAATGCTCCTTGCAGCTTCTCTGGTCCAAACTCCTCTTCAACTCGTATTTCTAGGCTTGTTGAGGTGCCATTCGACATGTTACTCGAGTTTGATGGTTGAGCTATGTCCATGACCACATTAGCTACAAGCTCCATGTTCTTAGTGTTGTCCATTCTTATATCACTCTTCTTATCATCAACCTTGAACACACCCTTATTCGCTGAGACAAGTATCTATTTTCTTTTAAAGATACCAACTGAACCTTGCTCCTTTTGCAAACGAGAACACACCTCGTCTAAGCTTGGAAGCTTGTCGGATATAAGGATATGCTTGATGAGCTTGTTGTAAGTTGGATCCAAGCTTTGGAGCAGAGCAAAGACATAATCTGGTTCACGCCTTTCACTCAGCACATTTGGGTCAATGGCACTTGGTCTCAACATCTCAAGCTCAGCTAACAAAGATCTATCCATCTTGACGAAGATAGTTAAGAGCTTTTTGTACCTCAGAGACCCTAGTATAGTTTGGGACATTACCAAACACCCCCTTGAAAGTATCCCATAGTTCTTTGGTTGTCTCACAATATGAGTAAGCTTAGAGAATGGACATATCAAGGGACAATTGGATGATTGCAAGAGCAGTTTGATCCTCCTCGAACCATTTTTGAGCTTGAGATTGAGTTTGAGTTACCTCCTTTCCATCCTTTTGAGTTGTCGTGAGAGCTTGCTCATCTTCAATGTGCTTTCACAGATCCCTACAACATTATTCTTGACCAGAGAAGGTAGTTCTCTCCTATGAGAGTTATGGGAATCACCATAGACTTAGTGTTCTCCATTTCAAATTAGTAACAAAATAAGACGAGATTTTGAGAAGATTGAAAAGAAAGATGAGAACTTTAGAACCAAAGTGAGAGAAAGAAGAATTTTAAGCTGAAGAGAAAAGGAGAATAAATGAAATCAGATCTTATGCTCTAATACCAGGTGAGATTTATGATGAAAAATGATTTAGATAGAGAGAAGAAGAGATTGAACAAGCAAAGAAAGCTATTGAGAGCACAACAATGGTGGATGCTTCGTTAGGAAGAAGAAGAAAAAAATTATAGAAAATGTAAAACTCAAAAAATGAACATTTCATTTGCATGCTTTTTCATGTAGCTTTATCTATTTTAGTGGAGAAAGTGAGCATCGGTTTTATCAGAATGAAATTTGGCGACGGAGTTTCCTTCGCCGTCGTCCCCATTGTGTATTAAAGAGAAGATTATAAGCGGACTAAGCATGACACCGTTTTCTC
The DNA here is from genome assembly GCA_963920545.1 of Lepidium didymum. NCBI lineage: Eukaryota > Viridiplantae > Streptophyta > Magnoliopsida > Brassicales > Brassicaceae > Lepidium > Lepidium didymum. Next base: position 6,366,939 of record OY986985.1, on the reverse strand, counting down.
TAAGTGGCAGGTCCTCTTTCTCTTTTCCGATTTGTGTCTGTTGAGATCAATGTTTCTGGCTTCTTTTGGGATTTTGCTCGATCTTGTGATTTCTCTTAAACCCTTTTGAGGATCCTTTGTTTTCAGTTGAAAAGATTGAACTGATCTTTGGTATCCTCGAATTCGGTGCAAATATCTCATTTTTAATTTTCTAATGTGTCTCATTAGTCTCGCGGGTTTCTCAGATGCTTGATATAAGTTAAGCACCTCTCAATTTGCATTAAAATTTGTCGAATTTCCTGATCAATTTGCTTTTGCGGAAATCATTTTCAAAATATGAGGAATTTGGCAGGATAATAAGTCTTCCAATTCTCTAATTCTTGTTGAAATTTGTTGTCATCCTTACACCTAATTAGCTTCATTCTGTCTCATTGCTATACATTGCCACTTGAAGTGAGTTTGATCTTAGCCTTATCTCTTATGCACATTATTGAATCTGAGGTCTGAAAAATAGATTCATCTAAGTCACTTATTGTATGTTGTTTGATCTCTAACTTATATTGCAACACAAGTTCTTATAGGATCTAACGATTGGGAGGATTTCAATAATGGAAAAGATGGTGTAGGTAGATACAGAGTCCAGAACTTGCCCCATAAATCTTTCACGGGTCTCTATGAGCTCGGTGTAGCAGTCATTGGTCAAGATAAATGCAGAAAGCTTGAATCTGACGATGTTATTGCTGCATATCTAGGACAAGTTGAAAATGTTAGATCTAGACTCCAGCGTTATGGAAGATCTGGTGCTCATTTGCACAATGTCAACAACCTTAACAATTGTGAAACCATTGAATCTCCAGATAAGAAAGTTGTAACCTCGGGTTTATTTGAAGATATATTCTCGAAAGGAGGCACCATTTTATATCGATGGGCACCGGTACCTCTATTGTCTAATATTTGCTCTTGACTTCAACTAAGCTTACAACTTTGATTTAATTCATTTGATTATTTCTCTACTTCGCTATGGTTTTATCAGATGGGATCTAAGAGGGTGGCTGAAGCAACAGAAAGAATGCTTTTAAGTACATTTGACTATGTTTGGAACAAAGGCAGTAATGGGGACCGACGCCAGCTGATTTACTTAAGAAGCTTGGTGATCTTAAGTTTATGAGCAAGAGAAAGTCCAGGATTTCTCCATTGCATATTCCTTTTCTTCGGAAACAAGTTGGTATCAGAATCAAAGGAGAGAAACATGTGCTTAAAGAAGAGAAAAAGCTAAGCAATTATGTTGATGAAGAGAAGAGAAATAATTTCCTCACTATAATACTCAAACTCACCCGGTCTAGACCTCAACCAGTTTCAGACATACTTGAAAATGGTGGTTGTTGTTATAGAAGTCTAGTGAAAGGAAGAAAGAGATGCATAAAGCATAAAGGACAAAGAATTTGCCTTGTTTCACCCGAAAAACATACACCACAACCCGAAATTCTCACCGAACAAGATCACAATCACATAGACTCTGATGTAATGTAAGGATTACTTTTACCTGACATGGAACCGTGCAATAAAAGACATGTTCTAGGAAGAAAACGATGTGAAGATCATAAAGGCATGAGGATCAATGCTTTTCTCTTTCTTCTTAACCGGAAAGATCGTGAGAAAACCGTCGAAGAAGAGAAACTTAAACATGAATTGCATACTAAAATAAATGATGAAGAAGCAATGACTCACTTATGTGAAACTACAACAAAGAAGGGCTTACCTTGCATAAGAAGTTCTCCTAAAGGAAGCAAAAGGTCTTAGCAACATAAAGACAAAACTTCCAAAGATAGCTCGCCGGAAAATGTTCATCTGGTGGCTGGAAAACAACTTGCATGTGGTGTGAAATTGTGTAATGGATTATTCTGTGAAAGATCTTCGGTAAAGGGATGTAAGCAGTCACGTAAGAGGTGTAAAGAGCATAGGAGAATGAGAAACACTTAACGAGAACTGTTTGTACAAAACTAGTTTGGTTTGCCGAAGTAATCTTGTATACTGGATTACTCAATTCACTTTTTGTACAATTTAAACCAGTGATGTGTTTTTTTTTATTTGAGGTCAAAGTGACAGGTTCTCTTCAGCAGCAAAAAATAATTATAAGAACTGTCGGCAAAATCACCAACGTCGGTTTCAACAAGGATGAATCTAATCTAACGGTAATCAGTAAAGTTAGAGTACTGACGGCTCTAATTTGTTTTCCAAATATCAAGTTAAATACACGCCACGTGGACTATCATTATCTTTAATTTATGGATTAGAAAAATTCTAGATGACAAAATTAAAACGTTTTGAAGACAGAAAATTTACAGGTAGGGAAAAAAATCGAATTTTGTCGCCATTGTAAAGATGCCACCAGCCAAAGAACTCCGACAGAAATCTCCGTCTAAGGAAAACAGTATTTTGATACTCAATCTACTGAAATAGCAGCTGCAGCGGCGTTTTCTGCGGCTGCTGTAGATGCGGAGGCTGCCGGGTTATGGACACAGATAAAGGTGGAAGCTCGCCGTGACTCTAAGGCAAAGTCGGCATTAGCTAGCTATCTATACACGATGATTCTTTCACATTCGTCTCTCGAGCGATCAATTTCATTTCATCTAGGAAACAAGCTTTGTTCCTCAACGTTGCTTTCCACGCTTCTGTACGATCTGTTTTTAAACACTTCCATCTCCAATCCTTCTCTTTTTAACGCCACCGTCGCAGATCTGCATGCTGCTTGTGTTCGTGATCCGGCTTGTATCTCGTTCTCTCATTGCCTCCTCAACTACAAAGGCTTCCTAGCTATTCAGGTGAATCTTCATAGTTTTGATTATGCTTTAGAAAATTTTCGTTAGTTAACTAGAAATTGTTTCGTTGATTTTGATTTCCAATCAAGTAATTTGGCAATCATGTGATATGTTTTCTAGAATTCCTCTCAATTAACAAAGATTGTTTTGAAGTTAATTTGATTCCACATTCTAATGAATCCACGATTCCGCATCTTGCGATTTGATTTATGAACATTATCAATTAACTTGATTCTTCAATCAGGTGAATTTGCATCATTAACTTAGTTTACGAGATTTTCCCTACTAATTGAAATTTTGTTTTGTTAATTTTAAATTTTCAATCATGCAATTTGTTTTGAAGAATCTCTCCACTTTTATTCCACAATTTTATATCTTGCGATGTGATCTGTGAATACATATTTTGTTTATATAATATTACTATTTTGTTATTAAATTAATCAGGCGCATCGTATATCGCACAAGTTATGGATGCAATCACATAAGCCATTAGCTTTAGCTCTTCACTCAAGAATTTTCGACGTATTCGCTGTCGATATACATCCAGCAGCGAAGATCCGAAAAGGAATACTTCTTGCCACGCAACCGGAGTGGTAATCGGAGAAACAGGTTTAATTGGTAACAACGTTTCAATCCTCCAGCATGTGACACTCGGTGAAACAGGTAAAGCTTGTGGAGACAGATATCCTAAGATCGGTGACGGCTGTTTGATCGGAGCTGGAGCGACTATTCTTGGAAACGTGAAGATTGGTGCAGGAGCTAAAGTAGGTGCTGGTTCTGTTGTCTCATCGACGTGCCACTGCGAACTATGGCTGTTGGCAATCCGGCGAGACTGGTCGGAGGAAAAGAGAAGCCAACGATTCATGACGAGGAATGTCCCGGAGAATCAATGGATCATACCTCCTTTATCTCTGAATGGTCAAATTACACCATATAGAGTTTCTGTGTGTATTGAAAACCAAAACCTTTTCCGTAGATACGAGGTTATTGTCGGGGTAACGACTGAAACACTCTTATTTGAAGATAAATGTATACTCTCCTCTTATATTGCTCATTTACTTAAATCTATTGGTAAAAGAAAATTAGGTATTTTACTTTGTTGTTCTTAATAGTTGAAAATAGTTACAAGATCCAATATATAGTATCCGCCCGAACCCGTGATCCCATAATAAAGGATCCGACAAGTGTTGGTTCACTTGATTAAAACCGAAAATTTGAATTGAACCGAAATTGAAATAACCAAGCAGTAAAATTTCCCCCAAATTAACCCTAATTCTCTCCCAATTCATCGGTTATCTATCTCATTTTCCCAATTTCATCGAACCTTTTCACCTTCCCTCTCCCTTCTCTCTGCGATCTTCACCGGTCGAACTCTTCACCGAAAATCTTTCCCTTTTTCCTCTCATTCATCCTCTTCTACTGTTGTTTAAACTGGGTACTCGAGGAGGAATGACTTGGATAAAAAATACGGCGCAAAATCAGGGAAGCGGAGGTGTCGCTAGCTTTATGGCTTCTTTCTTCCCTCAGGTGGAATCTGATGTGGAAACTTTGGTGGAACTTGCAGCGGAACCATCAGTGCAACATGCGGTGATTTCTTCGATTGAAAACTCGACTAGAAATTGGATTGAAGACTCACTAGAACCTGCGGTGGAACATGCAGTGGAACCTGGGGTGGAACATGTGGTGGAACATGCGGTGGAAAACGCGGCCGAAACTCTGATTGAAGACTCAGTCAAACCTCCGGTGGAACATCCAGAAAGTGTAGAAGAAGAGGCTGACTTGATAGAGCAAGGAAGCAAAGAAGATGAGTCAAAAGGTGATGATTCAGAAGACGATGAGTCAGAAGAATCTTCAGAAACAGTAAGTAGTTTCACTTTTGAATGTTAAATAGTTGAACAAGTTGCACTTTTCAGAACAAATTTATGTGGTTTTCAAATCTACCCTTCCATTTTTGTGATTATCGAATCTTTCCTTTTGAATTCATTTGCGTGGTGATTTAAAGGATCCGATTGTATCTAGGTATGTGATTGTTGGATTAGTTAGTATATTACAACCATTGTAAAATAAAAAATTGATTAGTTAGTTTATTATATCCATTGTAAATGAAAAATGGTTATGTGTTTGTTGAAAGTGTTGTGTTTCTTATAGAAATTGGTCTGTGATTATTATTTCAAACATTTGTAGTGATTAAATTGTTTCTTAACTATTAATTATGTGATTTGGATAGCTTAATACGTGTATATGTTTCTTATAGTATTTGTTGATTAAATTGTCTCTTAAGTATTGATTATGTGATTTGGATAGCTTAAAACGTGTATATGTTTCTTATAGTATTTGTTGATTAAATTGCCTTTTAACTATTGATTTTGTGATTTGGATAGCTTAAAACGTGTATACGTTTCTTATAGTATTTTCCTCATTTGTTCTGTGTTTCTTATATTGATTCTGAGTTATGGTTTTTTATTTGAGGAATCGAATGAGGGAGGAAGTGGAGTGTGCCCACCTTTGAGCATGTATCTTCCAACAGCCGAGTACACCAAGATAATTAAGATTGCCATAAGGTGCTATATAACACAAACAGTGGAAAACTTAGAGAAAATGCTAGAACCACCAGAGAAGCAATGGTTCTATGATCATCCGCAATTTGGTCATTTCTTCCACATGCCACGAGATGTGTTTCACAAGACGATGGGAATGTGGATGCTACTTGTCCACATGGCTTATACCGAGAAGACAAAGGAGTTGTGGCTTATAGTCAATGGCGTACCTATCTAGTACTCACTGATGGAGCATGCCTTGCTATCAGGTCTGCATTGCCATAAGTATCCGAATAACTATGAGGGGATGGGGAATCTCAATTTTGCTCTGAAACATTTCAAGAAGGCCAAAGTGACACAAGAGGCTGTGGAGAAGAAGTTTATGTCAATGCATACCTACTCAAGGGATAGGTTAAAGATGGTTGTTCTTATTTTCTGACGTCGGTTATCAAAAGAAGTGGAAAGAGACGGCCTCAAGCAACATCAGTTGACAAGTTTTTAAGGAGGATTGTCAGTAATCTTGATTACTGTGTCATTCCTATGTGGCAAATACTCTTTCTTTGACAATCTGAAGGAGGTTAAGATGATTTTTGGTATATTTAGGGAAGGTATTGCCAACCCGAATCTCAGCTTTCCAAGTTTTGTTGTTCCCTTAGAGGTATGCTTTTATTTTTGTGGTAAATTTTTTTTTGTAGTTATTGTACTCATAACTGATGAAGGGTTTCCGGGATGAAGTTAAAGATGCCATATACATTCTTAAGAAAAGTTGCATCCACACAAAACACTTTACTCATTTCCTTAAACCCCTCGATACAAGCTCCCAACGCGATGAATAAATACTTGAACCGGTTTTCTTCATCCAAATGCAACTTCGTCACGGTACCAATATTCATCTTTTCCAAAACATACAAATACAAAGACAACCTCCTATAACTTTCTTCCAGACTTCCACGCATAGCACATGCAGCTTTGTTTTTTCCTCTCATAGTGGTTATGTACGACACTTTCACTCTGACCTTTCCTTGCACAATGCCTACTAGAGATCTAGCAAATGAAGTATCTAATTGCCTAGGAAAATCCACTTTCACAACCTCACCAATCATATCAGTGGATCCTCTCCTTTTAACATTTGATGTGCTCGCTGACACTCGAGAGCTAGAATGCATCTTATGATATACTTTACTTGACCAATTACCATCGCTTCCTTTTGGTCGTGATAGTCGTAAGTACCAGTTACAACCTTGCTGACATTGCCGACATCTTTCACTCGTTATTTGCACCTAAATTCTTGGCCTAAATCCAGCCCTATACCATCATCCCAATTATCTACAAACAGAGTTCCTATCACATGGCAATTCAGTAAGCTCATGTCCACGTCGCCATTCACTTCTACCAATTCCTCTATTCCAATATTCTCATCACCACCTACAATCTCCAACGGATTCTCATTTTCTTCCTCGTATATTGTAATGGCATTGTAATCTCTAGCATTTGAAACCATCTCACCATCATAATAATTTATACCAAATAAACTCTCTTATATTTTTCTCACATAACTTCTCCACTTCCACATGCAAAATACTTCTCAAATGACCCACATTCATGCTACATAAATAACTCTCAACATCCTCATCGTCCATAATATATGATTATTTATTCGCTTCAACTACCAACGGGATGTAACTCATCTTTATATTCGCCCCATTATCCACACCAATCTTCTTCCTTACTTTTTCCTCTAATATCGAGTATGTTATATCCTCTATTGAAAATGTCTTCATTGTTATAGCAAAATACTTGGCACCCTTATAATCCCATCGATACCCATCATTGGTTTCAACATAAGACCCACCAGTATTCATATGAATCACCATTTTAATCATTATGTCTACAAGCTAAAAATAAAATATAAAGACTGTTATTGTACTTTTGTTATTTTAACTAGTTGTACATTTGTACATTCAATATTGAAATCAATACTACGTAAATCAGAATTTCCCAATCCCTAATAAAGTTGATATCTTGTCTGCTCCTCAGTCACTAAATTTATGTTGATCATGTCTTCAACTGAAGATTTACCACGGTAACCTTCATGACTTCAAACCATTGAATCTCAATTTGTGAAAACTCTCTTTGATGGTCAAACTCGAATCAAAAAAGTATACTGAAAATGAAATTTATTACTTGAATCTGTAGCGTCCATCACAAATCAATTGTTACAACGTCACAAACAGCATAATAATTGTATATATATATATATGTATGTGTGTGTGTGTGTATAAAAAATGAAATAATGAACAATATTTGTGGCTTCTGGACAAAAGGGTCTTGTGTTGGCTCACTAGGCTCACTACAAAAGAATGTGTTATATCAGGATGGCTTGGAATTATTTTTCTTCTTTCTTCTTAGTCTTCCTCTTCTCGTATCTCCCTAGTGATATTGTTCTATATCTAAAAAAGTCCTAAGATTTCTCCTCAGTAAAATTAAAACTAGTGAATCAGCAGGTACACACTTAAGCTGTCGAAGCTCAGGTTTTGATAGGCTTAAGCTTTAATCTCATGCTTTCAGGAGAGAGAAGCTTAGGTGAAATACAAGAAGGGCTTAGAGGACTTCTAGGGCTCTCCGAGAAATAAAATGGCCTATATAATCCATAACCCATTAAGAAATATTCCATTGGGATCACCATTGCTTGTGGTTGCTCCTCTGTTACCATTGAACCACAAGCCTGAACCTGAAAATATTTTCAAGAAAAAATCTATTAGAAAACCAAAGTGTTTTGAGATGTACAAAGAAAAAAGGATGAGTATTTGTTTCCTCAAACCTCAACTAAAGCACAGTATCCTCTATCCAAATTTGCTGCCATATGAACAGCTTCTGAGTAGAAAGGAGATTGATCTCCGATGAAGGTAAGTGTCTTGCATTTTAGTTTCTTCAATCCACTTGAAATGTCCACTCTTCTGAAAGGGAAAATGTTTGGTTTGCATAAAGTTAAGAAAGACATATTTTGGCATCATGAATAGAATGAACCTGCTTAAGTAAGGGATTTCAAGGTGTTTGTTTTGTTACCTATCGATAGCATCAAGAAACTGCATAACGTTTACGCTTTGCCTCTCATCAAGCAATTGAGATAATTGTGCAAAGTGTCAATCGTTGTCCATTTATATAGGAAAATCTATTTATTGACAAAACATAATAAACGAAAGTTAAACACTGACTCTTCTGCATGCTTGTGCGATATCTGATTCTGGAATCTCAATATTACCACGGACTTCCTGTTCCAAGTAGAAGCGAGTTTGCAACCAGTTTAAATAAGAAAAGTGGAAATGCAACAAATGTAGAGAGGAATGGTGATTGTGCTGAACACACCTTACTAAAATATCTCTGAAGCAAAAATTCCTTTCCTACTCCACACATTCCGTAGTAATATAACAAGTTTGAGATAACCTTGTTGTAAAACCATTCAGACCAAGATGGCGGCTTGCATAATGGTGAGACAAGAATCAAACCAGAAACTTGTTCTCTATGTTTCATCTAAAAAGTTTAAAAGCATAGAGCAGAAGATAAACATAATGTTTGCCTAAGGAAATGGATTGTGAGAAGAGAAAAATAAATAGGAACATACCGCAAATAAGGTGAAGATATAAGCACCTGCAGTCACTCCCATACACATCACAACGCCAAGGCTAAACAAAAGCTCATACATTGTTAGTTGCAACATTTTCATTACAAAACAAAGAAAGCATGTAATGAATGAACATTCAATAAGTAAGAAATAGGGGCTTCATTCGTTACCCAAAATAATTGAGAATTTCAAGGATCTGATCTGCTAAGTCTTCAGCAAAAGGGGCTGAATCACTGGGACAAATCGGAGCAACTCCCAACTGCAAGAACTCTTCGTGAAAATGAAGAGATCATGTAAGTAATTGTGTTAAACAAAGCAGCAAGGTAGTTAAAAGAGAAACTAAAATATGGACCTCATGCCCAGATGGACTGATATGATAAATGCAGAAGTTATGTAAGCAGGAAGGAAGCTGCTTCAGGGCAGAAGAACAATACTTGGAAGCATGACATATCTGAAGAAAAAGCAACCAAAACATAAAGATACTTAGCAAAACAGACCAAGGATCATGTGTTAGCTGTACATTTTAGTGTCTCTAGAGATTTTTCTACTTACGATTAAGGGCCAAATCAGGATAAGTAATCAACGTTGGCTTTTCTCGGTCTTCATAGACAATGACAGACACAACACCACACGCAGTTTTGACATGATGCTCCTGAAAACAAGGAACCAACAAAGTTTAAAAAACCAACAGAAAAACTAAATTGTTTTACCATACACTATTATCTCATACCATTGTCTTCCCCAGATACATGTGTTTGTTTATCATCAGTTAACAATTCATCTAATTCTCTTTTGTAACTGTATACTACTAAAGATATGAATATGACAATTGACTTTAGGTGGAAAAGAAATATAAATATAAAGAAAACAAATGAAAATCTGTGTTAGAGTTTTTCCATGTGCAACATTTCTACTTTAAGAACCAATCTTTAGTCAATAGGAGCCCTACTTGCCAAAGATCTTCCTATTTCCAAAGGAACTGGAGTTACATCTCTTTTCCATTTCCATTCAAGAGTTCTTATGTGTTTCCATGCCCCTTTAAGACCCCGTCAAAGTAGTGGCTGCAGCGCGTCAAGGCATTTCTTCGACGGTCTCCGTCTCGCCCGCCTGCCATCTTGACTCAGCTTGACCTACTTGACTCAGCGGTTAGAGTATCGCTTTCATACGGCGAGTCATTGGTTCAAATCCAATAGTAGGTAAAGGAGAAAAACACAAAATCAAAACTTCATCAACAACCAAGGGAATGGACTCATTCTAATCATTGTGTCTTTGAAAAAGAGAAAGTTAGAGATGAAAAAGACAAAAATAGCTGGAATAACTTTTTTTTTATTAAAAAAAATCAAAAGGCAATAAGACAAGAATAAAGAATACAAAAGAAGATATCTTAGAATAGTGAAAATTCCAAGAATAATTCCATCTAGAAAGAAACATAAAAACAAAGTTTCACAAATCTACTTGATTATCTTCATGCATAAGGATACTAGATTACCTATTATAAAAGATTGAAAAACCATCACAAACCTCCCTTTTTTTTCTTTTCTATTTAAAGCAAAGAATTTTCTCAATGTGAAACGAATGGATTCAAATAAAAGATGGTATTTTTGAATCTAACAATGACTTTGGTGATGAATATGATAACAAATCCATCAATTTCATTCACCAAATCGTAATCAAAGGAAAGAATGAAGCAGAAGAATCTCTAATTTGAAGCAAGTTTGAGACAAAGAAAGAAACAAAAAAAAAATCATGTTAATTGCGATTGGTAAGAATTGGAAGAACCTTGCCACCAAGATAGATGGTTCCAACGTCGACGGAAACGGCACCGTTAGAGTCGTCCACCATTGGCAACAAAAGCTCTGGTCTCTTCTTTCCCAATCTGTAGAAGATTTTTTTAACTTTTCTTTCGCTTATATACAAAACGATTCTTTCACTTTCTCTTTCCTCTCTCCTAAGACCTTTCTGGAAAAAGAATCCATTTTTCTTTCTTTTTTTTCCTTTCGTCTTCTTTCTCTCTCTCTAACATTTTGCGATTTCTCCACAGACGCCGGTAGTCGTAACATGACACGTGAACACTCAAAAACTTTTAAGAAAAAACATTTTTACTTATTATAGTTCAAAAATTAAATAAAATCTGAATTGTTAACGGAATTTTATTAATGTAAAATAAAAATGTTTTTCTTGGACAAGTAAGAGGATAATCATCAAAGCAAAATGAAATGTCTAACTAAAATGAATTTTTACAGAAAAATGGTCTTGATTGTATATTTATGTAATTTTCTCCCTTTAATCAAATTTATTACATAAAAATAGATGAGTTATATCTTTTAATATTTATGACATCATTAAATGTACTTTATCAAACTTCAAACTAAAATGTAAATGGTGTAGTACTAAATATTTCAATCTTTTGTATATAAAAACGCATTGACCTTATGTAGAAATGGATATGCCTAAAACTAGACTTCAACAATAGTGAAGAATTAACTAAATTGGGTAATTCATCCTCTCCCCAAATTATAACTGTATTCACGAAGAAGAACCGTGGGAGTAATTATTGACTATTGTAAAGTTATGAAGTTCTTTTGGAATCTCTTTTGAACACTCATTAGACAATATCGAACATAAAATGAATATAGGGGCGTTCCGAGAATCGAACTCGGGACCTCTCGCACCCAAAGCGAGAATCATACCACTAGACCAAACGCCCTTATTTACCCAACAAAGTATTAACCATAACTAAATACAACACCTACTTGTATAGCCTGAATTGGTCTTTCATTTTGGGCCTCTAACAGGCCTTGCTATAGTTTTGAAAGAAGTCACGTGCGGATCATGTGGTGCTATATCTCCGTCTGCTATTGTTGTCCGCGAAGAGTACATAAATAAAGAACCCTAATAAAAACTGACTGACTGAGATATCGTTCTCCGCATTTCCATTTATCCTCCAATTTTCCCGCCTTTGTCTTACTCTCTTCCCGCCTTAGAAATCCATTCACTCGCTGAACAATCCATGGTTCAGAAGCAGCAACCGGCCACCAATCCAGATGCTGAGCCTAAGAAGCGTCGTCGTGTCGGATTTTCTGCCGCCGGTTAGTCATTTTTGTTTCTTGAACTCGCGATTGCCACTCGCGTAGCTTCGTTTTCGTATGCTTGTTCAATCTGGTGGCTTTTTTTCTGAGCAGATACTGGTGTGGAGGCTAACGAGTGCATCAAAATTTATCTCGGTGCGTTTTTGTTTTGGATCATTTTTGGGGATTTATTTTCGTCTTGAATTAGGGTTACATTTCCTGCTTTTGAACTTTTGCTGCAATTTTAGTTGGTCTGAATTGAATGTTTTTAGTTGTGCTTTTTTTCCCGACGATCTTAATTGCAATCGCATCTGGAATGGCTGTAATATACGCTAGTAGAACACCATCAGACAATTTGTTTCGTAGGATGTGAATTCTGCGATTTACTCCTTTCTCTGTGTCATGTTTTAGCTCACAGATTAGTATCAAAAGATAGTTCTGAGTCGTTGAACGTGTAGAGCAGATATGTATAATGAAGTTCTGTTGATTTATGTGTTTTTATTCTTCCTACTGAAATATAAGCTCAAGGCTATCAATGAGGCCTAGAAGTATCCCATGTGAAGTTTCTTTGGTTTTTGAAGCATAATCTTGATGTCTGCTTTTGTGATCGGTGATTTTCTAGTTTCCAGCAAAGAGGAAGTTGATTCCCCTGAAATTTCTTGCGTGAAGCCAGTTGACTTGAATGATTTCTTTGATGGAGATGGCAAAATTTACGGTTACCAAGGTTTGAAGGTAATTTGACCCTACCATGAGATTATATTGCTCTTTCTTAAATTTCTGGCTTCCCATTATTGTGATTCTGCTCTGACATTATCAGTTGTCAAATTATTTATGTCAGATAGATGTATGGATCAATTGCATCTCATTACATTCCTATGCTGATATTACATACCAGAGCACGACCAATGTAAGTGTTGATTGTAGTTTCTATTGCTTGGGTTGTTTATATAAATTTTTATAAAGTCAAGTTTATTCCGAACATCACTATCCTCTTATATTTTTGTATTTTTTCAAGGGAGACAAAGGCATCACGGACCTCAAATCTGCTTTACAGGTACCAATCAATTTCGATGTCTAATCTCACCTGAGACGCCTGGCTTTTATTTATTCTCTTTTTATTGTTCTGATTGTCTGCTTCGTTCAACCTAGAACGTATTTGCTGAGACCATTGTTGATAACAAGGATGAATTTCTGCAAACCTTTTCGACTCAGAGAGATTTTATCAGGTGCATACCTGCTGCTTTATTCTTTCTTACTACCTCGAACTTGCTCCTATATTATCTAAAGATAGGTTTCTCTTTATAGTCTCTGTGTATAATGTTTAACTTTTTCATTGACGTACTAGAAATATCGTCTCAAATGGAGAGGTAATGCAACCTGAAGTGACAGATGGAAACAGCAATAGTGCTAAAATGGTTCCTTCAGATCTCCAGGTAGTTATTGCGTTATATGTTTCTTGTATCCTCAAAGCAGTAAGGAAAGCTACAACTTTTTGAAGAAAGAACATATAATGGTTGATTTTCCTCAGGTTATACGAATGGGAATTAGTTCTCCTAATGCTGGACTCCTCTATAGCCGATTGGTACCCCTTGTTCTTCTTTTTGTCGATGGTAATCACCCACCCTTGCTCTGTTTAGTCGCTGCGAATTTTATATATCTCTTGTAAGTACTAATAAAACATCTGTCCATTCTTTTGATCAGGCAGCAATCCGATTGATGTGACTGACCCAGACTGGGATTTATATCTTTTAATCCAAAAGAAAGAGGATAAGGAAGATCCTTTGTGTCAAATTATGGGATTTTCGGCAGTTTATAAATTCTATCGTTATCCTGACAGGTTACGTATGCGACTCAGCCAGGTATAAAATATATAGCTTTTAGATCCCAATCATTCTTGCAATCTTTCCGATTTGACTGTTTATGCTGATGCTTTGTTTTGAATTCAGATCTTGGTCTTACCGTCCTTCCAAGGGAAAGGCCTTGGGAGCTATATCATGGAGGTTGTAAACAATGTAGCCACAAGAGAAAACGTTTATGATTTGACAGTGGAAGAGCCATCTGAAAAGTTCCAACACATTCGCACTTGCATAGACATAAACCGCTTGTGTGGTTTTGATCCAATCAAACCAGCCATCGATTCAGCCGTTCAGACTCTCACAAAAGGAAAGCTGTCAAAGAAAGCTCAGATACCACGATTCACTCCTCCTTTGAGCGCCATTGAACAAGTCCAGGAAAGTTTGAAGATCAACAAGAAACAGTTTCTCAAATGCTGGGAAATTTTGATATATCTTGCACTTGATCCTGTCGACAAATACATGGAAGATTACTCATCAGTCATCACGAACCATGTGCGAACTGACATTCTAGGAAAAGATATAGGAACTCCAAAGAAACAGGTCGTGGATGTGCCGAGCTCGTTTGAACCTGCAGCATCGTTTGTGGTTTTCAAGTCTCTCAATGGGGAAGAAGATGCTAGCACTGTTCAAGTTGATGAAAACAAAGCAAATCAAGAGCAGCAGCTGCAGCAATTGGTTGAGGAGAGGATTCGTGAGATTAAGTTGGTTGCCGAGAAAGTCTCTAAGATTAGTCCAAAGGTTAAAATCTGAACGGAAGCTTTTTGTTGAATGATCAAACTAGAAGTCTCAAACTCTGATCTTATAAAGAACAAACTTGTTTGTACTCGTTTTGTAGCGCGATGTTATGGAAACTAATTTTGTTCCGGTTTAGTGGTTTTTATCCGGTTATGATATTGTTGGCACGGTATACATCGTTACCCGTTGTGGTTCAGTTGCTGGTGTACTGTCGGGAATTTCCGATCAAATTTGAACAAAAACAGAAATTTCGGTTGAGTAAACCGATGCTTGTTGAACCAATTTTAACGGTCGAACCTGGACAGATACTTGTCAAGGCCCAAAAAAACATGGAAAACAAATCTCGAATGTTGGACGACTGTGTCATCCCCAGTGGGAGAGAAGAATATGTTTCGTGTTCTGTTGAAAGACGATTCTGATTTTAACAGAGTGAAGCAGAGAGAGAGAGAGATGGATTTGATTACGGGAGAGAGCTCGAAGGTTTTGAGGAAACAAGGATTTAGGTCGCTGAAACTGATGAGTGTGGACATGGAACAGGAACTCGGTAACGAACCTGAGCCTTTCGGTGCTGACTATGGAAGACTCGATAATGGTCTCGTATACTATGTTCGTCGAAATTCCAAACCTAGAATGAGAGCCGCTCTAGCTCTCGCCATTAAAGTCGGGTATGTCTTCTCCTCTTTCAATTTCGGCGACATTTTGTTTTGATTTGTTTCTTGGTTGATAAATTTTTACTCGGAAATGAGCTTTTCTTGCTGAGTTGCAGGGTTTTATTTTCCGTTCTGAGTCGAATTGTTGATTTATTTGATCCAACTATTGATTTGATTTATGATTCATCTGGCGACTTTTTCTGAACAGATTTGTGACATGCATGAATAAATATTTGTAGTGTATGTGGATAATAAGCTTTGGATTAAGTTTAAGTTGACTATGCAATGTGCTAAGTGGATTGCGTGCTCTTTAAATGATGCTGACACACCTTTTGGTTTTTTGGCAGCTCAGTTTTGGAAGAGGAGGATCAGCGTGGGGTTGCTCATATTGTAGAGCATCTTGCATTCAGTGCTACAACGAGATATACAAATCATGATATTGTCAAGTTCTTAGAGAGCATCGGAGCAGAATTTGGGCCCTGTCAAAATGCAATGACAACTGCAGATGAGACCATCTACGAATTGTTTGTCCCCGTTGATAAGCCTGAATTGCTATCTCAGGCTATTTCTATTTTAGCCGAGTTCAGCTCTGAGGTAATGTCTCTGTCACTCTGTCTCATTCTTTCATTTTTTTGCTTTTTTTTTGCTTTTTTTTTTGGTTTTTTACAATAAGAAGAAATCTGTGCATCGTTTGTTTAGATTCGAGTCTCAAAGCAAGATTTGGAAAAAGAAAGAGGAGCTGTTATGGAAGAATACCGAGGGAATCGAAATGCTACTGGAAGGATGCAAGATGCGCGTTGGCAGTTGATGATGGAAGGTTCAAAGGTGACGTCTCTTATAACTCATTTGTGCTGCTTAATAAAGACTCCAATATCTTCTCAAAAGCCTTTCATTTGACTGCAGTATGCTGAAAGTTTGCCTATTGGGCTGGAGAAAGTAATTCGCTCTGTCCCTGCTGCAACTGTGAAGCAATTTTACCAGAAGTGGTATCATTTATGCAATATGGCAGTTGTGGCTGTTGGAGATTTTCCAGATACAAAGGTACTTGTGTTTGTGAGTATAATATTACTTTTATTATTCGGCTTCTTAACCATTTATGATTACGTCTAACTGTTAGACTTTTTTGTTTGTTGGTAATCCTTCCTGGGTTCTTTCTAGGCTGTAGTTGATTTGATAAAGACACATTTTGAGGAAAAAAGATCAAGTAGCGAGCCTCCAGAGATACCAGTATTTCCAGTTCCTTCTCATGAAGAGACACGATTTTCTTGCTTTGTTGAGTCAGAGGCAGCTGGGGTTAGTCAAATATAACTCTCAAAAATTCTTCGAATATTATGTTGATGTCAATTTCCTTACTCATAATCTTCCTTCCTGGCCCTGCCTTGTAGTCTGCAGTTATGATTAGCTATAAGATGCCTGTAAGTGATCTGAAGACGGTGAAAGATTATAGGGATATGCTTGGAGAATCAATGTTTCTACATGCTCTTAACCAGAGGCTCTTCAAAATATCTCGTAAAAAGGAGCCCCCGTTTTTTGCGTGTTCTGTTGCTGCTGATGTCCTGGTAAGCCCATTGAAGGCCTACATAATGAGTTCTTCTTGTAAAGAGAAAGGAACTCTTGCATCCCTAGAGTCTATGCTTCTCGAGGTTTCTTCTCTTTTCCCTCTTTCTGAGTCTGTTATTTTCTTCTCCATCACCTTCATTCGGTCTCTTGTGTTTTAGGTTGCTAGGGTGCGCCTTCATGGGTTCTCAGATCGTGAAATATCTGTTGTTCAGGCTCTGATGATGTCAGAGATTGAATCAGCTTATCTGGAGCGTGATCAAGTTCAATCTACTAGCTTGCGGGATGAATATATACAGGTAAAATCTGTGATGAACTTAATATCCATCTTTCTGTCTTTCCCCTCTACAAAAATTTTGTTTATATATGTATTTTTGATCTTGCAGCATTTCCTTCACAAGGAACCTGTTATAGGGATTGAATACGAGGCACAGCTTCAGAAGACTCTTCTACCCCGTGAGAACATGCATACTCTGTTTATAAATGTAGGCTAGCTCCATTTTTCACTATATAACTCATATAAATTATCTGGATTCCTCGTTGATGCAGAAATATTAGCGGCAGATGTAGCTAGATACTCTGAGAAGTTAAGAACATCATGTGGTTGTGTGATCAAGACAATGGAACCTAAATCTGCGGCTACAATTGAGGATATGAGAAATATTGTCTCAAAGGTTAATAGTCTTGAAGAAGAAAAGATGATTGCTCCATGGGATGAGGAAAAGATTCCCGAAGAAGTTGTCAGTGAGAAGCCAACTTCCGGGTGAGCTCTGAACTATACTTATAGGTTTGCTGACAAGGAATTTCCATTGTCACCCGCACTTAATAGTTTCTTTTATGTTGGATATTGGTTCTATTGACTTTAAATTTCAGATTCTTCTGGATCACGGATATAGATCCTAAAAAGTTAAGACCTTCTGTTAGCTATTTCTTAGAGAAGCTGACTAGTTAGAAAGATTTTTCTAAAGAAACATGATAAGATCCTATCTCTAAGTCTGTTATTAAACTAATTGGCTCTTTTGCTAAACTAAAAGTAGGCAGAGCCAACTGACGTGTATATCTTTTATTTCTTATTTCTCATCCGTGACTAATGTTTATGAAGGGATATCATTCACCAGATTGAATATCCAGAAGTTGGGGTTACAGAACTTACATTATCAAATGGAATGCAAGTTTGCTACAAGTCCACAGACTTCTTGGACGATCAGGTGCAATATTAACTGAGAGCTACAATAATTTGCCATTCTACATGTGTGTGTATATGTCTATGCATAGTTCCCAATGGATAAAGCTCTGAGCTCCTTTCTTATATATAGTGTTCCGTAACTTTAAGATTGTCCTTTTTTCTTACAGGTTCTTTTTACAGGGTTCTCATATGGAGGACTATCTGAACTCCCTGAGAGTGATTACATTTCATGTTCAATGGGATCAACAATTGCTGGTGAAATTGGTATGTTTGGTTATAAGCCATCAATGCTTATGGATATGCTTGCTGGTAAAAGAGTTGAAGTAAGCGTAAGACTCGGGCCGTATATGAGAACATTTTCTTGTGATTGTTCACCCACAGACCTTGAAACTGCTTTGCAGGTTGCCTTCTTCCTCCTGCAAATAAACAATTCATTTTCTAAGTTCTTCCAGGTTGATCTTATGCTTTCTACTATCATATTTGGTTGAAACCTCGCAGTAATATTCATTAACCATAATTTGATTTGCTAACATTTGAATGATGGAAACTGAATATGTTAACAAATGTATCTTTGCAATCCATAAATTATTTTGCATTCTTTCTTCTTTTCATCCAATAATGTGTTGACTCTTTGGATTGAACTTGCATTATCTTGGCCTTAATGTTGAACTTGATTATACTTCTTTCTAGCTTGTTTATCAACTTTTTACTACAAACGTGATGCCACAAGAAGAAGAGGTTGGAATAGTGATGCAAATGGCAGAAGAAGCAGTGCGTGCTCGAGAAAGAGACCCTTACACTGTCTTTGCCAACAGAGTGAAGGAACTCAATTATGGAAATTCTTATTTCTTTAGTGTAATGATATCTTCTATTTTTAACATGACTAATTATTTCTTAGCTGTTTCTGATTTCTAGTCTAATGTGTAGCCAATTCGGATTAGAGAGCTTAGAAAAGTTGACCCGCTGAAGGCTTGTGAATATTTCAACAGTTGCTTTAGGGATCCATCAACTTTCACAGTTGTGATTGTAGGGAACCTTGATCCTACTATCGCCCTTCCTCTAATTCTGCAGTATTTGGTAAGTTAAATCATATCACTGGTGTTACAAAAAAGTAAGCTAGCAATTGACCGTTGCATTCCCTCCATTCAGGGTGGAATACCTACGCCTCCTCAACCAGTCCTCAATTTCAATCGTGATGACCTCAAGGGCTTACCATTCACTTTCCCTACGAAGATAACAAAGTAAGCTGCATACTGATCTTGTCATTATTTGTATCGCCTCTATGTAAACTTTTATCTAATTTGATTAAAAGTTTGGCAAACGGTTTCAGTATAATCAGAATCCAAGTGTATAAGTTAAATTCTTAATAATTTGCCCTTGTTGGAAGTCTTAAGAATTCTGAGAAAATATTTTTGTACATCGACCAATGATGACACTGTGTATATCTTTGATAATTACATATTGACTATGAATGGGCCAATATTACAGAGAATTTGTAAGAAGTCCAATGGTTGAAGCCCAGTGTTCAGTCCAGTTATGCTTTCCTGTTCAGTTAACAAATGGAACAATGGTTAGTGACTCTGCTTTATCATCTGCCATAGCCTATGTTGATTACGCTGATTATATTTCCTCTTATCTTTTCTAAGAGGATGTCTAAATGCATTTACTTCATACTATTAAAGTATTGATCTTAATGATAGATCGAAGAAATCCACTGTATCGGCTTTTTAGGCAAACTCCTAGAGACAAAGATAATCCAGTTTCTCAGGTTCAAGCATGGACAGGTATATTTAGCTCTGCGTGTCAGATTTCTATGATGATCACAGCAAGCCTTTACTGACCTAACTTTCCTATTAAGCAGATATATTCTGCTGAAGTCTCGGTGTTTCTTGGCGGAAATAAACCTTCTAGAACTGCAGATTTGCGTGGTGATATCAGTGTAAACTTTTCCTGTGATCCAGAAATCTCGTCTAAGCTCGTACGTCCATTGTTCTCACACAACTCATAACGATTTCTCAATCTTTGGCTGCCTTTTGGTCACCAAAGCCACCTCTTTGTTTTTCAGGTTGATTTAGCTTTGGAAGAAATTGTACGGCTTCAAGAGGAAGGCCATTCGCAGGAAGACATTTCAGCCATCCTTGAAATCGAACAAAGAGCTCACGAAAATGGCCTCCAGGTTTTTCTTCTTTTCCCAGTACTCACAATCACATATCCATCGCAGCCAAACACCATACTTTGTTGCAGAACCAAAACTGATCTTACCTTTCTTCAGGAAAACTATTATTGGTTAGACAGGATTCTACGAGGATACCAATCACGGGTCTATGCTGGCGATTTGGGCGCCTCTTGCAAGGTTAGTTTATATATTTTGTCAATAGCTTTTGTCATTATTCATAAACAGTCGTATGAGAAGGGAAAAAACTTCTTTTTGGTTTTTAGATCTTAGAAGAAGGGCGTTTGCGAATGAGAGAATCACTCTCACCACAAACGGCGCAAGGTGCATTACAGCGAATTCTTCCTTACCCATGCAAGAAACAGTACACTGCCGTTATTCTCATGCCGCAGAGATCACGTTTTGGATTTCTTTCATCTATCTTTGTTTCACGGCCTGAGACCCCCTATAGTCGGGACACTAAGGTCAGTATTCTATTGTTCTTTGTCTTGCGTCCGTAAATGCAACAAATCAATCATTAATATATGAATTTTGTTTCCTATGTTACCAGATTTTGGCAGGCATTGCGGGTTTAGCTGTTCTTGTTTTTAGCATCTGGAGATACTCTCGCAAGTAGAAGTGCAATCTCTCCTTTCTTTTGTCATTTTTTTGTTTGTTTGTTTTCTATCTATCTTTTTAACACTAAGATTTTAGAACTTTTAAATGTATCAATGAACCTCAGCGTTTATTTTATGTAAGTTCCCATTTTATTTACAAGAAATTTATGAATATAAATTTATTTGTTTGCTACATTGTTTGTGCCATGACTATCATAAATTTCCAACTTTTGTTCTAGACATTGAGACAGGAATAAGCTAAAGTCTTCTCTTCAGCTAGCTCTTGCGCTGAATCATCCATTTTCTGCCTGGAAAACTTGTCGATACTGAGTCCTTGAACGATCGTCCAACTCCCCTTTTCACATGTAACCGGGAACGAGTAAAACATGCCTGGTGATATACCATAAGATCCATCAGAACAAACACCCATTGAAACCCAGTTTCCTTTAGGAGTTCCAAGAAACCAATCATGAATATGGTCACAAGCTGCACTAGCGGCAGATAAAGCACTCGACTGTTTCCGTGCTCTTAAAATGGCTGCACCACGTTGCTGAACTTCTGCAATAAAATCGCTCTTGAGCCAGTTGTGGTCTGTGACAAGTTCTCTTACTGGTCTATTCCCACTTTTTGTGCAGACTGTTGCGTGATTGGTGTCAGGATATTGAGTTGAAGAATGATTTCCCCATATGATCACGTTCTTCAGACTACTCACGGGAACACTTAGCTTATCTGCAAGCAGAGCTTGAGCTCGATTATGATCGAGACGTGTCAGGCAAGTGATGTTTTCTTCAGGGATTGATGGTGCAAACTCTTTTAAGATGAGAGCATTTGTGTTTGCAGGGTTTGCTACAACAAGAATCTTGCAATCCTCTGATGCATATTGCTCTAAAGCCGAAGCTTGAGCTTTATATATCACTACATTTTTCGACATCACATCTTTTCTTTCCATACCTGCCTTTCTTGGGAATCCGCCGATCATTATGGCGATATTCACATCTTTACAAGCTTCGACAATGTCTGTTGTCGCGATAACGTCTATGAGAAGAGGGAAGGCTGAATCCTGAAGCTCCATTTTCACGACTTCTAGTGATCTTAAGGCTGGTTCTATATCAAGTAAATGCAGAATCATGGGTTGATCTGGACCTAACATCATACCTCTTGCAATCATCGGAGCAATTGCATATCCTATGTTTCCTGTTTCCAATCAAATGATTTTGGTGCAATTTAGTAATTAAGGTAGGGTGAATATATAAACCTAACATAAAACCAAACCAAATACAAATATTTAAGCCAATCTAATTATTTCAATTCATATATATTCTGGAATCTAAGTAGTCCGAACACTAAACCAATCTAAATTTAAATTTAAATTCATATATAGAATCTAAGTAGTCCGAACACTAAACCAAACTAAATTATAATTTAAACTGAAGACATAAAATACTTTAAACACTTCTAATTTTAAAGGGTCTAAAATCTCAAGAAGACATAAAATATCAATATATGGTTGACTTTACCTGCTGCACCTGTAATCAGAACCCTTATAGGTTCTTTCTCAATGTTCAACAAATTGCACATATATATTATCATTTTCCATGACAGAGCTACACAAAACAATAGAACCAAAGCTTTTTGAATTACAAAAGTGTAATCAATTTCTTCTCCAACAAACTCCATATTTTTTCTAAGTAAAATATAATCAATCAACGAATGGGGTGGGGTGTTCATGCTTTGCAAAGTTCAATTTATAAAGCAGAAAGAAAAAACCAAAGAAGACAAAAAACGAATCAAGTGGAAAGCTTCTAAGAGGACATAACTTGATACTTACAAAACTTTGTCTTACAAAAACATAAGTCATTCAACAAAGACAAGGAATCTTTGATAAAAAAGTTCGCCGAATTAAGATCTCCAAACGCTATTTTGCTAATATTGGGAAATTTAGCATTCCTACTCTAACGGTAAATTATATAATTCTGTTTGGTTTGAACACACTAAACCCGACTTTGGTTTGGGTTATATTTTCAAAATTTTATTTAACGTAACTCATCGGTTTATAAACAAGGAAAAATATCAGTTTAACACCGAATTTAAACAAAAAATTCATATTGAACACGGAATTCCGGTTATTATTAATTAAACAACGTGTTTATAGTTAAATTTTAATTAAACTCCCAATTTTAAGTTAATTAAGCTGATTAAACCCGACGTTAATCCAAATCGAAATTGTCTCTAAAATTAAAAGCCAAATTAATTTTGGAAGTTCAATTCAGTTCTTATTTTTATTCCAAGAATTCTAAATTTGATTTTCTCTTTTCTTTTAGGAATGAACTCAAGAACAATACATAAAAGTATCAAAGAAAATATTTCAAACCGACTAGTTTGAGCTCATAAAAAAAATCAAAGTAAAGGTTCTTCAGAACGAATATAAGAACTGAATCAAAATTTTAAAATCGATTTTTCTTTTGATTTTAGAGACAATTTTGATTTAAGATTAATGTCAGATTCTAACAGCTTAGTCCATTTAAAATTGAAAGTTTTTTTTAAGTCAACTACAACGAATATGTTGTTTTATAATAATAACAGAAGTTTCGAAGCTCAGTGTTGAATTTGATAACTTCGTTGTTAAAGAATCCCACCCTAAATTTCCCAACTACGTATAGTGTACGGACCTTTAATGGGCACTTAAAATAGAAGGCCGACGATAACAGCAGAATACATAGGCCCATTAGAGTTCAATCCTTTCATTTAGGTTAAGCTGAAAGTGCCGCATATATAAGTCTTCTTCTTCACCCTCACCGCTTTTCTGTCTCTCGACGTTCTTCAACCCAAAGGTACCCTCTTTCGCACTTCTCTCTCTGCTTAGCTTAATTCTGCTTCCTAGTTTTAGCAGTGAACAGATCGTTTAATCGCCGTTAAAGAAATATGTCTGTAAATGATTTTGGCTGTGTATAATCCGCAGGTAAAGAGTTTGAAGAAGTAAGTCACAGACGAAGAGAAGATGTCTGAGAAGATTGGAAGGAAAGAGGAAGTGGTTACCAGAGAGTACACTATTAACCTCCACAGACGCCTCCACAGCTGGTGAGCTTTCCAAATTCTGATATCAGAACGAGTTTTAATTTACTCTTTGTGTTTATGTTTTAACTGCTTGATGGGTTAATTTCATAGTTTCATATTAGAATTAAGTCTGTTTATATCTTCTCATAGTTGCAGGGTTTATATCTTCTCAGCGTATCAAGTTTATCTTTGATTTGTATGTAATTATAATGCGTTTAGTCATTAAAGTTGTTCTTTTGAAATTCATGTTGAATGTTGTCTATTGTAGTGGAAAAAAACTCATTTCATGTATTCAGTGCTAGTCTTGGCACGGATTTTCGTTTTGAGGTTACTTTGAAAGTATTAAAAGTCTAACTTAGTAGTGATTCGTTGTTTCGGATTCAGTTAATTGAAATATGAAGCTTGAAATGAAAGGATATAGGTGTAGTTAGAAGAGGACTTGAGTTTGTGGAATGTGTTTTATGGATAGGTTTTGTTTTATGAGATTAAGAATCGATACTTATGTATATAGTTAACTTGTAACAGTACCTTTAAGAAGAAGGCACCAAATGCCATTAAGGAGATCAGGAAGTTTGCAGAAAAGGCAATGGGAACAAAGGATGTGAGAGTGGACGTGAAATTGAACAAGCAAATCTGGAGCAGAGGTATCAGAGGACCTCCAAGGAGGATTAGGGTTCGTGTTGCACGTAAGAGAAACGATGATGAAGATGCAAAGGAAGAGTTCTTCTCCCTTGTCACTGTTGCTGAAATCCCTGCAGAAGGACTCAGTGGACTTGGCACAAAGGTCATTGAAGAGGAGGATTGAGAGAGTCATTAGAACAAGTTTTGTTGGTTTTTTTTTTGTTGCTGTCGTTTCAATCAAAAGTCTTGACTTCATTTGTACTTCGACGTGAATTGCTTATGGAGGTATTGAAGAGACCTATTTTCTTCTTGATGATTGGATTGCGATTTTTTCTTAAATCTCTCAAATGTTTAGATGTCTGTTTCTCAATCTTTAGCATTCTAATTCTTGTTAATATGTATTGTTTCACTGTATATCTATCTTCTGTGTAGAGATGAGTCGTGCTGAGTTCTTGTTTTTTATGCAAAGGAATTTTATCTTAATCCAGGTTAAAAGAGTGGTTTTTGCGTGAAAAACTAAACATTTTGATCCTTAAATAATCAATATCGAACTCTTGTGTTTTGATGTTTTGAGTTATTAATTACTTCATCTTCTTGTGCAGTGGTAAGTCTGATAACAATATGGTTCGACCTTAAAATCGAAAGAAAAAAAAAATTAAAGACGTCAACAGCAGGATTCGAACCTGCGCAGGCGAAGCCCAACAGATTTCGAGTCTGTCTCCTTAACCACTCGGACATATTGACGTTTAGTAATCTGACAATTATTAACTTTTAATAACTCTTAGCCTACACATTAATTCTAGAGAACCACATTTGTGATTGTTGTTACGGCCCAACAATTTACTAAAGCATAGATCGCTGATATCTGTTTGTCCTTGGTTCTCTCATTTAAATGTCAATCCAGAAAACTAAACAAAATCAAATCCATATAAGCTATATCAAAGTCAAAAACATACAATTCATTCAACCAACTTAAGAAAAGTATAATTAACCAAGTCGGTTATCAAATACCGGACCTGCTAATAAGAAAATCCGCAATGTGTAAGAGGAAGGAATCAAAGATCAGCCTTTCCAGGATACCGAGGGAAAGGAATAACATCTCTGATGTTATCAATCCCTGTAGCAAATAGAATCATACGCTCAAAGCCAAGACCGAATCCACTATGCTTCACTGTTCCATATCGACGCAAGTCAATGTACCACTCATATGGCTCAATTGGTAAATTCATTTCCTCGATCCTGTACAAAGACCAGATTTTGCTTCATAAACGATCACAAAAGCAACAAACCTGAGTTAAATTATTGGTTTCACATACCTCTGTTTGATGACATCATACCGTTCTTCCCTTTGGCTTCCACCAATGAGTTCTCCAACCTAATATATACAGAGAAAAAAGAAAAACCAAAAAAGAAGCCGTTGATGTGGTTTTTTTCGACGATTGAATTAATAGAAAAAATGGATAACGGATTCCAGTTTGTTCAGAATTGCGTGAAGGTAATCAGCTTTGTTATTATTACCTTTGGAACGAGGACGTCCATGGCAGCAACTGTCTTGTTATCATCGTTAAGTCTCATGTAAAAAGCTTTGATTCCTTTTGGGTAGTTATAGACAATCAGAGGCTTTTGAAACATAACTTCTGTCAAGTATCTGTGAATGCAAGACAAGTTTGATTAGTAACCAAATCTTGCAAGAATGTTTAAAGTTGAAGAAATAGATTTAAGGAACATCAAAAACCTTTCATGCTCAGATGCTAAGTCGATTCCCCACTCCACGTTGTTCTCGAATTTCTTTCCTTTAGCCACAGCTTCTTCAAGTACCTTTATGGCTTCAGTGTATGTTACACGCCCAAACGGGGTTGAGGCAACCAATTTCAACCTGTCAATGCATCCCTTGTCGAAATTCTTAGCCATAAGTTCCATGTCGTCGTAACATTTCTCGAGCAACCACTTGCACATGTATCTCACATAGGCCTCTGCACAGTTCATGTCGTCCTACATAAATTTCTAGGAAGGTTTTTAAGATAGTGCAGGTATATTGCCATACAGAAGACAATAAAGAAGATTACATGTTTGTTACCTGTATATCTGCAAAAGCTAATTCAGGCTCAACCATCCAGAACTCAGCAAGATGCCTTGAAGTGTGAGAGTTCTCTGCCCGGAAAGTGGGGCCAAATGTATACACACTGCTAAGAGCGCAAGCATACGTCTCCACTTGTAATTGACCGGAAACTGTCAAGAAAGCTTGACGACCAAAGAAATCATTGGAATAATCAATTTTTCCATCCTTTTTAGGTAATCCAGGCTTAAGCTTTGACCTCGCTTCAACGTTAGATAAGCTGTCCTTTGCTACATTTAGTTCAGCAACGGAAGCAAGAATCTCTTCCTTGCTTGCTTTGGCAGCTTTCAATTGCGCTACAGCTTCACCTCTCTCCTTGACAATGAGCTTGGCAGCTTCAATGTCAGCCTCGGTGGGAGAAGGGTTCTCAATGAGATCCTTCTCCAACTTCTCAGATTCATTGATCAATGTTGTTACTTGGAACATTTCACCTGCACCTTCGCAATCGCTTGTTGTGATGATAGGGGTGTGAATGTAAAGGAAATTATGTTCTTGAAAGAAACTGTGGGTTGCAAAAGCAAGAGCATTTCGGATTCTGGCAACTGCTGAGATCTGAAATCACAAGACAATAGCACCATAAACACACACACAGTGATTATAAAATGCTAGATAAACTCAAAACGTGTAAAGAAAAATCCTAAGAAATGTGAGCTACGGAACAATATCCGATTCTGTAACCAACATAACTGAGCTGGGCATTAACTTTCTGTATTTGAATCAAATCCATGAACATGTTAAACCTGTTTCAGTGAAAGAAATAAGCAATTTTACCGAGTTGGTCCTAGAACGAAGATGAAGGACATCTCTCAAAAACTCAAGAGTCAACTTAGTCTTAGGAATCGGGTACTTAGCCGGATCCACAGTTCCCACATCGATCACCTTCTCAACTCTAAGCTCAATCTTCTGCCTCGTACCTTCCGGCGGAGTCTTCAAACATCCATCAACCGTAACACAAGTTCCCGTCGCAACCAATTTAGAGAGATCTGATACAGACGCGTCCACCATAACCTGAAGATTTGCTGGGCAAGATCCATCGTTAACTTCAAGGAAAGCGAAAGCTCCTTTTCCTTGCTCTCTTCCAGTTTTAACCCACCCGCCGATTCGAACCTTTTGACCGGAAAGTCCAGCTCCGCCGTCAGGTCGACCCAAAATGGTTCGGATTAAAACCCGGTCTGAAAATTGCGCTTTTGGCACCATCGCTGAAGAGGATCCTTCGTTGCTCAATGAGACGGCAGCTAATTGATCAGTCGGCGGCGGAATCTCGTCGCTCATTGTTCGTAATATCGGACGTGAAGCTCAGAGTGAAATGTGATAAATCTGGGGGCGTTGAAAGATAAAACCCTAAAGGAGGTTTCACAGTGTTGGCTAGTTTGAGAAGAGATAATGACCGTTGGATCTTTGTTTTATACGTCGTTAGATTTTGGGAATTCTGTAGGGGTATAAATGGAAATTGAAAATCCAAAGATTCCAACGATAGAGATTCGGAATCTTTGATTACTATCTCTACGACTAGTAAACAGTACATTGAAGATATTATTGGTTCCAAAAATCTTGGGTTGTCCTAATTAGAAAGACCATAAGATCTTCCAGCAATTGATTTACAGATAAAAGTAAGCCCAACTGTACTACATATGGGCTTCTAAGCCCAATATCTATTTAAGCTACATCAATATATGTATTATCTGAACTCCACTAGTAATTAACTAATAAGCCCAACTATATAAGTTAAGTATATATCATCTTTCCGAAAGCCCTAATTCTGAGCCGACGGACTACTTTGAGCTTCTTGCAGGCGTCGGGGGAAAGCAAAGGAGAGCAAATCCGCCATGGGTAATCATCAGACCCTCTATAGGTTTACCTTAGAAATAAGAAAAAATTCTATTGTTTGATTTGGTAAGTTTTTCTTATGAATTTTGGTCACTGGATCTGTGTTAACGGCGAGTGTTTTGACGACTTCAGGAAAGGTTCACGGTTCTTTGGCTCGTGCTGGAAAGGTGAGAGGACAGACACCGAAGGTCGCGAAACAAGATAAGAAGAAGAAACCTCGAGGACGTGCTCACAAGCGTATGCAGCACAACCGCCGTTTCGTTACCGCCGGTAAATTTTGCGATCCAAATCCTTTTTATTAATTTGGCTATGATATTAGCATCTGTTGATGGATATCATCTTGAGAAATTGAAACTCTTGCATAGCTTGTCTAATTTATCTATGATGCAGTGAATTCGCTTTTAGAAATTTGTTCTTCCATATAGTTTACGATAACATAGCAATATTCTTATAACATTGTTTATGGATTTGTGCAGTTGTTGGTTTCGGGAAGAAGAGAGGACCCAACTCTTCTGAGAAGTAGAAGGTAGAGAGAAAGAGACTTGAAAGATGTTTTCATTGAATCATATTTTGTAACTTCTTTATTTGTTTTCTTTGGTGCTGAACTTATATGTTTTGAGATTCTATGCTATGAAAGAATTACCAAAGCGCTCGAAATTCTGATTTTAATAACATAAAACTCAAAATATGGAGAATTTTGCCAATGTATATTACCACGAGCCAACCAAAACATGTTTTATTCAGTGTTGTCCAACATTGTACCTTATGAATCTTGAGTTAACCTATGTAACTGTGAAGTAGCTTTAATATAATGACCAACAAGTCTGAATCTAAGTTAAACAGGTTTAGTTTTCATCATGAAAACCTTTGGCTGAGACAGAACCTTTATGAGCCTTACCTTTGAGGTACTGTATGGCTGTTAATGCATGGACTGCAGCACCGTATGGAAGCACATCTTCGTTCACTCTATAGATCGGTGAATGAGCCGAAGCATAACTTTTGGTCTCATCTTGAATCCCCAGAAATGAGAAATGGGATTGCTTCTGCAAAGTATGAGAAGTCCTCGGATCCCATAGCAGGCGCTGCTGTCTCATCAACTTCTTGACCCATCAAGTCTCTCACCACCTTATTGGTGGTGTTGGTGCTCTACCCTTTGGTTTTAGATTAACAGACGCATTGCATTGGTGAACCGTTGCTTGCTTCGTAATGACCTAGTATCAAACAGTTGAAACATGGGTTTGGTTACACGATAAGGCAACCAATCCAGGAAAATATGAAAGCTGCAATCTTGGATCGTATCACCTCTTTGATTCTCTGTTGAAACTGAATAAACCAAGTAAAGGCTCGGAGAGTTCCTCCTATAGTGATTATTTCAGGGATGACATCAAACGCATGGCCTCCATGAACCTTAGAAACAGTAACCACGTGCAGAAGCATCCCAAACCAGGTGTAAGATCAAAGAGTACCAGATTAAACCTTTGAATCCAGAGGGTCAGTTTCACGTGAAACGAGGTGTTGAAGAATGAGGACAATGCTTGAAGCTGCAACAACAGGGTCTATTGTAAGTTGCGGGATAGCAGCATGACCTCCTTTCCCAGCGATTACAGCCTCGAAGATTGCAGCTCCAGCCAGTATGGGACCTGCACATGAAGGGACTTTGCGAATGGGAAACCGGTTTGTAAGATGTATCCCGAAAATAGCTTCAACGTTCTTCAAAGCTCCCTCTTCTATCATCTTCTTTGCTCCGGCCAAACCTTCTTCGGCTGGCTGAAAGATAAGCACAACAGTTCCCTAACAAAAATAAAAGAAATGTTTATGCATATGCGTGACGCCAATTTTACGGATGAAATAGCAATAGTTGCTGTATTCTGAAAAGGGAATGTATAGACCTGCAAAATGTGGGGATGTTCTTGAAGACTCTTTGCAGCACCAAGAAGCATGGCGACATGTCCATCGTGTCCACAAGCATGCATTTTACCAGCAATTTTGCTCTTGTGCTTCCACTCAACAGCTTCCTGAAATCGAGAATTATGCAATTATGTAAATATCATTTGTTCATATGCCATTGTAGCCATTACCTAGAGAACGGTTGCATTGGTGGCAATCTTTGAATCAAATATCGCCCGAATTTCACACTAAAAGACCAAACATCATCATAGAGTCAAATTGAAGTTCTTTTCATAAGAATTCTGAGATTATGAAACACGAAAACATAACTTTCTCAATGAATTAATATACGAAAATGATACTTCACCTGAATAGGCAAAGTATCCATATCAGCTCTCAGCGCGACAAATGGTGGTTCTCCAGTGCCTATATATCCGATAACGCCGGTGATAGCTACCGGATATCTATATCTAACTCCAATGAGATCAAGCTCCGACCTAATGAGTTTGTTGGTTTCGAATTCCTCGTAACCCAGCTCCGGATTCTCGTGAATTTTCCTTCTGATTCCAACCATCCAATCAAAGACATCGGGACTCTTTGCGGATTCGAGCAGCTTCATAGGGATTAGAGACAAATCTCCGGTGATCCATGGAGATTCTGATGAAACACGTAAGTACAGATAGAATTTGCAAAGTCAAAGTGAAGAGCAAAAAGTTCATTAGAGTCATTTGAAAAGGACGAATATGAGTCAGAATGGCAACGAATCTCTGATTGCGCCACTCATATTTATATAAATAATTGATACTGAAATGAGTTCACAAAGACCAACTGTATCCAAAAGCAACGGTTGTGTCCGTGGGCTTAAAAAGTTCAAAGCGTACAGAATCATTACATCAATTAATTAGGTAACGAGAATTCTTTATGGCTTCGAAAAATCAGGCGTAGGTAGAGACGACAAATTTATTATATTGTTCCAAATTTCCAAAATCCATATAATCAGTATAGCTATCCTTCTTCTGACACAGAAACGCAATTTGAATTAGTATAGAAATAAGGTGTTAGATAATTCTATATAATTAAGATGAAAATGTAAAGTAAAATCATAATTGTTCGTACCAGTCATAGCACATTTTTTATATAAATGTTTTATGAGAATGGCTGCACCGTGTTCGGTTGCCTACGTACCCTCTAAAGGGATTAAGCCGGTTGTAGTTCTATGTTTTAGTCTGTCATATGTTTTGTTATTTTTCGTGAGTCGAGATTTTCGTATATGAAGTCTTTATGTCAGCTACAAGCGTCTGTTCTCCTTCACCACTAGGGTGTTCGTATAACTTCTGTTAGTCTTCGAATAACTCCTGCTCGTCAATCTCCTGCATCACTAGGGTGTTCGTATAGCTTCTGTTCGTCTTCGTATGACTCATGCTCGTCAATCTCTTGCACCACTAGGGTGTTCGTATAGCTGCTGTTCTTCTTCGTATAACTCCTGTTCGTCAATCTCCTGCACCACTTGGGTGTTCGTATAGCTTCTGTTCGTCTTCGTATAACTTCTGCTCGTCAATCTCCTGCACCACTTAGGTGTTCGTATAGCTTCTGTTCGTCTTCGTATGACTCCTACTCATCAATCTCCTGCACCACTAGGGTGTTCGTATACCTTCTGTTCGTCTTCGTGTAACTTCTGCTCGTCCACGCTTGAATGTTCTTTGTTCTTCTGGGCTTTTCCTTTGAATGTTCTTCATTGTGTTTGATGTTCTTCCGCCTTCCTCCTCCCCTTTCTTCTTCATCCAGGCCTCTTTTTATACGGAGTTCAGGATGAGCACAGGTTCTTCAGTGGAGTACATGTGTCATCTTGCATGTAACTTCAGGTGTGAGCTTCATAAGACACGTGCTGGCTTTGCGGGATGCTTCTGCTCGTCAGTGTAGAACAGGTGTCATCCTACTCAGGTCTTTTCCTTGTTGGGCTTTGGCTTAATGGGCTTCAGCTTTATTTGGGCTTCAGTTGGGTTGGGTTTTAGTAATTGGGCTTTAGGCCAATTACCCCTCTACAATCAGTCCCTCTAAGTTCGTTCGAAAAAAGAGTATCTGAATTTTGACGAACTGATGTATGTGCCACGTGTCACGTTTCTATTTGGCTGCTCTTTTTGGGAAAACGAGCAGTCTCCTAGGGTTGAGAGGTTACTTTGTTACCTTATAAATAAGTATCCTTTTTTTACTTAGCCTCATTTTGCTCCTTGTCTTCTTCAAGGTATTCCTTTCTCTTTCTAAGTTTTTTCTTTTGTCTTCTCTTTTCTGCCTTTTTGTTTTTCTGTTGTTGCGGGTTTTGGGTTCCGAGGTCCGAACTCGTGTTCGGCATCACAATCTCAATCGTTGTTAAAATTCTACTTCATGTCTCGTGAGAATTCTGCTTCCACCAAACGCGTGTTCGCGGGTTCACTTGATGTCGTCGGATCCGTTGAGTTTTCTACCGAGTGCTCGTCGTTTAGAGAATAAGAGATTTCTTCCTTCCAGGTAATTGAACGAGAAACACGTGCTCGTCGTTTAGAGGGAGATGTGGGCTCGTCTTATGGGATTGCCGATTGGGAGAATTTTGACCTTGAATTTGAGGAAAGAGATGCACGTGCTTACCAATCTGAAGGATATACTTTGATTGATGAAGAAGATGAGCGGACGGTAGCTAATCATGTTTTGGACGAACAAGAGACGTGTGCTCATCAATTGGGAGGGGAAACGAGCATGATTGTGAAACATGGCGAACAGATGCTCGTCGATCTAAATATTGACGAGCCCATGAAGTTAATTCACAAATTGGAAGGAGAAAAAGCTTCGCCTGTTGACCACGACGAGCAAATGGTCTCACATCATGGTTTCGACGAGTGCGAGAAGAGTGTTCGTCAATTAGAAGGAACGAGAGCTTCGCCTACTGGGATCGACGAGCAGGTGGTCTTAAATCATGGTCTTGACGAGCGTGAGATGAGTGATGGTCGATTGGAAAGAGCGAGAATTTCGCCTACTGAGAACGACGAGCGTGAGATGAGTGTGGATTTGATAATCGTGAAGCGTCTGTTCGTCAAATAGGATGTGGCGTTGTCTCACCTGGTCACGACGAGCAGGTGGTTGATGAGCACGAGGAATCTACTCATCTTGCTCTCGTCCCTTTTTCTAGAGATCATCGGATTGAAGTTGGTGGCACAAATAGGCAACACGACGAACATGGGTTAGCCTTTAATGATGAATATAAGGTTGAAGATATGCTCTTTGAGATGGGGAGTGCTTCTCTTGGTGACGAGCATATGTTGTCTCCGCTTGGTCCAAGGTTTATCAATTTTTCTGGCAGTTCTCGAGGAAGTGCTTCGATTATTGTGACGAGCTTAAGCTGGCCTTCACTCAATTGGCTCCCACTTCGGTTCACAATCTGTTGATATTATTTTGGATGGCGAGCAAGTGTGGGGTAGAAGTTGATTGTCACTTTTTTGAAGAAGTGTCGAACATATCTCGTTGTCTTGATTATCAAGGTGCTTATTATGTGAGCATGAAGCCAAAGTACGAGTTCATGTGTGGTTCTCGGAACAAATTGTACAACTGGAAGCGTTGGTTCTTCTATGTTAAGATTAGTGAAGCTTTTGTTCTTGATGCTCGTCGAGAAGTTCGAGGATCTTGGAGTGCCCTCGTTGGTCTGGCTTTTAGCCTCTTTAATTTTGGTATCTTTAATAGTTCTAACTGTTTGTAATAACCTTCTTATTGTGCAGATCGTCATCCACTTGGTCGTCCATTGCGTCCACAATTCAGAGCAGAGGTTGACAAAATTCGTGATTTTTCGCATCAACATTTTCCAGTGATTGTAGAAGCTTGAATTCGGCGAAGACAGGCTCATCTTGATCGAGGTAAGCTTTTCAACTTGTTCAATCTTGATTTCTTTCTTTTTGCTTTTATTCTAACTTAACAGATTTGACAGATCCTAGCCAAATGTATTACTCTGCTCGTCTTCGTGATTTGGCTAAGAAGAGGAAGGCCAAAGCATCTACTCAGCAGAGTCCCTTCAAGAGGCCTTCAACTGACAAAGGATGCGAGGACTCTTCTAAGAAGGGTTCTTCTCGGGTTTTAATTAAACTATCGAGTGCAGACAAGACCTCTGATCGTCCAAAGGCTACACAGAAGTCAGGGGTTCGTCGATCATCAGGGTCTTCTGTTCCTGAGGAGGATTGCTCTGCTCGTCGGTCTGGTTCGAAGGACTCTCGCGAATTGGTTCTTTATTTGGCAACTGAAAAATCCAAAGAGAAGAAGCGTGAAGCTGCTATTCGTTCGTCTGGGCATTCAGGAGCTGGGAGTTCGTCTGCTCATCCAGATTATCTGGATTTCCATTAAGACAAGCCTATTGCATTCATTAACAATAGACGAGCATGCAGTGAGTATCTCTACTTGGTGAGAAATTCTGACTCACCCTTTCCTCCACTTGATGAGATCGAAGAAAAGGAGGCATTTCTGGACTATGCTTGTAGTAAGATGTGGGTAATTGCTTCATCCTTAATGTATCATTTCATTTTTTGTTAACATGTTTCGTACTTATGCTCGTCGTTTTAGTTTGTAGAGCGATGCGGCCTTGAACCAGTTGATAGCTCAATATCAATCCAAGCTCGTTGCTGCTCGTGAAGCTTCAAAGAATGCTGGTGGATACGAGGAATTAAGGAATGAGCTCAAGAAGGAGAAAGATGAGAATGCTCTCCTCAAAGCTCAACTTGGGGATCTCAAGGAACAAATTGGCGAACTTTAGAAAGAGAATGCAGCTGTAGTGGCTGATCTGAAAGACGAGCTCACCAACAAGGATAGTGAGCTCGATGCTTTGAAAGGGAGCTATCGGAAGCTTCAATCGACGAGTAAGCGCTATAGAAAGCTCTATGATTCTGTTAAGTCTGAGAACGACAAACTGCGTCTATCTCTTGATCCTCTTTCTGCTCGTCTAGAAAGGATGCATAGTCGTCTTGTTTTCCATAGTGAGATCAAAGGACCATCGGCTTTGTTTGAGCAATGTGCATGTACCCTTAATTGCGTTAAGTTCCTTAAGGAGGATGGAGTCGACATTCCACATGACACGCTGGACTTGATGGAAGAGGATTTGAAGACATACGAGCTTCAGGTCAAAGCCGTGGAGCCGTTCGCCATTGAAGACGAAGACCTTCTTCCAGCGTCTGACCTTGCTGTTGCTCAGGCTGGGCTCATTGTTTCAGGAAAACAATGCGATGGTGGTGCTGAGGATGAACACACTGCTGGTTGTGAAGACGTACCTGCGAGCGGCGTCGTGCCGGCAGATGGGGAGATATTTCAAGACCAAACTAGGGATCCAGAAGCCTGAGTGTTTGCAGCTTTTATGCATCTTAGTTGTATTTTGACATTTTATCTTGTTCGGTATTTTGTAGTTCCTTACTTGATTTCGTTCAGCCTTTTGTCTTCTTGGAACTTTGTCTTTTGTTGGTTTTATGAATAAACGTTTTGGAACTTATGCGATTTGCAATCTAGTACTTTGACATATTCTTTAAAGCGGCTTCATATTGTGATTCCTGTCATTTATTCTGAAATCAAAGATTAGCGCAGAGACAAGCTTGTTGCCTTAGTAAAGTTAGGCTTGTCTTTGCATGATGAAAGTTAATTTGTATTTGTGCCGAGGCTAGGCTTGTCTCTTTTGATGAGGCCGGACTTTGTATTAGTGTTGTGAAGCTTTGGACTTGTTGCTACGTTTTGAGGACTAGGCTCGTATACCTGTTGCGAGAAGCTTGATGCTCGTCGCTGCGTTTTGAGGACTAAGCTCGTATACGCGTTGCGAGAGACTCGGCACTGCGTTTTGAGGACTAAGCTCGTATACACGTTGTGCGAGGTTTTCATGCTCGTCGCTACATTTTGAGGTCTAAGCTCGTGTACGCGTTGCGAGAGACTCGACACTGCGTTTTGAGGACTAAACTTGTATACGCGTTGTGCGAGGTTTTCATGCTCGTCGCTGTGTTTTGAGGTCTAAGCTCATGTACACGTTGCGAGAGACTTGATACTATGTTTTAAGGACTAAGCTCGTATACGTGTTGTGCGAGGTTTTCATGCTCGTCACTGCGTTTTGAGGTCTAAGCTCGTGTACGCATTGCGAGAGACTCGACACTACGTTTTGAGGACTAAGCTTGTATACGCGTTGTGCAAGATTTTTGATGTCTTCAGATCGTTGTTTATTGTCGACCTGATTTTCTTCTGCTTTGGTGAACCTGCAACCTGTTCGCATATATATATATATATATATATATATATATATATTTTTTTTATACAAGTAGCTGTACCGTGTTCGGTTGCCTACATATCCTCTATGAATGAGATCTAGCCAGACGTAGTTCTTATTACAAATATTCACAGATAAGAGTATTTAGTTAGTTATATATATGGAACCATATGTTCTCGGGATTGCTTTAGTAGTAGTAACAACGCAGGTTTACCGCATTCCAGCTACGCGGTATCGCCGTTCCATTCATCTTCAAAAGTTCGTATACGCCAGGTTTGACAATCTTTGAAACTATGTAAGGACCTTCCAAATTTATGCCAAGTTTTCTTGCATTTGGTTCCATAGGATTCTCGTATACTTTGCGTAATACCAAGTCTCCTTCTTCAAAATGACGTCCTTGGACTTTGGCGTTATAGTACTTTGCTGCTTTTTGTTGATAATTTTGTAGCTTTAGCAGGGCTTGGTCTCGTAGTTCTTCAACTTGATCTAGGGAATCTTTGATCATTGCGTTATTCAACTTGTGTTGTTTTGGAAGTTCTGTCCTTCGTAAGTTTGGGATACTTGCTTCGTCTGGTGCCAATGCTTTCGTTCCGTGCGATAATGAGAAAGGAGTTTTTCCTGTCGTGCTTCGAGGGGTTGTTCTGTACGACCATAATACACCGTCAAGTTCGTTTGCCCATTTCCCTTTCTTGTAATCTAAGCGCTTCTTAAGTCCATTGATGATTATTTTGTTTGATGCTTCGGCTATTCCATTTCCTTGTGGCTTTCGTGGTGTCGCTTTGCTGAGACGAATCCGTCAATTTACGCAAAAGTCTTTAAACTTGTTGGAGATGAATTGCGAGTCGTTGTCTGTTACTATCTCGTACGGGAGTGTGTGGCGGCAGATGATGTTTCTCCATACAAATTTCCGAATATCTGAGTCTTGAATCTTTGCACTAGTACGAAGTGTTTTTGTCGTGAAAGGGGTAGTGGTCCGATGATGTCCATCGCCCATCTCATGAAGGGATAAGGTGTGGCGGCTGTTGCTAGAAATTCTACCGGTGAATGGATGATAGGTGCGTGATGTTGGCATGCTTCACACTTTGCGGTAAACTTTTCGTAGTCGGAGTTCATGGTAGGCCAAAAGTATCCGAGTCTCCGGACTTTGAGAGCAAGCGATCGTCCGCCATAATGGTTACCTCCTGCTCCTAAATGAACTTCTTGCATAACTCGTATGGTTTCTTTTAAGTAAATGCATGTTAGTAAAGTTCCATCAATGGTTCTTCTTAGTAGATGCTCTTTGTGTAGTGTACATCCAGAAGGCGACAACAAGTGCAGACCTATACTCCATCTTCCAAGGCACTAAGGAAAGCTTACGGTCGTACCTCGAGCGATTCAAGGCAATCGTATCGCAAATAACTGTTTCAGACGATGTTGCCATCCTAGCTCTCCAAAACGGATTATGCACAGATTTGAGCCTAAAAGATGACTTGCATATCAACGTTCCACGAACGTTGGAAGACACTTTGCACCGTGCCACTAGATTTACCAAAGTCGAAGATCCCGATTCACCAAGCAACTGACAACCAAGGATTTACACAAGGGAAATGAGAAACACGAAGGCAAAGAATCCTAACAACACTATAAAAGAAATTACATGAAAAATGAGAGCAAAGCAAACACGTTCTACATCAACTCACCACCCCGTGACTCCACGCAAAAGAATCTGAACCCTTATTGGAACAGAGGTGCCCCCGCCGATATTCTAGATAAGCAAGCATATTGTGAATTTCACAAACGGACCGGACATCCAACTTCACAATGCAAACAATTGCAACGGATGTTTCTCGAGAAATATCAAAAAGAGCACCCGGATAAAGGTGGCTTGAATATGAATCACCATCAAAGAGAGAAAGATGACGGTAGCACATCAAAAGGAGGCAAAAATGGCAAGCAAGAAGAACGTAATGCTTCACCAACGGTAACGGCAAAAACTTTGGTGAATTCCTCTAAGCGATCGTACGATGACGATAGAGATAAATTGCCACCACCTAGAAAGCGAGTAAACATGATAATGGGAGGACTCGTCGCATGCAATGATTTGGTTCGAGCCATCAAAGTTTATGAATGGGAAGTAGGAGCAGCGCGAAATTATCGGAGCCAAACCAATGAAAATAAACAAACTAAATGGGTTCGCGCACAAGACATATGCTTCACAAAAGAAGATATGATAGGCCTCACCACACTGCACAATGATCTGCTTGTTATAGAGTTAAGGATCTCCGACTATGATGTATCTCGGGAGCTAGTCAACACCGGAAGTTTCGTCGACCTAATTTTCCAAGAGAAACTACAACGCATGGACTTGAAAGATATAAAGATGAAGCACTCAGTTCGACCGTTGACAGAATTCGATGGAGACACAACCATGATGCTAGGAACAGTAAAACTCCCCGTCTTCTTCGGCGGAACAACTACCTGAGTGAAGTTTCTCGTTATCGATAAGTCGGCAATCTACAATGCCATTTTAGGAACCCCTTGGATATACACAATGAAAGTAGTGATCTCAACCTATCACCAATGCCTCAAGTTCCCGACCAATGGCGGAGTATGCACCGTTCGAGGAAATCAGCAAATGGCGAGAACCAGCTTCATTACGGAGCACAAACTCCGACATAAAGAGAGAACCTATATGATCACGAAGGAACCCGTTCCCTTACTAGAACAGAGGTGCCCCCACAGACGGCGCCAACTGTTCGTACCGGTCTTAGCACACTTTTTATACGAACGTACTGTTCGTACCGGTCTTACCACATTTTTTATATGAACGTTTTATGAGAATGGATGCACCGTGTTTGGTTGCCTACGTACCCTTTAAAGGGATCAAGCCGGTCGTAGTTCTATGCTTTAGTTTGTCATATGTTTTGTTATTTTTCGTGAGTCAAGATTTTTGTATATGAAATCTTTACGTCAGCTACGAGCGTCTGTTCTCCTTCACCACTAGGGTGTTCGTATAACTTCTGTTAATCTTCGTATAACTCCTGCTCGTCAATCTCCTGCACCACTAGGGTTTTCGTACAGCTTCTGTTCGTCTTCGTATGACTCATGCTCGTCAATCTCCTGCACCACTAGGGTGTTCGTATAGCTTCTGTTCGTCTTCGTATAACTCTTGCTCGTCAATCTCCTGCACCATTTGGGTGTTCGTATAGCTTATGTTCGTCTTCGTATAACTCATGATTGTCAATCTCCTACACCACTTGGGTGTTCGTATAGCTTCTGTTCGTCTTCATATGACTCCCGCTCGTCAATCTCCTGCACCACTAGGGTGTTCGTATAACTTCTGTTCGTCTTCGTGTAACTTCTGCTCGTCCACGCTTGAATGTTCTTTGTTCTTCTGGGCTTTTACTTTGAATGTTCTTCGTTGTGTTTGATGTTCTTCCGCCTTCCTCCTCCCCTTTCTTCTTCATCCAGGCCTCCTTTTATAGGGAGTTCAGGATGAGCACATGTTCTTCAGTGGAGTACATGTGTCATCTTGCATGTAACTTCAGGTGTGAGCTTCATAAGACACGTGCTGGCTTTGCGGGATGCTTCTGCTCGTCAGTGGAAAACAGGTGTCATCCTACGCATGTCTCTTTCTTGTTGGGCTTTGGCTAAATGGGCTTCAACTTTATTTAGGCTTCAGTTGGGTTGGGTTTTAGTAATTGAATGATTCGAAAATTGAAAATGTATCCAAAACGAATGTTGATCAAAAGTGTAGACGGATTCATTTGATCCGAGGACAATAACGGATTTCAAGTTCAACTATAATTTTTGGAGTGAATAAATACACTGTAATTATTAATAATGATTCCACATAAGCATGCATAACAAGTAAACTTCTAATGCGTTTCAATAATAATTCATAAAAATATCACAGTAATTAATTCATTGTCTCAATGAACGTGACACATGTCCATAAAGTTTATCTTAAACAACTTTTCATTTAAGATATTAAGATTTCAAATTTAAGATGTTGTGTAAATTCCAAATTTGGTAAATCAAGGAAGAAATTTTGACTCTTGATATTAATGTTAACATATATGATTTTTCTATTTTATATACTTTTTTGGTAGGATTCTATTATATATATAATTTAAAAAGTTCTTTGATTTTATTTAGATTTTAGTTTATGACTTTTTTTTAGGGTTGAATAAATTTTGATTGCTAAAATAAAGTGGAAAGATTTAGATTTCTCTATTTGACCAAAAAAAATTTAGATTTCTCACTTACACTACAAGAAAACAGCTAATTTGCGATGGAATATTGCGAGAGAAAATATACGTCGCAATATTACTATGTTGTTACAACGCAATTGCGAGAAATTACCTAACATCGCAACATTGCGACGAAGGTCGGCCTCGCAAACATACAACATGCTTGCGATGTCTTGCGATGTCTTGCGACGTGTTTTCGAGGCATATTTGGCAATCGCAAGAGCCTAACAATATTGTGACGTGCTGGCGATGCGTGTTCTCCCTAGCAAAATTGTGAGACGTTTGCGATGAGATTGCGATGTAACTAACTTCCATCGTAATTCCATAGCAAATTTTCCTTTTTTTCCTATAAATAGCCCACCATGAGATTGTATCTTCACACCAAATCTCATAAACACTTAGAGAGAGAAAGAATTCAGGGAAAAATATATCGGGAAAAAAAAAATTTGAGAATTTTTTTTTAAGAAAAATAAATGACGTCGGAACATGAAGTGTTCACATTACGTCGATGGATATATAATCGAAAAGATCTGGAGACCGGAGAAGTGACGAAAGAGTTTCGAGATGGGTTGCGAGCATTCATAAACCAGGCAACTAATAACCCATTTACTCCGAATGACGGTAACATCTTTTGTCCATGTCTAAAGTGTGGGAACACCAAATATTTGAATATCGATATGGTGAAAAGACATGTATATAATAGAAGATTTACTCTGAACTATTATGTTTGTTTCACATGGGGAGGGGTATAGTCTTGGTGCAGGA
This sequence comes from Lepidium didymum, assembly GCA_963920545.1. NCBI lineage: Eukaryota > Viridiplantae > Streptophyta > Magnoliopsida > Brassicales > Brassicaceae > Lepidium > Lepidium didymum. The sequence goes on along the minus strand of OY986985.1, from coordinate 6,325,412 downwards.
AGTAGTAGTACGGGTGCTGGTGTTGATGATCAACCTAGTTAGAATGCTAATTATAATTATGGCGAAAATATATTTGAAAATAATGAGCATGTACAAGGAAATATGTATCATGATTTGGTTACAGATGCATATCATGGATCTATTCTAGTTGTGAGTGAAAATACTATTGAAGAACCTAATGTTGAAGCGAAACAGTTTTATGTTATGCTAGATGCTGCAAGTCAACCTATCTATGAGAGATGTAGAGGAGGTCTTTCTAAACTGTCATTAGCATCTAGGTTGATGTCTATTAAAAGTGAAAGAAACATAACTGAGAGAAGTGTGAACCAATTAGTGGATGCGTTTAAAGAGTATTTGCCAGAAGATAATAATTCTGTTGAGAGTTATTATGAAATGCAGAAGTTTGTTACGGGCCTTGGATTACCATCCGAAATGATTGATGTTTGCATTGATAATTGCATGATTTTCTGGAAAGACGATAATAAGTTGCAGGAATGTCATTTTTGTGGGAAGCCGAGATATCGAGCAACAGGTAGAAGTACTCGTGTCCCATACAAACGTATGTGGCATTTGCCAATCACTGATAGATTGAAACGACTATACCAATCGGAAAAGACATCATCGACAATGAGATGACATGCATAACATACAACAAATGGTGGGAAGGTTACACATCCGTCAGATGCAAAAGCCTGGAAACACTTTTAGACGGTAGATTCTGACTTTGCTAAAGAGTCTATAAATGTTTATCTTAGTTTATGCATAGATGGATTTAGTCAATTTGGTTTGTCTGGGAGACAATGTTCTCTAATCACCTGTCATATTGACGTCTTACAATCTTCCACCTGATATGTGCATGCAAAGTGAATTCTTGTTTATGATTATTCTAGTGTCAGGTCCTAGTCATCCTAAGCGATATCTTAATGTGTTCCTGCAACCTCTGATTCACAAGCTGAAACAATTATGGTATAGAGGTGTTTGCACATTTGATACGACTATGCAACAAGAAAGAGCATCAGAAGTTTCTATAGCTGTCGAATCCACATAAGATATCATACATGCACAACAAAAAGTAGAAGACATTGTTCATGATGATTCAAGACATGAAAATGCGGACTGTGACGAGTTTGAAGAGACAGATGAAGAAGAAAACACGGAGGATAAAAACTCTGAAAGCGAAAATAACTAAGTTGTTGTAGCTTATATTTTGTTGTAGCTTAAATGAATTTTGGTTTTTTATTAAAAAAAAAAACCACCAAGTTGCGAGGCCACTGTGAGGAATAGACCAGTTTCCTCACAAATACCTCGCAAATTGCAAGACTGTTGCAAGGAATCTGGTCTATTCCTCCCAGTAGCCTCGCAAATAAGAAAACCAGAAAAGTAAAACCGTTAAACCCGAACTTTACCCCAAACATAAAATCATCTACTGTATGAACGTAGGAATGTGCAATTCGAAGAGGCCGAGAATACATCGATAATCATTCATCAATTAGATTCACTACGTTTAATTTTTGGAATCAATCCCGAACATGTTGTATAAGTATTTTCAATCACATATATGTACAATGCACTTTGTTTAGTCTTCGTTTAAGTGTTTTGCGAGACCACTACGAGGAATATACCAGTTTCCTCGCATATACCTCAAAAATTGCGAGGCTGTTGCGAGGAATCTGACATATTCCTCGCATTGGCCTCGCAAATGGGAAAATCGGAAAGGTAAAACCATTAAACCCGAACCTTACCCCAAACAAAAAATTGTCTACTGTATGAACGTAGAAAAGTGCATTTCGAAAAGGCAGAGAATACACAGATAATCTTTAATCAATTAGATTCACTACATTTAATTCTCAGAATCAATCCCGAACATGTGGTATAAGTATTTTCAATCACGTATATGTCGTTTAGACTATGACGAGTTCGAAGAGACAGAGGCAGAAGAAAACATACGTTTAAAGAAGCTGATAAAAAATCGATAGTTAATCATCAATAAAGAAGCCGTAACACTTTCAAACCCCAAAAACAAAACCGTCAACTGCGAGACCATTGCGAGAACACTAAAACCCTAATTTTCGTCGCAATCGCGTTGCAAATTTTGATGCCACTGCGACAGAAGGTTTTAATTAAAACCCGAACCGCTTCCCCTTCTCTTTTTCTCCTCTCTTCTTCTTTGTGGCTGACGTCCCTCTGCCGCCGCCAACCTCCCTCCTCTGCCGCCAATCTCCCTCCAACTATAAGCATCTTCAACTATATTGTTAGATTGTTAGATTTAGGTGGTTAGATTGTTAGATTTAGGTGGTTAGATTGTTAGATCTTTACATTTTAGATTATTAGATTTAGGTTTTTTAATTGAAATTGTTAGATTTAGGTGCTTTTGATTTGAAATTGTTAATTTAGGTTGTTGAAACGATAGATTTAGGAGTTTGGAATTTTTAAAATTGTTTTTGGATTTTACAAATGATTTTTAGTATTTTTAATTGATTAGATTGATTTTAAAAAATTTAAAAACGTTTTTAAAAATTCAAAATCAATATTGTAAATTTATAAAACATTTTTTCTAATTTAAAAACGTGTTTGTAATTTATAAAATTAATTTTGTAAATTTCAAAATGAATTGTGTAAATTATAAATGAATTTTAAATAATTTCTAAAAAAATTAATTTAATTTGTTGGCAAAATTTTTTTTAACAAATTTGGTAACTTTTAATATCAAATTTAAAAATTTTAAATAATTTATATAATTTTGAATCATTATTAGAATATTTATAATGAGTCCGGACATTTAAATTGTTGTAACTTCATATGTGCAGAGTTCGCAATCCTTATACTCGTTATCTTTCCAGGTCTGGTGGATCTCATCTACCGATGCCTCCCGGATCGCAAACATAAACACCTCATGGAGAGGGTGGCATGGATCTTAGTCTACGCCGTCTCCCAGCTTGAGATCTGTTTCGTCGACGCTCAGTGCTAGTTTCAGTTTTCAGCCGGGTTACACCCCTATACGTGAGACTGATCCGGCACCGCCTGCTGCCAATGTCTACGAGCCATTATCACCCGAGGTTGTTACGCGAATGGCTATCGATGATATTCTGAACGAGCCCAACCATAAGTATCTTACTAATCTCGTTTCACATTGTCCGCCAAGAACTCTTTGGTATGTTTATGAACTTATAAATTTATTTATTTTTAAATTTAGTAAAACAAATTTTAATTTTTTGTTTGGCTTAAACTGGTAGGTTCAATGATGACGAGATACTGGCGACTACCGTTCATGAAATCTTTGAAAGGGATTTCAAGGAACCGCACGCTAATTTTATGCAAATCCTGAACCACATCGTCGATAGATGGTTCAAAACTTTTGCGGTAAGTTTTTCGTTTTGTTTAGTTTTTTTTTCTTTTCTTTTTTAACTACGATTTATAAGTCACATAGTTTTTTGTTTGTAGCAAAGTTACCACTGGAATCCCTCCATTACGAGGAAAGTTCGTAAATAGTTCGAGGAAATGTTGAAGAGTCGCTTGTGCGACTAGGTGGGTCGTTGGAAGCATAAATGGAGGACAGAAGGCAACGATGTAATGCCTCGATGGTTTGATACAAGGGTCTGGGACATTCTTGTTCGCTATTGGCAAGATCCGAAGTCCGAGAAGAAGAGCGCAAGTGTGCGGACGGCACAGTTATCTGATCCTTATGGTGACGGTCCACACAAACATTGCTCGGGACAGACTTCATTTAAAGCCTGAGCCCGCAAAAAGGTAAGTATTTTTTCAAATATATTTTCAATATATACATATATATATATATAAATTTATTCAATTACATATACTTTTTTAATACTTTCAGCAAGAGAAAACATGAGATTTTCATCCAAATCTAGGCTGTTGTAACGCTCTCGCAACGACCTTTCAGAAACAAACTCGCAAAAATCAGCCTCGTAGGTACCTCGCAAATCTTGCGATGAATCTGGGTGGCCCGTATCCATCGCAGAACTTGCGACGTAAGATTTCGTCGCAATATTTGCGAGGTTACTACGATGAATTTTGATTGCGACGAAATGGTTTAGATTGCAGTGGCGTGATAAAAGATGATTTGCGAGGGATTTGCATGGTCATTTTCCATCGCAAATCACCTGAATTTTTTGTAGTGTTAATATAGGAAAAAGAACTTATCCTCTTCAACAAAATAAAATAAATAATATATTGGCTCTTAAAGGCATTATATATATCACTACAAATACCCATTCATGTCTCCATCAAATTACATCTTCTCTTAAAGATTCTCTCTCTATCTTTAGTTTTCGATTATTATTATTTTTTTCGTTTTTGTAAGATGACAATTAGTCGAAAACTCTGATTTTGGTAAATGTTTACATATCTTCCTCTAGTTATGACTTTTTCTTTATTTTCGTAAAAAATATAATTTTCTGGAAAATAACTTTTCTGCTACATTTATGTTGTTCAAAAATATGATGACTCTAGGATACAAAAAGATAGGAGAGAATTAGAATCAGAGAGTGGAATTCCAACGTTGAAGAAGGAATTATCGGACGATGAAGTGTTTTTGGCTCCTGAGATGAACGCTTTTGGTTGCCAATTCAGGTTAAAGTAATTACTTTTCAATAATATATATATTTTGTAATCATTTAATTTTGAGCCATGCAAATTGTTGCAGAGATTATATTGATGCGATTAGCGAGAGGCACAAGAGCGTAGAGAATTTCTATAAAACACAACACATTAACCAAACTTTGGACTTTGTAAGATCGATCTTTTATATCTTCTAATTTAGGGGTTAATTATAAGTTTGTGTATGTATATGATCCACTACAAAAGTAATGTTCTATATCGTTTGCATGGTGAATAACACATTTGTAGGTTAAGAAGATGAGAGAGGAATATGGAAAATTGGACAAAATGGTGATGAGCATTTGGAAATGTTGTGATCTTTTAAACGAAGTGGTTTACGAGAGTGATGCTGATCTTGACGAACCACAAATTCCACATTTGCTTCAATCTGCTGATACTATAAGAAAACTGGCCATTTGCAATGGTCAAAAGCGTTGCAGTGGCGTCGCAAATGGCCATTTGCAACACCACTGCGACATATTCATTAATGTCGTAAATCGTGTGTTGCAAATCACATTCGTTGCAGTCGTGTCACTAACATTGCGAAGCTGTTGCGACGTTTTTGCGAGGCATACACTGTGACATTGTTGCGATGTAGATTCTGTGACGCCGTTGCGAGGCGCACTCTGCGATGACATTGCAAGGCACACTCTGCGACATTGTTACAAGGCACACCCTGCGACGTTGTTGCGAAGCCTTTATGCGACGTCTTTGCGAAGCATACCATGTGACGTTGTTGCAAGGTCTTTATTGCGAGGTCTTTGCGATGCAATATTAAAAAAAAGGTTTAATTTAAAATATAATTTATTTGTAAATAAAATATATTTAATTTATTGATAAAATAATTAAAAATTAAAATAAAAGTAATATATATTAAAATAAAAACAATTTTCAAAATATTTAAATTATTTACAAAAAAACTAAAAATCTTCGGATATTTCTGGGTTTTCTTCCTCGTTCTGGTCAGCATTTGCCGAACTTGATCCGAGCTGATCAGGCTGCATCTCGTTCAGCTTAGCAGTGAGGTCTTCGTCTTTTGAAGCCAAAAAAGTGAAGAGCTGATTGTACTGCAATATGTTTTGCTGGAGGGATGAGATCAAATTGTTTTGTGCCTTAAACTTAATCTTCATCTCCGCCATTTCAGAGGAATCAATTGAGGCTTGAGACGATGATCCTTGCGTTTAGAAACATTGACCAATCCTCGATCCGAGCGAGCGACCAATCCCAAACAGCCTCCCTTTTTTACGGGGAGCAACTTGATAAGAAAAAAATTGAATAATACGTTAGTGTTACAAATTGAAACGGAAGAAAGACAAAATTAATAAGAAAAGTCTTACCTTGGCGTATATCTCGTTCTTTTGTGCGGTAGATAGCACGAGAGATCCAGTGACCTTGTTGTAGATCCTCTTGGCCTTTTTGTCGACAAAGACGCCGGCCTTGTTCCGTTTCGTCTGGTAGAGCATCTCTACCAAATCAGGATGAGGATCCCCTATTTCTTCTTGCTGAAAGGATTGAAGAACTATATATATTACTAAATAATTTTTTAAATTGTTGTGTAAATGTATTGCCATAATTTCTTACTTACCTTCTTGCGGCCTCGTGCTTTGAACGAGGTTTGCCCCGATCAATACTTATGCGGACTGTCGCCATCAAAAACATTTTGAGTCTTAAATTTATGTTAAGAAATTGAAAAAAGAAATAAACCGATAAAAAACATACCGCAAATATTTTGAACCACCTATCGACGACGTGGTTCGGGACTTACGTAAAATTTACGTGTGGTTCCCTGAAATCTCTTTCAAAGATTTTCTGCACGGCAGTCGCCAATATTTGGTCATCATTGAACCTACCATTTTAAAGCCAAAAATTTATCAAAATTTGTTTTTGTGGCTATAAAAATTTCTAATTTTAAAATTTTAGGAAATACCATAAAGTTCTCGGCGGACGCTGTGGAACGAGATTGGGTAGGTATCTGTGGTCTGGATCGTTTAAAATGTCTTCTATCACTATTCTCGCGGACTCTGTGTCCCGTACGGGGGAGAACATCGGCTAAGCGCCGAAACTACATCCCGGCGTGGATGGGACAGATCTAGAGCCGGGAGATGGAATGGGATGAGATTTGCCCTCCCCGTGAGGCGTCTGTGGTTGAAATCCGGGGGGGCGTCGGTGGGTGAGATCCCCCAGCCTCCTGATTTATGAATGCTCGCAACCCATTTTGAAACTCTTTCGTCACTTCTCCCGTCTCCAGATCTTTTCGATTATATATCCATCGTCGTAATGTGAACACTTCATGTTCTGACGTCATTCTTTTTACTTAAAAAAAAAATTCTCAAATTTTTTTTTTTGCTCTGAATCTTTCTCCCCGAATTATTTCTCTTTCTAAGATTTGGTGTGAAGACACAATAACATTGTGGGCTATTTATAGGAAAAATGTAAAAATTTGCTATGTAATTATGATGGAGGTAAAGAACACTGCAAGCACATCGCAGGTGACTCGCAATATTGCTACGAAAGAACCGCATCGCAACAACGTCGCAATATTGGTACACCCTTGCGATAGCAGAGAGTGAATCGCAGCCACATAGCAACAACATCGCAACCACATCGCAACAACATCGCAACCATGTCGTAATATTGCAACGTATAAAAACAGCGCAATATTGCGATGTGATTGCGATGTTGCGTAATTCATCGCAACAACGTTGCAAAAACGTTGCAAAATTACGACGTTTATTTTCCATCGCAAATCAGTTATTTTTTTGTAATATGAAGCTATCCGTAAAGATTACCCTAACGAAGATTGGCTCCATCTCATTGCTTTTATGCATGGTAATTACTGCTTTTTTAATAATGAGAATTAAGCTTATTATAAGAACCCTAAAAATGATAAAATAATAGGATTGTTTTCAGATTTTGGAAAGGTTATTACTCTTCCACAGTTTGGAGGGCTTACTCAATGGGTTGTAGTTGGTATGCCTTATTTTATGCTTTCTCATTGCTTTTCATCATTAAGGATTATTACAATGTTTCCTAATTGATTAATATTATCCAATTTTTCAGTTTAGGTAACTTATGAATTCTCTATCAAAACTTGCAGGTGACACATTTCCTGCTGGATGTTCATTTGATGAATTTAACATCCACTACAAGGTAGGCAGTAAGTCCACATAATACATGCACATTTGCATAACCAGAGATCGAGTCCCACCGCCTACATTATGTAGGAATTTGGTTAATGGACCGACTTGTTGTGACCCAATATTGACAAAAAAAACCATCTACCACAAGGTACTTCAAATTTCATACGTAATTTTCATATATTTTTATGGAATAAGTGGTTTATAAGTTATTAATTCTTCTTTTCTAATTTTATTTTATTTTTTGCAGTATTTTATGGAAAATCCTGATTTTAACAATGCAAATTACAATACCAAAAGTGGGATTTACTCTGAAGGATGTGGACTAGAAAATGTTTTTATATCATGGGGTCATGATGACTACATGTATATGGTACTAATGTTAATTATATTACATTTGATCAAAAATTACGTATAATTTTAATAAAAATAATTTAAAAATCATGAAATATATGTTTACAGGAGGCCAAGGAGAATTGAAGCACATTACCATTGGCTGGATTGTTCATCATCAGATACCATTCCTTCTATCGTAACATCCTAATTTATTAAGATTAATTAATAACCAAGTATTTACTTAATTAGTTACATGATTCGATTGATTAATTAATTTTACATTTTTCTGTGATTAATATGTTTAGCATTGCACACGGCTGGAGCTTACACTCACCTAATGAACGAAGAAGATAAAGACAACCTCAAATGGCTCCATGTTTTCAAGTAATTTAGTTCATTAAAATGATATTATATATTATTATTCCATTTTGTTCTCAGTTTTAGATCTAATTCTTAATTTGTGTTTATCATATAGCAAGTATGATTTGTACAGCAAGAGCAAAGTACTCATTGATGTCGAAAAGGTTAAGCCCTACTACATGTCTCTTTTCAAAAAAGTAAGGATCTTTATTTAGATATTATTTTTATTTATTTTTAATTCAAAAATAATAGTAATTTTTTTTGTTTTTAAAATTGATTTAATTATAAAATTCATTTTTTTGGTATTTTTCAGTATTTCTCAGAAAAATTAAGGTGGTGAAATCAGCATGAGTCACGGGGTCCAAAAGCCTACTATTATTAAAAGATGAATTGGTGTATGATTTCTAGTTGATTCAACTATCCTCTTCTCATTTTAAAATATTCAAGATGTGTCGTTTCTATATTTGCAATTCTTTATAGTATTTACGCCATAACTTTGATAAATAATTACGCTTTTACCCACTTAACCAAAAATAAAATAAATACATGTATGTTTCTCTCTCTTTTTTAATGTTATGAAAAAAAATATCTAAAAAATCGTATAAACAGAACGACGATTACATCATTCCTTCCTTTTTTTCCACTTATTGATATTGATTAAAACTGTTACATAAAGAGGCAAAGAAAACTAATAAACCACAAGAGAAACAATAGAAACTCTATTCTACAACAAGAAAAGAAAGAGGTTTTTATCGATCTATAAATACACCACACATGACCATGATTCAAGTTAGGCATGACCACACATGACCATGCCCGTTAAGACCGCGAACCTCATATCAATGTCCAAACCCGATCCGCTAAACTAAGCGGACTAACGGACCGGCCTGCGGACCATTACATGTATTAAAAGACAAATAAATAATGCATGAGTAAGTAATCGATCCTATGACCTCCGATTAGAATGAATAGATCTGGTTAGGATGAATAGATTCAATATCTACTAATGTTTACATTGACAACACTTTCTATTAAAATCTAATTACACGATTTGATACTTCTTTTTTTTCTCAACAACGATTTGATACTTCAGAAGACGTGATTTTGTGACTTTAGTCTACAGTGTTGTTATCTGAATATGTGACTTACTGTATAAATACATATGGTGTTTGATCAGTTTCATAGGTTTCTTGTTACTCATATAGAAAGTGAACTGGTAAGAAGATCAAAAAGAAAATAAAAATTAAGCTAGTAGCACTATAAGTTCACAATTTAGTACATTATGATCGACAAATGGAAAAATGATAAGAGCTTTTACCTGTAAAATTTTAGGCGCTGTAACTTCTTGTTCTTGAGACCACATGTGACATAACAAAACAAAATCAATTGTCTTTGTCGGAATGAAGTCTCCCAAGCTCACCTAACGCTTAATCTATTTGTTTTATGTAACAAAGAAAACATGATTAAGTTCTCATTATCAAATCTAAGAAAACATGATTAAGTTCTCATTATCAAATCTGAATCACCTAATATTTCTCTAATCCTAGAGTTTATAATCGAGTCTTGCTCTCTCAGGCTCACATCATCGTTTAAATCTTTCGTCCATCCATGTCGGATCTTGCAAACAATGCAAACGCATGGCAAAAGTATCTGATTAAGATTCAAGTTCATCCTTTACCAGCGTTTACCATTGATTACTCTTCTCTCCACCACTTACTATCTAATTTGTGAAAAAATCATATGAGAATTCAAAAGTTTACAAAAAAACGATGACCAGTTTTGAACCCACTCAAAAAGGTAAAGCATATACTCACATAACAAAACTATAGAAATTTTCGAAAAATTGAAAAGGGACATGAAAGGACACGAAGGTTTCGGAAAAAAACAAAATTTCTCTATTTATACACAAATTTCTTTTTCGCTATAGACATAGGAGAAAAAAGAAACAAAGAAACTGAAATTTGGAAGATTCAATAGAGACTATAGATCTTAGGTTTGTTTTTTGCGGGTAACCCACTGACCCGCAATCCATCGCGGGTAAAACCCATTTGATCCGTTGTCCACATTGGGTCAATCCGTTAGACCCGCTATTTTATGGACAATATTTCTAATGTCTAGGTTCCGCCCATGAGGACTTTATTGGGTCAGGCCCACGGTCAACAAGCCCGCTTGACATCCCTAATTTAAGCCTTGTAAAGACTGCTAAAGGAGTTTCCCGCACAAAATTTCGAAGACGGGCTTCAAACCAAACATCGATAATTTGATATACCAAAGTATGACTTCTCCGAAAATAAAGATCCTCATTCTTTAAGATCGCCTATATCAACGATATTCCGGATGAACTAGTTCTAAGAACCCGTTCCATCACCAATGGATAATTTATGACTGCGTAACACAAACCAATCTAGAACCCAAACAAATTCACACCCTTACATAGGGAAAGACATTCCCAAAACAAAAACCCCATCTATCCCTAAATAAGATTTCTAAGAGCCGAGTTGCTCTCAGTCTAATGGTTAGAATGATCCAACTAATGAATTGGTACTACATTATGGTAGCTTAAAAAAAAGATTTTAGCGGTGGACTTTAAGCTATGGATCGGAACTTATCGATCTAATTGTTGACAAAAAAAAAAAAAAAAAAAAACTAGCATTACCAAGGAAATTACTTAAACAACTAAGTAAAGCCCAAATCTTAAAAAATCTAAACATCTGAAAGCATCATTCAGACCTAAAACAAAAAGGTAAAAAGAGATTGTGTACGAAGATGCAAACACAATTAAGAAACTAAAACATCTAAAATCAAAACTAAAAGAGTGTATGTCTGTATGCCAACAAAAGGCAAAACAGCCAAAATAACAATTATTTCATATAGCCTAAACGGCATCGTTCTCAGAAACCCCTGAGTATGTTGTACATGCCACAGAAACTTCACTTGGTTATCTCTTTAGTCAGCGGAGGAATATCAACAGCTCCGTCACTACTTTTACCGTCAAGAAGCGGCGTCTCCGGTGTCTCTTTCTTCTCTTCAGTTATATCCTTAGGGTCCAAGAAACTTGGCTGGTTCGTAGAAGACAATAACCTCGCCCACATTCTATCCGTAATCACTACATTGTTCTGTTTCTCTGTTATCCTCTGCAACATTAAGTAAACAAAGATGAGATGATTCAGAATTGCTTACAAACTACAGGACCAAAAGATCAGAGTCGATTTTAAGGCTTTCCAGCAAGGGCACTGGGTTAGACAAGAATGGACAGTAAGCCTATCACAATTCAGATAATTTCCGGAAGAAAAAAATTTGGGTTGAAAAGTGCAAAGACAGTCAATCTGTATCAGTAACTTACATAGAAAGGGATGTACGTTTGTCTTCCATTAACAAGACCACTAGTATAGCCAGTGTAACCAGCCATTGCACCATGAACCGCGCTTTGAGCAAGCAGTGTACAGTAAACATTGTCTGATGCATTACTTGGAACAGCCCGGATCATGTATGTAGGATCTGGAAGGGAGATTTCAAAATTGAGTTTCAAAAAACAATGTAAATCCAAATAACTGAAAAATGGAGAACAAGGATAAAAGTGTTGTTACCAATATATTTGAGATTCATCACCATATTAATCTTCTTAAAATGATCCTACAATCAGAGAAACCCTGCAATGAAATTTCTGTAATGGCATAAGAATCTCATGATGACGAAAGGTTTAAAGTCTTACCTTGATGCTTTGTGATAACCACAAGCCGACATCTTTAAGAAGTTTGTTTCCAGAAGCATCCTTTTGTGTAAATTCCATGCTTTTGCTCATCAAATCCTGTCCTGCACCTTCAGCAAGAACAATGACCATGTGACTCTGCTCCTTGAGCCGTTTCTTTATGAACTCAAAGAGTCCACCTTCTCCTTCAAGGTAAAATGGTGACTCAGGAATCAAGCAGCAGTCAACATCTCTGCTAGCTAATGTAGCATACATTGCAATGAACCCTGTAGTAAATGACCGCCTAGCCACAATCAGTAACAGCTCTCCAAGATGTTTTAGGTTGTATGTTACCAAGCAAAAACTTACCACTGTAACGACCCATAAGTTTGACAAACCCGATACCATTCTCATTACTCTCGGCTTCAACATGTGCTGCGTTAATAGCTCGTTGAGCTTCCTCTACAGCAGTGTCAAACCCAAAAGATTTATCTATTACCGGAATATCATTATCAATCGTTTTTGGGATTCCGACCACAGCAACTTTAAGTCCACGCCTTCTAATTTCCTACATGGTATTATACAATCTAAGTTCAGTTGTTTATTCTTAAACCTTGCAACTAATATTCTGAATATCACAATGGCTGTATACCTCAAATAATACTGAAGCTCCTCGCTGGGTTCCATCTCCACCAATAATGTAAACCTAAATGAAAACAGAAACTACATGAAGAATAGGTTGATAAACTTTTTCACATAGTGTCAAAACCAGTGGCTGTGTTTCTTCCTGAACCTGATTAATTCCTCGATCTTGAATGCTATCAACTATCTTGGTGGTATCGTGTCCACCTCTTGAGGTCCCAAGGATTGTTCCTCCACGTTTATGGATATCATTCACGACTTTAGAGTTTAAGGGAATAGTATTTTTGGCGTAGAATCCTCTGTATCCACCCTGTAAGATTTTAAAAATGAAAACCATAAGAACAATAGTCGCGAAAATCAAACTACCAATAAAGACTAATTATGATTCAGGAAACTTACATCGATTCCAAGAATTCTCTTTACTCCATACATGTATGATAAGCTGCTCACGATTTCTCTAATCACGGTATTGAGACCGGGACAGAGACCTCCACATGTAACTATGCAAGCATGCACTTCATCAGACTCAAAATAAACCTTTTGACGTGGACCAGCGCGTCTGAAATGGATTCCTCTTGGACCATCCTTGTGGACTACAACCTGAACAACGAAAAAAGAAAACAGAGTTAACAAAATGAGAGCTTTTTATTTTATTTTTTTTGGGGTCAAAATAATGATCGCATTTTTGTAATCACATTTTCAGTAATCATTTGTCTTCATATAAATCTGGCAAAGAAGGATTGCTTGACAGATTGATTACCTTCTCAGGAACACTGTCATCTGCATCAACGAAGTATTGCCTGATAAAAGAAAAATAAACATTCAAAATAAGTGAAACCTAAGCAATGGAAAGATCTGAAATAAGTGAAAAATACTTACTTAACCACTGAGTAAGCTGGATTGTCTTGCAAAGGATTTGGATAGGTCTGCAAAAACCGTTCAAAAAGGGAAAAATAATCGACATTAAACATATTTAAATCTACGAATTTTCACCATTTGATCGGAATAAACTATGAACAGGTTAACATTGGAACCCAAAGAAAAAGATTCCTCCTTTGTAGATCTGGAATCGATCGAGCCATTTTGAGCTATTTCCAAATCATATACAGCAACAGTCAGAGATCAAGTGCAACGTACTGGAAGATCAGGAAGATAATCGACGAGATGGGGAACGTCCTGCAGAATATAACCACCAGAACCGTTGACGATCTTTGGCTTGTTACTTATCGGACTAGACATGATCAAACTTAATCGGCGAAGTTGAAATCTCGAATGCAGCCCCTAATTCGTCAATGGGAAAGAAGAAGAAACAAAAAAAAACAATCTTTGAAATGAAGTAGGAAAATGACACAGCGTGAATCAAACCCGTTGATCCAGTACAAGGCCACCCGTTTCTGTACGAATCAGAAATTTGACCAATGAGTCGATTGGAAAAATCAAGTGAGAGAGAGAGACCAGTTAAGACGAAAAAGTGTCCCGCTTTTTTAGATGAGGAATTTGATCAAACAGGTGGTGGGCATCACTGAAACAAAAGGGAATAAAATCTAGACCCCTGAAATATATGGGCTTGGGTATAGGATTCTCGAGTAGTACAGAAAACGAAAGTTGAAACTTGGAGAAGATGATTCACACACTCTTCTAGAATTATAAGTTTCCAATCATTGACAACGTTATTTACTTTGGCCTTGGAAAACAAGTTCAGAATTTTATTACACATACTGATTTTCTTTCGACTTTTTACATTTTGTGATACATTTAGATCTTGAGGAATATTCAGATGTATTTTTAAAAAAAAATAAAGAAGAATCTTTTAAAGTACGAAAGACAAATCCAAATTTGGTGTCGGCTTGTATTGTTTAATAAGTTTCTCATCAACTTGCTGTTCTTTTTTTTTGTTGTTGTTGTTGTCAAACAACTATTTGCTGGTTACAGAGAGTTAACAAATGAAGGAGTTGACAATATATATAGAAGTTCATAATGCTATCAATGACATACTTGCTTAGCCATTAATTTTGTCACTAAGTAATATGTATATTATATTTGAAAACAGCTTACTTAATATTAAACAGATATTCGTGCGATTCTTGATTTTTCGTAATGTTATTATAGAAATCATTCAGTTGATCGACGGCACACAGAAATATAATGCGTAGTTGGTTTCATTCACATGACTCTCGCTAATCTTCCGCAAAAAATTGCAATTCCCCTTTTTACTAATGTTAAAAGTTACATAATTGTATAGGGCAAAAAGCCCAAGTCAACAGCGGCCCAACAACGTGGTCCAATAAGAGAAAAAGCCCACTTAGACGTGGTCCAATAAGAGAAAAAGCCCGTGTTCGGTGTCACCTGTAATCCACTGACGAGCAGACGCACTCGACAAAGCTGACGCGTGTCTCCTTAAGCTCGCACATGCAAAATGACATCCGTGCTCCACTAAAGAGCACATGCTCATCTTGAGCCTACTATAAAAGGGGGACTTAGAGGAAAGGGGGAGGACACACGCCTGGATATTGAAGAACATTCAACTAAAGTCCAGAAAAACTTAGAACATTTGAAGATCGACGAGCCCAAATCTTCGTATCGACAATAGACGAAACCAGGAGTCAAGCTACTGATCGACGAACGCAACATATGAAATATATTTCGACGAGCACAAAACATTAATGTGGCATCGTATCGACGAGCCCAAACACCCTAGTGGTGAGGCGTTCGACGAGCATAAAACACTAGTGAAGTCATCAATGGACGAGCCCAAACACCCTAGTGGTGAGGCGCTCGACGAGCCCAGATCCAAATAAAGGAGACAGCATCGAACGCACGTGATCGACGAACGCACTCAGTTAACAAGAAGGAACTAATAACGACGAACACCCGTTGTTAGAATCAAGCAAATTATATAATCATCCAAGCAGTGAAGGAGAACAGACGCTCGCAGCTGTCAAAGACTTCACATACGAAGATCTCAACCTGCGAAATATATCAACAAAGCAAATGACAACATAAGCAATAGAACTACGAATGGCTTGATTCCCTCAAAGGATAGGTAGGCAACCGAGTACGGTGCAGCCAAAAATCATAAAGAACGTTCGTACGACTAAGCGTGCTAAGACCGGTACGAACAATTGGCGCCGTCTGTGGGGACAGAGATTCTTCTAAACGCAAGAAATTATAATGGCAGTTGACGAGCCGGTGGGTAGAGCTTGAAGTAGTGACGAACAATCACTGCAAACGGAAGACGTCAATGAATGTTTGTCAAGATAAGAGGAAGTCACAATCCTCAGCGAGCCGGAGAACGACCAGGTTCGTCAAGTGGCGTTGCCGGCGTCACCTGAGGAACAGATGAGCATCCCAGAGCTTCTCCAAACCCTCTTAAAAAGTCGAAAGAAACAACTCGAAATATGAACAAGAAGTTTGAATAATTCCAAAATAAGATTGTAGCACTTGAAGAAGCACGAACAAGGGCTACCCCAACAAGCACCGACCATTTCTCTCAACAAAGAGTACGATTCGAGGAATCACCAAACTCGGGTGTTCGGCAAAACCAACAACCGGTTGAGTTACAGGAAGAACGGATGACGAACCAACGTATTGAAAGCCCTCGATATCAAGAATTACGCATCAACCCAATAGAACCGGCGTCTTTAGCACGTGACCGTCTAGAGGACCAAGCCGCGACCATCAGCGTAATGAAGGAAGAGATCCAAAGAATGGCTTCACGACTCCATAGCGCGACTAGCTCAACCCCAAAGATCGATCAAATGCTCGCCAAGTCGCAGAATACGCCATTCAGCAGACAATTATTGGCGGTTAGAGTTCATCATAATGCCAAAATAAAATGCCCGACATACAATGGAAAGACAGATCTGAACAGGTTCTTAACGGCCTTCGAAATTGCGATGGGCAGAGCTCAGTACGCACCACAAGAATATGACGCTGGGTACTGTCAAATGTTCGTAGAAAGCCTGACCGGAGACGCGCTGGATTGGTTCTCGAAGTTAGAACCATATTCTATCAACAGTTACAGACAACTTTCGCAAGTGTTTCTTAAACACTACTCGATGTACATACAGCCGGCAACGACGAGCGCAGATCTATACTCCATCTTCCAAGGAACAAAAGAAACCTTGCGATCATACCTCGAGCGATTCAAGGCTATCGTGTCGAAGGTAACTGTTTCAGATGATGTTGCAATTCCCGTTCTCCGAAATGGGTTGTGTGAAGGTTCAAGCCTGAAAGACGATTTGCACATCAATACGCCGCGAACACTGGAAGACGCTTTACACCGAGCTAATAGGTTCGCCAAAGTAGAGGATCAAAAATATCGATTCACCAATCAATCAACAACCAGAGAATCCTTTAAGGAAAGTGAACAAAACAAAGGCAAAGATTCTCGACAACAACATAGGAGAAATTACGTCAAAAATGATGGCGGGGCAAACACTTTTTATGTCGATTCACCACCTCGTGGATCAACACAGAAGAATCCAAACCCTCGTTGGAACAAGAATGCTCCTACCGACATCCCAGATACACAGGCATATTGCGAATTCCACAAGCAAAATGGGCATTCAACTTCACAATGCAAACAGCTACAGCGGATTCTCCTCGAAAGATATCAAAGAGAGCATCCAGATAAAGGCGGATTAAGTACGAGCCATTACGAAAGAGAAAAAAATAAAACAGACACGTCAAAAAGAGATAACAATAGCAAACAAGAAGAGCGCAACGCTTCAGCAAGCACAAAAGCTCCAATAAATTCATTCAAACGACCACATGATGACGAGAAAGATAAACTCCCGCCACCAAGAAAAATGATAAATATGATAATGGAAGGACTTGTTGCATGTAAAGATTCGGTCCGAGCCATCAAAGTCTACGAACGAGAAGTAGGAACGGCGCAAAGCCATCAAAACCGAGCCAATGAAAATAGGCAAACAAAATGGGTTCCCGCACAAGACATATGCTTTACAAAAGAAGATATGATAGGTCTCACCACACCGCACAATGATCCACTTGTCATAGAATTGAGAATCTCCGACTGCGATGTATCTCGAGTATTGGTCGACACTGGAAGCTCGGTCGATCTGATTTTCCAGGAAACATTGCAACGCATGGATTTGAAAGATATAAAGATGAAACACTCGGTACGACCATTGACAGGATTCGACGGAGACACAACCATGACGTTAGGAACGATAAAGCTTCCCGTCTTCCTCAGTGGAACAACTACCTGGGTAAAATTCCTCGTCATCGACAAGCCAGCAATCTACAATGTTATCCTAGGAACCTCGTGGATATACATGATGAAAGCAGTGATCTCAACCTACCATCAATGCCTCAAATTCCCGACTAACGGCGGAGTATGTACCGTTCGAGGAAATCAACAAATGGCGAGAACATGCTTTATCACGGAACACAAACTCCGGAACAAAGGAAGAACCTATATGATCACTAACTCAACATGCGCTCGGGAAGGCCGCAAACTCGATGATGATATCCTAGACACGATCGAGCAAGTAAATATTGACCCCTCCGATGATAAGAAGTGTGTCGGGATCGGCTCGAAAATCTCAACTGACATAAGGAATGAACTCATCAAATTCCTTCAGCAAAATGTTTCAACATTTGCCTGGTCGACTGAAGACATGCCGAGAATAAGTACTAATATAATAATGCATGAATTAAACATAGACCCGACATTTAAGCCAGTGAAGCAAAAAAGAAGGAAATTGGGCATTGAACGAGCGCGCGCTGTGAACGAAGAAATTGAGCGGTTAATCAAAGCCTGATTGATAATCGAAGTACGATATCCGGAATGGCTCTCGAACCCGTGGTTGTAAAAAAGAAGAACGGAAAATGGCGAATATGCGTAGATTCACAGACTTGAACAAAGCTTGCCCAAAGGATAGCTTCCCATTACCGCGCATCGATCAATTAGTGGAAGCAACATCCGGCAACGAGTTATTATCTTTTATGGACGCCTTTTCCGGATACAACCAAATTAGAATGCATCCTAACGATCGCGAAAAAACGTCATTCATCACGGATCGCGGAATATATTGCTACAAAGTAATGCCATTCGGACTCAAGAATGTCGGAACAACATACCAAAGATTGGTTAATAAAATGTTCAAAGATCAAATAAGCAAAACCAGGAAAGTCTACATCGACGACATGCTCGTCAAGTCAGCAAAGGCCGAAGACCATTTGGGTCATTTACAAACATGCTTCGAGACCCTCAATCAATATGGAATGAAGTTGAACCCAACAAAATGCACTTTTGCCGTAAAGTCCGGTGAATTTTTGGGATATGTAGTAACTAAGTGCGGATTGAAGCCAATCCAAAGCAGATCAAAGCAATAATAGACTTGCCAAATTGATAATAGGTTTTTCACTACTTTTGTCAATTAACCCTAAGCACTATCATGTCATTGTAATACTTGAGGTGTCAATCCAATTAGGTGATATGCAAGCAATCAGAATTGTAATGGAATCAATTAATTCAAGCCAAATCAATCAAACGATGTTTCGAACAATCTAAATTAATAAGAACGAAATTAATTTAAGCAAGGGAAAAGGTAATTCAATCAGATGAAATAAGAAGCTTCTGAGGATGGGGATCGACGATTAGTGAACATCCTTGATCAACACCTAAATACCTAACAAACTCAATAAGAGGTGATTCCTAGACAGCAAACTCGCATGTAATCATATTCACTTTCATGACAGATGATTTCCACTAAGTAACATTCAGACCCTATCATCATAGGCGAAACATAACAAAGAAGACATTAAGATTCAGTTTGCTAAAGTCGATATTCGCCATAAACAGCTAATCCCTTAGGCTAGGTACGAAAATCTCTGAAATCAGGTGTATCAGGTATTTCAGTCAAACACTTCATGAGTATGGAAATTCCTATGATCAAATCTCAAGCCATCCTCAGAAAGCCTATTAAACTATTAAACTACTCAGACATAATAACGATCAACGAAAATTGAAAACATAAACTTAATTGCATAAACATCAATAGAGAAGAAGAATAGATTAGAATAAACCAGTAGATGAAATTGCAATAGAAATTCAGTCTCGAGATTACAGAAGTAGTAGATGTTTTCTCTGTTCTCTCTCAAAAGTTCATAAGATTAAAAAAACGTCCTTAGAAAAACGGGTCAAGAGGGTTTTTATACCCAATCTTAGAAACCCTAAAAACAATAAAAACATTAAAAATAAAACGCGGAGTTTGGTCAGCTCGACCGGTTTGGTCGAGTTGACAAGTCGAGTTGATATTAAAAGCGGTTTGGCTCGACCGGTTCAGAGGTGAAGATGGTCGAGTCCATGAAGTGTGTGGGTGCAGTTCGAATGCGGCGGTTGAGTCAGTCAAGTGGAGAGCTCAGCTCGACCTCGCTGGTGAAGGAGGAGGTCGAGTCGAAGGCGTGTCTACTCGAGCATGCGGGTCGAGTCGCGGAGGTGTCCACTCAAGCAGGCGGGTCGAGTCCAGCTTCCAAAAGTCTTCGATTGTGCCTAAAACTCATTCTAATGCATGTATGGATGATGTGTGGATGCAACGCATGAAAACTAGTATAAACACTCTAATGGAATATACAATGTGATGAGTATCAACACTAAACGTGCTAAATATGACTCCTAAAACATGCTAAAATGTGGACATATCACCCTCGCCAAAAAACAAGCGAGAAGTTCAGCGACTCACTGGAAGAATCGCGGCACTAAATCGCTTCATCTCGCGATCTACGGACAAGTGCCTTCCTTTGTACAAACTTCTCCGCAACAACAAAAAATTCAAATGGAGCGGTGAATGTGAATCAGCCTTCACGGAGCAAAAAAATTATCTATCTACACCTCCGGTGTTAGTAAAGCCCGAAGATGGAGAAACTTTATATCTCTACATTTCGGTGACACATGCGGCAGTAAGTGAAGTATTAGTTCGAGAGGATCGCGGAGAACAAAAGCCAATATTTTACGTCAGCAAGTCATTAAATAATGCCGAAACCAGATACACGACAATGGAGAAACTTGCGTTGGCAGTCGTGACATCCACAAGAAAGCTACGCCCTTATTTCCAATCGCATGCTATAACGGTCCTCACCAATCATCCTCACCAATCCGGAAGATTAACCAAATGGGCAATCGAATTGAGTGAATATGATCTCCACTTCAAAGGAAGAACTAGTGCAAAATCCCAAGTTTTGGCTGATTTCTTAATTGAATTAGAGCCCGAGCTGCGAGTAGACGAGCATACTAAAGAAAAGTGGATGCTATATGTAGACGGATCATCGTCCGCGCACGGGACAGGAGTAGGGATACAATTAGTGTCGCCCGAAGGAAGCATCATCGAACAGTCATTTCGGCTAATGTTCATCGCATCCAACAACGAAGCAGAATACGAAGCTCTAATAGCCGGATTGCGATTAGGATCACTAGGGGTCCAAAAAATGGAAGCACATTGCGATTCTCAACTCGTGACAAGTCAATATAATGGAGAATTCAACACAAAAAATGAACAAATGGACGCCTATCTCAAAGTAGTACAAGAACTAGCAAAGGAATTCTCGGAATTTTGCCTAACGAAAATCTCTCGCGGAGAAAACACTTCTGCCGACGCTTTAGCCGCGTTAGCATCGACATCGGACCCGGATTGACATAGAATTATTCCCGTCGAAAGTATTCAAGCTCCAAGCATAAGATTATCAAAGGGATCTTGTTTAAACATAACGGATGAAAATCAACTCGCCGAAGAAATCCCTGAAGGAGATCGAGACATCAAAGATCATATAGATTGGCGAAGCGATATTAAAGCTTACATAGCGGACGAAATCCTTCCAAAAGATAGAAGGGTAGCACGGCGATTGAAAGTCCGAAGCGCGCATTACTTGTTATACAAGGAACATTTGCTAAGGCGAAGCATCGACGGAACACTACTAACTTGCATTTACGGAAAGGAAACCATACGAGTTATGCAGGAGGTTCGTTTAGGAGCAGGAGGTAACCGTTCCGGAGGACGATCGCTTGCTTTCAAAGTTCGACGACTTGGATACTTTTGGCCCACTATGAACACCGACTGCGAAAAATTTGTCGCCAAATGTGAAGCATGCCAACATCACGCACCTATTATCCATTCACCAACAGAGTTTCTCGCGACAGCCACTACACCTTATCCCTTCATGAGATAGGCAATGGACATCATCGGGCCACTACCTACTTCCCGACAAAAACGCTTCGTATTGGTGCTTACCGATTACTTCACCAAATGGGTAGAAGCGGATTCATATACGAAGATTCAAGACTCGGACGTTCGAAAGTTTGTATGGAAAAACATCATTTGCCGCCACGGACTACCATACGAAATAGTGACCGACAATGGCTCACAATTCATATCCAATAAGTTCGAAGACTTTTGCGCAAATTGGCGAATCCGTCTAAGTAAGCAACGCCACGAAATCCATAAGGAAATGGACTTGCCGAAGCATCAAACAAAATCATCATCAACAGACTTAAGAAGCGTTTAGATGATAAGAAAGGCAAATGGGCGAACGAACTTGACGGTGTGTTATGGTCGTATAGAACAACCCCCCGAAGTACGACAGGAAAAACTCCTTTTTCTTTATCGCACGGAACAGAAGCCTTAGCGCAGGCCGAAGCGAATGTCCCAAGTTTATGAAGAATGGAACTACCGAAATAACAAGAATTGAACAATGCGATGATTAAGGACTCATTGGACCAAGTCGAAGAGTTACGAGATCAAGCCCTACTAAAGCTCCAAAATTATCAACAAAAAGCGGCAAAGTATTATAATGCCAAAGTCCGATGCCGTCATTTTGAAGAAGGAGATACAGCTGAGGATGATTCTAGTATATCAGAGGATGATAAAGGCGATGATGTTGGTGTAGAGACTAATGTTGAGACGGTTGTTGGCGAGAAGACTAATGTAGAGACTATCAATGAGATGAATGCTAACGTAGAGGGTGTACCTGGTGCCAAGACCGTGGAGGGTGTAGCTGGTACGAAGTCTATTACTTATCCTATGAAAAAATATAAAAAGAGGACAACATCATAGTGGCTCAAGACTCCATTTACCAGAGAACAGAAAGAGAAATAGTGTAAGGGCTAAGGGTTAAAAACTTGATGAATCATTTTATGGCTTGTTTGTATTTCGTTGTTTTGGTATTAAGTAACACATTTCAGTGTATTTGGGTTTTAGTACTCAAATTCTGCAATAACTTGGCAAATTCTGGGTTTGTGATTTTTGGTTCATCTGGAACAACTAGTACAACTGGGACAACTCGTAACTTAGCAAATTTTAGCAAATTTCTGGGTTTGTGATTATTCATCATACTAGAACAACTCATCCAACTAGAATAATTTAAACATATGCCGTAAATTATTTTAAAATAATAAAAGCTAAACATATGTGCTACAAATATTTAAAAAGTAATAAAAACTAAACACGTGCGCCGAAAAATATTGGAAAATAATAAAAATTAAACATGTGCGCAGTCAAATTTGCATTAGTTGAACTTTGATGTTTAAAACTTACAATTAATTAAATTTTAGTTAAGACTAAAATTTTATGGTTGTTTAAACAGAAATGTGTAATTAAATTATTAACTATGTTTTTATCTATCAAACTATAAAAATTTGATTTCTTTTATATGATTTAGTTAATAGTGGTGTCATAGTTTAGAAACTAACTATAGAAGTATAATGGATTTAGGGTATAGGGTATATGGTTTAGGGTTTAGTAACCAATTACCAAAAAAATGAAATTATAAGATTAAGATAAACGTTATTTACAATATTATGAAGTTATGATCACATATTTGGATTGATAATCGAGTTTATAACTTTGAAATAATGATACATTTTTTCTCTAGTTGTACCCGATAGTAAAACTAGTTGTTTTAGTTAAATGAGTTTAGAATTACTTGCACTACATATGCATAGATAACATCTGACAATAAACTTGTTTTAGAAATTGTACAAACCAGCTAAAGACTAGTACCAACATTATCACGAAAGAAGAAACGTCGTAATGTCCGATTAGATCTCTGTTGATACTCGCCAAGTGATAGGTACCTAGCCTCTTGTGTTCTTCCTTTTCTTTTGACCTTGTCCGGAGGTAAGACACAAGAACCTTGTATATGATCAGGAACATTCCAATCAGACTTATGGAGAACTAGAAAAATAGTCCTAGAATAATCCAACGTCCATTGTTCCATCGAATAATATGTAGAACACAACTCATGTACATAAAGCTCGTTTCATGTACTCGTATGTGCCATGGCAGCAGCAAGTGCATGTTTGCATGGGTATTTGTCTATATCAAAATGTTTGCAGCTGCATCTTTTTCTTTTCAAATCAACCAAGTACTCTTTGCCTTCACGTCCAATCACACTATATACTTAAGTTCAATGTTGTGTAACTCCTTTAGTCGTAACTTCTTCACAATCTCACATCTTGTATGCAACACACCAACAACAAAGGGTACCAACTTTTGTGATGGAGATACTTCATTAGAAGCTTTCCTATGCTTATTAAACCATTCAACAATTTTTCCAATAATTGCATCAATCATTGGCAGTAAAGAATACTTCCTTGCTTCTCTAAAAATAGCATCTTCCCATTCAAGACTTACAATTTGATCTTCTTGTACATCATGTATAATATCAACATCGTAAGCAACTTCTTCAAGTGGATAATTTTCACCATCTGAAATATGAGGAACATTATCTAACATAGCCAACTGATATGGTGCTTCAAGTTCTGTGTTCAGAGAAACCATACTACCATTAACTCTAGTATCCCTCTCAATCTCCTCATTCCTTGCATTACCTAGATCATATCTTAGAAGTTGCTCATAACTCTGGTTTTGTTCGATACCTCCAATGAGCTCCACATGAAAAATACTTTTACGTTGATTTCTACTCTCTTCCATTAAGTATCCTAATACATCTTCATCATCCATGATATATGTTTTCCTCTTAGAATCCTCTAGCAATGAAATGTAACTTAACTTCAACATTGTTGAAGAATGATATGTATGCATTTTAGCATGTTTTAGGAACCGTAGTTAGCACATTTTGCATTCATATTCATATTGTTTGCATCATTTTAGAGTCCTCTTAAGCTCATATTGCATACTTTGCATTTGTATTGCATACATATTGCATATGGAGTGATTCCTAGGTACTTTGGAGCATTTTGGATCATTTTGAAGCAACATTGGACACAAGGATAAGCAAAGACCTGATTGGAGTGCCAAACATGATCAAAAGGAGTAGCTAAGTACGAGATTCAAGCCAACTCGATCCACCCACTCGACCAACCCTTGATCGAGTTCCACCCAAGCTGCTGGAATGCTGGAAAACACAACTCGACCAAGCAACTTTACCTACAGGGTCGAGTGACGATTTCTGGGTGTTGAAACATGAAGATTACATGCTAGAAAACCCAACTCGAGTCTCCAACTTGACATGTACTGGGTAGAGTTCAATTTCTGAGTACTGGAACATGAAGATTACATGCTGAAACACACAACTCAACCCCACCCCCACTCGACCAGTTTGGTCGAGTTAGCTTATTTTCTGCACTTTGACTATTTTTATGTTGACTTTGTTAGAGGTTTGTGTTGTGGGCTATAGATACCCATTTAAACCCATAAACATTGAGACATGCCTTTGTTTCCAGAGTCTCTAATTTTTCATGTATTTGAATGCTTGATTTAATGATGATCAATTGAGTATTTGCTTTTGCTTTCTTATTCATTGTTGTTTATCTTTCCATCATCTTTCTAATCATGTCATTTACTTTAATTTTTGAGTTCATGCATCTGCCCATGATTAGTGAGTAGATTTCTTAGGGTTTAAAAGGAAATGGCTATATTAATGTAAAGTTAGGGTGTTTCCAGCTTGCTTAAGCTCTTTCATGCTAGGATCTCTTTAGATTTGGTAATCTTGAAGCTTATTTCATTCTAGCTATTTGAAATTTGATTTGTTGCATTCATCCACCTGCCAAGTGTTTGATGAAATGCTTAAATGAACAAAAATCTGAGATATGCTTGTCTATCCCAAATGATTGGTTGTGTAGATAGTATATTGGCTAGAATAGGTTGAATCCTAATGCCAGATTGCTAGGATTCCGCTAACAGGAGTTAGGTCATATCCCTGCCTTGCTGAGTTCATTGTCCATGGGAATGGTTGTGTAATTATCGAACCTATTGCCTAGAGATCATTCTAAATAGGTTGTTAAGCGAGCTAGAAATCCCTAGTGTAGCATTGATCATTGATCTAAATCCTCTTGAATCCTTCTTTCCGTTTATCGCCTATCGTTCTGTTTCCGTTCTTTGTTTATTTTTACTAGCTGAGTTATTTACGTTAACTCACTGCTTCTCTTGTCTCCGTTTATGTTTCTACTGCTTCTAATTCGGTTCTGTGATAACCTTTGAACTGAATACTGGCTAGGATTAAGTTGATCTGCATAGTTCTGATTGTTAGCATCACACTCGTTTGGATTGACACCTATTATACTACAATGACATGATTGTGTGATAGGATTTGAGCATGAACTAGTAAAAAATATGTTATCAAAGCATCGAGTATCATAATCTTCTTCTTTATTTTCTCAATCAACTCCAAATAAGTGAATTCTTTCATAAATCTCTTGATCACTATAGTATATTTATGCTCTTCTTTTTGATTCCATTGTACATCATTGCCATTTTTTGTATAATGTCCTCCATAGTCTAAACGGATGACCATAGAACTATTATTCATTTTCCTGTGAAAAGAAGAAAAACTAATTAGTTGTTTTAGTTATGCCAGTTATACTGATGGAAATAGTTATACTAGTTGAACCAATAGTATTACTTGTTTCAGTTCTTAAAATTATACTAGTTGATCTAGTAGTTTAAGTAAAGCTAATTGTCCTAGTTATGCAAGATACAACTCGTTGAATCAGTAGTATCTACTTACGATTCTAATTTTTTTATCTTATATTATCCATATATTTGTAGTTCTATAATATAAGACTAATTAAACAAGTTTGTATGTGCAAATCAATAATTTTTAACGTTAAACATAAATCCCTAACTGAAAAATATATTGAAACCATCTTATTAACGTTAAACTCTCAACAAATACAGTAATAAAAAAATAGTAAAACTCACCTAAGTAATTCAACCTTCAACTTGAGTTTTTAGAAAAATGGAGAAATAAACAAATGAAGATGAGAAATTTTACTATGTTTCGTGAAAGAAGAGTAAAAAGTGAGAAGAATAAATGAATGTACAACAACCCACAAAATTAATTGGCTTTTGTCTACTTTTTTTTTTTTAATTTATTGCATACTATTAAAATAATAATATTTTAATAAAATGGTAAAAAGGAAATAAATTATTGTTATAAAGTGGGAGGTCATAAAATTATGAGAGGTTAGTTAACTCAGCTTTAAATTTTTTCACCAATAAAGTTATCTCAGCTTTTGACCTCTTTGCTTGATATGGGTTCGAGGAAGGAATTTGATCATAAGTAATCTTGTTGTTATGAGTATCTCTATTGATTTTGACGATTGGGTATATCGTACAAAGTCCAGATAAAATTAGTTTCAGAGGTATGGATATTTCCTCGTTGCCAATTTTCCTCTCTTAGATCTGCTTTACCAGAATTCTTTTGGGATATTGATTTTGTTGATTTTAATTATATCTTTCATCCTTTATTATATCTCTTTTATATTGAGGATTTTGACTTTATGGTTCTCTGTAGATGGTTCATTACGAACAAGTTCTTTTAATCATGGTGATTTCCAGTTTGGATTGGATTTTGATGCTCTTTTAATTTTATCTCAATGCTTGTTTCTCTATGGGTATCAAGTGTATCTCTTTTCTATATTTGATTGATACTTCTCCTAGTCATTTATTTTTAATTCTGGTTCAGATTCTAAATTGGTGGATTCACATCTTTGGCATATCCTTTTCTCACTTATATTGTATAGTCGTCTCGTTAAGTGATATTGATTATAATTGGTTAAATGATTTTGTTGGCCTAGGGAAATATCCTTCCATTAATTGCATGTTTGCCGTTGGTTTGGTATATGAGATCTTTTTGTGTCTCTAGAAGTCTTTATATTTCAATCTTTCTTTCTTCCCAATTCTTTTCTTTCTCTCTTGTGGGTTCTTTGGTGCTACAATGCAATCTTCAATTATGAAATCCTCTTCTGGTGCACGAGCTCCTTCAATCAGTCGTATAAAGATTCAACTCTCATTAACTAGGGAATGATAGCCCACAAAAAAGTCATTCAGGAGTTTTTACAAACACCTTCCACGCGGAAAATATCATAACATCTAGATTTAAGTGATCAAGAAAAATCTAGAATTAAGACCACTCTAAGTGAAGGAATGCATAGATCTATCAAGTTAAACACAAGATTCAACCATCAAATCCTAAGATCTACTTAACCATCAACATATCACTTCACTACTCACACACCAAAAGACATGAAACAAAACAATAAATAATCATAAACATAGTGAAAGGAAGATAAGAGAAATCTGGAGATGATGATCCAAAGATCCAAATGTTCTTAGGTGGATCAAAAATTAAAAGAAAGATGTCCACGACTCTTAAACAATAGGGTTTTTAATGTTTAAAACAGAACTGGGTCGACCCGGGACAATGTTCTTGGGGAAGACTTTATGGAGGCTGATGAAATTCAGAAAGTCGAAGAAGAAGCTAAGATGAAGGAAAAGGCAATGATTGAAGCATCTAAGGCTAAAGAGCAAAAAGAGAGTTCTACGTCGGGTTTACCTTAAAGCGAAGTAAGCTTCCACCTCTTCTGGGTGATTGGACACGTAAGAGGAATTTGATTGCA
This sequence comes from Lepidium didymum, assembly GCA_963920545.1. Taxonomy (NCBI): domain Eukaryota; kingdom Viridiplantae; phylum Streptophyta; class Magnoliopsida; order Brassicales; family Brassicaceae; genus Lepidium; species Lepidium didymum. Next base: position 6,296,749 of record OY986985.1, on the reverse strand, counting down.
ATTACATCTTCAAAAAAGAAGATAGGAGGTGGTGAGCCTAAGTGATTGGCAACTGGACCATAAGCCAAAATTAATGAGGTTTAGTTGGTTTTTGGTCTTTATCGAAATGAATTTATTTTTTATTTATGAAAGTTCTTAGTTGAAATTGTCAAGAACATTCAAATTTCATACTATGAAATTCCTAAGAGACTTTTGGAAGTTTAATAAACTTGATTTTTTTTTATCACAAATAAAGAAAGATTTAAATTTTTTACAAAATATTCAAGCTCATTTTGGATATAGTCATTTAATTATGGTGGATGCAATTGGTGCAAGTGCGGAACTTGCTTTATTATTTAATAAAGATTATGATATTAATTTGTATTTTGAAAATATAAGGATGATTGATATTGAGTTGAAGATTAATTATCAACTTGCCCATATGACATATGTTTATGGTGACGTGGTTTATCATAAGAGAGGAGAAAAATGGGAGATATTAACTAGATTTGGATTAAATAGGAATGATCTATGGTTTTTAATTAGAGATTTTAAAGAATTAAGTGGTAATCATTAAAAGAAAGGTGGTTCTCTTTATTGATTCTTTTACACCTTTCAATAATATACTAAATTCTGGTAAGTTATTAGAACTCCATTATGTGGGAAATATTTGGTCTTGGTGAGGAGTCCGTCATAGTTTGGTCGTCCGTTGTCAATTAGATAAGGCTTATGTGAATGTTAATTGACATTTGATGTTCCCTCATTTGAGAGTTAATTATTTAGATATGATTGGTTAAGATCATAGACCAATTTTGGTTGAAATGAATCAACAAATTAGTCAAATGCATAAATATTTTTTTGACAAGAAATGAATCGGAAAATCAGGTCTAACAGAAGATGTATCCAGAGGGTGATGTCGTGATGAAATTTCTAGTTGGTTAAATATTGTGTTCCCTCAGAGAAAATCAAGGAACTTCAAAGTTTATTGGAAAAAGAATGATGATGAAATATATGAGGTCTCTTATCAATTATAGTGTATAGAAAAAATGAAATTTTCTAGAAACAATAAATAGGAATAAATGGCTGAAACAATAAGACAATAATACAAAAAGTAAAGAGAGTTAAAAAAAGGATATGAGGGTTATGGGATAATGGTACCTGGATAACTAATAAGGAGGGTCTTGGGAGATTAACTTCTATATATTTTGAGGAGTTATTTAAATCAAATGGATCTGTGGACTTTTCAGAGGCTTTGGAAGGGATACCAACCTCAATTTCAGATGAGATGAATGAAGAACTTTTGAAGCCGATTTCAGAAGAATAGGTTCGAAAAACTTTGTTTTTGATGAATCCGGAGAAAACACTGAGACCAAATAGTATGAGTGGTATCTTCTTTCAAAAATTTGGTCAGTAATAAAGAATGACTTGGTTGTTCTATTAACTGATTTTGTTCGCTCGGGACATTTTGATTCCCGCTTGAATGAAACGAATGTATGTCTAGATCCTAGAAGTGATAAGCCAATATTAATTTCGAAATTTCGCCCGATTAACTTATGTAATGTGGGCTATAAAGTAATATCGGAGGTTTTTATTGGACCTTAATACATGAAATCAAGAGAACAACAATAAAACCAGAACTAAAACCAAATACAATAAATATGGAACCTAACAAGATCAAAAGGACAAAGAAAATTACAGAGAAACAGAGAAGAAAAACAGAATTGTAGAGCCGTGAACAAGATCACTACACTTGAGTGAATTAATCCATATAATCCTTTGTGCAAGATTCCAAAACGATTTCACTTCAGGGCTAACTCTGCTTCCATTGAACTGTGCACTCAACTCAATGGAATGAAACCCTCAGCGACAAGAAAGAAGAATAAGAAGCAATGTTGTGCTCAGGTATAATGAGGCTTAAAGCAAGTTTTAAAAAGTGGTCTTTTTATGTAATAAAAATTTCAAAAAAATAAATACATAACTCATAACATACACAATAGTATTAATAAATATGAGTTTGTAGTCTTGTTTTATTATATATTAAACTAAAAATATTAAATGTGCAAAACTTTTTATACATGGCTTTAATACATAAAGAACTCTATCATATTTCTATAAAAAAAAGACCTATAATAAATCTTATAAAAAATGTGGCATTTTTAAATTTGTGACCTTAGGCAATTGCCTTATTATGTATATGGTAAGCACGGCTCTGATAAGGAGAAGTATTGTATAGTTCTATATGTCTATCTACTCAATAAGAAAATACATCCTCCTTAAATAGACAAGAACTGATTGAAGGTTGTTCCCCACTCTTCCACTTCTCCTCTTTGATTCGAGATATAAGAGGCACATAAAGATGGAGGAACGACAAAAAAACGTAAAAGCCAAAGTAACGTAAAAACTAGTGTCTAGGTTTTACTTATTTTGTAGTTGGATTTGAAAGACGATAATCAATCTTTCATAGCCCACGTAAAAGTCTAATTTAAGAAATATTTCCAACAATCCCCATATATTTCGATAAATTGAGGAAAGATAAAAATAAATTGTTGATATCGCTATGATTTGAATCAACAAACTCAGAGTTTCAAAAATCTATTAAGTACTAAGCCAAAACTTATTTTATAACCATGCATCATAAGTGCAATAGTGAGTCCTTGTTAACTCACTTTATTGGCCAGCCTCAACACTTATTTAGGTGTCTTATCAAGTATGTTCATTAACATACCCTCAATACATGTATAAGAGCATTAAGAGACCATATGTCTCATCCAATATACATTCAAGACATCATATATCAATTTAACAACATTCTTTTGTTTGACCATTTGAACTTAAATTTTAATTTAGTAAAAAAATTTAAATATAGAGCTCAGAACAAGTTAAACTGATAAAGACTGCAGTCCTATTTTCTTAGTTGTGTCCAGGACCATTTGTCCACACAACTTTTGGTCAAAGGATCTACAAAATCCTTTCAAGACCTCACAAATACTAGTGATGACACTCTAGCTTCAACCAAGTCGTGTATCACTCTGCATCGCATACGTATATGTGTTTTTTATCCCATTGAAAAGCTTGTTATTTGTCGCAGCAATTACAACTTGATAATCACACCTCTTAGATTTGGAAGAACACATTTTTCATAGCAATAAGATATCGGTAACATAATTTTCAACCAATCAGCTTTTTGACTAAAATACATTTCAGCCTACGGTAACTATTTTTTCACAAACACTTACCAAAGGCTTGCCAAGAATAACCAAGTAATTACAATATTCTATGAGACTTAGAAGGGACACATAAATCTCCAAGATTTGAAACCATTCCTTTTGGAATTAGTGACTACAGACTTCGATGTTACTAGATGATGCACATCAAGTTTTCTAAAAAGAAAAATTGTTTTCAAAGACTCAACATCTCAAGACCCGATCATTTATCAAATTGCATATAATTAGTTTTAAATGTGAAGCATCAAAAAGCATATTTCACGAACACAACTTCTATGGTTTCAGAACAGAATGAGTTTCTTTTAAATTTTGATAAATTTACATTAATGAGATACCCCCACAATTGATCAGCTTCCATACAGATTTGGGCTTTACTCTCACTTGAAGTTTTTTTTGGTTCCATCACAACATTGTAATCTAAGATACATTTCTCACAAACACAAAATCATTAACAAATTATTAATTTAAACGTGCTAATGTAACATAAAATTCATAAGTTTGGCTAACTGTGTTTTCAACAATTACACAGTTCCCCTTCATTATTTTTGTTAAAACAAAACCAAGACTTTGTTGCAGCATAATTCCATATCCTAGAAAGACTTGTTAGAAAAATTAGATGATATATAAATGAAAAATGCCTAAAATACTCCACAATTATACCTTAATTACTAGAATACTCTTCCAAAAAAAAAAAAAAGAAAAAAAAAGAGTTGTAAAATGTTGGAAATACTCTGATTTACCAATTTATTACCAAAAAAAAAACTTCTTCTTCATTCCCTTTTCGCCTTTATATTCTTCAACTCTTCCAGCTTCTTCTCAATCTCAACCTTTGCTGTTTATCTTCTTCGTCATCTTCTTCGTCTTCGTCTTCGTCTTCTTTCTTCGTCTTCTTCTTCTGCGTCTTCGTCTTCTTCTTATGCGTCTTCGTCTTCTTCTTCTTCGTCTTCGTCTTCTTTCTACTTTTTCTTCGACTTCTCCTTCTTCTTCGTCTTCATACAGTTTTTTTTTCTTTCATATCCAAGGTAATGTAGTAGTTCTTCTAATTCTACAGTCGTTCTTTTTGTTCTTCTTATAATTCTTCTTTTTATTTATTCTTAGTTCTTCTTCCAGATTTACTAGTTTCTACAGTCGTTTCTAGGGTTAGGGTCTCAGGGATTGTATAGTTAGATATGACTCTGTTGCTGACTTTGGTTGACTTATATGACTGACTTTGGTTGACTATGTGGCTGACTTTGGTCGAGTTAGATATGACTCTGTGGCTGACTTTAATTGACTCATTGGCTGATTTTTTGGTAGAGTTTGGCTGACTTATTAGCTGATTTTGGTTGAGTATGTTTACAGAGTTTGGTTGATTTAACTTAATTATTGTTTTTCCACAGATATGTCGGATGAGGACAAGTACCCGAAGAGAAAATGTTCAAGTTACCTTGTTGATAAAGCTATTACCCACTACTGCGTATTGAAGAAAATTATACCATTGAAGAGTTTTATTGGCGACGATGCATATGATGACAAAGAGAAGAATTCTCAACTTGGGAATATTCTAAGTTTGCTGACTCAGAGTTCACATGGGCAAGCAGACCTATGCAGTACCTTATGGCAAATATCCTTCGGACAACCAAGAAATCGGAGGTGTGGATATTGGCCGATGGTCGTCCAATAAGATTTTCCCTGCATGAGTTTCACAATATCACGCACCTCAACTATGGATTGTGTGATCCCACTGATGGGAAGGTAGCTCAAGGAGACTTATGGAAACTAATGGGTTTAACAAACACTGTTGGGCCGAACTTATTTGAGCTTGACAGCGTATTAAACAGATGCATGGAATGGTCTCTTGCGCATCGGAAGATGGTGGGGCATCTGGTGATCATGTACATTTGCATTTTTGGTTTGCACCCCAATAGCCGGATCCCTATGTTCTGCGCAAGAATGGTCATGGAGCCGGAAAGATTTGAGAGGTATCCTTGGGGCAGAGTAGCATTTGAAGTTTTGATTAGATCACTCCAAAACATAGGCGAGCAAATTTCAGCTTATTCTATGCACGGATTTGTGCATGTGCTTCTAGTATGGGCATTCGAGATGATTCCACATGTAGGAGCGATGTTAGGAGGATCCAGAGAAGGTCTGATTCCTCTTTTGCGGTGGGCGTCAAGCAGTAGGTACCGCCGTTTAGACATTGAGGAGCTCGTCAGATCTGAGAAAGAGGTATCGGAAGACAACAAGGTAAGCTTCGTCTTCTTATTCGTCTTCTTCTAAGTCTTCTTCTTCGTCTTCTTCTAAGTCTTCCGAAGTCTTCCTCTTCGCCTCGGCGGAGTTTAAAAGATCATGGTAGACATTGTGGCGGAGAATTATATAGACTTACAAAGTCCGCCTCAAAGTGAACCATGATCTTCTATGATCTATCAAACTCCGCCACAAAGTCTACCATGGTCTACTAGCGGAGTTTGGTAGATCATGATAGACTTTGTGGCAAAGTTTGGTAGATTAAATGGTCTTAAGTAGACTTTAGTAGACTTACAAAGTCCGCCTCAAAGTTAACCATGATCTTCTATGATCTATCAAACTCCGCCACAAATTCTACCATGGTCTATTGGCGGAATTTGGTAGATCATGATAGGCTTTGTGGCGAAGTTTGGTAGATTTAATGGTAGACTTAGGTAGACTTTAATAGACATTGATAGACTTTGTGGCGGAGTTTGGTTGACATTTTTTGTTCATTTTGTAGGTCCGCGTTGTGCACCTTTTGCGAAAGCCGTATAAAGAAATTTACCCTGAATAGCCCGGAGATGTCGAGGATCCGAAAGTGGACAGAATGATTCGAGACGTTCTTGATGGAACGTTGGATGAGACGTTTTGGGCTGGTTCGCCGGAACCTATGAAGAAGAGGAAGGCCAAACCGCAGCTCAATGAGCATGAAATCTCTACGAAGCCAAGAATGAAAGAGCCAGAGAAGAAGCAGAAGACTCATGAAGCTCAGGATGCATCGCAGCTGATAGCAAAAGGCTCTGGTAGCTTAGAACTAGAGAAGGCTGATGTAATGGTCGCGAAGAAGGAAAAGGAGAAGGCTGAGGATAAGGAGTAGAGCATGATATTTGAAATGTTTGCGATCATGAAACAGGCGTTGGATGTGATGAGACTTGATCAAATTAACACCCAAGAACGGCTTGCGCGTGTAACACCCCAAGTCCGATCTAGACCAATGAAGCTACTGACGCGCGTTCAAACTGCCAAGCCGAGGAAGCCAAAATACTTTCGGACCTTGGCCCAAACTCGAACACACGTCCTGTCCCATCGTCCCAAGGCTTTACAACCCGCAACGATAGTCCGTTAGGTTGCCCTGGACAAAGGCTAACACACATACGAACCATTTCACATGAAAACCCTTTTATATCATTTTAAAAGCCTTTACAAAATAAAACCGAGTCATCGGCCGAGTTTCAAAAGTACTTTACAAACTGTATTTATTTTATACATTTGCAAAATGGTGAAAACTACACTGGTGCTCCTAAGCTTTCCTTCACGTCTAAGGATTCTTACTACGGTCTCCTGCAAAATGGAAGTGAGATGTGAGCAAACACTTGCTCAGCGAATTTGGGAATATTACTAGGCAATGTTAGCACAACAATGCAAACAATACAATAACTCACGCATCATACAAATTCATTCAGGTACAACCATTTACAAATTCTTCTTCTTCTTCTTCTTGGTTGACTTTAAATGTTTTCTTTTCTGCAGTATTTGACCGCTTGTATGAACATGTTCCGTCGAAGACATATGCGGACACCCACGCCGTATAAGATTGATAGGATTGCATTCCTTGATCATGGTCTATGTGCCTACTGGTGTTTTGCCTACAATAAGTTCAAGAGAAATGAGAAGGAATTTATCAGTGATCCTTTTCCGCTTGAAAAAATTAAAAATGCTGAGGTATTATATAAAGCATCACAAGGGTTTCTTATAGATTGGTAGATAAATTATTTTTTGTTTGTAAATACTCCCATAGGACCAATATTTAAACCGTACTATGAGGTATTTTGTAAGTAAATACGACAGTATAATTTTGTAAGTATTTTGTAAGTACTGAAATGAATCTTAGTAAGTAATGAAAAAAATGTTAGTACAGCTTCATACAATTTTATGTGAAACAATTGAAGTCCGCCAATCAAAGTCCGCCACGTAGTCTACAATAATATACCATGTTCTACTTCAGCCCACCAATTAAAGTCCACCACATAGTCTACAATGATATACCACGTTCTACCTAAGTCCGCCCATCAAAGTCCGCCTTTCAAAGTCCGCCATAAAAGTCCGCCAAGTAGTCTACAATGATATACCACGTTCTACTTCAGTCCGCCATAGCAAAGTCCGCCAATCAAAGTCCGCCTTTTAAAGTCCGCCATACCAAAGTCCGCCATAAAAGTCCGCCAATAAGTCTGCCACGTAGTCTACAATTATATACCACGTTCTACTTAAGTCAGCCAATCAAAGTTCGCCTATCAAAGTCCGCCAATCAAAGTCCGCTAATAAGTCCGCCATAAAAGTTTGCCACCGAAATTCAATACAAAATGGAATAAAATCGAAATTAACATACCAAAATTCATTACAAAAACATGTTCCATATCAAAATGGTACTCGTGACGGTACATGTGTTGTACATGTCCGGGTATTATGTCTCGAACCTTTACATGTTGAACAAGTTGTAATTTTCCTTTCTACTGAGCTCTCGAACCAACCTTTCAACCGCGAGATCTTCCGTCTACCAGGTTGGTTACGTACAACAGGAGGTTTACAGACTTTAACCGCGACTTCTTTAGGTATTGGAAGTGCGGCATCTCTTGGCATAACACATTTGGCGTACGCATGGTACAAGTAACTCGTATAATAGTATGGATCGGTGAGGTCGATCTTCGAACGCTGCCATGCTTCTGCTGCGGCTAAGGCATGTACACAAGGTATTTTATCCAAGTCAAAACGTTTGCAAGAACACGTTTTGTCAGTCAGATAAACCACATGTACGCACATGTGACAACAACTTGATGTTCATCTATGTCTTGAACATTGTACTGCGTGACTTCCAGATGTCTACTCTGCAATTTTAGAAACCAAGAAGACGACAGAAGTCAACCACAAAGTCAACCACAAAGGCCTTAGTCTAAATAAAGTCAGCCAAAGTCCGCCACTAAGTCTAACCAAAGTCAGCCAAAGTCCGCCGCTCAACCACACTCTGTACCTAAAGTGAGCCAAAGTCTTCCAGAAGTCTACCTAAAGTCAGCCAAAGTCTGCCGCTCAAACACACTTTGTAACCAAAGGACCATTACCTTTAGAAGTTTCTCGATTGCTAGACTGAGAATTGTCGTTGTTGCGCTTGCCTTTGCCCTCCTCTTCGCGAACCACCTTGTTAACATTGCCCTAATGGCATCTATAAGCTGAACAATATGAAAATATCTCGCTTCAGCTAACACATGATTGATAGATTAGGCTATGTTCGACATCGTGAAGTTGTTCCCTAGGAAATGTACACGACTCCACAAATGAACATCTGCCCTCAGCAGGTACAGATATAGCCTTGCATCAACTATCTCAATTTTGCTTAAGATGGTATTAAACTCGTCAAGTATATATGTTGTTGCAGCCTTCTTAAACAGCTTAAAGGCCTCTCCTCCTCTGAACTTGGACAAAATGTTTTTCCGTAGATGGTACGTGCCAATACCACGAGCGGCGAGCAGATACACTCTTGTTATGGCTTTGGCTATTGATCTATGCCTATCTGAAATAATGGCCAATTCTTGGTCATCAGGAACGACGCGATTCAGTTGTCTGAAAAACCATTCCCATGATTCATCATTTTCGGTATCGACCACACCAAAAGCCATGGGGAAAATGTTGAAATTTTCGTCTTGCATTGTAGCCGTGAGAAGAGTCCCTTTATATTTTCCTTGTAAAAACGTTCTATCAACAACAACAACCTTTCTCATGTACAGAAATCTTCTGATGCTTGCATCGAATGAAAGGAATAGAAACTTGAATCTATTATCTCCGTCTACTTCCAGCTTGATAACGGTTCCGGGATTTGCTCGTCTAATCCCATACAAATAAGAGGGAAGATCTTTAAAGCTATTCTCTGCAGTTCCCGTAACCAAAGCCCTCGTTTCCTTTAAAGTGCGATAGGCCTTCCAGTACTTAATCTGTACAAAATGCAAATGGAGTTAACCAAAGTCCACCAACGTGTACCAAAGTTAACCAACGTCCACCAAAGTTAGCCATAAAAGTCTACCAGAGTTAGCCATAAGCAGCCAAAGTCAGCCACTGAGTATCATTCCTGCAAACCGAATCATTTGTTTAGTGATTCAGCAACATGACAAGGACGAACAGAGGGACCAACACCACCAACGAAATCCAAGTATAAACGACCAAGAACATCGGCAGTTGCTTGTCGTGCCCGAGATGACCTCTCTGTGATGGAGCAAGTATGTTCTTCACACTAGATCTGGATATAGAAACACGGATTCGCAGCATCGTGGCGTGAAGCACCGACTCTCCAACCGTAATTTTGCACCCAAGATTTCACAACCAATAACATCTTCGTTGAGGAGACGACATCAAAATCAAACCTATGTAAAATTGAATATATCTTCAACCTTGCCTCAAGATTGGCTTTTGTGGGATAAATTTGTCCAACAACTAATTGAAGTGATCTCATTTCTATGTCTAAATAGTCATCATCAAACGTCGAATCTCTCTTCTTAGGAGGTAGATTCCTATCTTCTTCTTTACACTTCCTCTGAACACCTATGAAGTCTTCATCGCCAGAGCTTGCACCATCTACATCCTCGCAATAGTCGAATCTCATATCCACTTCCGCATCGTCCTCAGTGTGGCTTACGTTCTCCTCTTCTTTTTTTACAGTCTGCTAAACTCTACTAGATTGTCGACCAAACGTTGTTTGCTTTTCTTTGCGTGAAGGCTCGCATTTAGGTGAAGGCATGATTGATGGAGAAGGCTCGCATTTAGGTACATGAGATTTCCTAGAAATCTCCACACAAAGACGAATTGCCTCGATCCGTAATTGTTGCACATATCCACGCAATTGCCTCTTGTTGGTCACATATATAGGAGGTGTATCTTGTGGTAGTCGTTTCATGAGTTCATTTGATATGTAACTCAGTTTTACATGTTCATTTAGATCAAAATCTTCATGCACCATCCTCAAAAACTCGCAAAAACTGACATCATCACTTACTTGCATAATCTTACAACCAAGAGAAAGATCAACCAAAAATGACCAACGATTTTCGTCGAATCTCCAATTTCCACAAACTAAGATAATTTGCTCCATAGATTCAAAAAACAAGGTCAAACAATAAGATAAGAGCTCAAGAAACAATGGTGCACTGCGTGCTTCAACGGTGGTTAGTCATTCGAAGATCGAGAAAGAAAGGAGGTAATGTAATAATTGAGGGCTAAAATTGTCACTACACAAAATAGGTATACTATGTCAGCCACAGCATCAGCCACAGATTCCACCAAAGTTCACCATTAAGTCAGCCACAGGGTCCACGATTAAGTCAACAACAAAGTCAGCCATTTAGTCAGCCACATGGTCCATCAAATTCCGCCGCAAATTTCGCCACAGAGTCCAGTACAGTCACCCAAAGTCCGCCACAAAGTCAGCCACATTGTCAGCCTACCAAAGTCTCTTAAAGTCCGCTAGAGAGTCTACCACAGTCTGCCATACAGTCAGCCACAAAGTCAACCACACAGTCAACTACAAAGTCAGCCACAAAGTCAACCACACAGTCAACTACAAAGTCAGCCACAAAGTCAACCACACAGTCAACTACAAAGTCAGCCACAAAGTCCACCAAAGTCTGCCACAAAGTCAACCCCAGTCCACCAAAGTCTGCCACAAATTCAGCCATAGAGTCAGCCACAAAGTCAGCCTCAGCGTCAGCCACATAGTCCACCACAGTTCACCAAGCTCTACCATTCAATCGACAATGAAACGTGGCTTACGTGGCACTTTTATTAATGGCATTTTTAGTATTACGGTTTTTGTATACACGTGCAGAAAGGGAAAAATGGTATTAAACGATTTCACAAGAGTATTTGAGTAATTATGAATTAATATGGAGTACTTGAATCATTTCACATATAATACGGAGTATTCAAGCAAATTAATATAAATATATATATTTGCAATCTCCCTTGTTGCTCTAGATGCATCTATATTTAAGCTTCTACTTCCTTACCATATCTGTCTTTGATTGTCTAAAACTATCAATGTTTCACATCATAAACTCTCTTGTCAAAAAAAGCTTTGAGCTACCAGAGAAATTCTCAAAACACTACCTGCAAGTTTCTGCGTATGAGGATTTTTATGTGGTAACAGAATACGAACCTGCTGTGGAACGTAAAACATACTCACTTGACACAACCAACTCATCGAGAAACTCAGTATCCATGGACATGAATGATTAAATCTTCAGCAATTCCAGATGCAAATATAAGATATCGATATAATGTTAATTCGCTCAAGATTAAAGGACCTGAATACATGAAATCAAGAGACCAGCAACAGAACCAGAACTAAAACCAAAAACAACAAATATGGAACCTAACAAGATCAAAAGAAAAAAGACAATTACAGAGAAATAGAGAATAAAGACAGAGTTGCAGAGCCATGAACAAAATTACTGCACTTGGGCGAATTAACATCGTTAACTCTGCTTCCATTGAACTATGCACTCAGCTCAAAGGAATAAAACTCTCATCCACAAGAAAATACATCCTCCTTAAATAGACAAGAACTAACTGAAGGTTGTTCTCCACTCTTCCACTTCTCCTCTTTAATTCGAGATATAAGAGACACATAAAGATGGAGGAACGACAAAGAAACGTAACAGCCAAAGCAACGTAAAAACTAGACTCTAGGTTTTACTTATTTGTAATTGGATTTGAAAGAGGAAAATTTATCTTTCGTAGCCCATGTAAAGGCCCAATTTAAGAAATATTCCCAACAGTTTTTTTCAGCATTTGAAGCGATATGAATTGCCCAGTTTAATGTACGAGATAGGGCTGGGATTTTGGTTCGGACCGAACAAACCGAACCGGTCCGAACCGAAAAATTGACGAACCGACCCGAATTGATTTGAGGGAGATAACCGATCGGCCAATTTTAAAATTGATTTCGATTTTCGGGTAATTCGGTTCGGTTTTCGGTTTATTCTCGGTTTATGTAAACTGGACATTAAACCATATATAAATTAAAAAATTTAAGGTTTTCTTCTCATTTCTTCTATTCTCTCATGGCCGAACGCTCTCCCTCTCTGTCTCGCCTCTTTCTCTTCGATCTTCGATTTCTTCACTCTTTCTCTTGTTTTTTTCTTCGATCTTTCATCTTGTTCGTTCACGTACAAGCTAGCATCAATCAAGCCATCAACTCGTTCAGGTAATCTCATCCTTCCTCCGATTCATTCGGTTTTTGATTTTTTTGTTTTTGATTTTCTATTTTCTGTTTTCCTGCTTTGTTTCCGACTTATTTTCCTTATCTTGAATTGATTTTTGGTCTTCGATTTTGTGATTTTTTGGTCCGATTTAGGGTTTGTAAAAATTAGGGTTTTTTCAAAGGGCTTTTAATTTTTGTGTTTAATCAAAGCTTTCTGACGCCAAATAGGTTCCTAATTGCATCATAGTCGTTCGATTTTGTGATTTTTTGTTCCGATTTAGGGTTTCTAAAAATTAGAGTTTTTTCAAAATTGGGGCTTTTATTCTCTGTTGTTAAATGAAGCTTTCTGATGCCCAATAGAACTCTAATTGCATCATAGTTGTTTGATTTTGTGATTTTTCGGTTCGGTTGTTTGGTTCGATTTAGGATTATGTGGTTCGTTTTTGTGAGTTTTTATCTTTGTCTTGGTTCTGTGTTGATGTTATGTATGTCTTTGTTAGTGGCAGTGGAGGAAGAACCATGGCAGTGGAGGAAGAACCGTGGCAGTGGAGGAAGAGCCGTGGTAGTGGAGGAAGAACCATGGCAGTGGAGGAAGAACCATGGCGGAGGAAGAAGACATGGTTTATTAGGGTTTATTAGGGTTAATTCGGGTTTATTCGGGTTATTTCGGTTTATTTGGGTTAATTCGGGATATTCTGGTTCTCTTATTATTGATTTATTCAGTTTATTGTTATGTATTTTGGTTTTTAAAAAACGAATAACTAAGATTTGGTTCAATTCGGAATGTATTAAATTTCATAAAACCGAACCGATTAAACCGAGAAGGCGAACCGAATTAAACCGAATGTTTAATCGGTTCAATTCGGTAAATTTTAAAAATTCTGAACAAACCAAAAAAGGATAAAACCGAACCGATTAAACCATTTAAACCGAAAACCCAGGGCTAGTATGAGAGATACAATTATCTTTCGTATCCGAAAGATTAATATCATATAATATAATCATCCCTCAGAAAATGTTCTATGCATTAAGAACAAATAAGGCATGTAAAGGACTATATATGGCTATAAAGCTGATATGAGTAAGACCTATGATAAGATTGAATAGGATTTTTAAGAACATTTATTTAAGAAAATGGGTTTTCACGAAGCTTGGATAAGATGTGTAATATGGTGTAGATCGGTTAGTTATTCCTTCCTCATAAATGGTCAACCGATGGGTAAATTAATTCCACAACGTGGTTTACGACAATGTGATTTGCTCTTACCTTACATTTTTATATTATGCATAGAGGTATTAATAACAAATTTTAAGAAGGCATAAGAAAGCAAGAAGATTAGTGGTATCAAAATACGCAGGACAAGTCCAACAGTATCTCATCTTCTTTTTGCAAATGATTCTCTGTTTTTCTGCAAAGCATAAGCAAGTCAGGCAAGATCCATTTTAGAAGTCTTAAGCTTTATGAGACTGGTTCGGGTCAACAAATAAATTTTTCAAAACCTTTTATCCAATTTGGTCATTCAGTTAAAGAAAATGATAAGATTGAAATCCAAAACGTTTGGGTATTTCTACTATAGGTGGTATATCTTGGACTACCATAGAGTTTTGGAGGCGCTAAGACAAAGATATTTGCCTTCATCAAAGATAAACTTAAAGACACAATTTTGAGTTGGTTCGCAAAGTTTCTTTCTAAGGGAGAAAAAGATGTTCTAATAAAATCAGTACCTACGGTTGTGCCTACATATGTGATGTCATGTTATAGGTTTCCGAAATCGACAATCCAATCTTTGAATAGTGCTATAGCAGATTTTTGGTGGAAGAATAATATTGATTCCAAAGGAATACATTGAAAATAATGGGAAAAAATTATGCAAAAACAAATCTGAGAGAGGTCTAGGCTTTAGATCAATATAAGAATTCAATTAAGCTTTATTAGCTAAGCAACTGTGAAGACTCTTAGATTTCCATGATTCCTTATTTTCGAAGATTTTTAAAGGGAGATATTTTAAGGACTCAAACTCTTTAGTCCTTTCTAAAAATTATCCCATCGTATGGATGGAAAAGTATAATTTCAGCAAGAGCTTTGGTGAGTAAAGGCATTATAAAAAAAGATTGGTAATGGTAAAACAGCTTATGTTTGGCACGACACGTGGAAACCAGATTTGGTGTCAAGACCGATTATTGGTAAAGAACCAAATATTTACCATGAACTTACAGAGGATAAATTAATCGATATAGTTCTACTAAGTCATGGAGAATCCCACTTATACAATAATTGGTAATTTCAAGGGACATCCCCTTTATTTTGGGAATTTGACTCCCAAATGTGGGGAAACTAGATTACTTTGGTTAGTATTATAATAAAACTAGTAGATACTCTGTTAAATTTGGTTATATGTTAGAGGCCTTAGTTGGGAATAGAGATAGTGTCTGGTATGGACCTTCGATTAAGGAAATCTAGGCTAATTGTTGGGATTTAGCTTGTCCGCCTAAAGTAAGGAATTTTCTTTAGCAAGTGGCATCAGACTACCTACCACTTAAAGTAATTTATCTATTAGAGGTATTAGATGTAATATGAGATGCTCGAAGTGTGGAGCGGAGAAAGAGACTATTAACCGTACACTATTTGAGTGTCCCCTAGCCTTACAAATATGGGCATTATTTAATATTCCTTCCGGAATAGGCATTTTCTTGTCTACAACTACTTTTACAAACCTTGATTATTTGTTCTAAAGATTGCCAAATTTAGAGGATTTTAGAAGTTATCATGGATTCTTTGGAATATTTGGAAATAAAAAAATGATAAAATCTTTGGTAACTTAGACAGAGACCCCCGTGATATTCTATCGATTTCGAGTATGAAGCAAATGAGTGGCGTATAGTTCAAGCAGGAAAAGAGAAAGAGGTCTTAAGCAAGAATTTACGATTCATCCAAATTTAAATTGGGAGGTTGTTTCTAGGCCTATGACAGGCGATCAGAGTTTCTCAGGATATTGTTGCTTTGTCGATGGTCTTTGGAAGGATTCTAAATTTTTCTCCAAGTTAGGTTGGTATTTTTTTACAGATTCACCGAGAGGAGTTAGCATGGGTGCCAAAAGAGTGTTCTGTTGTTTATCCCTCATCCTACCGAATTTGAAGTGGTACTTTGGGTTATGTAATCTCTTTTGGAACAAGGTATTACTAAAGTTCATTGTGTCACATATTATGCAGAGATTTTGAAGATGGTAATGAGTTCAGACGAGTAGCATGTGTTCTCTCAAATTACAATAATATATATGTTGGAAAAATAATAATGATAAATAAATAAATTCTACTCTCATCCTCTATTTTATTTACATTATATCTTCTATTAAAATACGAATTCAAATCAAAAATTTCTTTCAGAAAAGCATAGATTTATTCTCCACACATACTAAGATTTTAATTTGTTTAAAATGAGCAAAAATTACTTTGAAATGGATATATAATTAATCTGCAGTATATCCAAGTAGAGATTACATAGCAAATATTCATTGCCGGTTTTGAACATCTAATCCATTTTCTTTCGATCCTGGTGCTTGTTGTCTCCCTAACTCTCTCTCTTCCTCGTCGCATAAACACACAATACACATTCTCTCAGATCGTGTAATTTGTTTTAGTTATTGCTTCAAATTTGTATTTTGTGACCAATAATTCACTCATGGATCACACGGTCCATACGGATGATATGTGAGTATGACTGTTTTGGGCTCAACTCGAGTTTTCCTATAACTATGGGCTTCTTTATTGTGTCATGTCCAATCCAACCGTTGAACCAGGCCTTAATGAACCACATCATTATATTTTATAACTAATCTGCTGGTTCTTTCCAGATATATTAGCATTTAAATGTGTTTATTCCATTAATCAGCTAAATCTAATATCACCAAATTTGTAACTGCAAATTTTAGTATAACTATTTTGGTTCTACAGTTCCAATGTCTGTAACTAGTATTTAGATCTACATTAATAGTCGAGTAGTGTTCTGATTTCTTTACTCTTTTGGATCTAATTCAAAATGGGACAAACAAAACTACAAAAACCCAAAACTAATAGAAGTAGTAATGTACTGGGCCGGTTAAGTTCATAATGGGGGACAAAAATACCTCATGAAGATAATAGTAAAAGCTTCGATCGTAATTAAGATGGCTTCTTTATTTTTATTTTTTTAACTTCATTAAGATGGCTTATAAGTTGAATGAAGACCATAACACTCAAATTAGTAGGAAAATATACAGTTGATTAAGACAAAGTAATAATAGAGTGAACAATAAGTTCAAATCAAAGATTATGTACCAGTCACATTAGATACATTTGGTCGAATAAGAGGAAATGAACAAAATGATAAATAAAGAAGATAATAATAAAATAGTGATAGGAAGAAATAGCCATGTTCATATCGAAATTCCCTTTCGTTCTGTCCCGCTCCCGTTCTGTAATTCTTGTGTTTTTTGGGAATAGGAAATTCTAAATTCCCGGTCCAAAAATAATATCTAAACGGGTAAGAAAAAATGTCGAGAATGGATACGAGAATTCCCTGAATATCCAGAATTCTCGTTGGGTATTTGTTTACGTTAACAAAATGTTAAAATATATTAGATTCAAATATTATATATGTTTCAAATAATTAAGATCAAACTCATAATAATCTTAGATTTAAATTTTCACAACCTTACAATGAATACAAACTATTTAATATGAATATACTAGTGTTTTTGATAAAAAATAGTAATTTTGGTCATTTAATTATAAAATCTAACACTGTAATTTTGAATTTTTTATGTATTAAATATTGATATATCTTTTATACATTGTTATTTTTGTTATACTGATTATATAATTTATAATAATATTCTTACTTTTTTTTATTACTCGTATTTCCCAAATTATTTTCCGTACATGTACCATAATTTTTTAATTTAAAAAGATTTTAGAAATAGTTCGACAATTAAATTTTGAGTTTTTTTTTACTGTTCTCGATTTCCAAAATTCACATAGTAAAAATTATTTAGGAAGTAACCAAATTAGTCGTTCTGTAATCGTGATTTCCTGTTATGCACAGGTGTATAGGAAGAAAAGCAAAGAGACATTCCTAATTCCTAAAGCCAAAAAAAGAGAATGAAACAAAAGTTGAAAGCAAAGACTGTGTGGGTCCACTCACACCTCATCTGCAATGATGACGATTGACACTGCGATACCCATAAAGCTTCCCTTTTTTTAATTTAATTATTTGTTTTTTTTTGTTAATTAATAATTACCAAAAAAGTCATTTATTCATTCTTCTCCCATGCAATACACTCCAAAAGACTCCATAAGACTCGATAGATAGATAGATTGTTCATACCCCTAAAATAACATTAATAATTCAGTACATAAACGACACATCGATGTACATTAAAGTTTTTATTCTATGATCTCCATATCATGTCATTTACCCCACTTTATTCTTTTTTTTCGTATATTTTCCACCGAATAACACAAATCATTTACAGAAATTACTCTACGCATATTTAATTTTCAGTTGATTAATTATATAATTTGATATTGAATTATGTACTTAACATTCTTCAAATGAATCTGCGTCATACAAAACTAGTTTCTTTATATGAGTCGTGGCCAACCGAAGTATGAAAATGAATTTGTTTTGATTTACATTGATAATTTAACATGAAAATCGAACTAGAACAGAGAAAAAAAAGAAAAAAAAAAAGTGAAAACAGAATCTAGAAAGTGATGGGTAAGAGAGTAGCAAAGAGAATGGATGTTGGGTGCGTGAAAAGAAGAGCCATCAAAAAGAGAGATAATAATAATAACAGAAAGAGAATATAATAGATTCACAAATAAGTGTAAGTAGGCTTTGGTCTTTGTGTTTTTAAATAAATTGTTTGTGTCAGCTTCTTAGGGCACGCGTTTTTTTCAAACTCCCAATAAATTTTTAAAAGATAAAGGAGAATAACTCACACTCCAACAACAACAAGAAAAAGAAAAACAAGACATTTAATTTATCACATCGAGAGCTTAAACCTTCTGGCTCAGACAGAAGGTTTGGTTCCCATGTGTATGGATCCTTCTATACCAACCACACAGCTTCATATAAAAGTTTGATAAGTGTTGGAAGTTTTCTTTTTTGGTCAAATGTATTGGATTATATTCATGTAGTATATTTATCTTATGAAAAGAAATGAGAAGTTTTACATTTCGATGCACCATATATTTTTTAACAAGTTATGAGCAAACCTTTAATAAACAATGTATTCTAATGTAAATGATCCAAACATTGTTCTTAAAATAATGACACATTTATATCTTACTGGATTGAATATAATCATTTGGAGATTTCTTTCCTATGTAACCGAATTACTTCAAACTCCATCCAAGATTTATAACTTTTAATGAATTAACAACTGATTAAAAAGTATACATATTGAGAAGTATACCGTTAAGATAAAAACAAATCAGGGCTATAATATTATTGTTTAAAAAGGATACTTATGTATCTAGTAGATTAGTTGAGAGAAAGACCTACAAGTTTGCTTTTTTTTAAACATAAAAGTTACATAAAACTATTACTTAGCGAATTAGTGCCTATAAGTTTAGGTTAGTGTTGGTTGGCTTATACATCTCAAAAGAAAACAAAAGCGAAGATACGTATTGAGACTTTTCTTGATACTATTCAAAATCCAATGATTTTTATAAACAAATTAAAGGATAATTAAATGTTATTTTTTGCCTTTAAGAAACCAATGAATCAAAAAAGATGAAAAGAGTAGAAAACAAAAAACTTTTTTGACTACAATAGTGATATGTACACATTACAATACTCACTTTTTACAATTGATAAAATGGCATGTAAAAGCTTTTTTCTTTCTGGCCTCAAAATTACAGCCACATTTTTATTACCAGAACCTAGTAACCAAATTAGATACATGTCTATTAAGATTAGGAGAGACCATAATTCCTGTACCGAACAAAAGTTTTTGAATCCGAACCGATATTCTGGAAACTAAATCCAAACTGATATATAAATCATCTGAATAGAATAAAATTTTCATTATTAAATTAATCACTCTTTAACCAAACCAAACCCAAATTTTGTGAAACTTATTAAAACTAATTAAAATTTATGAAAATAATTAATATTTTAATTAAAAGTAAATATGTTTTCAATATATGAAATATACACAATCCTAACTAAAGTAAATTTTTATTTAAATTATATTATTATAAACCTATTAAATATATAACTGGGTCGTACATTTAATTTATTTATAAGAACTTACAACAACCGAACCTAAACTTAAAACCAAACTAAACCAAACCAAATATATATATTATTTTACCATTCAGCTATTTTTTCAAATTTTAAATTTCCTGAACCTGAAATTCCTAAATCTGAATCGTTTAACCGAACACCCAAGTCTAAATGGCAGAAAAAGCAGTTCATGACATAAACTCGACTCAGTATTTGTATTAATGTTGATTAATAACACTAAATGTAATTAAATAAAAATGATTGCAAAAAAATGTTTGAAAATACAAATGTTCATAATTTAAGTGTCATTTAGTTTTTTTTTTTTTTTACCAACAGTGTCATTTAGTTAAATAGTTGTTTTATACGATGTTTTAAAAAGCTTGTTCTAACCATTATATTCGTACGAAATAATGATTTGTAGCTAAATAAGTGTTTTTTTATATCAACTTAACTCACTTATAGTGAGTGTTCAGGCCAGTTCGATGGTATATTATTCACAAAAGTCAAATTTTTAATAAATCCACTACGAATCGAAAAATCTGATTTGAGGTTTAGACCTCTTTATAAGTATTAAGGACAACGAGCAAAAATTGAATAAACTTCGAAGCCTGAAAAAATCTAATTCTACCAATCAAACTTATTATACTAAATATTTTCATTTTTTAAATGCTTTTGCTTAGTTATCTTGTGTACGCTGCCATTCATCTCGCATGTCGGATAATTCTTGTATATCAACCAACAAATATACCAATAATACAACTCTGAAATTATTATACATATATATATATATATATAAATGTATAAATAGATAGATGTGTAATCTGTAGTCTATGGAAAGTTTATACCTATGCCCTCACTATTTACGTAGGGTACGCTTTTTTGAGTCACGTCAATCATTTACTAACTTTAGCATCTGAATACAATTAATGTTTGGGTAAATAAAGTTACCTGTACATATGAATCAGAGCTTCTGAAATGCATTCAATAATTTGTAGGCATCACGAATATTCATGAACACAATCTCAATCATACAATTTTACACCTTCAAGTTTTGTTTGAAAGAAACAATCCATCAAGGTGTTGTTTAAAGACAATAATATATACGAGAACCCAATTTGTTGTCCTTCCTTAATTGGGTCAGAATCGCAAAAACTCTAGCGTTAATTATTTATATATTGTCTCAAAATGAATCTAATATATTTAATATAAATGTTAACATTATGTTCTTTCGGAATCTTTCATTATCAAAAAACTAAATTGTGTATTAGTTACGTTACTGGCAACAAACTAGTGGCTTTTACATGAAGATTTATAAAGTAAATTAGATGAGCTATAAATATAGTAGAACCTCTACTATAAATTAATAGTATGGGACTACAATAAAAGTTAAAATTTATAGTTTTTCAGATTCATTAAATTGAATATACATAGAAAGAATAAAAATTAGGAAACTACTATCAGTAAAATTTAAATTAAGAAACTATCTATGAGTTGGTGATTAAATGATGAAAATAACCATTAAATACAGGGAGAATTGTCTGCGTGTAAAGTAAGAAGCGGACTATGCATTTAATGGTTCAAACATCGCATTTAATACGTTGGTGCAATATTTAATGCACCGCTAATAAATTTATTAACCGTGAATACATATATTATCTAATAACTTATATATTACCTCGTTAACTCCTATTATACATGATAAAATATACTACTAGAAAATAATTAAATTTTGATAATAATAAAAATGTAAAATTGATAAAAAAAATAATTTTTTGATATATTTTCATCAAAATTGGTCAAAAAATGACAATAATCTAAAATTAGTCAAAAATCGTTGGTTATAAATTACTATGTTTTCTTGTAGTGCACACATATATTATACAACTAATACATATATCATCCGTTAACACATTTATTATCCGATAAACAAATATTTGATTCACCACATATGTTAAATATTAATACATTTATTATTTGATAATACATCCATTATCTATTAACAAATATATTATTGTGTAACATATATGTTACTCGCTAACTACTAGACAACATTATAAAATATATGTTAACACATATATTATATAACTAACACATATATTACATGCTAAACATTTATTACCTGATAAAAAGTATTACCTGTTAACAGATATAATATCTGAGTAACACATATATTGTGTGTTTTTTTGGGATAAAATGTAAATAATTCATTGAATGAAAATTTTATCCGGGGATACAAGAGGTAGAACCTATTGATTGGTTCCATGTCCAAAAAAAGATAAAAAACATGGAAGCAAATTTATCCAGTCCACCGATTTGATGAATCGATGAAATGGTAATAAAAATTGTAGTGATCTAAGGGAAGGCATCTTAAGGTCGAGAGGCTGGTGATGGAGTCGACGATGAACGCATCAAAAAGGCCGAGTGCAAGGAAGCCTTTCAACGATGGTCGGAGAAACTAAGCCGTCAACGGAAGCAGTGGAGGAGAATACACCGACCCCCTCATGTCGAGTGATTTGGCTCCAAACACTTACCATGAGCTATCTTAGACCTAAACCATATTAACCAAATGGATAAGAGTGCAACATACGTCTTAAAGTCTCAAGTCAAGTCCTCAAGCTCGAGAAGACCAACTAGACAACGCAACGCACTTTCAATGGCCTTACTAGCTCCTCCGGGAACCTAGCCAACTAATCAATGAGACAAAGCACTATCCCACACCAGCAAGACCAAAATAGCCAACAAGAGAACTACAAACACAAAGCTGAGAAACCTCTTAACAACGACTAAGTCTAGAAATCAGGATCATCGGAACCGAGAAGCACTTAGAGAGCAGAGATAAGGGAGAATGACAGCTTGATCAGAGCAGACGAAGCACCATTCACCACCCACACCACCGAGGCTGACGCAAACACGATAATCCCGAACAGATCAATCACACACCAGAAGAAGAGCCGAAGTCGGAGCACCGGAGACTCTGCCAGGCAACACCAAGAACATTACAGAAAACCACCACAAGTTCACTATGTTGTCCGGATCTGGTGACCACCATCTACTTGCCTGAAGAGCTAGGCCTCGAAGCTAGGAAGAAGGAGATATCAGCGGCGAAACCACCAAGCGAGACAATCTCCAATACCGGTGACGAAGAGAGGCGGATCTAAATCCACTGAGAGTTGCTACGAAAACGAAGAAGAAGAGCCAACACAGCAACCAGAATCACTCGCAGTCCCCTAGCAGAGAGAATCCGACTGTTGAATCGATTGAAGCTGCCTCGCAACCGCCGCTGCTCGCCTAGAACTACCTGCACCAAAACGGGAGAAGTTAGATCTAAAAATTTTTGCCGGAAAAAGAGGTTGCAAAGCACCGGGAAAGAAGAGTTAAGGTGGTGCCCTCTCGCAGCGCCGGACAACGCCGAACGCCGGAGAGGCGAGCTTCGAAGACGGCGATGTAGCTAGGTCTAAGTTTTGCTTTGGAATCGCCGCGCGTGGAAGTACATAACTATATATTGTGTGTTATTACATTTATTATCTGATAACACATTTATTACTGTTAATACATTTATTATTGGATAACACATATTTGATTGTATAACTAACACAAAATTTATATG
Source organism: Lepidium didymum (assembly GCA_963920545.1). Classification (NCBI taxonomy): domain Eukaryota; kingdom Viridiplantae; phylum Streptophyta; class Magnoliopsida; order Brassicales; family Brassicaceae; genus Lepidium; species Lepidium didymum. Next base: position 6,273,221 of record OY986985.1, on the reverse strand, counting down.
GGTAACAAACTTATTATATAGTAACACACTTATTATCCCATAAACATATATTTGATTAGCACATATATAGTTCGCTAACATATATATTATCGGAGTAACACATATATTACCTGCTAACGCGTATATTACCTGATAAAATATATGTTAGCATGTATATAAATACGCTAACACATATATTATTAGGTAAAATAATAATGATTTGATAAACATGAAACTGATTATCATATATATTGTATGTTAATAAATATATATATATATATAACTTAATTCACACATAAAATCCGTTAATATATTTATTATCACATATATTTCCTGTTAATATATTTATTATCCAATATTACTTTTATTATTTGGTAAAAATGTTTATATTTTGAATGAAGGTTAAAATTGTCATTAATTCTTCATCTCTAACTTCTAATTAGACTCCTTACAGATTCTTTTCATAATAACCCGAAATCAAATCAAAACACTAAGTTTATGTCGATTTGATCTGAAAAACCCCAAATGTTTCCCAAACTTTTTCAAAATAAAAGGAAGAAGATGATGATGTATTGTTGATGATGACAAGAAGATGTGTTGGTTGTGATCAACAATGGTGGTGGAAATTTTGTGAGTGCTCAAAGACCACATGAATTTTATGAAGAGATGAGAGAAAAGAAGAGATTAAAAGCGTGTGAGAGAGGAAGAGAAAAGAGAGAGTCTGAAAGAAAAGAGGAAGAGAAGAGACTGGTCGTGAGAGAAGAAAAAGAAAAAGTAAGGCGATGATAACTAATGATTTGGGTAAAAAAGTCATAAACACAAGAAGAAGAATCTAGTATTGATAGAGTTGCATTTGAGCTAATTTATAACAATTTTGTGTATATTTCTGCAATTTCTCTTTGTTTTAGTAATTATTAATTTATCGATATACTAATTGCATAAAAACTATATTGATTTATTGAAGTTGTTCAGAAAAACGTTTCAGTATAGTAAATTTTGATGCCCTAAATGTATCATCATTTGAGACTAATTAGAATTGCGTCATAGATCAATACATGAGTCTATTATAATTCAACGGTCCTCTATATATATATAATTTTTCTTCCATCAAATCAATTAAAAAAGCTTACATATAGAATCTGATCATGCTCAGAAAAAATATATTCTCTTATATATTCTTGTTGTACAAATATGTTTGGTGTGTTTATTTACATCGATTGATATATAAAAAATATTATCTTATTTGAACCATCAATTATAAGTTGATAGATATAGTGGTAGCTAGGCTACAGTGCTCCACATTGGAAGCATATATGACCATGCATGGCTTAAAGGTAATCAATGATGAAGAACAATCTGAAATCATATATATCAACAATAATAGCGACTTATGAAAATTGTTGAATCATGACATCAAGACATTTTAAAATTGGTTAGAAATGAATTCATATAGTTCACAAGCACGAAAATTAACAACTGAAATGAATATTCTTCAGCGTTTAGGGTTTTTTTATTTTTTAAATCATGTGAATAATAAGTATAAACTCTAGAAAACTTTTACGAATGCAATAAAACCTGAAACATTATGAAATTTGGAACCCAAAAAAATGAATCAAAGTTATCCTTGAAGAACATTTTGATAATGCATAATTAGAGAGGTCCAATTTCACTTTAGAAGCACTTTGGTAATGCTATATGTATTTGTATTTTGTATTTTGAATCCGTATATTCTTCTTATATGTACGGTATCTCAAAACCTTACGAGATAAAACCTCAAAAGACTATGATTCTTCCTCCAGATAATTATTGATTTATACTTAAAGGTAATCACAAACATAAACGTCAAGAAACGTCCTGCACTACAAAAAAAAAAAATTGAGCTGACAATTATATTATAATTATGAATATTAGTAATAATTTTTGACATTTTATACATAATTATATTACAAATTTTATTTATTACGAATCATTATAACTATGTTCTGTAACGATTTGTGACAATATTATTACTAGATTCATTTATCATAAATATATTATAACGTTTTTGTTACATGACACTTATATTGTAACTATTTACAAATTGTCACAATTTCATAACAATATTTTTATACTGTGACGAACTATATCGTACCAATATAAATTTTTTTTGTAGTGCTAGTCTTAATCAATGCATAACTCACTTTAATCTTAATTTCGTCATATGAATTAATTCAGATTAAAACAATGAATTTTCAATATATGTATTTTCATTGATTAACAATATAATACTGGTATATCATTTATTTAACAATCTCAAAAGGTCATCAAGAAAATATTCTTTCTTTGCGCATATAGTTTGGCTTTTAATTAGAATATTATTTATCTTTATAATCCCTTTGGAGTGTATGTGAGCTATTTGAAAAAGATGAGAGACCTTCTTTACGATCCGGTGGGTTACTTTGTAGACGTAATTCATATGAAAAGGTTAATCGATCGAGATTATGTGCTTCATCGGGATTAGAGAAGAAAGAGAAGTGTAATCATCATTAGTTTCTTTATCTTTTCCATTAACATTTGAGAAAAAAAGGTAAAGAAAATATAATTAGAGATCACTTTTTTCATCCCTTCGATTGAACCCTCTTTATTTTACTTTATTTTTTCCCTTCTCCTTTAATACTTTAATCATCACTCCTCTCTCCTTTAGATCCGATGAACATCAAAAAGCCCTTTTCGTTTCAAATTACTAACATTGTTTTTTATTTATTTATTAATCCCCTCATTTCATATTTATATCTTCTGATACCTAATCTCTTTCTAAATATATTTTTGTTATGAACACATTCCAAAATTTTACGTATGTATTTTGTTTGCAGAAGTATGATATTTTATAAGTATTCCGTTAATTATTGACTGAGTAATATTAAGCATGTAAGTTTGTTTTATCGTAAATAACAATAATGGTCTGTTGGTATATTAGCTTACGAGGCCGTGATTCAGATTCATATTCTCAGATAATCATATAATTCAATCTATTGGCTTAATTAATACATGCGGTGAACTTTGACAAAACATATTTAAAGTTGATGGAAGCATTGATGTGTCAACACCATAGCTAAAGTTGGATTTTACTGCGTCTTGTTATTTCATTTTGTCAAATTTAACATCAAATAATTAACCAACAACAAACATCTTTACAAACAAAAACTATTTAAAGCGACACAAAATTACTAATGATAGTATATTTATGTATATAAAGTACTTCTATTCAACGGGTAAAATCTCTAATTTTGAATTTTTTTTAATCATGGGATTTAACTCTAAATATTCAGTGTAGGTTTTACTTAAATGATAGGATTTTGTAAATCTATATGATGTAAAATTACTATTTGTAACAATTTTTTTTGTTAGCAATTAGATCGATAGGTCCCGATGCGTAACCTAAAACTCAAATACTAAAATCTTTTCTCAATTTACTATATGTGATAGGGAGGGATCAGACCGTTATATAAAAATCATTAATTAAATCATCCTACCTATCATACTGAGAATAACTCGACATTTATAACATATATATTTATATTAATTTTCATAATTCATGTGAATTGAATTTTTTCTAAAAAATAATTAAATAAATAAAATCTAATATGTAGTTCAAACTCTATTATATTATACGGGGTAAATTACAGTGTGGAATAGATATTAACCATTTCAATATTTAATTCAAGAATTTTCTCATAATTTATAAATTACATTATAAAAAATATAGCAGTATGTTAATTTTTAAATCAACTTTATGGAGTTCATTTATTTAGTAACACTAAAAATTATAGACCTCGAATGTTGAGGAAAATGCTCACAGAAGCTACTATAAGTTGTCATCAATGGTTTGCGCGTTTGTGCCGAAGATGGAAAAAAAGCCCTTATAAAAAGATGCTTTTTGAAAATTAAAATTAGCTAACCAATTAAGTAACACAATTTGCGTTTTATTTCTTTGATATTTGAAAACATAAATTCTCTGATATATTGTTGTATCTCTAATGCGAAGTAATTAAGTAATCAGCAAAATAAAAGGTGCGCTTTTCTTCGGTACGTAAACGCAATGCGATGCAAGAAAATTAGTGGAAAATAATGACTAACGTAAAGTTTAAAAAATGTGATTTCATTTTCACTCCCATGCATTTTGACCTTTTTTCTTAAAACTAATCACATTTTGGTTGTCACTTTCGTCGCCAATCCATAAAAATACCATCAATAAGCCGTATTTTCATTAATACATATTTGCAGTTTTGATAAAAGTTGCCAATAAATACTCCTCAATAATAAAATCAAAATGCATTTACAATGATAAGGCCATCTTTATATACTGAGCTATTGCTGGAAAAATGTAAGGCAAAATGCAAACCAAATCATTAGAACTCCAAAACTTTGCCACTACCTTTAACTCCTTATCAAATATTAAAGAAAACTTTATTTGCATTTTTCTTCATTAGTCTTTCTCTAAAAGCATATAGCATATACTTTCCTTGAAAATAGAGTAAGTCTCATTTAGTTTATTTTTAACTTCATGGGTCCATTGAGAATATTATTCCCCAATGATTTGAACTCTCTCCACCATAATCACTCCTTCCTTATGATCATTACACTAAACGAGTGCTCCAATATCCATTAATTGTCTATATCATATAATACCAAAATCTTTACCTTTCTCTTTATTCTCTTCCCTTGTATAAAGTATTTTTTGTGTGTTAATTTGCTACTATTCATGAGTTTATATAATCTCCATATTAGATAATACAGAGCTAAAGCAACCTTAATGGGTAGTTTTTGCATGACTTAATTTCAACTCTTAGACGACATTTTTGACTTCGAACGTTACCAAATCAAACGAGCATGATATCTCAAAAGATGTCTTTAATATCTGTATTTGTAATAAAATATAATTACATTAAAATCACAACTTAAACTTTCAAAAATTTTCACTCCCAAAAATAAACTTTTAACCTAATTTTTTTTTAATTTTAACATTCAAGTGATTCCGTTAGCAGAATCACCTGAAATATGAAGAAGAATCACAAACACACAAAAAATAAAGAAAAATAGTCTTTGTGATTTCTTGGCCCACTTGATTCTTTGTTGCATACGAAAAAATGTTTCCATTTTGTCCTTTGTTCTTTGTAGCCCCCATCAAATTTAAGATAGGGGGATAATCCATACCAAGTTTGAATCTTAATGAAATGAAAGTTGCTACTGGAAACGATTTGGTAAAATATCAGCTATATGATGATGAGCTGGGATATGCTTGACCACGAGAGTACCCAAAGCAACTCTTTTACGAACATAATGATGATCTAACTCAAAGTGCTTAGTACAACTGTGAAATGCCGGATTGGTTGTCAGGTATATTGAAGACAAGTTGTCACAATATAACTCTGATGTAGAAGGTAAAGATATACCAAAGTGTGCTCAGAAGTAGTATCACAAAGTGTGCGATATTCATCGTTAGTGGAGCTCTTTGAGATTGTGGATTGCTTTCTTGAACACCAAGATATGAGATTTGTGCCAAGGAATGTACACAAACCACCTGTGGATCTGCAAGTAATTTGACATCCAGCTCATTCACTATCACTATATACTCTTAGAGTGTAATCACTATGGTTACTGAAAGATATATGCATAGTAATCGTGCCTTTGATGTACTGCAATATATGTTTCAGCAAATGAAAATCAGTGACTGAAGGAGCACGCATCTTCTGACTACATAGTTCACAAAAAATTGTATGTCTGGTCTTGTTAATGTAAGGTATTAAAGTTTACCAGCCAGACTTCTAAAGAAAGTTGGATTGTCATATAGTTCCCATGTCTCAATGTTTTTGTCGAGTTGAAGTAGAAGAGGAGTTGGCATAGGAGAACAATCAGTCATTGCGGCTACAGTTAAGAGATCTTCTACATATTTCTACTGAGATAAAAACAAGCCATTAGCATGATATTGAGCATGAATCCCGAGAAAGTAATGAAGTTGACCCAAATCTTTCATTATAAACTCTGCATTGAGTTCCTCAAAAAGATTATTAAGATATACTAATGGATTTCCTATGATGACTATATCATCTACATAAAGAAGAAGGAGAATCAAATTTGAGCTGGAAACAAACAATGATGGATTTTGTTTGTTGCAGACAAAACCATTTTCCAAAAGAAAATTGCTGAATCTATCAAACGAGGCTCTTAGAGCTTGTTTTAAACCATAGAAAGCTTTATGTAGTTTGCACACATACTCAGGATGAGCTTTGTCTTCAAAATAGGGTGATTGTTTCGTATATACAGTTTCAATCAAGTTACCATGTAAGAACGCATTCTTGACATCCATTTGTTTTAAATCCCAATTCATTATAGTAACAAGATGGAGAACAGTTCGAAAAGTAGCTGTGCGGACAACGAGACTGAAAGTCTCGAGATAGTCTATACATTCTGACTGATCATATCCCTTTGCAACAAGACGAGCTCAAAGTTTGTCAAGTGTTGTGCCATCTGATTGTTGTTCTTGAATAGCTTCAAAAGTAACTGATTGTTGCTCTGGATTTGTAGGAGAAACTAGTTATGGAGTTGGAGATGTATCTGTGTTCGACCTGATAGAAGAAGAAGAAGAGATGTTGTCGTCAATAGAAGCAGGATCAAGGCATGTTGTACGCTCAGTACATCTCTTCTCTTCCTTAGGTGAAACAAGTGTACTATTGTCTGTTGATGAATGGTTATGTACAGATTTTGATGTAATAGATGTAACAGGAAGCGAAAGTCTGATAGGAACTGTAGCTGAGTCAAAACTTTGATCAACAACATGAGATACTGGTGCTAGATTAGGAAGAAGAACAAAACAACTTTGCCAACCTTGCAGTAATAGTGTGGCTGCAGGTGTATGAGATGAAGCATATCTATTACCGAATGGGAAGTTTAGCTCATAAAAAATAACATGACGACTTATGTATACTTTTCCTATGGGAGGGAATAGATACCTATAACCATTGTATTTAGTGTTATATCCTAAGAAAACACACTGCATGGATCTTGGATCAAACTTATTTGCAGTATAATCTCTTAAGGTCGGGAAACAAACACATCCAAAGGTGCGTCATGCAGAATAATCAGGAGAATTACCAAAGATTGCTTCATAGGGATTTCTGTTTTCATCAAGGACTGAAGATGGTAAAATGTTTCCCAAGAAATTTGATTAAAAGAAGGCCTCCACCCAATATTTATGAGGTGTTTTACTTTGATATATAATAGCTAAACCCAGTACTGTGATGTACTTTTGTCTTCTTTCAGCTAATCCATTATGTTGTAGAATGTAAGGACATGATATTTGTTGTTGTATTCCTGAATTTTGAAGATGTGTGACAAATTTATTGCTTGTGAATTCATCATATTGGAACACAACAATTTTGGAATTAAACTTGTTTTCAACCTATTTCTGAAACATAATGAATATTCATAGAAATCTGATTTCTGCTTCAAGGGATAAAACCAACTGTATCTTAAGAAATGATGATGAAAATAACATAATAACAAAATCCTTAAAAATATGTTACTAGAGAAGGACCCCATAGGTCACAATGTATTTTCTCTAAAGGTTTTGAAGCAGAAAAACCTAGAAGATAAGAAAGGCATGTGATAACTTTTATCGAGCTGACATGATTCACAGATAAAGTTGCTACTCCTATCTATGTTGATCGCCATCTTTTGAGATAGAAGCTCGAGAATCTTATCATTTGGATGTACAAGTCTCATATGCTACACTGCATCAACTGCTGCAACTTGTCTTGTAGAATATAAGACATGAAATTTGGGATTCTCCAAGCTATACAAGCCACTATGCATCTTGCTTCCCCTTGCCAGCAGCTGTTTTGTTCCATTGTCCTTAATAAACACAACATCATCATCAAATTCAAAGATACATGGATAGTCTGAGGTGAGCCTAGAGACTGATAGTAAAGATTTCGTGATACCAGGCCAAACAAAACTATCATTATTTAAAGGAAGATTACATGATGTAGAGGGTAAATCAGCTGAACTAACATGGGTTATGGGAAAGAAATTTTCATCTCCAATCATTACTGAATCAGAACCATAATATGACTGAGAGTGTTTCAGTGTACATGAAGTGTTTGTCACATGAGAGGGTTGCATATGTGTTTAGAATCCATTATTGACCAGAAGGATTTGCAGTATCCATCACCTTCATTGCAACTAAGGTTGACGGCAAGTCCTATGTTGATAACTATTATCAAAGCGATGCCAACATTTCAGAGCTTAGTGACCCACTTTTCTACAAATCTGACACACTAGTCTGGTGCCTGAATCAGGAGATATAGAAGGAGTGATTTTTCAATATAATCCCCTGTCCCATGTGAAGTAAGATTATCCCCTGCCTCTGTTGATTCCAAATCTAGAGTAAGATTGTTCGTTGCCATGATTTTTGTAATAACCACCAGAGTTATCTTGTTGAACATTAAAAGCCAAATGAAGATTCTCTTCACTCACAATAGATGTATAGTTCTTTCTCATGTCATCAAATCCATTTAGTCTAGAAACCACATCTTCAAATGAGGGACCTGGGTATGAATCCATAACATTCTCAAATACTGCTACAAAGACTCATACTCTATACCATGTAGTGCAACAAATATTTTTATCTTCTCAGTTATTGGATTTCCTATAGAGTTAAGCTGATCAAAACACCTTTAACTTCTCCTAGATACTCACTCATGGATTTATTTCCCTAAGATAAAGTTAAAGATGTCTTTGAAGATCAAAGAGACGAGAAGAAGAAGCTCTATTAAAGTGCTTAGAGAGAGTATACCATACATCTTGAGATTCAAATCCGACGATGATGTTCAGAATATCTTTAGATAGAGAACCCTGAATCCATGACTTGACGACCTGATCTGCTTGACGCCAAGAATAGTATCTTGGATTTCAAGCTTCAACCGCCAGACCATTTGCATCTACAATAGCAATAGTTGGAGAAGGACATTGCTCACAGCCATCAATGAACCCAAACAACATCTGACCAGAGAGAAATGACTAAAACTGGGACTTCCAGAGAATATAGTTGCGTTCTTTAAGTTTAACAGTAACACAGTTTGCAATATTAAGAGATGGACATGAATAAAGCTCCATTGCTCCTTCCATGGCTCTAATACCTTGAAGAGAAAGCTAAAAACTCAGAAAATGAAGAAAATGCTTTTAGAACATTCAATTTGCAATGGAAGTTTGGAGGGAGTTTTTTTATCGCAAAATTGCTTCTCCTTTGCGACGCGATTGCGAGGATTTACAGAACATCGCAAATGCGTCGCAATATTGCAATGAACCAGAGCCTCGCTAACTTGCGACATTATTGCGATGGAGTTGCAATGTGTTTGCGAAGCACAAATTACCTTCATAACTCCGTAGCAATATTGCGATGAGATTGCTATGTGTATTTTTCCTTGCAAAATTGTGAGATATTTGTGGTGGATTTGCGATGTACCGTATTTCCATAAAAAATGCGAACACCAAAAAGATAAAACTGTTAAACCCCAACCTTACCCAAAACATAAAATCGTTTACCGTATGAACGTAGGAATGTGCAATTCGAAGAGGCCGAGAATACATCGATAATCAATCATCAATTAGATTCACTACGTATGATTTTTGGAATCAATCCCAAACATGTTGTATAAGTATTTTCAATCACGTATATGTGCAACGCACTTTGTTTAGTCTTCGTTTAAGTGCTTTGCGAGGCCACTGCGAGGAATATACCAGTTTTCTCGTAGATACCTCGTAAATTGCGAGGCTGTTGCGAGGAATCTGGCATATTCCTCGCAGTGGCCTTGCAAATGGGAACACCAAAACGGTAAAACCGTTAAACCCCAATCTTACCCCAAACACAAAATCGTCTACTGTATGAACATAAGAAAGTACAATTCGAAGAGGTCGAGAATACATCGATAATAATCATCAATTAGATTCACTATGTATGATTCTCGGAATCAATCCCGAATATGTTGTATAAATATTTTCAATCACGTATATGTGCAACGCACTTCGCTTAGTCTTCGTGTAAGTGCTTTGCGAGGCCACTACGAGAAATAGGCCAGTTTACTCGTAGATACCTCGCAAATTGGAAGCTGTTGCGAGGAATCTGGCATATTCCTCGCAGTGACCTCGCAAATGGGGACACGGGAAACCCTAGTTTCCGTTGCTAATTTGCGAGGCTTCTACGACGGCTTTATTTTTTTTACTTACCGCACCTCCTTCTCTTCTCTTTTCGATGGATCTTCTTTCTCTTTCTTCTCTCTTCTCCTCCTTCTTGTTTCTTCTTCTTCCCTCTTCTTCTCCCCTAACAACCACGCCGCCAACCTCCTCCGCCTCTTCTCCACAGGATTCTCCAAGGTAAGTCCCCTTCTCTTCATTTCTTCTTCAATTTTAGATCTTCTCCACCTCTTCATTTCCTCCTCTTCTTCATGTATGTAGCCACGCCACCTAGCCGCCTTCTCCGACATGCTCCTCCACCTCTCACCACTGGATTCTCAAGGTAACCCCGCCTCTTCATTTGTTCTTAGATTTTAGGATTGGAATGTAAATTTAGGTTCAGATTTTTTTAATTCTTGGTTTTAGAAATTAGATTTTATATCTTGGATCTAGATTTGCAAAACATTTTTATAATATTTTGTAATTTTAAAAATATTTTTTAAAAATATTTTGTATTTTTTAAAAACGTTTTGTATTTTTAGAAAAGTTTTGTAAATTAATTATAGGATTTATAGAATATAACCAATTTTATAATTTTTGAATAATTCATATAATTTTAAAATCATTATTAAAATATTTATATTATAAATTTAAAAATATTAGTCATAATTTAAAAAAAAATTTATAACGAGTCCGAACATCTAAATTATCATAATTTTAGATGTCTAGATTTCATAACCGCTATAATCGTATCTTTCCGGATTTGTTCGGAGTTCATAACCGTCTATTGGTTTATTTAGAATTTTAGAATTTTTGATAACGAATCCAGACATTTAAATTGTCGTAATTTCAGATGTCCGAAATTTGCAACCCTTATACTCGTTATTTTTTTGGGTCTGGCGGATCTCATCCACCGACGTAGGAAGATTTTAAACAGTTCGAGGACGTGTTGAAGAGTCACTTGTGCGACCAGGTGGACCATTGGAAGCATAAATGAAGGACATACAGCAACAATGCAATGCCCGGATGGTTTGATACAAGGGTCTGGGACGGTCTTGTTCGCTATTGGCAAGATCCAAAGTCCGAAAAGAAGAGTGGAAGTGCATGGGCGGCATGGTTATCTGATCCTTATGGCGACGGTTCACACAAACATTGCTTGGGGCAGACTTCGTTTAAAGCTCGAGCCCGTAAGAAGGTAAATATTTTGTTTAATATATTTTTAATATATTATATAAAGTTTTATTCTATTATATATACTTTTTTAATACTTTAAGCAAAGGAAACAGAGGATCGTCACCTTGATCTGGTAGAGATTCTTTACCAGACGAAACGAAACAAGGCCAGAGTCTTTGTCGACAAGAAAGCGGAGAGGATTTACAACGAGGTCACTACAAATATGCAGGAGCTGACTCAGGATTGCGGTGATGAGAGCACTGCATCTGGCGGACTATCTACCGCACAAAAGAACCAAATATACGCCAAGGTAAGATTGTTCTAATTTATTTTGCGTATTTTCCTTTTAAATTAGTTACACTAACGTATTAATATACTTTTTTCTTATCAAGTCGCTCCCTGTAAAAAGGGGAGACTGTTTGGGACTCGTTACTCACTCGGATAGAGGATAGAGCAGTGTTTTTTACCGCAAGGATGTCAATCTCAAGCTTCTGCGGATTTCTCTGATCTTAGGGAGGTGGTAGATCGGAAGCAGAATAAGCTAGCGGAAGCAAAAAGTTTGATCACGTCCTAGGTGAAGAAGATATCAACATATGATGAGTTGTTCTCTATTTTGGCCGAGAAGGACGACCGAATAGCTGCTAGGCTGAAGCAGCTGCACACCGAAGATCCTAAATCTGGTTCGGGGAACGCAGACCAGAACTTAGAATAGAACCCATACATTTCAGAAAAGTTTTATGATTTTTTTTATAAATAATTTTAAATATTTTAATTTAAATATATTTTAATAATTTATATAATAATTTAAATATATTTTATTTGCAAATTAATTTATTTATTAAATTAAAAAAATATTATTTATTCTAGGCCGTCAAAAAGCCTCACAAAGCAGGCCTTGCAAAATCCTCGCAAAAACAGCCTCGCAAATTCTTCGCAAAATCGGTCTCGCAAAGGCCTAGGCGGCCTCGCAAAAATAAGCCTCGCAGGTACCTCGCAAATCTTGAGATGAATCTGCGAGGCCTGCATCCATCGCAGTAGTTACGACGTAAGATGTCACAATATTTGCGACTTAAAATGTCGTCGCAATATTTGAGACGTTACTACGATGAATTTCGATTGCGACTAATGGTTTACGAAGAAACGGTTTCTGTCGCAGTGGCATCGCAAAAAACGATTTGTGAAGAATTTGTAAAACCTTTTTCTCTTGGAAATCGTCAGATTTCTATCATGTTGAGTCTAATGATCCTAGAGGATCAAATCTGATACACGTCATTATTGACGTCTGCTCACGCTGTTATGCTCTGCAACAACAATTTTTGTCTGCAAGTTTGTTACTTTCATATAAGGATTGAATCTTCATGGGCTTTGTGACTTTTTGGACCCCTTGATTCTTTGTTGCAGACGACAAAATGTTTCTATTTTGTCCATTGTTCTCTATAAAAGGTTTTTGTTATGTATATTCGTACGTCTACTTTTATATCTTCCACGTATAATTTATGAAACTGTGAAGCTTAAAAATAATCACGATTGTAAGCATCATAATCTTAAAATTGAAGTGTAAAATCTAATTATAATTTCAAAAATTGTATGTAGAATATATAAAACTTAACAAAAAAACTGATGAAGTTATAGTAAATATAACAGACTTAACGCAAACTATGTATCGTGTGATTTTGACTAGGAGAATTACTTCGAAGGTTTTTAAAAAATTTTGGTTAAAAATTTTTGTAATTAGGAGAGTAAAAAACTTTGAAGATCTAAGTTGTGCGTGGCTCTTTGGATGTTTTTTATGGAATTTTTTCCATATTTTTCATAAAGCACCAAATGATCTTGGACTTCAAGTTCTCATAGCTAATTAAATATCCATTTTGTGTATTAATTATTTTTTCCAACTTAATTTATTATATTAAAGCAAATAAGATATCTAATATTAGTAACATGATTAACAAAAGATTGATGTCTGGATATCTTTTTAACATTGCGTGTCAGGAAATCAAATTTGTAATTTAAAGAACGAGAGATCAAAGAAAGAGATTTTGGAGACGAGAAAATTCGTCCAAAAGAGGAGAAAATGCTAACCAACTCCCAGGATCTGCTACCATCATCATCACCTCAACACAATCAATAACAAACGCCACTTCTGACAAATGAAGAGAGAGAAGAGAGGACATGGCCCACAGAAAAGATTCGAACTCATAATATAGGGAAAACAGACTCCTTTTAGTACCTCACACGCCCATACTAATCCCACTGACTCTATCAGTGAAGCAGTACCAACTGAGCCCCAAGAAAAACTCAAAATCCTTACAAGAGCCATCTACAAAGCATTTGTATCATGTAAATGACGGATCAACCACTAGGGGTCGAAAGAGACTCTCCTGCCCAACCAAAGCTCATGTGGCTCCCTCTGAAATGATGCGCTCATTAAGGAGATATTTCTCATTCGCTATAGCCCAAGCTGTAGCTTCCTCTTCAGCATGACACACAATATCCTAGGGGTCCCTATCAATATTGGAAAATATTTATCATTCCTAACTTTCCAAATGAACCATAACATCCAAGGAAAAATATGCTTATCAATTTCTGAAGGAACCCACCAAAAAAGGTAATCAAAATTAGAGAAGACCAATGAACCCGAGAACCCACCGACAGCCAAGGGGACCTAGATAACACCCAAGTATGAAGCGCTAAGGGACATTCAAAAAGCACATGATTAATTTCAGAATCAGCTCCACATCGGACACAAGAACCTACCTTGTTAATCCCACGCCGAGCCAGATTAGACCAATTAGCAATATGCTCAAAAATATCCTGCTACATGAAATATTGAATCTTAGCCGAACTCCAAACTTTCCAAACTTTTTTTTGCAGCGCCTCAATATTTGGTCATAGATGGACACCCCCTGATAGAGAAATGTTCCTCTCAGCCCAATAATCTGATTTGACCGTATAACATTCAAATTTGGTAAAATGCCACCCTAACCAATCATCTTTATCCCTTTGTGGGATAGGAATCCCTAAAATATGACTCACGTCGTGAGAGTTATTCAGGTTTTAGTATGAGGATCAATAAGCTGATCAACAACCAACTCTGGATAATAAAAGGACCCCTCACCAGAAGCAGGTCAAGGTAACACATTTGGGACCCAAGGATCATGCCACACTGAAATATATGCTTCATTCCTCATATGCTTTATTAAACCCTTACTAACAAGCGACCTAGCAGAAATGATACTTCAACAACCATAAGAGGGTAAGCACACCCGCCGGGGAACTGAAAGGCTTGAATCCCCAAAATAACAACCCCTAAACACTCTTGCAAATAAAGATTCATGGAAATCAATAAGACAGCACAACTGCTTGGCAAGTAATGCCGAGTTGAATTCCTCGATAGTTCTAAACCTTAAAACACCCTTATGCGTTTAAAGTCAAAAGTCTCACATTGGAAATGTTAAAGATTCTTGGACAATATATAAGTATGTGGCAATGTTCCTCTCTTGAGCTAGCTTTTGGGAGTGAGTTAGGCCCATACTAATATGGTATCAGAGTTTGGCTCAATTCCAATGTGCACCACTCGTGGATGTCTAGTCCTACAAACTTCACGATTCAGATGTCCAGTCGTGAGCGTGAGGGGTGTGTTAAAGTCAAAAGTCTCGCATTGGAAATGTTATAGATTCTTGGACAATATCTAAGTATGTGGTAATCCTCCTCTTTTGAGTTAGATTTTGGGAGTGAGTTAGGCCGATACTAATACTTCCTTTACACAACTGATCCCACACACCCCAATGATACCTATAGCTTTTTAAAAAAGTGTTGCTCATAAAGAGAATTGAACTTTCACCATTTTGGGATAAATAAAGTCTCAACCAACTATATTAAATAAAATTTTGGAAAATTGATACCTCTAAATTTATTATATTTTCTGGCGTCTAAAACCTTAATTTAATAAGTTTTAGTTCATGATCGTTATTATCCGATCCAAAGATGAAAAATGTAGCAAAGCCTAGTTTGTAAAGAAAACTTACGTCTTTGCGTTGAGGACGTAACATAAATCAATCATTATTAATTATCTTGAAATATTGTTAAGTACTCAGTTTTTGTTGCGAGTTTCTTTTATCGGTCAAACAACATATATGCAAAGTGGGCTTAACCACAAAGTCCTTTTAACACGTGGTTTTAAACTAAACTTCTTACTTATACACATGTATATTAAAAAAAACATATAGAATATAATAAAGCCCTTTTACCATAATGTTTCTTTTTCAAAATTTGACCGAAAAGAGATTCAACAAGATCCGTTATATATGTATATTGTAAACTAAAGTAAAGAGTAGCTAGTAGTAGTGGGTGATAGTGTGCTTGCACAATAGTCGAGACACAACCACATTATTTTGCTTTTCAGCAAGGAGTCTACGTAGTAACACCATTATCTAAATCAATTCATATCATTTAATTACTAACCTTAGGGGTGTTGTAAGAACTAGAATTTTAGAGGTTTAAGGTAATCAGATATTGAAAATTTTCAGAATACTTGAGAAATAACGAAATTCTGTTCATTTAGTTTTTAAATAGCATAATACATTAAAAATCCCTTAAAATCAAAATAATAAACAATCAAATCAACAGTCGAATTCATCTGAATCTGATGGTTAAAATGATCCAATTAATTAATGACTTTGCTATTATGGTTCGATTTTTCCTCACTGTATATAATATATTAAAAAGAGATTTCAAAGTGTGAGATTTAGATTGTTGGTTAAGCTTGTTGAACGAATTGTTGACAAAAAAAATCAAAACAATATTGAATAAGAAATAATTTCATTATATTTTTCAAATATATAATTGAATACCAACAAATTTTATCGGAATCTAAATTTTATTAAATTTTAATTTTTAATAACATCCCCTAAATTTATACAATCGCTTTTACTAGAATGCATGCAGAGTATATACTCAAAATAGAAATATAAGATATGTAACATATTTTGATCATATAACATCTCGCAATATATATAGATTTGTTTTAGTTGAAGCATGAAAGGTAGTAGTGAATTCATTTTGAATATGAATGATCAAACTCTATGCGACAAAGATGAAAGAATCAGTAATGATGGATCATGTCTGGAAACTGAGTAGTAGTAGAGACATGTCGAGTCACGATCGCAAGACGTTGTGATATCTAACATATTATAACCGCTGGACTATAGGATTACTTATTTACGGTAAAAGCTTCAATATATTTAGTTCTTGTAATGAAAAGAAGTGTTTTGTCCATTATATATATATATATATATATATCACAAATTATAATATGATTTTATGTATGCTTTGTGTGGGATTTTCACATGCAAACAAATCTTATGTGGGCAAACAAGAGATTTACTTGAATAGACCAATCGTCAAGTGATCTACGGGCTACCATATTAACCTTGGTCCTCTTAGCCGCTTTTTCAATCATAATCTTTTAAATATTATTTATTTATTTATTTGTTTAAAGAATTAATAGATCTTAAGAATTTTTTGGAATGATACAAAGATCGTCATTACCAATATGCAAAGTTAGAAACATGCAGTTAACAAAGATTATTCTAAAGCCAATTTTGGGTGGGATTCTTATTTTTACTTCTTTTTATATTTTTTTTTTTGTGTGGGAAAAAGGAATAATTAAAGTTTATGAAGGTTAATGCAACTATGCGAGGAATATAAAAAGTGGCCACAAAAGATTATGAATATACTTTTTTAAAATAAAAGAATCTGATCTACCACCGGTTGTAGCAAACTAATGGTTTAAATGTATGGATTGATTTTTCGAATCATAATTCGATCGGTGGATTAAATGTTTAACACCATTTCTCTCAAGATGGTAAAGTCGGAAAATGAAATGTGTTGCCAATGATCACGAAAGTCTCGACAGAATGTCACAGAAAAAAACCATATGGATTTCCAAAGTTCTCGACGGATGTGGTATTTTCAATTCTTTTTCTTTATTTATTTCAAAATAAATAAAATTAATTTTTTCGGTAGTAAATTAGAATTTTTAATAATACGTTATATCTAGTGTTTTGAAAATCGGACATGACCGGCCAGTCCAACCATTTGGATCGTGACTCATTACTAAAATGGTTCGAATTGAACTAAAACTCGGATTCAAGCTAAACCCATAAAACCGGTAAAATTAGTGATCTATGTCAATATTAAAACTCGGTTCACTAATAATTTACATATTTCTTTTCAAAATTTTACTATAATTTTTTGTCCTTTTATGAAAATTACAAAATTATAAGTCCCAAAACAAAAGTTACATGAAAAAATCTGTTTTTTATATTATTTTAAAATATATCGATTATAATTTATAATTAATAGAAATGATGTTTGTAATTTACGTTTATAAATTAGAAATAATATAAATAGATAGTTTTATATAAATGTATTAATATCTTTTATCTCCATCTCCATTCCACTTGCACAAACTTCTTCAACTATCACTTTTTCAATAAATAAGGATTCGTCTTGATTGTTTATTTCTGCGATATTTCCTTATCTGGTTTCAAAATCAAAATAAACTTTTAATTGTATAAAAATTTATAAACTTTCAATAGAAATTTCCCTAACTATTCCTACAAAACAACCTAATAATTCTATAATCTCAATTCCACATTCCTATAATTCCTTATTTCTAACTATAAACCTAAATCTATATAAAAAAACAGAAATTAAATATACAAAAAAAAGGAGAGAAACATATGTGATTGCGAAAGAAGAAAGGAGAGTAGGAGGAGAAATATCAAAAGTTTGGTGCGAGGTACGAATTCTGGCGAGAATTACTTTTGGGGAGAGACTTTTGAATTTACCATTACATAGACGGATATTTTTGTCAAGAACCCAATTTCACCGTAGTAAAATAACTCAAATAAATTTGTTTTACCAATTTTTCATGTGCGAATATTATCTGACTTTATGGTGTGAGTGGATTCTTGACAATAGATATTATCTGGTTGAAAATTCTCGATATATATGTTAGCCATCGAGAATTGGATTAGAACTTTTAATTTTCTTGTAGTGAGTAGTGGTTGGTCCAAATCTATACAGGGGACTATATCAACAATTGAATCTTTAATAAAAAATAAAATAACTTTGATCGTTTTAGAAATTTGATTTTTTTTCTTCTGGTCAAAGAACGGGAAGAAATTCTTCCCAAACCTTATTTCATTAAAAATAAAAATTCAACACCTACAAATCAGTTTTAAGCTAGAAAAATTATTTTTATCGGATTCTAATAGAAAAAACAAATCACGAGGAACAACATGAAAAAACTAATAAGTAAAAATAAATCAAACGCATATTTAGCTAAATCATCCGTCAGATGATTCACTTCTCTATACACGTGTGTAACTCGGAATATTTAGTCCTTATCAATGAATCCATAGTACAAACGTACTAGGAAAAACATGGGGTGAAGATCACTAATCCCTGAGTTGAGAAAACCTGCTACTATCTCCGAATGGACTTCAACTTTTACATGAGAAGCCTGTCGATCCCATGCCATAAAGACACCATAATAGACCCCCCAGAGCTCAACCAAGAGAGCCAAACACGAGCCTCAATCGACCGCAAAACTACCACACCATTAACCAAGTTCATTACTAAGGACTCCGCCAGCCAACTCAAGATGTGCATTCCCTCTTGAGGCACCATCCGTATTGAATTTTAGCCTTTCCGTAGAAGGAGGTGACCATGCTATAACACTCTCAACCCGCCTCGGTATATTATTCGCTTCACACACGAGTCTATGAGCAAACCCCACTTCACGACTTTTGTCAATAACAAATTGAGTTCGGTCTCGGCAAACCCCATGGTTATTGAAAGCATTATTACAATGCCAACGCCAAGCCACCATAGTAATGTTGCAAACATAATCGACCAAGGTGTACCATTAACTTCATCTTGCAATCCGAGATTGAAAAACATCCACGATAGTAAAGTACTAAAAAAATAAAGGCTACTTTATCCAAGGAACAACACGCTGCCAAATGCCTGCCATTGCCGGACAATCACAGAGATTATGCATGATAGATTCATCTACGCTTTTGCACATTTGGCATATACTACAATCATTAAGATGATGTCTGCGTCTCTCCATATTAGTCAACAAGACCTGGTGTGCCGCTAGCCATAAAAACACTTAGATTTTCTCAGGAACAAGTACCCTCCAAATCTGTTCACATTTTTTTTGCATCGAGGGTCTCAGGACAGAATCAAGAGTAAGCATCTGATAGGTTGAGGATACCATAAAGATGCCATTCTCTGCCGCAGCCCAAGAGACACGATCGACTACATTAGTAACCTCATATACTACCCGAGTTCGTAGCTTAAGAATAACCCAATTAGGGACACAAGAAGAGAGCACGTCAAATCTCTTACCATCACCAATGTTCCACTTGATCCCTAGTAGAATGACATGCTTGATGCCTATTTGTATGTTGCGCCAAGTCGTAGACTTACAACATTTTTTACTGAGCCATGAAAACTCCAAAGAGTCCGAGACACCATACTTCTTACAGAGAATCGTAGCCCAGCGGCTTGAATTATCATGCAATAAATGCCATCCAACTTTAGCAATTAAAGATATGTTCATCTTAGAAGCTTTTCGAATTCCAAGTCCTCATTCACAATTTGCTCTACTAATTGTTTTCCAATTAACCAAATGTTGCTTTCATTCACTTCTAAAACTCCCATACAAAATTCCATGAAACTTTGTCTAACTGCTACAAAGTAAACTTGGGAAGTATAATAGCACTCATATAGTATACCGATATCAAATTTACCACAGACTTTGTTAAAGTTATCCGATCCACGAGGTTCAAAAACTTTCCTTTCCAACCTGCCAACTTTGACGAAATTCGCTCCAATGTATCCTCGAATGTATCTTTGTTTATGCGTTTTTTGAGGACATGCATTCCCAAGTATTTGCCTAGATCCGTTGTAGAGTTAATGCCACTCATTATACTTAATTCACGAGCTAAGTCCCGGTTCACATTTTCAGAGAATAAAAATTTTGATTTCTCCAAGCTAACACTCTGTCCCGAGGCTTGACAAAATGTATCCAAGACCTTCCGAATAACTTGAGTCTGCGCCATTGAGACTTCTGCAAACAAGATTATATTATCGGTAAAACAGATATGTGAGAGCTTTAGTCCTCCGCGAGAAAGCTGAATAGGTTTCCACTCGCTTCTAGCATCGACTACAAAGAACAAAAAGATACAGAGATAAAGGATCTCCTTGATGGAGTCCTCTAGCAGGCCAAAAATTGTCTGGTTTTTCACCATTCCACAACAATCTCATCTCAGAGCCATAGACACATTGCATTATCCAATCGATCCATTGGCGTGGCAAGTTAATAGCTTGTAAAGAGTCTTCGAGAAAATCCCAACGAACTCTATCAAAGCTTTTTCCAAATCTAACTTTAAAAGCATCTAACCCTTTCTTCCTTTCTTCTTTCGCATAGAATAGACAGCCTCTTGTACAACAACAATATTATCCACACTCATACGACTCGAAAAAAAGCTACCTTGAACCGGACCAATCATCTTCATCATGATCAGTTTTAAACAAAAAACCATAGTTTTAATAATCATCTTAAAGAGGACATTACACAAACTAATTGGGCGAAATTGTCTGATACTTTCGGGTTTAAACACCTTAGGTATTAGAACTAGTAACGCGTTATTAGTATCCTCTGGGAGAATCTCTAAATCAAAAAAATTACGGGCAAAGCGGACCACAGAGTCATGCATTTGCGTTGATAAAAATTAAGCTGATAGCTATATATTCCAGAAGCTTTATAACAGCTTATACCACACACAACTCTTTCAAAATCCATGGCCGAGAAAGGTGTACTCAAGCCATACAAATCCAAAGTAGATAGTAATGGGAAACCAATGTGATTTAACTTCTCCCTCGGATCAACATCACCCTCCAAGGAATATAAATTTTGATAGAAAGATAAAGCTAACCTCTCTAATTCTCCTGGCTCTGAGACCCTCCACTGAGTCATTTTTTAGAAGCTCAATCTTATTACGCCTTCTCCGTACCACTGTTGATGTGTGGAAATATTTCGTATTCCTATCCCCAAGTACCTCCCATTTCTCTCTAGACTTTTGAAACCAAATAACCTCTTCTTGTTCCAACACCACGTCCAAATACCGTAATAGATACGCTTCCTTCTCAAGTAGAGGATTCATCAGAGTTACTCAATCTGAGTTTGCACCTCAATGAGATCCTGTAAGAGCTTATCTTTCCGATGGTTTATGTCCCCGAACACTTCCCGATTTCACTGTTTCAAAGTTTTCTCGAGCCTTTACAATGCATTCAGAGTGGAAATATCACGATTCCACGATCCATTCAATAACTTTTTGAAGCCCGGGTGCGAGAGCTAAGCCGCCTCAAAAAGAAAAAACCTCCTTTGCGGGTTAGAATTATTCTTGGGATGAAGTTGTAACAATAACAGTGCATGATCGGAAGACAAGAAGGGCAAGTGGGAAACAATAGCCTCCGACCAAAGTAGTCTTGTTCTTGCACAACATAAGACTCGGTGAAGTCTCCTGGCGACAAAGTTCACATCAACTTTTCCCCTCTTCTAAGTGAAGCGGTTACCTTTAAAACCCAAATCCAATAGCGAAAGATCATTGATCCACTTACCAAATGCAAGTGAGTCTAGAGATAAACGTCCATTCCCACACGTACTCTCATCAACACGAATAATGGAATTGAAGTCTCCACCAACAATGAATGGATCATCAATCAAGTAAATAATGTCTGAGAGTTGTCCTCATAAACCACTCCTTCTACTAAGAGTTAGAGCAGCATAAACCGCAAAAATATGTAGAATATCTGAATCAGACCTAACTTGAGCGTGAATAAATTGCTCCAATGAATGTAAGATGTCCACCTTACCAATTTTTGATCTCCACAACAACCACAAACCTCTTCTTTGTCCATTCGCATCCACTCTAAAAGAGTTATCAAAAACAAGACTCTAGCAAATCGTACGAGCTCTATCACCTCCAACATGAGTCTCGAAAAAAGCTAAAATATATGTTTTATAGTTCTTCCGAGTATAACAGATTGATCTCCTGAAGTTGGGTTTATTTGCCCCCCGACAGTTCCAAAAAAGACAATTCATTATAAAGATAAGACTTAATAAAAAACAAACTACCGGGACAACCTGTTAAACATTAGGTGATTGTGACACCACACTAGATGGTTATGCACTCATTACATTCATGCCACCCACCATATTCGTGGTCATCACGGAAGGGTTTTCAGAATGCGCAAGAACAAGTGATTGCATAAGGTGTGAGGTGTGACCAACTTCCCTTGCTCCATCAGAATCAATAACCCGCTTCCCAACAGATGAAAGTTCTAAATCACCATTTATCGGCCCAAAGATAAAACCCCGAGAGATTATGGAAACATTCGTCTTAACCTTTGGTTTGAAGTTTACAGCTAGCTTCAGCTTCCAAACTGTTTTTCTTTAATTTTGCCTTGCAAACCTTGTTTAACAGACTTAAAAGCACTGGATAACCTAACCAAACCATCCACTTCATTTGCTTTCCCTCGCGTATGAGCTGACTCTACACCACCATTCTCATTCTTTTTATTTCCCATGAGAACAATCATCGTATCATGAGTCACTTCCTTCACATTACCGACATGAAGTTCACAAAATTTATTCGACAAAAGTATGTTCTCTTGAGACTTGGCATTCAACGATTCATGTAACACTCGCCTAGTAACCTTATTCCCGTCAACCACAACAAGGGAACCCGAAGTAACCAGTGAAAATCTGCCTTTACCACGTCTCTTTACCATTGTGGAACCGTCATTATCACCAACAGAAGGGAAAACTTTTATTGTTTGAGCAACTACCACTCGAAGAGTTGCACTTGGAATTTTTTTTAGAGCTTGAGGAAAATTCTGAACCGAATGGCCATAAATATCACAACGTGGATATATGTTCGATAACCCTTCATATGCAACAAAAAAATTTATCTTCATTCACTAGAATTGAACCTTTCGGTGGTCTAGAAAGATCAACCTCAACACAAATCCTTGCAAAACAACATCGAGTAAGGTTAAGGGTAGTTTCATCCACACAAATAGGCTTTGTGATACCGCTAGCAATCTCCATAAGAAGTGCATCATGATATAAGCAAGTCGGTAATCTGTCAATCCGGATCCAAACGGGAGTTGTTCGAATATCACTCCTAGAAAGGTCAAAACTAGGTGACCAACCTTGGGTTATAAGATAACTACCGAACATTCTCCATGGACCCCCGGTTAACGCAAATAGGTATTCTTTTTTCACTCCAAATTTAACAAGAAATAGTTTTCTTGGTAAATCGATAATTTGCATTGAACCCATAGGTTTCCAAAGCTCATGTAACTTCCTTGACATAGCCGCAATGGTAACACTCCGACCTAGAACCTTCACATACATAGAATTATCCCACAATACGTACATAGCTTTCACCACATCATCTGTAATACATACTTTGGCTTCCTCATCTCTTCCTTGTGGGAATTCAACTCGAACACCCGCTTTAATAAACCTTGCGAGACACGAGACGTGCGAACCAAGCCACCACGAACATGTGAAGGCGCAGCCTTATCAGCCCACGATGGCTGCTCATTTAACAAACCAACTCTCGTCCCAACATCTTCCATATTAGCATCATCACTATCCCTCTCCAAAACTTTAGAATTTCGAGTCATCGCCTGTTTCGTTCGAACCAACTCCACATCTGCATTCGAGATCGCCTCCATCATAGCTAGCGAGGAACGCGGATCCGGCGGATGATCTCGTAGCCTTACGTCAACCATGGTGCGTCCTCACCACTGTTCTTCAAAATCCTAAGAGTCGCCCTCATCGCCTTTTACGTTGCTGAGGTTCGGTTATTGAAACATCTATTACTATAAAAAAAACACATTAATCGTTATTCAGTATTGATTACTAAAATGAACGTTAGAGCATGCACTTGAACGCCTTCTACTTTAGACAGATAAGGAAATAGAGAAAAGAGAGAGGGATGAGACAGAAGGTTGCTTTTGCAGTATTCCGGGAATGAAATGCTGTCTCTCTCCTACCATTGGCGTGAGACAACTCCATTCCTCTCTTTTGTCCATTTTTTCATTTTCCAATTTTACCATTATCTTATATTATTATTATCCCTATTGAAGATTAAACAAATAAGACTCTCAATAACCTTTTTAGGATGAACCTAAGATATACATAAAAAGATCAATAACATCTTTTTGTTGCTCACTCCTACGCACATCAATGCAAAAAGAGACTAACGCCTCTTTACTATGCACATATATAAATATACCAAAAAAGTAAATCTATCTATATATTTATTTATTTAAAATAATTGTTTCAAATGTTAAGGTTTTCCTCCAGAAATTATTAACCAAGACAAATATTTCCTACTATTAATTAATATACTTGCGCATATATTAATGTTATGAATTATATTTGGAAAAATAAACAGCTTTATATGCTCTTATTCCCTAATAATTACCAAAATTAAAAGAGAATGATGAGTACACTGAAGCTGCAGTGTAACTGTAAACTAAGTGTGATGAGAAAAAAGAAGATAGAGGACAAAAAAGTTGAGTGAAATGCAAAAAACAAAAGCATACAAAAGCTGCTCATTTGTCCAAAAAGAAACCCATCATAAAGTAAAAGCATTATGAGATCAAAATGAATTACTTTTATATAAAAACAA
The DNA here is from genome assembly GCA_963920545.1 of Lepidium didymum. Taxonomy (NCBI): domain Eukaryota; kingdom Viridiplantae; phylum Streptophyta; class Magnoliopsida; order Brassicales; family Brassicaceae; genus Lepidium; species Lepidium didymum. Next base: position 6,248,073 of record OY986985.1, on the reverse strand, counting down.
TTTTGAAGAAGAGGAACAGAAAATCCAGCATGAAATAAGTATAAAGGAACCAGCTTGGTCTAATTTCCTTATCTGTCTAAAACTCTCTTAAACCCCTCTCTCTCCAATTTTCTCTCACTTATCTTCTTCTCTTATAGAACTTTTCATATTTAGATCTCCTCAAAACTCTTGTTCAGTCTTCACACATAACTAAGATCAAGTTACTCTTAGTTCTTCAGTTATCTTTTGAGTTGTGGGTTATATTAAGTTGGGTGTGGTGTGGGTTAAAAAAGGATAGAATCACAAGTTTGTAAGTGAAAACCAGAAAGCTTTCGAGTGAGGTCTTTCAAATTCAAAACGTTGGGGTGGGGGGTTAGGGTTAGGGTTTACAAGTTATGCGAACAGGTGGTTATACGATTCAACAGACACTCACTACAGAGGCTGCTTCTGTTTTGAAGCACTCTCTCACTTTAGCAAGGAGAAGAGGCCATGCTCAGGTTTTTACATTCTTCGACTTTTCTAGTTAAAAAGTTTTGATTTTGCTTCATGTTTTTACTAAAATGGAATTTTTTTGATTTTTTTCAGGTCACTCCACTCCATGTTGCAGCTACATTATTGTCATCAAGGACAAGTCTTTTGAGAAGGGCTTGTATTAAGTCTCACCCTGGTTTTTCAACTAATTACCAGTTTTGCCCTTCTCTTCGTCATCATCAAAACCAAAACCATCCTCTTCAATGCAGAGCTCTCGAGCTTTGTTTCAATGTGGCACTCAACAGGCTTCCCACTGTTCCTGGTCCTATGTTCCATGGTCAGCCTTCTCTCGCAAACGCTCTCGTCGCTGCACTCAAAAGAGCTCAAGCTCACCAGAGACGAGGCTGCATCGAGCAACAACAAACTCAGCAAACGCAAACGCAGCCTCAAACGCAACTTCTTGCTGTTAAAGTGGAGCTTGAACAGTTGGTTATATCCATTCTTGATGACCCGAGTGTGAGTCGGGTCATGAGAGAAGCTGGATTTAACAGCACCGCTGTGAAAAACTGCGTCGAGGATTGCTCCGCTGTCTCCTCCGTCTTCTACGGTGGCGGTTCCGTCGTCGGAGTTTTCTCTTCTCCAAATTCGCCCGATCAACAACAATACCACAACAATATCAATCGACTTCATCACTACCAAAACCCTAAAGATTTAAACTTTGTTAACCCTAGTTTCCCTTTATGGCAAACCCCTTTCTTGAATCAATCTCCCGACCAAAACCCACTTTTACTTTCATCCTCATCCTCTCATCCTCATCATTATTATCAACGTCTCAGAGAAATCGATTTGAAACTCATCGTTGATGTGCTCCAGAGGAAGAAAACGAAGAAGAATAACCCAGTGATCGTCGGAGACTCAGTTTCATTCACTGAAGGGTTTGTCTCTGAGTTAACGGCAAAGCTAGAGAGAGGAGAAATCGATCTAACCGGGGATTTAAAGCAAACCCAGTTCGTCAAGTTTCAGTTTTCACCAATGGCGTTCAAGTTAATGAGGAGAGAAGACGTGGAGACGAACATAAATGAGTTAAGGAAAAAAGTTGTATGTCTAACGACGAGTGGCAAAAGTGTAATTATCTTCACAGGTGACTTAACGTGGACAATCAAAGAGATTAGCAACAACAAAAATGAAGGAAACAATGAGATATCTGCGTCTTACAGTCCTCTGGATCATCTAGTTGAAGAAATTGGGAAACTAATAGCTGAATATAACGATGATGATTGTAAAATCAGAAGAAGGGTTTGGGTGATGGGAACAGCTTCATTTCAGACATACATGAGATGTCAAATGAGACAACCTTCGTTAGAAACACTGTGGGCTCTTCATCCTGTATCTGTCCCTTCATCTGCTAAGCTCGGCTTAAGCCTTCATGCGACTAGGTAAATTCTTTTCTTACTTTTTACCATTAATTACTCTTAAAGCTAAAGAAAATCAGTGTGTATGTGTGTGTGTTTTTTCCCTCACACAAAAGTGAGATCTTTTTGTGATGTTGGTCAAAAAGGGTTTGCCTAGATAGTGGCTAGCTAGTATACCTATGTTAAACTTACAAAAATATCGAATCTTTATGTCTTGTTCAAAACACAATAATTTGATAATATGGTATGTTTTTTGCAGAGCTTACTTGAAAATGGTCCCTTTAGACTCTGTCTTTTGTTCTCTGATTTACTCAGATCAGTGTCTCATTGAAGGCAAAAACCTTCCTTTATCAATGTCCATGCCTGTCCATTCACACATTATACATATACAGTCTCACTCATATACATATTTTAATATTTGGACCCACATAGGAGTCCACCTAAGTGTGGCTACAGATAGGTCAATTATGTTCATATAAAACGAGATTGGTAGTAATGGGCTCGAATATGCGCTTTAGATATAGGTGCATTATTCAGAGGAATTAATTTCAGACATGGTAGAGAATATTTCCTGCAAAGCTTGAAACATTTGAATTTTTATGTTTTTTTGTTTTGTTTTGTAGGTATAGACGCTTTTATCCCTTTTACCACTATGGTTAATTAGTCACAAGTTTTCTTTTTATGTCTGAAAGCTAAGAGACCGTCCTATATTAGGGAAACATTTTGTCCTCTTGTCTACAGAACTCTTTTACAACAATCCAAAATCTCTTTTTTACTTTCTCAGACATTATTTACGAATCTGCCACTAACCTCTTTTTTTTTTACCGTTTCTTTTTTGCAGTGGACATGATGAGGCAAGGAACATCGATAATGTGACTGCAAAGAAGTCCTTTTCTGGTTGTAATAAAGCTGAGGAGGAAGATGACACAATAGGCACTGTTCTCAGTTGTTGTCCTCATTGTGTTACTAGCTTTGAGAGAGAAGCAAAAACCCTTCAAACTAACCAAGACAAAATTTTGCCTGCTTGGCTCCAATCTCATAATACAGACAATTCTTCACAGAAGGTAGCATATTTGAATCTGAGAGCTAATTAACGATCGATTCTAAGGGATAAATGGAAAATCTAATTCTTGTATGTTGATTGTGTTGTAGGAAGAGATAATAGGATTGAGGAGAAAATGGAACAAGTTGTGTCAAAATCTACATAACCAGACAGAGCAATCGAGTTTGATGGGCAAAAACTATTCCTATGGCTTACCTTATGGATCACCAAACGAGTCGTCAAGATCAAAATCTTTGATTGATTCTTTGGGTTTAATGCCAAATCAGCGAGCCACAAACTCGATTGCCAAATTCAGGCGTCAGAATTCTTGCACAATCGAGTTTGATTTGGGTGGAAATGAACATGAGAAGAGTGAATCGATCAATGAAGCTGAAGATGACAGTGGAAACGAAAAGATAAATCTTGATTTGGGGCGTTCTCTATTTCGATCAGATTCCATAACAGAGGCAAGAAAGAAGATCAACGCTTTGCTCAAAGCTTTGGAGGAGAGTATTCCATGGCAAACTGTGACGATGCGTCTGATCGCTGAGAGTTTAATGGATTGCGTGTCAAAGAAGGAAGACGGTTGGATTATGATAGAGGGCAGCGACACAACCGCGGCAAGGAGATTAGCTCGTACAGTATCGGACTCTATTTTTGGATCTTTCGAGTCTATGGTTCATATTGGCCTTAAGAGGAAATCTAACGAGTCAAAAGCCAGCTCAGAAACGCTATTTGCTTGCGGATTGGAGAATCATGAGAAGGCTGTCTTCTTGATTGAAGACATCGAATTGGCAGATTCCTGCTTCTTGAAAGTCCTCGTTGATCGGTTTGAGAAGAAACGGAGGGTTAAAACCGGAAATGATCATGGCCAAGCGATCTTTATTTTGACAAAGGAGGATACAAGCATTGCAAAAAACAGAGTGCCTGTTTTGCAAATTGGTTTGGAGATCACGGAACAGAGTCCCGGGAGAAAGAGAAAACCGGAGTCAAATTTAACGGTTAGGGAGAACAAGACTTTCAAGACGGGAGAGATCGAGAATGGGTTATGGATCAAGAAGGAAGTGTTTTTGAGGCAATCGAGTTTCAATAGCTCTTACCTCGATCTGAACATAAAAGCTGAAGAAGATGAAGCAGAAGAAGGAGGTGAGATCAGTCCGATTTCAAGCGATTTAACCGGGGAGGAGGAAACAGAGATATCTTCCAGCGATTTTCTAAACCGGATTCAAAACAGGTTTGCTCTAAACCAAACACGTGAACCGGGAATTGAAAAGACAATGATAACAGCAGCATTCAGGGAGGTTTTTCCGGAGGGAGAAGAAGGAGGTGGTGGAGTTAGGTTTAGCGTGGAGGAGAAGTTAGTGGAGAAGCTAAGCAGAGGTAACGTACAAAACGGTGCGTTTGAAAGTTGGTTAAAGGAGGTTTTTCAAAGGGGTTTACTAACGGTTAAAAAGGGCGGGAAAAAGGATACGGGTGTAATTAGGATGGTGTTTGGGGGTATAGTTGACAACAAAGGATATGGTGTTGGGGTTGGTGGGTACATGGGTACATGTCTTCCGAACAAAGTCCAAGTTTCCAAGTTCGAGTAGATCTTTCTTTCTTTCTTTCGGGTTAAGGTTAAATTTCTTTTGTTCTTTTTTGCTTTCTTTCTTTTGTAATGCAGAATTTTCATTACTAATGTGGTGGGGGTTTGACTGGTGTAACTCGTTTTTTCTTTCGAATGTAATATAAATGCGTTTTAAATTGGAAAAAAAATGTATTTTATGTATCAACGTTTCTTCTATACATGTCCAATGCTCATGAAATCAATTCTGTATTGGGCTTAATGTGCAACGATTCTATTGGGCTTAATGCGAAGCGGAAAAGCCCAGTACGCTTCAGACGACTTTGGTGCCACTTGGAATCTACCAAACGCGACGGTACAGTCGGTACTTGCGAGTCTGCGATTGAAAGTGCGACTACGAAAGTACGAATGAATTTTTCAAATCAAATTTTAGAAAGTTGAAAGATTCCATCATATCGAACTGATGAGGAACGAAGCGAGAGTGGGTTGTCGAAACTGGAAGCACACTCTTCTCTACTTAACTGTTATTCTATTGCTTCTCTACTTCATCGAATCCTTAATCTCCCATAAATTACACATCAACCATAACAAAATTCACCTGAAAAGGTCTCCCGATCTTCCTCTACGATTCCTCGACGATGGAACCTTCAAAATCCTCCAGGTCGGGTTTTGTTTTGCCCCCTTATAGCTTAGCTCTTTTCGATTCGTGCAATTCGCTTGGGATTGATTGGATTCCGATCGATATCGATGGGTGGTTTGATTGATGCAACAGGTCGCGGATATGCATTACGGAATGGGGAGTTTTACTCGGTGTAGAGATGTGTTTGATGCAGAATTTGATTACTGTTCTGATCTCAATACAACTCGGTTCCTTCGCAGGATGATTGAAGCTGAGAGACCTGATTTGATCGCTTTTACTGGTGATTTTGTCTTTGTTTTTAGAGCTACTAAATCTACTGGTTCGGTTATACATGTGTGGAAAATTTCTGAATAATTGATTTCTTTCAAGTGCAGTAGGTTTTTTATACTTAAGTCTATGATTGGATTCGCAATGTGACTATATGAGGAAGTAGTAGTTGGTTGAGCTGTAGTTAGATGTTAGTTTGTCTTCAAGATCTCCAAATATAGTAAGAACGAGGTTTACAAATGTGCCTTTGGTTAGTTTTGATAGGTTTAGTGAGCATATAGAGAACGAATCAGAGGAAGCTGGAAACACAGAGTGGTAAAGCAGACTAGAAGAATGAAGATGATGAGCAGTACTTTAGAGTCTTTTAGTTCGTTCTTTATATTGTTGATTGTTAACTATTGGTTTGTTTGGTTTCCTTTTCAATTGGTTATGCTTTATAAGGAGTCTGTTAGTTGTTGGAATCAGTCAGTTAAGAAGTGAGAGGAGAGGACCAATTGGCTAGATGAGCCATTGTTAAGAGGGGATTGAGAGCTTGAAAGCCCGAGATCAGTATTAGGAGTCTTTGTAATTGAGTTTCCATTGAATAAAGTACTGAGGTTCTACTTCTGCTACTTATTAGGTTTGTTAGTGAAATCTGTTAAGGAAATTGAATGTTTGTTACCTAATTTCTGCACGAAGATTTCCATGCTTGTCTGTACATATCTGTGACTGGTGGGAAGAGATGCTTCTGGTTTTAATGATGATGAAATTTAAATGAGCTAATGCATGTGATTCACGATTATCTTCCTATTTATTGAGGCTGTTTTTTCACAAATTTTGAGTATTTCTTTGATTGTTGTGACACTTTTAAGGAATAATATGTTAAGAAGGATTTGCTAAGTTTTGTTTGACTTTTTTGTTGATGATTAGGGGATAACATATTCGGATCAAGCACTATTGATGCAGCCGAATCTCTTCTTCAAGCCATTGCTCCAGCCATTGAATATGGGATCCCATGGGCTGCCGTTTTAGGAAATCATGACCAAGAATCCACTTTGAACCGTGAAGAATTGATGACTTTCCTTTCTCTTATGGATTTTTCTGTCTCTCAAATCAATCCACCAGTTGAAGATGAATCTGACCAAACCATAGGAGGAGGCACAGTGAGATCAATTGATGGCTTTGGGAATTACCGCCTCAGAGTACACGGTGCACCTGGTTCTGTGCTGTCAAATAGCACTGTCTTTGACCTCTTCTTTCTTGACAGTGGGGATAGAGAAATGGTCCAAGGTAAACGGACATATGGATATATCAAGGAATCCCAACTTCGTTGGCTTGAAGATACTTCTAAACAGGTAGACTGATTAACCGTTTCTCAGTATACAAAAACTCTCAGATTAGATTTTTCATCATAATTACACATTAGTCAAGATTTATCAGCGCTAAGAAGACTCACTGATTAAACAGGGCCACAACCAGAGGATTCGTGGTAATTCTCCAGCTTTAGCCTTCTTCCACATCCCAATTCTGGAGGTCCGTGATCTGTGGTACACGCCTGTTATTGGTCAGTTTCACGAGGGTGTAGCATGCTCCACTGTTCAGTCAGGAGTCTTAAAGACCTTTGTGTCCATGGGAAATGTAAAAGCTGCGTTCATTGGACACGACCATGTCAATGATTTCTGTGGAAATCTTAAAGGGGTATGGTTCTGTTACGGTGGAGGATTTGGATACCATGCTTACGGAAGACCAAATTGGTACAGAAGAGCAAGAGTGATAGAGGCTAAGCTCGGGAAAGGAAGAGACACATGGACAGGAGTTGAACTTGTCAAGACGTGGAAGCGTCTCGATGATGAAGACTTGAGCAAGATAGACGAACAAATCCTCTGGGAATCTTCCGAGACATTGCTGAAGTGATCAACGGACAAAGACATAAAAGGTATTTATCTCGTTCTTTCTTAAAAGCCAATCTTCTATCATGTTCTGTCTGAGAAATTTCTGCGTCACACTGGGTTTAAGCTTAGGTGACATGCCTTGCATATGAGGGAATTGTGGGTCTGTTTGCGTGAAAAACGTTTTTCAGATGGTTTCGTAAAATCAGCATTCGTTAGTACAAATCTTGTCTAGACATATGTGAACTGGAGCACCGAATTTCGTTTGGGGTTCCTTCTTTGCTGTTCGGTGTCATCCCTTTGACTATTTAGATTCTTTTCGTTAATCATGAATAAGACATATCTAAATAAAAAGGAAGAAACATTTTTGGGCATTTATTAGCTAAAATGCAATCATCTCTCTCCTCTTACAGATAGTTAAATAGTTTTTTTGTTATTTTTGTCATTTAGTTTTTTGATTTTGGGTACTCGTTAAGTAGTTATGTTTCAGAACTTCTCTTTTGTTTTTCTTTCGTTCACGATTCTAAACTTTGATTAGTTTTATACTTTTCAGCGGAAATTTTCTTTAGTGCCCACACTGTTGATATTGACAAGGATGAAATATTCTAAAGTTTTCCATATGTAGCAGAAAATCGTTCGACTATAAATAAATAAACCCTCCGGCCGAATATAATAAATATAATATAATAATATTATCTTGTCTTGTTTTTTGGGGTTAGATTTGAAAAATAGAGTTAATTATTGACCAATTGCTATATAGATCATGTAGTACTAATAGTAGACATTGTTTTGTTCCAGTAACGATACAAAGGGTTGGTGTATATAACTGGAAAACTACGTTGCTGTCTCCCAAGACTTTAGTTTGTCTCACTCTCATTTTCCTTCTCTATATAAAAAGCTCACAGTTCAAGAGAACCAAAGAAACGAGCAGACACAATCTGTCGGGAGATGGAGAATATCGATCAAGAATTTAGCAATTACTGGGAATCCAACTCCTTCCTCCAAAACGAAGAATACGACAGGTTCTTCCTTTCTTCTTTTTGTCTCTCTCTTTGTCTTGCTTACTTTTGCAGATTGAGATTCTGATAGCTTGTTTGCATTTGTTTTATTTGTAAAAAGCTGGCCTTTGGAAGAAGCGATTTCTGGGTCTTATGATTCGAGTTCGCCGGATGGGGCAGCTTCGTCGCCTGCTTCTAAAAATATTGTATCGGAGAGAAACAGAAGACAGAAACTTAACCAGAGACTCTTTACTCTTCGATCCGTTGTTCCCAATATCACTAAGGTTTCCTTTTTTTGTTTCCCTCTTCTTCTGTCTTGTAATTCCAGGATCCAGCTTATTATATTTTTGTTTTTGTTCTTGCTGGTAGATGGATAAAGCATCAATAATCAAAGATGCTATTAGTTACATACAAGGGTTACAATATGAAGAAGGGAAGCTCGAAGCTGAGATCAGAGAACTTGAATCTACAGCAAAGAGTAGCCTGAGTTTCAGCAAAGATTTTGATCGTGATTTACTTGTTCCTGTCACATCAAAGAAGCTGAAGCAGCTTGATTCTGGTTCTTCCTGTGGTTCTCTCATCGAAGTTCTCGAAGTAAGTCCTTGTTCCTAGTTTCCATCTTGAAATCGTAATTTTAAGAATGATGTCCCATTAAGAAGTTGTGGGTTTTCTTTATTGGATGATTGAAGTTGAAGGTAACATTCATGGGAGAGAAGACAATGGTGATCAGTATAACATGTAATAAGAGGACAGATACAATGGTGAAACTGTGTGAAGTGTTTGAGTCATTAAATCTCAAAATCCTCACTTCCAATCTCACCTCTTTCTCTGGCATGATCTTCCACACTGTCTTTATTGAGGTCTGAATCTCTCTCTCTCTCTCTTTCTGTCCTTGAATGAGTAATTAGTGAAATGTTGTTAAGAAGTAATGATTGCAAGTAGTGAAGGAGTGGATTGCAAACTTTAGGAGAACAAAAAGAAGTAAAAGTGAGCATTCAAATCAAATATATATTAGTATTACTTTAGTTGCTTTTCCAAAAGTCTCCATCATCCAATGCTAATTATGTAAATTGCATGATACTAGTTTCTCTCTTGTTTCTCAATATTTCTAAAATTTTATTTGAAAATGGGAATAAATTTTTGTTTTTGTTTATGGCATGTTTTCTTACTCGATATTGGAATATATCTATGATTTTATTGGAGTATTTTATTAGGGATTTTCTGTGGTTTAAGTCGTTGCTCGTGCCAAATATTATAAACACTAAATGTCTCTATCGTGACGTTGGCACTCAGCATTCTGTGATTACTTTATTTGCTTACATGAAGAGATCCATATTTAAATATGCAAGATTTTTTAGTTTGATACTGATTTTAGATGAAATGGATCTTTCTTGTTGATGTAGAGATTTTATAGATTATGTTAATGATTAAATTATGAAAACTTAGTTTATATTTGAGCGTCTGGTAGAGTCGATACCTTTTCTTTTTGTTGGCCACTTAACTGTTTTGTAAGAGTATATATTCTCAATTCCACTGTAAAAAGCATCACTTGTTAAATTAAAATCGTATGATTTTTTAATATATTTATGGAAGCTTCTATATTGGTCATAATTTCCACTATAAAAAAGTTTGATAGTTAAAATTCTTTCAAAGTGTATTTATGTTCTTAAAACCAAAACAAAAGTATTTATGTTTTCTTTGCACTGTAAGGTGAGTGGGTTATAATATGGAAACTTCTAGTTTCGACAAAACATTGATTAGGTTTCTTTTTATAAGTTTTGTTTTTATTGCGTTGGTCCTACATTTAATTAGAATAATGGTTATTAAAAGAAAACAATTATAATATTATCTATGTGATAAGCAGAATCTGATTGCTTTGATATAAAAGAGGAACTGTTCAACCGTTCGAATTAAATAACAAATGGGATCATATTTATATATATAATAAGAGATATCTGATTGTATCAAATGGGTCGTAGAGATATAATTGGTGGATCCAAGAGATAAGATTATGATCGCAATTGCTCATTAAATAATATTTGGTGACTTTATCTTTGCAGGAACCTGTTTCTTCTTTTGCTCATATCTTTTAAAGGAAGCAAAATGAATTTATATATTTGTTTTATGTATACAGGCAGACGAAGAAGAACAAGAATTGTTGAGGGTAAATATAGAAAATGGAATAGGAGCTTACAATGAAACTCAAAGCCCCCCTTTGAGCACAAACTCTCTTTGCTAATTATTATTTATTTACTCTTTTTTCTTGTAATGGCTTTTCTCTTTACAATCAATAATGTCTTTTCTTTTTCGTCACAAATAAATAATGTCTCTTTTTCATTTTCTTCTCGTTAGTCTTTTGCTTCTAGTTACGCTTCTCTTTTTAAAGATTTTTTTAGCTTTTATATATGAGTGATTTACTGAAATGAAATAAGATAGATTTAATGAAATATTACTTAAATAGAGTAAATGTTTCAAAATTACTATAATAGTTTTTAAAATTTGTTATATACCGTTTTGTCATTTTTTTTATGAGTAAACAAAAATGTAATTACGAAACAGTTATTAATGAAACTTGCCACATCAGCGTCCGTTTCTTACGAGAACTCTACTAAACTAATTGAATGCAACATAGAAGAGTTGATCAAACTTTGGTAGTGTTGATAGTACAGTAATGTAGTGCATGGTAAACTTACATATGACCCATAGTAGAGTTCGATTTCCTCGTGGAAAATGTTATTTGTTACCTTTGGTAGAGTTGACAGTACATTAATGTAGTGTATGGTAAAGTTGCGGATGCCCCATGGTAGAGTTCATTTCCTTCGTGGAAAACGTAATTTGTTACGTTTAGTAAAGTTGATAGTACATAATGTAGTGTATGGTAAAGTTGCGGATGCCCCACGGTAGAGTTCATTTCTCTCGTGGAAAATGTAATTTGTTACCTTTGGTATAGTTAACAGTACATAATGTAGTGTTTGGTAAAGTTGCGGATGCCCCATGGTAGAATTCATTTCCCTCGTGGAAAATGGAATTTGTTATCTTTGGTAGAGTTGACAATACGTTATGCAGTGTATGGTAAAGTTACAGATGCCCATGGTAGAGTTCATTTCCCTTGTGATAAAATGTAATTTGTTACCTTTAGTAGAGTTGACAGTACATTATGTGGTGTATGGTAAAGTTACGGATGCTCCATGGTAGAGTTCATTTTCCATTATTTGTTACCTTTGGTAGAGTTGACAGTACGTTATACAGTGTATGGTAAAGTTACAGATGCCAAATGGTAGAGTTCATTTTCCTTGTGATAAAATGTAATCTGTTACCTATGATAGAGTTGACAGTATATAATGTAGTGTATGGTAAAGTTACGGATGCTCGATGGTAGAGTTTATTTCCCTCGTGGAAAATGTAATTTGTTACCTATGGTAGAGTTGATAGTACATAATGTAGTGTATAGTAAAGTTATAGGTGATTCATGGTAGAGTTTGTTAGTAGAGTTGTGTTCGATGTTTGGTAGAGTGCAGGACAATGGTTAGTAGAGTTAAGATATCGTTTATGGTAGAGTTGGTTGTTGAAACCTAGTCTTTTGTAAATTACCAATTTAGCCCTAACTTATTTCCTCACATGCCGCTCATTAAGTGACGCCATTGGAGCTCGGAGCTCCATTTTTGTTCCAACTCATTTCGTATTCTTCATTTTTATTGTTATACCCTAACACTTTTATGATCTATGGATGAAATCGTTTTGGTTTCTGGGGGTTGGAGTTTTAACCAAAACCAGTGGGTTTTTTTGGTGGACAAAACTTACAGCTGTCGGATCATAGAGATTGGCGAAGATCTTAGTTATGATGAATTTATGGGATGGTGTATGAAGATTTCAGTTTGGATTAACAAAGTGATTTGGTACAATTAAGCTACATGTCAAATCTAGTCATGCAATCACTGCCACAAGATACTCCCCCTGTCTTTGTGAGTAATGAAAGGCAATTGCGTGTGTTTGTGCAATAATTACGTAAAGAAGCAATTCGTCTTTGTGTAGAGATTTTCATTAGATCACATGTTTCACCGACGTGTAATAGAGTTGACCCACGGTCAGGTAGAGTTGATCCTAAATGTAGTAGAGTTGATCCCCTATGTAGTAGAGCTGGACCAAGGTATGTGGGTAATCCGAAAGATGTAAAACACGAATTTGAACATGTTGAGGACGAAGATACAGAATTTAAATTAGACTATTGCGATGATATGGATGGTGCAAGCTCAGATGATGAAGATTACATCAGTGTTCGTAGGAAATCCAAGGAAGAAGAGAAGAAAAACCTCTCAGGGAGAACCAAAGAGTTGGGGTTTAGTGCTGAGGATTTGGACCTCATCACTAGAATTGGCAGTCGGGCAACGATTCTCATCAAAAAAAGAACTCGAAACGAGGTTAAAGATTCTGTCAGTCTTACAGAGGTTTGACTTTGATGTTGTGGAATCATCGAAGTCAGTGTTGAATGTGAAATATTGGATATATAACTGTCAGTGGAGAGTGCGAGCTTCACTTATTGACGGTATATTTCATCGAAGTACTGGAAGACACACCGTACTCTAAAGCAAGCATGTGCACTAGCTTCAGGAACTTCTGAAAGTAGTTTTGAAGACCTTCGTACTTGTTTGCGATTAGAAGAGCAAATCCTGGAACCCTTATCAAGCTAGAAGTCGACGGTCAAGACAGGTTCAAGTTTATATTCATAGCATTCGATGCAAGTATTAGAGGATTTCCTTATACGAGAAAGATTGTTGTTGTTGATGGTACCTTTTTGCAAGGAAAGTATAAATGTACTCTTCTAACTGCGACCATGCAAGACGGTAACTTCAACATATTTCCTATGGCTTTCGGTGTTGTTGATACATAGAATGATGAGTCTTGGGAATGGTTTCTTAGACAGATGAACCGTGTTATACCTGATGACAAAGAACTTGCCATCATATCAGATAGGCATAAATCCATTGGTAGAGCCATAAAGAATGTGTACCCACTTTCTTCTCGGGGAATTTTCACCTACCACCTACGTAAAAACATTTTGTCAAAATTTAGAGGGGGAGTGTCCTTCTAGTTGTTCAAGAAAGCTATCACTGCGTATAGGGTTGACGAGTTCAACGCCATCTTTGCTCATATTGAGGTGTTAGATACAAGACTTCATGGGTACTTGCAAAGAGCTGATGTTCGGTTGTGGAGTCGAGTTTATTTTTTTGGAAACAGATACAATTTTACTACGTCGAACATAGCAGAATCAATCAACCATGCCTTATCCCAAGCAAGAACTTTTCCCATTGTGCAGCTGATAGATGCAATTAGGACGATGTTAACACGTCGGTTCGCGAAGAAGAGGACAAAAGCTACTCTCACGACCACTATTCTAACTACAACAGTGGAGAAGCTCTTAAAGGTATTAAATTTTTTGCATAGTAGAGTTCATACTTACTTAGTATATTTGACATTATGATTGGTATAATTGACTTTATGCAGACCAAATATTTAGTAGAGTTAACATGTAACGTTTAGTAGAGTTAACATGATGTTTGCATGGACGTTTGGTAGAGTTAACTTGATGGTTGATAAAGTTAACATGATGTAAGGTAGAGCAGACCAAACGTTCAGTAGAGTTATGAGGTAACGTTTGGTAGAGTTAACATGACGTGTAGTAGAGTTGACATTATGATTGGTATAGTTGTCTTTATGCATACCAAACATTTAGTAGAGTTAACATGATGTTTGCATGTAACGTTTAGTAGAGTTCACATGATTTCTGGTAGAATTAACACGTATCGTTTAGTAGATTTCGTACTCTTATGGTAGAGTTCATACTTACTTAGTATATGCGAGTTTATTTTGTTTGTTAAATTACAGACTAGGGTTGAAGAAGTTAGGTAGTACAATGTGCAAGACATAGACGAAGACCAGGCTGTGGTTTCAAGATTAGTATCTTCTCATTTGGTCAATTTGGCTGAGAAGACGTATTCTTGCAAGGGGTTTAACGTGGAAAAAATTCCTTGTGTGCATGTCATTGTTGTTGCCGAGGCATGACATCGATCAACAATCAAACTTACACATCCCTACTATCACAATAGCTACTTGTACAACGCATACTCCAATCATATAATGCCAAGGGATGCAACAATTCATGTTCTGTTGAATGTGAGCCGTAAAGTGTGTAATCCGCCCCACGTACGTCAACAACTAGGAAGACCAAAGAAATCTAGAATAAAAAGCTGGTTCGAGTGTTCAAGAGAGGAAAAACGACCAAAGAAAGTTTCAGCTTGTTCTAGATGTAAACAACTAGGTCACAATGCCCGTACATGTAGTGGAAACGTACAATCTTGAATAACTACGAGTTTCAATTTGTACAATTCTATACATGAACTTACTAGTTTAGTAGAGTACTTACTAGTATAGTAGACTTCATACCAGCATGGTAGAGATCAAAATAGTATGGTAGAGTTCATACCACTACGGTATGATTTATACCAGTATAGTAGAGTTTATACTAGTATGGTAGAGTTCATATCACTCTGGTATAGTTCATACTAGTATGGTAGAGATCAAACTAGTATGGTAGAGTGCAGACTGATGTTGTGTTTGTTAAGGTTTTAAGTTATGAATAGAACGTGTAATATGGCAGATGTGTGTTTGCTTTTCGTGAAAAATACCAATTGAAGTGGAATTATGGAAAACTGAACTCTAATAATTTGTACATGAACTCTACCAATATGTACATGAAATCTACCATAAAGAACAAAACTTTACTATGGACAACTGAACTCTACCATGGACAAATGAACTCTACCAAATTACTTTTAAACTCTACCACAGTCTATCAAATCTTAGACGCCATATTATCTGACGTGGCATTGGACGCCATGTAATAGACTCTTCCACTTCTCTGCATGCGTACTAATTGCCAAATGCTACAGTCATTATTATTAGACGCGACTCTTCAACTTAAGGACACGATTCTTGATTCTTTATATAGGTTACTCCGACTATTCAATTCTCCGACTCTTCGACTTTCTATCATACCTCATCTTTTTTTTTGAATCAGAAGCAAACATACTCCGACATGGCTCCGTCAACTCCTTATCCAGAATGGTCATACCCTTCAGACTACAAAAGAGGAAATGTACTTGGAAGATGCGTAACGTCTACGGTTTATCTCAGAAGACGTAAATATGATGAGTTTGAGTAGAGGGCTATAATATTTGTTCCACTCTCGCAAGCTGACACTCTCTTTAAAGAGGAGCATATACTAAGACGTGCTAGTTATCTATATGTTGTCCAGTGTCAGGGATACGAGATAGCTCGTGATGAGTTTGATCCGAATAGATCGAATCACAATCTTATTCTCGAATACATATCTGATGAAAATCTGAAGGAGTTTATTCACAAAAACCATTCTAGAAGATTGCGGATGTCGCACCTCAGAGAAATTGCCAAAGATATTCTCAAAGGGATTGAGTCTATACATGGTGATAACATAGTGCACTGTGATATAAACCTGACAAACATACTCTTATGCCCTTCCGATTGGGGATGGAGACATGTCGGGTATATGTCTATCATTGCAGACTTTGGGTCAACAATGGATGTAGATTCGATGATGCCATACGGGCACTGATTGGCTCATAAATTGAGAGATAAGAGATACAAAGCTTCGGAGCTTATACGCTCTGGAACAATCGACTCTGCAGTTGAAATTTGGGCTTTCGTATGCACAGGTTAGTGTGGTAGTTCTTTGGTAGATTTTGGTAGAGGTAGGAAAAACCTTTGGTAGAGTTTAGTAGAGTTAAGAAAAACCTTTGGTAGAGTTTGGTAAATTTTGGTAGATTAACGCTTTGACTTTTGGGCTTTCGGTGCATAGTTTTAGAGATACTAATAGGATAATCTCCTTGGAAGCAATACGAAGGGTATGGTAGAAAGATGTGGAATGCAGTAAATGCCAATGAACTGCCGTACATATCGGATTGGTACTCAGACGACACAAAAAAATTTCTCCATAACTGTCTCAGTTGGAATCCTGTAGAAAGACATAGTGTAGCTACACTCCTTTACCATCTATTTCTTATTGATACTGCTTTAAACGATATGTAAATAATTTATAGGTTACATAATTTTCTAATTTTCTATGTTTTGTGACTTTATATGTTATTAACTATTTATGTGAATACTATTAAACCTTATATTATGATTAGTATAATTGACTTTATGCTGAGCAAACGTTTGGTAGAGTTAACATTTAACGTTTGGTACAGTTAAAATGATGTTTGTATGTAATGTTTGGTAGAGTTAACATGTAACGTTTATTAAAGTTAACATGATGTTTGTATGTAACGCTTAGTAGAATTAACATGATGTGTGGTAGAGTTGACATTAGGATTGGTATAGTTGACTTTATGCTGACCAAACATTTGGTAGAGTTAACATGATGTTTATATGTAACGTTTGATAGAGTTAACATGATTTGTAGTAGAGTTGACATTATGATTAGTATAATTGACTTTATGCTGACCAAACGATAGTTTGAAGAGCTACGAGTTTTAATTTGTACTTTTCCATATATGAACTTACTAGTTTAGTAGAGTACTTACTTGTATGGTAAACTTCATACTAGTATGGTAGAGTTTATACCACTACCGTATGATTCATACTAATATAATAGAGTTCGTACTAGTATGGTAGAGTTCATATCACTCTGGTATAGTTCATACCAATACGGTAGAGATCAAACTAGTATGGTAGAGTGCATGTTGATGTTGTGTTTGTTAAGGTTTTAAGTTATGAACAAAACGTGTAATATGGCAGAGGTGTGTTTACTTTTCGTGAAAAATACCAATTGAAGTGGAATTATTAAATGTTGTTGTTGCATTACAAAAGGTGTATATACTATCGAAGGACTAAAACAAAAAATATTGGTCCTTCAAGAGTCTACCAAAAGTATAAAACATACTGTGCTAGCCTACGATCCTAAAAACCCTAACTCAACCATTCTAGGAGTAAGTCTTGGGAGGCTGAAACGAGGAGAGCCTTATCACACAATTGCTGAGAACTTGGATTAGTGTACGCAATTGTCTCCTCCACCAGAAGTTCTTCTCTAAAGTCAATGGCGTATTTCATGCGAGTGAAGGTAATGTACTCATCATCCAGTCCCTGGAATGTGCATCCAAGGGCTAAACACTCGATGAACTTTAGCAGTACGCGCCACAATCGCTTGAACGAGAATTATGAGGAGTGCCCTTCACCCGTGTTATTTTGTACGCAGCCGCACTCACATGGTCACGCATCTCTGGTGGTGAAATTTTTTTATCATCCTTGGAATCATCACAACGTACAATATACATGAAATGAACAGACAGAATGTAAATGTACCAAACATGATGTTAACTCTATCAAACACGATGTTAACTCTATCAAACATCTTATTAACTCTACTAAACATCACGTCAACTATACCAAACATAAAATTAACTCTACCAATCATAATGTCAACGTCAACTATTCAATAACATCATGTTAACTCTATTAAATGTTACAAAGAAACATCATCTTAACTCTACCAAACGTTACATGTAAACTCTACTAAAAATGATGTTAACTCTACCAAACATCACGTTAACTCTACTATACATCATGTTAGCTATAATAAACGTTAAATGCAGACATCATGTTAACTCTACCAAAACTTAACAAAATTAGATTTGCTTACCTGACTGACTGCTGAATGGCATGAGTGGTCACGACATGCAGGTCGGGATCGTAAATT
The DNA here is from genome assembly GCA_963920545.1 of Lepidium didymum. Taxonomy (NCBI): domain Eukaryota; kingdom Viridiplantae; phylum Streptophyta; class Magnoliopsida; order Brassicales; family Brassicaceae; genus Lepidium; species Lepidium didymum. The sequence continues at coordinate 6,230,042 of OY986985.1, read as the reverse complement.
TGAATATTTCCTCGTAGCAAATCAACCTTTACGACCACCCAGTGGTTGTTGTTTAAATTATAAGAAATGTAAAGCGTATCTACGTCTCGCATCCATTGCTTGTTAGTGGCATAGAATACTGACTAAATACCTTCGGAGAGCTCTTTAAACCCATTCGACCAGACGAAATTCTTCTCATTTCCCACATAATCTCTTATATATTGGTAACACCATAATCCACAAAATAGTGAATCGAGGAAAGCTAGCTGATTACTCCTGAATGGACTGAAATTTTCCAAAGATCTTTGCCAGAAAAGATTTGTACCGGCTGACATATGCTAGAAAACCCAAAGTGAATGTACTCTAAAAATTAATGAAAGACTCTACCAAACAAGGACTAAACTATACCATAGGGCGAAACAACTCTACCAAATGAATGTTATATCGAACTTACCAAATCGTTAAGCCACCCATATTGCTCGATAGGCCATTTCTCTTTTGGCGCCAGCAAGCGGAGATAGAAATCCGCTATTGGACTATGCCCACCGTCTATAGTCATTTCCCTACACAATTTGTAGATAGCTCAGAAAACATGAGAGATGATAGTTAGATAGAGTGTTAAAATGACGGAACAAGATATTGCTTACAATTCGTGCAACACATAGTCACATAGCTGAAGCAATTTGGTTTTTGGAATATGCCCAAAAGGATCGTATACAGCGGGACATTGAACCACGTTTTTCATAATCCTCTTTACAACAGAACATCCTACGAAAGGGGGTACCTGTAACATGGATACACTTATAAACGAAATATACTACGGACTTCTGAACTCTACCAATTTGTTAGTAGAACTCTACTACGGAAAACTGAACTCTACCAATTTGTACATGAACTATATCAATTTGTCTATGAACTTTACCATAAAGAACTGAACTTTACCATGGAGAACTTAACTCTACTATGGACAACTGAATTCTACCATGAACAACTGAACTCTACCATGGACAAATTAACTCTACCATGAAGAATTGAACTCTACTATACATTTCAACTGAACTCGACCATACAGGTCATGACCTTTACTATAGACAAATGAACTTTACTAATATGAACATGAACTATACTACGAATAACTGAACTGTACTGTGTGTTGTCTATAATTGTAATCTCAACTCTACCATACAGGTCATGAACTCTACTAGGTTACCTAGTTTGCAGCGAGTACTTGTAGGCAAGCCTATCTCGGTAACACGTCCTCCATACGTACCATTGTCAACTATGTTTATGATGCCGAGCTGTGATATTCCGGCCTTTGTTTTCTTTGCTAAAGGTGAATCAGGCTCACTTGATATCTCGACGTATGTTATTTTCACAAGACATTCTTCTTTGCTCTGACTCGTCACCTCAGGGTTCCTAACAATACGTGATGATGGGCTCAGAGGGTCGGAAGTCTCCTGCGTTTCAATGATCCATTTATTCTGTAAAACAACACGCATAAAGTCAACTATACCAATCATAATGTCATTTCTATTAAACATCATGTTAACTCTACCAAATGTTACATGTTAACTCGACCAAACATCATGTTAACTCTACTAAACGTGTGGTCTTCATAAAATTAACTATACTAAACATCATGTTTAACTCTACCAAACGTTACATGCAAACATTATGTTAACTCTACCAAACATCATGTTTAACTCTGCCAAACATTACATGCAAACATCATGTTAACTTACCAAACATCATATTTAATCTACCAAACATTATGTTAACTCTACCAAACATCATGTGTACTCTACTAAACGTAAAGTCAACTCTACTAATCATGTTAGGAAAAAATGAACTCTACCTTGCAAAAATTTCATGGTTCGGGGGAACAGTGTGTATTGTGCCCTGTGACGGCATGGAGTCATCTATGAGAGAATCTCCAGTTAGACTACTTATATCAGGGTGCAACTTCTTGGCAGCTAAGCCAACACGAGGCGTTCTCTTTGAGTCAAAGTGTACCATATTCGACTTATTCAATCCTGATGTCTGTGAATACCATATTATTAGTGACAAAATCAACCATGGTAGTAGATGTACTCTACCATGATGTACTCTACCACGATGTACTCTACCACGATGTACTCTACCATGTTAGTAGACTACTATTAGTAGCTGTACTCTACCAAGTTAACTCTAACATATGACTTTTTTGGTAGAGTCTATCAAACGATACAAATAACTCGACAAACCATATAACCTCTACTAAAGTACCCACACATAACTCGACTAAACCGTATAACCTCTACCAAAGTTTACCACACTCGACTTTTACATATTTACAGTTTCAGGTTGTAAGCAACATGGATACGAATGTATACATGGACAACATAAATCAGAGTAAGTCTCATTCAAATAAAGCCTTACGTACCGAGTTATGATCCAAATCAGGAGGAGCAATATCGTCATTCAGAAAAGGTTCACGAGTTTGACTTGATAAACGTGTCTGACTTCTGCCTTCAACGTGAGCCTTGTTGTACTCCAAGGTCTGTATAATCTGTTCTGCCCTTTTCTCCTCCAGACTAACAAGCCTCTCAAGTAATGTTGAATGATTCGAACTCTTATCCTCTAACCTTACAACACGTTCAATGAACATGAACATGTCTGCCTTGTTCTCCTCTAGCCGAAACAGAAGTTCCGACATCCCTCTCACTAGGTTGGTCATATCTTCCCTGTTCTCCTCTAGCCAAAACAAATGGTCTGACACCCCTATCAAAGTGTTGATCAACACAGTTTGGTCTGCTCTCAACCCATTCAAAGTGTTGTTCAACCCTTGGAGAGTTTCAATCAAGGTACTCGTTTCATTTTCTTTGTTTCCATCATGGTTTTTTAACCTCTTCCCTTTGATTCTGCCCTCTGTTTCTGTTTGAGTCTTAGTTCATTCAAGATAGTCGACTCATCCATCTCTGGCTCATTGTTTTCCACAGAAGGTGGAGTCCTCTCCTTCTGTTTCTTCTTCTCTACCTCTTTTTTCTTCGGTAGGTCCTGCTTCTTCTGTGCCTTTTTCTTCTTCAGTATGTCCCAGAAGAACTCATCTAGAGTGCCATCGAGTATGTCTCCGATCATGTTGTCCAGTCTCAGATCTTCAACATCTTCTGGCCAAACAGGGAAGATCTCAGCATGAGGCATTGGACGTAGATGCCTTACGCGCACCTGAAAGAGAAAAAGAAATATAGGTCAGCACAAACAACTTTTCCAAGTTCAGAGTAACTCTACCAAAATAATGATCAACTTTACCAACATATGATCAACTTTACCAAGAAAACCCAACCCTACCATGCTGACTGTGAACTCTACTACCTTTACCATTATATGATCAACTCTGCTAAACAGAGAATCAACTTAACCAAGAAAAAAAAACTCTATCAAACATTGAGTAAACTTTACTAAGTGCAAGACAAACTCTACTAACTAAGTAAGAGTCAAAAAAGATATATTAACTCTACCAAGCGGACTATGAATTATTCCACGCTGACTGTGATCTCTACCAAGTAGAAACTAAACGCTACTGAGCAGACATATAAACTCTACCATATTGACTATGAACTCTACTATGTTAGCAATTTACCTTTTCCACCCTAGTATTTTTCTTATCAAACACGACAATTGTTTTCTGTTTCCATGGAATGTTTCTTGATTGGTCTCTACCGTAGAATGGGAACATTCACACCTTCTCTTCTCTCACCAAAAATTTCTCCTAATAGGGAGATAGACTCAAATGTCCAGATGAGAAGCGAGTGCACAAACCCATGGTGAGTGTAGCACTCGTTTTTATATGATGCACATTTTATCGATCTGATTAGTGCGTTAAACACTAATCTTCCCCAAGGATGCCTCTCAAACCGCTCTAAATCTGTAACCAATTTAGCAGAACTAGATGGAATCCTACTATTACGGTGAAAACTGTAAACACCAACATGCAAAACCATTAGCAAGCCAACCATCTTCCTCTTATCGAAAGACCATGATCTGCAGCGCTCAAGAACCCTTTTCTCTACCAACGCAGGGCCTTGACCAACTAGTAAACCCATATCCTCCAACATATCTCCATGGGAAACCTCTTCCACAACAGAAGATTCATTCACCAACCCGCAATTAAGCCGCGTGATTTCCTCAAACTCGTGTAGAGAAAATATTATAGGCCAGCAACCAACCAAGACCCATAACTCATTCTGCTTTTTAATATCTAGCTGATCCGCCAATAAATATTGTACATGCCTCCCTTAAAACGTGTATTCAGAGTCGGCTGTTAGTTTGAAAAATAACGATCACATTCTTTGATTCATATTGGGCTGGATCACATTCTGGTCCGAGACACATATTGTGTGGGAAGGAGAAGGTGTGGCCCATGAAGCCCATGAAGAGAAGAGGAAAGTGACATTCTAAGAAGCTTATAGCCGTTAGAGACAAAGAGAGTGAAGCCAACATGTGACTTGCTTTCGGCAAGACCGAGACGCGGAGCAGTCATTATCACCTGAGACAGAGGAGGGGTCACTTTCACTTCCAACGGATCCCAAGACCAGATTCTCTCTTTTCTTTGTAGCGGCTAGGTTTAACTTTTCTCCAATATTTGTTGACCGCCTATTTAAAGGCTTGTTGATCCATTGTAACAACTTAATGAAATAAAAAAACTCATTCACTTAAAATCTCTCTCTCGGCTATCTCTTTTCCTACACTCTCTTCCACATAAACTCTCTCAAACTTGCATGGTATCAGAGCAAAAGATCATTCTTTTATTCCATTCTCTTCGCATCTAAACTCCTCTCTACATCTTCTATTGTTCCATTGGTTTACTTTTCGGTTTACTCCATTATTCTCTCTTTGTCTGGTGGGTAATTGCTTATGTCGCATCATCTCTACCAAACCATGGAAGGCTTCAAACCCATCGGTGTTAATGTCACTCTTAAGGGCCCTAACTACCTTCTTTGGTCAAGAAATGTGAAGACCATTCTCTGTGGACGTGGCTTGTGGGAGCACGTTGAACTCGGAGCTGCTCCAAATCAAGTTGCCGTGGTGAACAGTAACCAAGTGGTGTCGGCTAGAGATCCTAACAAATGGTTCCAAGAAGACCAAGTGGTCATGGCAATAATTCAAAGCTCCCTTGATACTCCAATACATGAGTCATACTCTTATTGTGAGAATGCTAAAGAGCTTTGGAAAACTCTCAAAAAGGTGTTTGGAAACATCTCAAACTTCACTCGGGTGTTTGAAGTTCAAAAGGCAATCAACTCTCTCAGTCAAGATGATATCGAGTTTACCTCTCATTTTGGAAAGTGGAGAGCTTTATTGGCCGAGTTAGAAATGCTTCGCCCTATAACCACTGATCCGGAGATTCTCAACAAACGGCGTGAAGAAGATCGTGTGTTCAGCCTTCTTCTTACCTTTAGCCCAAGATACAACAACCTTATTGTTCATATCTTGAGAGATAACAAACTTCCAGACCTTGATGAAGTTTGTGCTCGTATCCAAAAAGAGAAAGAAAGTCTCAGACTCTTTGGAGGAATAGGCGAACTCGTCACGACTCACAAAGGAATCTACAAACTTTCAGACAGGAAGCACCTGGTTTGAGACCATTGCAAAAAGAAGGGACATATGAAGGTAAAATGTTGGATCCTACACCCACATCTTAAGTCGAGCAAGTTCAAGGACGCTCGAGCCAATACCGTCAAAGGAGAAGGTGAACCAAGTTAAACCGATCCAAGTAGCAACGGACCTACACCAATGGATGTGAACATCCCTCTAGCTCACCATGCCTCGGTTCAAGAATTAGAAAGGCGCCTCAACTTTGACTCACTCATCAGATCCCTCACTCATCTCAAGGAGTCCGGTAACGCTTTACATACATTTAAAGTCACAAAACCTTTAGTTGTAGACTCGGGTGCATCTCACAATATGATTTGTGATCCGAGTCTTATACACAACATCAAACCAGCCATTGGTAATGTTATGGTTGTAAATGGTCTTAAGGTTCCCATTAAAGGAGTTGGAGACTTGAATATTTTTGATAAAAAGAGTAAAGTGTTCTATTTACCAAAATTTACATCAAATTTGCTATCGGTTCATAAAACCACGAATGACTTGAATTGCAAAGCTATTTTTGGTCCTAATGATGTACAATTTCAGGATATTAAGACCGGATCTATCCTTGGCGGAGGCGTGACTCAAGGAGAACTTTATGTGCTTGAAGACACAAAGAATTCTTCAAATCTATCCAATGCTTTTAATTCCATAGTAGCTAGTAATAAAAATGTTATTTGGCATGCTAGATTAGGTCATCCACATAGTAGAGCGTTTAACTTAATGTTGCCAAAGTGTTCTTTTGATAATGTTGAATGTGAGGCTTGTATACTTGGTAAACATTGCAAATCGGTTTTTACCAAGTTTTCTACCGTTTATGAAAAATGCTTTGAGTTAATTCACTCGGATGTTTGGTCTTCTCCTTGTTCATCTAGAGACAACCAAAAGTATTTTGTCACATTCATAGATGAAAAATTAAAATTCACTTGGCTCACTCTCTTACCTTCTAAAGATCGTGTATATGAAGCTTTTGTCAACTTTCACACATATGTAACTAATCATTATCATTCTAATGTGAAAAGATTGCGATCGGATAATGGTGGGGAATACACAAGTCAAATGTCAAACAATACCTAGTTAAACATGGAATTGAGCACCAAACAAGTTGTCCATATACACCACAACAAAATGGTGTGGCGGAAAGGAAGAACCGACACCTAATGGAGGTGGCTCGTTCAATGATGTTTCATACAAACGTTCCCAAACGATTCTGGAGTGATGCCGTAATGGCGGCTTGCTATTTGATCAACCGGACACCAACAAAAGTCCTCAAGGATCAATCACCGTTTCAGGTACTCAATAACTCAAAACCGTCATTTGATCACTTACGAGTTTATGGATGTGTTTGTTTTGTATTAGTACTCGGAGACTTGAGAGACAAGTTAGATGAGAAGAGCTCAAGATGCATGTTCATTGGGTATTCCACAACTCAAAAGGGTTACAAATGCTACAATCCAATCACTAGAAGAGTCACAGTCTCAAGAGATGTAAAATTCATCGAGAGCAAAGGGTATCATGATGTAAAGAATTGGAATGAATTAAAAGACTTGGCCAACACTCCATCAGATCGTACGGAGAGTCTTAGGTTTATCTTGGAAGGCCTCAAACAGTCGGAACCACCGGTTGGAAAATATGATGGTTCAGGGCAACCGCATGTGGCGTCACCAAAGGGAACTGGACGGCATACGGTTCACCTGCATGATGGCATGATACAACCACAGGTCGTACCTCAGGACGTGTCAGTTCATCCGGAAGTGGTACTGTGCGACGTATCGATGTGTCCATTGGCAGTACTACCGGGGTGATCCGAACAGCTCAGAACAATCAGAACGACAAGAAAACAGTCCAAACGTGCAGTCCGGTCAACCCGAGTGTGATACGGACGAACCATCCATACAAACAAGCTGTGATATGAACGAGTCCTCTGGACGGCACAATCATGGTCCAGATGAATCCTTAACTCAGGAGGATGCCTTGAATGATGATTCCACTCATGATGTCTCACCTCTTCCCTTGAGAAGAAGCACAAAGATTCGTAGACAACGGATTTTCTACAACAACAAGGTTGTTGTTCATCCAATCCAAGCCGTGTGTTCTTTAGCCGAGTTTCCGGAAGAACATCAAGCATTTCTTGGCAAAATTGATCAAGAGTTCATTCCGAGAACATATGAAGAAGCCAAAAGACACAAAGTATGGGTTGGTGCCGTAAATGATAAAGCCGGTGCTATGAAAAGGAACCACACATGGGTTGAGTCAGACCTTCCTAAAGGCAAGAAAGGCATGAGTAGTCGATGGATCTTCACCATTAAATACAAAAGCAATGGTGAAATCGAACGGCACAAAGTACGACTTGTTGCTCGGGGGTTTACACAAACATATGGGGAAGATTATCTTGAGACCTTTGCACCCGTGACCAAGCTACACACGGTAAGAGTAATTATGTCCATGGCGACTAATCTTGATTGGGACTTGTGGTAGATGGATGTCAAGAACGCATTCCTACAAGGCAAACTTGAGGATGAAGTATACATGACCCCACCTCCCGGACTTGAAAATATTGTGGCTCCCGGAAGGTACTAAGGCTCAAGAAAGCTATTTATGGTCTAAAGCAATCTCCTAGAGCGTGGTACCATAAGGTAAGCACCACGCTTAAAGACCGATGCTTCAAAAGATCTGAAGCGGATCACACCCTCTTTACTCTACAAAGCCAACACAGTATCATTGTCATTCTCATCTATGTAGATGATATCATCATCTCGGGAAATGACAAAGAAGGTATACAATCTACAAAAAAATTCCTTAAATCTGTGTTTGATATAAAAGATTTGGGTGAACTAAAATATTTTCTAAGCATTGAAGTGTTCTAATCCACAGACGTACTCTTCTTATCCCAAAGATAATATTCTCTTGATCTTTTGAATGAGACAAGTCAATTAGGTGCTAAGCCGGCTAAAACACCATTAGAAGATGCATACAAGACTACACGTGAGGGGGAGATTGAAACCGAACCATTTGAGGATGAACATCAATATAGGCGAATGGTGGGAAGATTAATTTATCTTACCATCACCAGACCAGACCTATGCTTTGCGGTTAATCAAGTGGCACAACACATGCAAAATCCAAAAATGAAGCATTGGAACATGGTGACAAGGATCTTGAAGTATTTAAAGGGGACACCGGGACAAGGCATATGGATGGGACGCAATCAAAGCACCGAGATTGTAGGGTACTATGATGCATATTGGGCCAGAGACCGTCAAGATCGGAAGTCCACAATTGGTTATTGTACATTCATTGGAGGCAATCTTGTCACATGGAAGAGCAAGAAACAAAAGGTGGTCTCATGCTCAAGCGCAGAAGCGGAATACCGAGCCATGCGAAAACTTACATATGAACTCATTTGGTTAAAGGCTCTACTCAAGGACTTAGGTATTGATCAATCCGCTCCCATCACCATGCATTGCGACAATCAAGCCGCAATCCACATTGCCTCAAACTCCGTCTTTCACGAACGGACCAAACATATCGAAGTTGATTGCCACAAGGTTTGGGAAAAGGTTGAAGAAGGAGTCATTCTACCTTGCTACACAAGGAGTTCCGAGCAATTGGCAGACATTTTCACCAAGGATGCATCCTCTAAGGTGTGTGAGTTTATTCACTCCAAGCTTGGACTCACCAACATCATACGGCCTTAATCCCTAATTCGTGGAAATCACACTCTTTTTCCCTTTGCTATAGCCTTTTTCCCATGAGGTTTTTGCTATACTAAGGTTTTTAACAAGGTGGTTTTCACGGGTTCTAAGCTTGACCTTCGTTCCTTGCGGTCAAGCTTGAGGGGGAGTGTTAGTTTGAAAAATAAGGATCACATTCCTTGATTCATATTTGGCTGTATCACATTCTGGTCTGAGACACACATTGTGTGGAAAAGAGAAGGCGTGGCCCATGAAGCCCATGAAGAGAAGAGGAAAGTGACATTCTAAGAAGCTTATAGCCATTAGAGACAAAGAGAGTGAAGCCAACATGTGACTTGCTTTCGGCAAGACCGAAACGCGGAGCAGTCACTATCACCTGAGACCGAGGAGGGGTCACTTTCACTTCCAACGGATCCCAAGACCAGATTCTCTCTCTTCTTTGTAGCGGCTAGGTTTAGCCTTTCTCCAATATTTGGTGACCGCCTATTTAAAGGCTTATTGATCCATTGTAACAACTTAATGAAATTAAAAAAAACTCATTGACTCAAAATCTCTCTCTCGGCTATCTCCTTTCCTACACTTTCTTCCGCATAAACTCTCTCAAAATTTCATCAGCAAGCTTCAAAATAACTCCGAGACATGAGTTCTGCACTATGTCTCGGTATCCATCTTCACCAATACCCTTGATCATATTCCTAATATGATTCGGATTGCAATGGTGGTTTATGCTCTGGTTTTTCATTACTACAAGACCATCTGCAAAAAGCCTCTGCGGATAGTCCTTTGTCGTAGCCATACCTGATGAGTAGAAACAAGAAATAATCAAATTCAAATTCTTTTATAGTACCTTGATAAGGATCAAAAATAACCTAATTAAATTCAAATTCAAATCGTCAAATCTAACTCTACCATACTATGGTTAACTCTACCATATGATAACCCAACTCTATTATACTATGCTTAACTCTACCATATGATAATCCAACTCTACTAAACCCTTACCAACCTATACTTAACTCTACCATACTATAACCTAACTCTACTAAACCCACAAACCCAGAAAGCCAATGACGCAGAGAAAACCAAAGTAAACTCTTTCAAATTATAAGCTAACTCTAGTAAACCCAAAGACATTAACCCATTTTGAAATCACTTACAGATTCTAAAATGGCAAACACAACAAATTCCTCAAACCTAGAAACCCATTATGAACACCATAAATCGAGAGAAGAAGAACGAAATCGAGGCAAATTGAGAGAAGAAGAAAGAAATCTATGTTACTCGAACCAAGAAAACGATTTAGCGAGAAGATTAAAAAGAGAAGAAGATAGAAAATAAGTGAGAGAAAAGAAAAACTTACTCATACCTTCGATAATCAATGTATCTATGTTCGAACGGTTCGTAATTAAATAGAAGACGAAATGGTGAGACAAAAACGAAAAAAGAGGAAAAAAGAAACGAGAAAGAAGAGGACATAAGAAGAAATGGAAAATCGAGAAGAAATTGGAACCGTCATGGAGAGGAAGAAGAACGAAGATAATATTTTTTTCGTCCTCTAAAGGGTGCATATGATAATTGCACCATTTTTTTTTTAAAACATATTTGAGTAATTTCGGAATAAATTAGCCATGGCTACCTCTTTAAGTAATTTCGTATCCCGTATAATATTCCTAGGGCTACCTCTTTGTTCGATCATGATGATAGTTCCTCTGTAGCTGCTATGGAGATCTCTGTATTTAAAGGTAGATTGGGTTATGCTACCTGGTTTCTTCACAACACAATTTCCTCTACCCATCTCTTATCTACGCTACAATTACTTCCTCTTTGCGATGGCTAATAACTTTCAGTGTGCTTTCCAATAACTCATACTGGGTGTTGAAGATGAGCCGTTCATTCTCCCTACCAATGTGACTTCTCAGGTGGCAGAGGAATACCGATTTGTCATTGTGGGATGCCCCACGAATCCACGTCGACAAAATATACGGTCAATCCTTGCTGCTCTACCCCGTGTCTGGGCTCAACCGAGACAAATCCATGGTCGGCTGGTGGAAGGCGGTTGTTTCCAATTTTTCTTCCCTACTAAAAAGTTGATGGAGTCGATTCTTTATAGGGGTCCCTGGTCTTTCGCTGATAGAATTCTCATGCTTCAACGCTAGACTCATATGATGAACCCAACAATGTTGAATTATATCCTTTTCTGGGTTCAAAACCGTGGAATTCCGCTTCAGTTCTTCACACTTGAGGTGATTAGTCATATTGGGCGTGCATTGGGACTACTCCTTTATATTGATTTCAATACTGAAGCCTTTTCCATGTTAGATTTTGTTCGTGTGTGTCTCAATTGGGGTGTACGTCAACCTCTTCATTTCTAGGATCACTTCCAATTTGTACATGGTGTCAATACTTTTTTCAGGTTTTGTTATGAACGCCTTAGAGGCATCTGTGAAATGGGTGGCATGATGACACATGACTCGGGTGTTTGCCTAATCCATAATGGAGGTGTCTCTTCCTCAAACAGTGATGATGGCTCAGACAGTAATGATCCTCGCCCAAACTCTGGTGTCCAAATCCGGGTTGAGTCCGAATAATGATGCCCCTCGTAACCAGTCTTCTCCCATTCCAATGGGTCAGGGTCCTCCTACTGACAACATAGTCCCTATGGATGCAACTGACTCCTCCTCATCTACTTGCAAGCATAATCGTGATGAAGCTGCTGATCATGTTGGTTCTATGACGTGTCTGATCCGCGAGGTACCTGTTAAAGATGTAGCTTCCTCTAGTACAAAAAGCATCAATGAGATTCAAGGTTTGGTGGTTCCTAAACCACACAAGGTGACATGATAACAACCTGCTGGAACTGTCAAGGTCTGGGCATAGACCTTATAGTTTGACGCCTAAGGAATTACAATGGAAGTACCTGTCAGACGTTCTATGCCTACGCGAGACAAAGTAGAAGGATGAATTTATTTGTAATTTGTGTTTTGATTTAGGTTTTTCTTATTTTGTAATGTTTCCTCCACAAGGCCTTAGTGGCGGTTTGGGAATATTATGGAGGAAATCTATCTATGTTTGAGTTGATTATCAGCTTACAAATTTATTTGATTGTACTGTTCAAAGTAATAGAATCTACTTCAATTTGTCTGTTTTGTATGGTCACCCAAATCAGGCTTTTGTGAATACTCTATGGGTTCGGATCGAACGCCTTTTAGTGTCTTGAGATAAGCCTTAGCTACTTGTTGGTGATTTCAACGAAATTCGTGGCAATCATGAAAAACGTGGAGGTCCCTAACGTGCTAAACAGACTTTTGTAGACTTTTGTCATATGATTTCTATTTGTCAACTAAGTGATCTCTAATCCATCAAGGATCCTTTCTCATAGACGGGTAAGCGATACTCTCATGATTTTTGGTGCTGCTTTGATCGAGCTATGCCCACAAAAGAATGGTTAAGCATGTTCCCATCAGCTCAGGTTGAATTTCTACTTTTTGGTGGCTCATATTTACCGAACCAAATGGCTTTCTACCAAACCGAACTGAATTACGTAATTTGGTTTGGATTTGAAAATTCTATATCTCCTGATTGGACACAATTATGTATTTATTTGGTATGGTAATTTTATCGAAACTCATTTGGGTAACTGATTACCCAAATAAAAATACCATATATAATAATACTACACAATATATGTCAAGTTTATATATATATATATATGTATGGTTCGGTAACGTAAATTTGATTACGATATTTTTATCAATTGTTATGTATTTACACATAGAGACTAATGTAGTCGTGGTTGGTATGGATTTGTTTACTTTATTTTTTAGTTTTTTATTATTGAATATTAGTTATTAGTTATTACAGTTTTGATTATTTTAATTTTTATTTTAAAAAGAGAAGAAAACTACATTAAGAAATTATAAAATTTTATTAATATTATATTTTGATTGATTAAATTCAAAACAAATAGTCGAATAACCTAAAATAACCAAATAATCAAAATTATTAAAAAACCCGACTTAAAGTTTGGTAATTGTCTATAAAAAATTAAACCGAACCGAACCGAACCGAATATATATTTTGTACCATTCGGTTAGTTTTTCTAAATTTTAAATTTCTCGAACCCGAACCATTTAACCGAATATCCAGGCTTACTCACGATAATGTTTCGACAACAAACATAACTCAGATTCGAAAAGCTCTTCAACAAGCTTACAAGGAGGATGGACAATTTTGGCACCTAAAGAGTCGGAAGACATGGCTTACTGCTGGGACCGTAATACAAAAAATTTCTATGTTGCTGCCAAGGGACGCTTAGCTAGAAACATAATTTTGTCGATTGAAGCTGAGAATGGTGATATCAATCATGGCAATACGGAAATTGGTCTTACTGATGTGGACTCTATGAAGGTTTATTTTGCAGCACTCGACAAGACTCACGATATTATTTGGATTTGTTTGAGGGTTTTCAATGGCATATCACAGATTCAGTTAACATAGAACTCATCAAACCAACACTACAAAAACACATGCGTATAGTATCAGTAATATTATATCATTTAAATAAATGATATTATATAGAGTCACTTATTAACAAATGACATTATATTGAGTCATTTATTAACAAATGACATTATATTGAGTCACTTTTTATAAATGACACATAATATATGATTTAACATAATTTATAACAAATGACATTATTATTGCATTTTTACAATCGCACGGGACATCACATACAATATGATGAAATAGTTGTATCAATTGCTTAAATTGACACTAATTATTTGAGTCACCACTTTCATAGTCATTTTTATAAGTGATATAAATAGTTGTTGTATCAATTAAAACTGATGTAAACAAATAAAATAAAAGACACTATACGTCTAATTTATTGTAGTAAAATTTCAGAAGATGAAATTCAGCGAGCAATTTTTGCTATTAGAGCGGAACGGACCCCTAGGCCAGATGGTATTACAGGGGATTTTTATCAGCAATTCTGGCCTGAAATCAAACGTGACATTATACAAAAATTTCAGAATTTCATTACCCACGAGTATCTACCACCATAAACAAAACACACTAATATCTGGCTCATTCCCAAGACACCAAAAAAGATGAGTGATTTTCGCCCAATTTCATTGTGTAATTTCAGATACAAGATTATTTCTAAAATCTTCGTTGGACGTCTCCAACTATGTCTCTCTGGTGCTATTAGTCAAGAACATGCGGCCTTTGTACCTAGAATAAATATTATTGATAATGTGATCATTGCACAGGAAATGCTACACTCTTTGTAATCTCTTAAACGCTGGTCAAAGTCGTATATGGTTGTGAAGAAAGACATGTCTAAAGCTTATGACATATTTGAATGGGATTTTTTACGAAACACAATGAGCTATATGGGTTTCTTGAATACCTGGATTCGATGGGTAATTCTGTATTGAATTAGTCTCCTTCTCAGTCCTCGTTAATGGTTCACCACATAGTCATTCGATTCCGGGAAGAAGAGTTCGCCAAGGTGATTCTCTTTCCCCTTATCTATTTATCGTCTATGGTGAAGTTTTGAGCCATCTTTTCACAAGAGCTGCGAATAATGGTTGTCTACGAGGAATGAAGATTAGTCAACAAGGACAATATGTTAACCATTTACTTTTTGTCGATGATGCTCTCTTCTTCTGCCATGTTCACCCATGATCAAGCCACACAATTATGGACATTCTCCGTCACTAGCGTGTCTCCGGACAAGCACTAAATCTCAATAAGTCTATTATTACGTTTGGTGCTCTTATTCAACCTTCAATGAAGACCAACTTTAGAATTTGCTTAACATTCATAATCATGGTGGCTATGGACAATATTTAGGCTTGCCTGAAAAAATAGGTCGAAAGCAAAAGAAGATCTTTAACTTCATCATGGAAAAGTTCAACAAAGAAATCAAGGATAGAAAATTCAGTTCTTATCGGAGGTGGGAAAAGAGATACTTTTGAAAACAATTGCCATGGCTCTTCTGATTTATACCATTTGAATGTTTTTAAGCTTCCAATTGGTATTTGTTAGGAAATAAATAAACACTTGTCCAATTATTGGTGGTGTAAGAGCTCTAATAAAAACCTATGTCATGGGTACTTGGAAACGGTAAACCTACCAAAAAAGAAAGGTGGCCTTGGTTTCCAAGATATAAAACAGTTTAATCGGGTTCTCTTAGGAAAACAAGTTTGGCGTTTGCTTAAGTCGCATGGGAGCCTCGCTTCTAGGGTTCTATGTGGGCGTTATCATCCAAACACGATGATAATGGATGCACCTCTTGGCTCCAAACCTTCCTTCCTTTGGCGTCCATTATTAAAAGGAAGAGATTTACTGAAGAAAGGCCTTTGATGCCTTGTGGGTGATGGTACTCAGATTCAAACTTGGTCTGATCCCTGGTTAAATACTTAACCACAGACCTCCTCGAAGATTATCGACCTCTACTCTTTCCTGAGAGACTGTTTCGACCTTATTTGATCTCCATACTAAGTCCTGGAATATCAAGTTAGTTTGCTCAAATATACTTCCGGAGGATGTTTCTGAAATCTCCAGGCTTTTGCCCTAGTGTTTCCTCTGCAGATCTCATTGGTTGGCACTATAAGATGGAGAGTACACCATTAAATATAGTGACTGGCTTGCTTCCCATATCAACTCTCCAGTGCCTATTATGCCTCCTTCTGGATCGATTGAAATTTAAAAAAACCTCTGGAAGATGAACACAACACCCAAACTGAAGCACTTTATATGGCGAATTCTGTCTAATGCTATGGCTACTGGCTCTATTCTGAAAGCACGTCACATTACGCTGGAGGCTACTTGTTGTCGTTGTTGGGGTCCTGATGAGTCAATGGATCACTTATTTTTCACTTGCATCCATGCACATGCTATGTGGCGTGGTACACACTTACCGTTTGCATGCCTTGTGATTGGTTCTCTATCTTTTTAGGACAAGATACGCACCATTCTCTTGTGTCCTTCTAATACGCACGTGATACCAATGCACTGTCATCTACCCATTTGGACTCTTTGGCGCATTTGGAAGAGTAGAAATAAATTAATGTATTAGGTTAATCAACTGAATGGCAACTCAATATTCGTGATGCTTTTCGGGAAACATTGGAAAGGCTCGCTCCTCAAGATGATTCACCTACGACTGTGTGTACTCGGAGAGCTGTAACTTTACCTCGTGTGGCTTGTTGGCACCGACCTCAACCTGGATTTCTAAAATGCAACTATGACGGTCGATATCAAGAACCCCTATCTCGGGCATCTGCAACATGGATCTTTAGAGACCATCATGGTGTTTTTAAAGAAGCGGGTCAAAGTATTGGTCATACTGTTACCTCAGCTCTGGAAGCAGACCTACAAGCACTCCTCATGGCAATGCAACAAGCGTGGATCCATGGCTTTCGTCGAGTAATTTTTGAAGGGGATAACCAAAGAGTCTATGCATTGTTGAGTGGTCAGCAATAAACTTCACACTGCACAATTGGGTAAGAGAAATCAGATATTGGAAACAGAGATTTGAAGTTGCAGAATATGTGTGGGTTAGACGTGAATGAAATCGACCGCCTGATATTTTAGTTAAAGCTATTACTAGTTCTCCACATTTTCAATGTGCCTCATTCATTCATTCCTTGTATGGATACTATCCTCTCCGAAGATTACTTTGACTAATATCAATAGCATGCTTGAAGATGTTAAAAAAAAAAAATCATTTTTAGTTTTTTTGACTTGTTTTTTTTTATGTTTAATTACAAAGTACTCTAATTAGTCTTGGGCACGGGTCAGATATCCAGAATTTTTGTGATACTCGGATTCGGATCCGGATATGTCGGATTCGTAATTTTATTATCCGGATCTGGATATGTCGGATTCATAATTTTATTATCCGGATCCGGATCCGAACACTACGGATATCTGACACTCGATATCCACGAATATTCGGATCTGGATTCGAATTATTATTACATTAAATAATTTTTTCATAAAAAATAATATCATAATTTTATTTTATTACATCAGATTCATCATCCAGCTCGGACTCAGATAGTAAAAAGATCCAAGTCCTCACAAAAGATCAGGATTCCAACTAGAAATCTTGAATTCAATCTCAGGCCCCCAACTAAAAAAAAAATTTCTTGAAACAATTATTTCAACCCTAAATAAAAACCAAAAAATAGAAAATCTTCCAAAAACCAAAAAACCATCAACTTCAAACTCTTAATATAGCTTAATTACAAGGAAGAAAAAATAATTCCAAAACCACTCTACAATCCCTTCAAATTGAGATCAAAAATGTAAAAAATGAACTCAAACATTTAAAAGAAAAACAAAAAACGGATTCCGAGTATTTTCATTCAATATTAACTTCTAAAAACATGATGATTCCAGTTTGGAGGAACAAGATAACATTTGTCCAGAAAATATAGAAGATGATCTAGTAGAACAAATACAGTCCCTAAACACCATGCCAAATGATTTCTTCTTTGTACTAAGAGAAATCACATCCCGAAATTATAAAATAAAAATTACACTTGTTTTCTGAGAAGATTACAAAATAGATACAATTGCACTTTTTGATACTGGTGCCGACCTAAATTGCATAAAGACAGGTATTGTACCAAGATGTTTTCATAACAAAACAAATGAAAAACTCTCAGCGGCAAATAATTCAAAGCTTAGCATAACCTCAAAAACAGAAGCTTCAATATTAAAGGAAAATATTCTTTTCAAAACCCCTTTTGCTCTCACGGATGATATATACCAAAATATCATTCTCGGAACACCATTTATAAACCTAATAACACCATACAAAGTTAAAGATGATTCAATTTCTTTCAAAACACAAGATAAAAAATTATCTTTCGAATTTATGGAAACTCCAAAGAAGAGAAGTCTAAATTTAATAAAAGCATGCTCAATACAAAAAAAATCTATAAATTATCTAATTAATAGCAAAAAAACATTTATTTAGAAAACTTACAGACATAATTTCTTGTTGAAAAAACAAAAGAAACATTAGAAACTTCAATTAGAAAAGAAAAAATTTCAAAAGTAAGTAAACTATCTAAAGAATAATTATGTTCGGATTTACCAACGGCCTTTTAGGATATAAAACAACACATATGTCATCTACCCTATGAAGAAAAATTTGATGAAAGGGAAATTCTTACAAAGGCTCGTCCAATACAGATGAACTCTGATTTAGAGAGCCATTGTAAGAAAGAAATTTCAGAACTTCTAAACAAAAAATTAATTTCGAAATCAAGATCTCCATGGTTTTGTGCAGTTTTCTATGTAAATAAAAATTCATAAATAGAAAGAGGAACTCCGAGACTTGTAATAAATTACAAGCCTTTAAACACAACATTAAAATGGATTAGATATCCAATACCAAATAAAAAAGACCTCCTTCAACAACTCCACATTGCACACATATTTTCAAAATTCGATCTAAAATCATGATTTTGGCAGATCTAGATATCTGAAAATAATTGATATAAAACAACATTTACTATTCCTTTTGGGCAGTACCAATGGAATGTAATGCCTTTTGGTTTAAAAATTGCACCTTCAGAATTTCAAAGAATAATGAATGACATAATTTCAGAATATTCAAAATTTTCTATAGTATATATTGATGATATATTTATCTTTTCAAACTCCTTTGAGGAACATTTCAAACATCTAAAAACATTTTACTATGTTGCACGGAAAAATTTACTTGTTATATCAAAAACAAAAAATTATTTTATTTCAAACCAAAATCAGATTCCTTGGTCATTACATATCTAAAGGTATGATAAAACCAATAGAAAGATCACTGGAATTTGCAAACAAATTTCTTGATGAAATCTTAGATAAAACTCAATTACAATGATTTTTAGGAAGTCTTAATTATATTCTAGATTTTAAAGAAAGTCCCAACCCCCTGGACAGAAGAGCATACTGTTGCATTCCAAAGATTAAAAAACAAGTTTTAGAAATCTCATGTCTACATATAGCAGATCCAAAATTATAAAAAATTGTAGAAACAGACGCTTCTGATATTGGATATGGAGGTATTTTAAAACAAAAGGAAACAATAGGTCAAGAAAATATAATCCATTTTACTTCATCTCATTGGAATGAGACCCAAAGAAATTACTCGACTATTAAAAAAGAAATACTAAGTATAGTTTTATGTATACAAAAATTTCAAAGTGATCTTTTAAATCAAAAGTTTTTACTAAGAATTGATTGCAAAAGTGCTAAAGTCGTTTTACAAAAAGATGTTAAGAATCTTGCTTCAAAACAAATTTTTGCCCGACGGCAGACATTACTAAGTATTTTCGATTTTGATATAGAATATATTAAAAGAGAAACAAATTTTATTCCAGATTTCTTGACACGTGAATTTCTCCAAAACAGGTACGATGCCACCAAAAACGATTGACAAGGGAAAATGCCTTCCTTTAGGCCCAAACTAAGAAAACCTACAAACTCTAAACACTTCCAAACCAAAAAAGAGCCCGAAACACAACCCTGGATTACAATTACAAAAAAAAAAAAAGAGGAAAAAACCCTTCAACACCTAGTGAGATCCTAGAGCAGATACAAATCTTACAACAAGCTTTTGAAAAAAGTTTTTCAAAACAAGAGAAAGGTAATTCTTCAAAAATACCTTCATCTCTTGAGATTTTCAAAATCCCAGATGCCTCCTTAAAAATGATTTCAAAACAAAACCAGGCTTCTAAGCAAATTTCAAAACCTTTAAAAAATTCACAAATTGTTTTAAAAGAATTTTCACAAAATCCTCTTTCTGAATATTTTGAAAAATCAACTTATCAAAATATCATTACAGTTGAAAAAGACTTTTTGAAAATGATCCGTTTTCAGCTATAGAGAAAAGTTTTTTGGAAAAAATCAGTTTCTTAAACCTTTCAATACATATAAAACTGTATTATTTTATCAAACAATTTTGGAAATTTCAGGATTTGTTACTTTCAAACACAATATTTTTGATGAAAGTCACACGGCTCCCGCCTACTCCACTTTCAAAATACATGATATCATTTCTCTAAGGGATTGGGATTGGGATTATGATCTCAATGAGAATATAAAATTTCCAAAAAACCTTTCAATGAGATTCTTGTATATTCCATGATGAAAGAAGCATAAAAATTTTGTATATCTCATTGAGATTGAATTGATTTCTTCCTCTGATTTTGCGGCTGCCAGCATAGACAGCATTTTTGATTTTTGAGTTAAGAAAAGAGTCATTTCTGGTGTTTGAATAAGTGTTTGTGAAGTTGGGTGGTTAAGAGATTTAGAATTTTGGGTTTGAATCCATTCATGAATATTTGAAAGATATAAATTTGAGGGGATTCTATATTTGTCCCACCATTTGACTTTAAATTTTCATCTGATGATGGGTACTGCAGCATTTGAAAACTCAAAAGTCCATGAAAAGACCCAGGGTAAATGCAATTTGGAAAGGAAAAGTGTTAAGGCAGAAAATCTTTTTTCATCCTCAGATGGTATGAAATTGTTTTTGAAGATTTGGAAAGATTTGTTTATTTGAGGTTTAAAAATTTCGATGACAGAACCGAAGTTGTTCCACCATTGGTTGAACCATATTGGTGATTTAGATAGGTTACAAGTGGTATCGAAAAAGATCAGCCATGTGTGTTTGTGTTTAGGCGATTGAATTAAGAAGGAATTATACCAAGCTTGGCAATAATCTCAGTAATTAAATGGGACATCATAACAAGAGAGATTTGAAAGGTTTTCTGGAAATTTTATATTCTCATTGAGATCATAATCCCAATCCCTTGGAGAAATGATATCATGTATTTTGAAAGTGGAGTAGGCGGGAGCCGTGTGACTTTCATCCAAAAAATTGTGTTTGAAAGTAACAGATCCTGAAATTTCTAAAATTGTTTGATAAAATAATTTAGTTTTATCTGTATTGAAAGGTTTAAAAAACTGATTTTTTCCAAAATATATTTCTATGCTTGGAAACGGATCATTTTCAAAAAAGTCTTTTTCAACTGTAATGATATTTTGATAAGTTGATTTTTCAAAATATTCAGAAGGAGGATTTTGTGAAAATTCTTTTAAAACAATTTGTGAATTGTTTAAAGGTTTTGAAATTTGCTTCAAAGCCTGGTTTTGTTTTGAAATCATTTTTAAAGAGGCTTCTCGGATTTTGGAAATCTCAAGAGAGGAAGGTATTTTTGAAGAACTACATTTTTATTGTTTTGAAAAACTTTTTTCAAAGGCTTGTTGTAAGATCTGTATCTGCTCTAGGATCTCATTAGGTGTTTGAAGGGTTTTTCTTCTTTTTCTGGTTTCTTTTTTGTAATTGTAATCCATGATTGTGTTTCGGGCTTTGTTTTTGGTTTGGAAGTGTTTGGAGTTTGTAGGTTTTCTTGGTTTGGGCCTAAAGGAAGACCTTTTCCCTTGTCAATCGTTTTTGGTGGCATCGTACCTGTTTTGGAGAAATTCACGAGTTAACAAATCTGGAATAAAATTTGTTTCTCCTTTAATATATTCTATATCAAAATCGAAAATACTTAGTAATGTCTGCCATTGGGCAAAAATTTGTTTTTAAGCAAGATTCTTAACATCTTTTTGTAAAACGTCTTTAGCACTTTTGCAATCAATTCTTAGTAAAAACTTTTTATTTAGAAGATCGCTTTGAAATTTTTGTATACATAAAACTATACTTAGTATTTTTTTTTTAATAGTCGAGTATTTTCTTTGGGTCTCATTCCAATGAGATGAAGTAAATTAGATTATATTTTCTCGACATGTTGTTTCCTTTTGTTTTAAAATACCTCCATATCCAATATCAGTGGCGTCTGTTTCTACAATTTTCTCTAATTTTGGATCTGCTATATGTAGACATGGGATTTCTAAAACTTGTTTTGTAATCTGTTGGACTACAACGGTATGCTCTTCTATCCAGGGGGTTGGGACTTTCTTTAAACGATCATGTAATGGTCTAGCTAATTTATTGATATTTGAACAAAAATCTAGAACATAATTAAGGCTTCCTAAAAATCTGTGTAATTGAGTTTTATCTAAGAATTTATCAGGAAATTTGTTTGCAAATTCCAATGATCTTTCTATTAGTTTTATCATACCTTTAGATATGTAATGACCAATGAATCTGATTTTATTTTGAAATAAAACCCTTTTTGTTTTTGACATAACAAGTCCATTTTTCCGTGTAACATAGTAAAATGTTTTTAGATGTTTGAAATGTTCCTCAAGGGAATTTGAAAAGATGAGTATATCATCAATATATACTATACCAAATTTTGAATATTTTTGAAAATATGTCATTCATTATTCTTTAAAATTCCGAAGGTGCATTTTAAACGAAAAGGCATTACATTCCATTGGTACTTCCCAAAAGGAACAATAAATGTTGTTTTATATCGATCATTTTCAGATATCTGGATCTGCCAAAATCCTGATTTTAGATCGAATTTTGAAAATATGTGTGCAATGTGGAGTTTTTGAAGGAGGTCTTTTTTATTTGGTATTGGATATCTAATACATTTTAATGATGTATTTAAAGGTTTGTAATTTATTACAAGTCTTGGGAGTTCCTCTTTCTATTTCTGAATTTTTGTTCACGTAGAAAGCTGCACAAGACCATGGAGATCTTGATTTCGAAATTAATTTTTTGTTTAGAAGTTCTGAAATTTCTTTCTTACAATGGCTCTCTAAATCATAGTTCATCTGTATTGGACGAGCCTTTGTAGGAATTTCCCTTTCATCAAATTTTTCTTCATAGGGTAGATCAACTATATGTTGTTTTTTATCCCAAAAGACCGTTGGTAAATCCGAACATAATTGTTCTTCAAATAGTTTACTTACTTTCGAAATTTTTTCTTTTGTAATTGAAGTTTCTAATGTTTCTTTTGTTTTTTTCAACAAGAAATTATGTCTGTAAGTTTTCTAAATGAATTTTTTTGCTATTAATTAGAGAATTTATAGAATTTTCATGTATTGAGTAGGCTTTTATTAAGTTTAGACTTCTCTTCTTTGGAGTTTCCATAAATTCGAAAGATAATTTTTTATCTTGTGTTTTGAAAGAAATTAAATCATCTTTAACTTTGTATGGTGTTATTAGGTTTATAAATGGTGTTCCGAGAATGATATTTTGGTATATATCATCTGTGAGAACAAAAGCGGTTTTGAAAAGAATATTTTCTTTTAATATTGAAGCTTTTGTTTTTGAGATTATGCTAAGTTTTGAATTATTTGCCGCTGAGAGTTTTTCATTTGTTTTGTGATGAAAACATCTTGGTACAAGACCTGTCTTTATGCAATTTAGGTCGGCACCAATATCAAAACGTGTAATTGTATCTATTTTGTAATATTCTGAGAAAACAAGTGTAATTTTTATTTTAAATTTTCGGGATGTGATTTCTCTTAGTTCAAAGAGGAAATCAATTGGCATGGTGTTTAGGGACTATATTTGTTTTACTAGATCATCTTCTATATTTTCTAGAAAAATGTTATCTTGTTCCTCCGAACTAGAATCATCATGTTTTTTAGAAGTTAATATTGAATGAAAATACTCGGAATCTGTTTTTTGTTTTTCTTTTAAATGTTTGAGTTCATTTTTTACATTTTTTATCTCAATTTGAAGGGATTGTAGAGTAGTTTTGGAATTATTTTTTCTTCCTTGGTTGAGGATAGTGGTTATGTTATATGAAGAGTTTGAAGTTGATGGTTCTTTGGTTTTTGGAAGATTTTCTATTTTTTTGTTTTCATTTAGGGTTGAAATAATTGTTTCAAAAAAATTTTGTTTTAGTTGGGGTCTGAGATTGAATTCAAGATTTCTAATTGGAACTCCTGATCTTTTGTGAGGACTTGGATCTTTTTACTATATGAGTCCGAGCTGAATGTTGAATCATTAAGTTCATCAACTTGCAAGGCTTCTTCAGAATTGGGCTCAGAATCATAATCACTAGATGTGGAAGAGTAATCTAGAAAAAGATTTGATATTTTGGCTGAGATTTCTTCTCCAAGATCGAGCTCTAGGATTTTTTTTATTTAGACAGCAAAATTTTGAAGTATAGCCTTTCTTGTTGCATTTATAGCACGTTAGGTTTTTGTAAAAATGTTTGTTTTGGGATTCTCTTGGTTTAAATTTGTTTCAAGATTTATTCCAAGAGTTTTCTCGTGGCTTATATTCCTTAAAATTTCTTTTTGTGAATTTTGATTTTTTTGAATAGTATGTTGGCTTGAATTACATACACATGACTTTTTGTTACTAGGATCTATTTCAAATTGTTTGCAGAAAGATCCTAATTCTACTTTTGTTCTTCTAAGTTCCCATTTGAGATGTTTTTGGAGTTTTAAATCTTGACAGATCTTAAGACCTTCTTGTTGGAAAATACTAACTAATTCTCCATAAGTGAAATCACCATAATCAATTATTTGGATACCACTAGTTTATCTAATTTTTGTTCTAACTTTTTCTCCTAAGAGTGTTGGTAGTCCTGCAAGAAATATTTCTTTCCAAAAAGGTTGGTTTGAATCTTGCCAAAGTAGGACCCTAGTGAGGAAGGTGTTTTTGTACCATTGGAAATCACTCAGTTTTTTACATTTAAGATTTCAAAGGAGTTATACGTTTTTGTCTACAAGGACTGAGGGATCTCCTATGAAATGAAGGGTTATAGCTAAGACTAGAGTTGCTACAACATTTTGTTGGGGATTTCCGAAATTATCTAGAATTGGCAATCCTTCTTCATCTACTTGTATAGCATTAAGAATTTCTCCTCGTTGTTGATTAGTGAGATAGTTATCCCACCATCCTTTAAGTTGTCCCGAAAAACTAGCTATAAGGAGTTCAGTGACAGTTTTATCTTCATTGCCTATTTGTGTTCTATAGGCATTTCCAGCCATTGTCATTTTTTGGAGGATTTAAGATATTATATTCAGATATTCCATCTAGATTCTAGTCATAGACCGAAGAAGAGTTGAACCTATATTGTTCTACTAGTTGAATTTGTCCTAGGTCTGGTGCTGTTATTATTTGGTTTTCATGATTGTTTTTCCAATCAAGATGGTTTATTCTATTGTTTTGAAATTGGTGTAGGGTTTTATCAGAATCTGATTCATGACATAGAGTATTTATTTGAATATTTGAGCTTTGTGTTTCAGGATTAGTAGGTGTTTGGATGAGTTTAGAATTTCTTTGGATCTTAGAAGTTGGAGTGTCAGGGACATCATAAGTTTGTTGTCTACTACTTTCTCCTATCTCTATGTTACTCAGTTGGGTTTGAAGGGCGCAAATGAATTCTATATTTGTGTTTTGGCAAGTTTTAACACTGGTTTCTGAAATTTGGAAAGGTTCAAAAATTAGAAGTTTTAGTTTTTTGTTAGTTGAAGTTTCCATTGGAGGGTTTGGTTGTTTTAAAATTGTTTTTTCAATCCTATCAAGTTGGTTGCTTATCGTACCAAGGTTGGTGTTTAAAAAATTGTTTTGAATAATGATGTTTTTGACATTTGTCTTATCATCTTCTTGAGGGAGTTTAAAAGGGATTGTTTCAATTGGTTTACCCAAACATTCAAATTGTATTCCTTGTTAAGGGGGTGATTTGAACGAAGTATATTCCATTAGCAAGTGTTTCCCACTCAGGAATCTTATTTTGAATTCTAATGGGATTTGTTGTTTTTGAATAAGGAAACTAAATATTATTTTCTTTTGTATAATCTTCAAACCAATTAAAACTTGAACTTTGTGTTTTTTAAGATATTCATAATATTCTTCTTGTATCTTTTCTTTTTTTTAGCGTATTTTTTGAAAAACCAATTTCTATTTTGTAAATTTTTGTTTGAATAAAATTCTTCTCGTAAGAACTTTTTTATTTATCTCAAAATCCTTTTCTAGGATATTTAGTTCATTAGTCATATTATCAGTTATAGCCAAAAATGTCGGGCTAGTTGGTTCAAATTTTGTAACAAATTCATTTTGTTCAAAACTAGATCTTGATGTACAAACAGATTTTGGAATTTGTGTTTGGAAATCAATATTTTTTAAGATCGAATTGGGAATGTCAGAAGTTGAGAATTGTGGTTGATATCTAGATTCTTGGATTGGAATGCCACGACATATTTGGGAGACTCTTCCTAAGTCTATATTTCCCATGGCTAAAGAGGATTCATAAGATAAATCATCTTCAATATTTTTATTGTTGGGGCTGATGAAGGAAAGTTTTACTTTTCCATCATTAGATTGTTCAATATGTTTTAGACGTGCGTTTGGCTCTATCGGTTCTACGGGTTTTTGTGCTTTTGGTTGGGTTACTCCTTCAAGGATCCATTCATCTAGGAGATTTACATCTTTTCATTGAATTGATCTTGGAATAACGAAGTTTGATTTTGAAATATCAATTTGGAGTAAGAGGGTTTCACCCTTTTTACTCGATAGTTTCACTTTTGAAGAAAAGGCACTTGTCATGGCTTTGTAGTGTAACCTAAAAACCAAGGCAATCGGAATTGATCCTTCAATCATTTCATAATTATGTGTTTTAACTTGTAAAACTAAAGATTTTAAAATATTTTTATTGTTTAGAGAAACGGTGAAATTTGGATAACAATCAAATGATATTGGATCAGTACACAGTAGCGGACCCACTTGAAGATTATGGAGTGCAATTGACACCCCTAATAATTTGGAAATTAAAATTTTTAATAATTTTATTACTATTTTGATATTTGTTTCAACATTTCTTTCATTTTGACACCACATTAGTTAAAATTCAATAATTTTAGTTATACTTTTGTGTATTTTATTTATTAATTTTAATAATTATTTTATTTTATTCGTCGATTTCTTCTTAGTATAGTAGTTACGGTAATCCAACTCTTGATTCTGGTATCAAAAGTTTCATCCCTCCCCACTACATATAATATATTGAAACATAATTTTAGGGTGTAAACTTTAGATTTAAATCGAACTTATCCATCCTATTTTTGACAAAAAAAACAATTATTTTATTCTGTTTTGACTCCGGTAAAAATGTTTTCTGGGTCCGCCACTACCAGTACATAAACTTGATTCTATAGAACTAAGTAAAGAATCTTCAACTGATTTAAATCTAGTATCTCTTAAGATAGCAAGAATTAAGGTGTTAAGACCTTCTTTTGAAAGTGGTTTAATTCTAACTTGGACTAATCCTATATGTATATATTTGAAATTCTTTTCTCTATGCCTTCGTAAAGCATTTTCTGAAAACAAATAAATTGTTTCAAAAGGTTTGGTTAATTGAATATCACGTTCTTCTGTTTTAATTGAAAATTTTATTTTTAAGAAATTTATTCTTGAGATTTGATATATTTGGTCTCTATGGACTCTTGGGATTTCCTAATTGTCAATTGATCCTTGGAAATCATCTATAGTAGTTTCATGACTATTTATAATCTTCTTAGATTCATTTTTAGATCTAATTCTTGAAGATGAAGTTGATTCAGACTATCTAGTGTATTCTTAAAGTACGAACTCATCTTGAAATCCTTCTTGATTTAAAGATTTTAGTTTTCCCTATAATCCAGACTTAATTCTAGGTTTTATTGCCCTATTCTTTTGGGACATACCTCCTAAATACGAGATTGGCTAAACACTCAGGACTACTAAATTCTTAAAACTTTAAAAAGAAATCTATAATGTTTGTTTATAAAAATACGAACTAAATTTAGTCTCGAAATACTTAAAACTTCAAAAAGAAATCCAAAAATAAACCTAATAAATCATATAGCCATGGCTCTGATACCATAAGGGATCGATTATAAACATTGGCGTCCACCATGGCTCTAATACCATAAGAAAATCACTTAGTATAAGTAATAAAATAAAATTATGATATTAAAATTATAATAATAATAATTTTTTAACCAAAAATATCAAATATTTTAATTTTTTTTATAATTCATATTAAAATATTATTAATAATTTAGAATAAAAACATTTTGTATGTTAAATTCCAACATTAGCATCTAAAAATATTATATAATTCATTATTTAAATTTTTTTAAAGAATCTACAAATCAACACATTTAAAATTATTTAATAGAAATAATACATATTATAAAAATCCTACACTATATATTCTAAATCAGATTGGATCCGCATATCTGGAGGAAAAATTTTATTATCCAGATCCGGATCTGTACCCGTGGATCCGTAATTTTTATTATCCGGATCAGGATCCGTGCATCCCGAATACTCAAAATTTCGGGACGGATCGAGACAAATCACAGATCGAATCTCGGATAATATGCCCAATCCTAACTATAATTAAATTTTTATTTATTTGGATTGTTATATTTTTAAATAAGTTTATACAAGAAATACCATATTTGTGGATCTTTTTAGAAAAACTTAACCACATTTAATATTTTCTAAACCATTTTTTTTTGGAAAAAGGTCCTTTAGAACATGGTTTTTGGAGTTAAAATTCTGTAATTTTGAACAAATCTGTAAGAAACATGAATACAAATCAAAAAGGTCAAATTTCTGTAAGATACAATATCTATAAGAAAACGCCTTTTATCAAAACAAATATAAATTAAAACGTTAAATGAAAACGAGGTGCAGGATTTCCGGTTTCATGGCCTCTGTTTTACATGGTCAAACAAGCAGCCGAATAACCTAGTGTCTAAGAAACTAAACAGAGTGCTTAGAAATGAGCAATTGATGAATGCTTATCCTATCAGCTATGCTTCATTTCTGGCCCCAGACTACTTTGATCACTCATTATGTGTCATTTCTCTGTTCTGCCATGTACCCAAATCCGGAACCAACCCTTTAAAGTCTTCAACTTCTTAACCAATCACCCAGACTTTTTATCCACAGTTGATGCAACATGGACAAGAACTGAAAATGAGGCTTGCACACTCAACATCTTGAGTCTAAAGCAAAAATATATTAAGAGAAAGCTGAAAACCATAAGCAAAAACAACTAATCAAACATCCAAAAGAGAGTAAGTGAGGCTAACATTTTGTTGAAACATGCGTAGGTACATTCCCTTTTGCAGCCAAGCCAATCCAGCTTTGAAGAAGAAAAGAGGTGTCATGAGAAGCATTCTCATCTAAAGGACATTGAGGAGGCATATTTCAAACAAATCTCGAGAATCAATTGGCTAGCCACTAGGGATCAGAATTCTACATTCTTTCACCGAGTCACTCATTCAAGAACTTCATTAAATACTATCCATTCACTTGAAAATTTGGAAGGGTTAATAGCTACCTATCTTGAAGAAATTGGTACTATGGCAGTGTCTCATTTCCAGATCCTGGAGCCTTCTTTGGAACCTAGAACGCTGCTGCCTTAATCCGTCGACGCCATATACTCATGCTCCCCTGCAAAACAGCAGCTGATTGCCTCTTGCCCTACACTCATGAAATATCAACAATGTTATTCAGGCTCAATCCCAATAAGAGCCCTGGACCAAATGGACTAACGTCAAAATTGTATAATAATACCTGTTCTATTCTAGATGACGAAGTGATTTTTGTTGTCCGCAAGTTCTTTGCAAATCCTCACATGCCATCTCCCATCAACTTCACAATCTTAACTTTGGTACCCAAATTCAATGGAGCTACAATAATCAAGGACTACCGCCCAATTTCCTGTTGCAACACAGTTTACAAATTAATCTCCAAGCTCATTGTGGCTAAACTAAAGCGTGTCCTACAAAAGCTCATCTTACCAAACTAGTCAGCCTTCATTAAAGGTCGTCTATTACTGGAAAATTGTCTTCTTTCTACTGAGATAGTGAATGGTTATCATAGGAAAAATGGTCCTCCAAGACTCACCATAAAAATTGACATCGCAAAAGCTTTAACTCTTTGCAATGGGACTTCCTCTTCCATTGCTTGCACGCTGCCAATCTCCCAAGTTGTTTCATCTAATAGGTTAAAGAGTGTAACTACACCAAGTTATTATGTGGGGATCAATGGTAACTTATGGATTCTTCAAAGGTACTTGTGGGCTGCGGCAGGGAGACCCCCTCTCGCCTTATCTCTTTGGATTGGTCATGAACTTCTTTTCTCACAAGCTGAATAAAGCCGCTGAGGATGAACTTATAGAGTATCATCCACAATGCAAGAATTATAAACTTACCCATATTTGCTTCACCAACGACCTGTTTCTTTTTACAGATGGTTCCTCAGTCTCAGTTCAAAATATTCTCATAATCCTGAATGAGTTCAAGACTCTGTCCAGCCTTGCTATAAGCCCACAGAAATGATGCACTTTCCAGCAGGCCTCTCACCTAAGACAGAAAGAGAAATAGAACAACACTTTGGATTCACCAAAGGAACCTTGCAGATCAGGTAATTAGATTACCTTTGTCGCCTAAGAAGCTAAAATTAGTGGATTGTGACCCTTTGGTGCAGAAAATAAAGTCCAAATTAGGAGCATGGTCATCAAAATACTTATCCATGGCTGGACGACTTCAACTACTCAACTTCGTCATTGCCGGAATCTCCAACTGTTGGTGTAGCGCCTTCATTCTGCCAAAGAAGTGTATTAAACAGATTAATTCAATGTGTAACTCCTTTTTTGGAAAGTAAATCTAGAAAGAAAGCGCTCGGAAAAAGTAGCTTGGGACACTATGGTTAAACCTAAATAAGAGGGAGAATTAGGCTTGAAAAACTTGGGATTATGGAATACTACTTGTGTTGAATGTTATCTTTTTTATAGAGATTCAATTTGGGTGGCATGGATTCATCAAAATGTGATAAAAGATAAAAGCATATGGGAGCTAAAACCATCACAATACAATACATGGAACTTCAAACAGTTACTCAAACTAAGGAATACTGCCACAAAGTGGATGAAGATAATACCTGGTAATAGACATCACATCAAATTCTAGGAAGATCCTTGGTCATCGCTAGGCATCTTGATCAATTTTGTTGGTGTACAAGGTCCTCAAATGACTGGTATCCCTCTAAAATCAACTCTTGCATCTCTCTGGCGCAACCAATCGTGGAATCTCCAACCTGCAAGGTCAGAAAAAATTTAACAATTGCATATTCAGCTAACAACTATCCAGCTTACGGATGATGAAGACAAAGCCATTTGGGTAATAGAAGGCAAGGAAGTTTTTAAATTCACATTCAACAAAATCTACTATAAACTATCATGTACTAGTCAATTAGTTGAATGGAGCAAAATAGTATGGATTAAGAGGGGCATACCTAAGCATTATGTTCCCACATGGCTCGTGATTCATGATCGATGCTCAACAAGGAATAGGATTGCGTCTTGGGGTCTGATAACAGACACTAGTTGCCTTTTTGCAATTATAGCAGTGAGTCTTGTGAGCACCTCTTCCTTGTATGTGATTTCTCTCACGCACTATGAGCCAATCTCTCCTGCAAATTTAATTTTTCTGGCTAGTCGAACATTTGGGAAAATCAAAACCAATATCTTATTCAGTATTCTGGGAATAGGAAGATGAAATACTTACTTCTTCTACTATGGCAACCGGTGGTTAACAGTTTGTGGAGGGAGAGAAACAATCGACTACATTGTCACACAAGCAGATCGATTGAGAGCCTTACTGTGGAGATTCGCTAGATGGTTAAGAACCGAATCTTTGCCTTTAGATTTGATAACCCCTCAGCTGCGAGCTCAATCATGCAACTCTGGTTCTCTCAGTATTGATCGACAAAAATTGTGCACCATCGTTTCATCTTCCATCTGGGTTCACAAAATTGGTATTATTCTATTGCTATTGGGCTTACAATGATCTTTAAAATGGGCTTCGATTAGGTTCTATTAGATTCTCATATTTGGGTTTTGTAACCAAAACAACTTATCTCTCGGTTATTTTGAGGTGAATTAAGAAACTAACTATAGGTTTTCAATTAATTAAGAAACTAACTAAACTAAGAAATTAACTATGGATCCCACCACTAAAATAGCAATTAAACCGAAAGACCCCTATTATTCATACGTACATGTTAGGCATATAAGTAACAATATTGATATGTAAGTTACATGTTAGACATGTAAGTTACATGTTAGAGATGTACGTTACATGTTAGAGATGTACGCAGAGCCAATTCTGAGAATACGGAAGCCATAAGCAATCTAGAAAATTGGAGTCCTTTTTCTGATTTTCACACATACTAAAACTTGAAACTAATTTCAAAATCATATTAAAAAGTAGTTAACAAAATACAAAGTACCCAAAAAAAATTAGTTCTTACGATTATATTTATAATCTTTTTGAAGTAAGCATAAACATTAACAGTTAAAATATTAGTATATTCCATGATGAAAGAAGTATAAAAAAGATAGTAAAAAAATTACATAGGCTTCCATTGGTGAACAAATAGAGAAAATGAAGATGAAAGATGAAAAATCATATTGTACAAATCAAAAATATCCATAATTTATTTTTTAACTTAAAAGTATTCTTTTTTTTGTTGGGTTCCACAATGCCATATTTATCTCTATCTTATGTAAGATATAAATAAAATTTGTTGAAATATAAATAAAAAGTAAAAAATAAATTGTATAAATTTGGAGACCTCTTTCTTTAGGGAGCCCAAAGCCATTGCTTCATTTACTTTGGTTCAAGGCTGAGCTTGCATGTAAATTACATGTTAGACATGTAAGTAACGAGTAATTATGTACATTAGACATTTAATTATATAGACATGTTACAGTAGTACGTAACATATTTGTTATAGAATGTTTGTAGATTGAAGCATACATATTAAACCTATAACAATAATTATACATCTATAACAAGGGTATCTATGTCAAAAAAACATGAACAGTACTCATGGTTAATTTCTTAATTATGCTAAAACAAAACTTATAGTTAGTTTCTCAAATTTCTCTTATTTTAGTGAACAACCCTTTATAAAAAAACCGTCAAATGAAAAAAAAAATCACTGCTGGTATCACTTCAAAATAGTACCAAAAATGGTTGAGAAATTGCATACCGTATATGACCAACAAAAGACAAAAATTAGGAGGCATATAGAATTACATTATATATAACATAAGAGCTTCAATACATGGTCCGAAACTGCAGTATTTTACCAGTCTTTGAGCAATTCCCCGGCGACATGGTAGCTGACTTTCTTTTTCTTCACAGGAGGATCTGCGTCTGTGTATGCATTCACAGAAGAACTGTCAGTCTCAGCGCCGAGTGTTCTTTTCTTTGAAGAATCCCCGGTGATTCGGTTCGATGTTTCTGTGTTTTTCAGACTGAGACTCGGGATCATGCCCATTAACATAGCTTGTACTGGATCCTCATGGATATGTAACAACTCCCTCTGTACTGGATCCTCATGGATATGTGACCTCTCCTTTTGTACTGGATCCTCATGGATATGTGACCTCTCCTTTTGTACTGGATCCTCATGGATATGTGACATCTCCTTCTGTACTGGACCCTCATGGATATGTAACCTCTCTTTTTGTGCATTCCTAGAATCTTGTGAAGCTTCTTCAACTGCTACTGTGTTATCTCTTTGCAGTGGTTCTGTGTTTTTTGTTATATCAGGCTCTCGAGTTTCTTCGTTTTCCACTGATCTATCAGCTACTTTACTCTCATCTCCATTTGCAGACTCATTGGATTTTTCACCATAATCATCATTTTCCTCAGACTCATCTCCCTCGATCTTCAAAGGCTTCTTGCCTCTTCGTGATCTCAGTACTCTTTTGGTTTGTCCCACATGAGACTTTCCTCTCTTTGCAGAATTTCCTCTCCTGAAGTCTCTTTGAGCCTCACCAAGTTTATCGGTCTCTTCAGCTATATCACTGAGTCTTGTTAAAACCTTTTCTTCAGAAGCATCACTCTCCTCTGTTTCATATCCACCTATCTTAGAAGGCTGCTTCCCTCTGCGTCTCTGTACACGTTGCAATGTGTTTGTGGAAGACCTTCCCCTTTTAACAACTCCAGTATTTGACCGTCCTCTTGAACTCGTAGGTACTATTTTAGAGGAAGCCGGCTCTTCAGTTTGAGCACTGCCATGGGAAGTTGCTTCCGTTGTCTCATGTTCGGATTTACTGAAAGCAAACAGAGATTAAATCATTGCAAGCATTTTCTATTAACACACCCTTATACAGATGTGAGACTAATATCATTTGAAGATAGAACTCATCAAAAAGTGATGACTCACTCTGATTCTTCAGTATCGGACTTTTCCATATACTTAGGCCTAAGAGTGTAGACGTCCTCGCACAGTTTTTGCTCTCTTTGCAAGCTGTCCTCTAACCAGTGCGAGCTAACAACATGCAGCCTTTTCTTCAACAGAAGACGTTTCTCCATTGCGCTGAAACTATTGAAAAAGCTATGTCCAAAACCTCATTTTAATGTGGTGCTAAATTCAATAGCAGAAACAAAAAAACTTGTAAAACCTTTTAGAAACTGAAGTAAAATCCAAAGAGTCTTCTTCTCTAGCAAGGACTACAAGGTGTGACGCATGAGCAAGATTATTGCTAACTTTACCACCACCCATCAAGACTTCAAGCGCTAATCTCTTAGCCATAATTCCCAAGAGGGCTTCCTCTTCACCGCTCCTTCAAGTAAAAAATGACACATTGAGGATGATTAGTATTGCTTTAGGCGACTGGCATGTTAAACAAACATAAGAAGAACAACAGAAAGGGCCTTACGATGTTTGACTATACAGATAAAAGTAAACGCAGCACCCAAAGAGGGAGGACCATCTTTTCTCTGGACATAACTTTTGCTTGTAATATTCAATGGATTTTGAGTCTTCAGATTGCTTGGCATTGCTTAAGACCTGGAGACGAAAAAAAATGCTCGTTTGTATGATTACAGTAGATGATCTCAATAAGTAATAAAATGTTTCCAAGATGGCTTACTGAACATGCATACCTGTATGAGACCTTCAAGGTCTAAATCCCAGTAATAAGAATCTGAAAATTGATCTATGTCATCTTGTAACTTTGTCCTTGAAGCATCAGTGAGGTGGAGGAAGTACCTTCAGAAGTGGCCGCAAACACTATTCTATTAGACAAGACAAATAAGAAGAAACCCTAAAGGGTTGGCACCTTAATAATTTGTTACTAGGACTCACTTTGGCTGCAAAGGAAGCATCTTATTTTGTGAACAACAATCTAAGACCCATGAAAAGTGGATAACATCTCGCTGTCGCTTTGCAGCGTGATACTTTATTCCTGAAGTAGTATCTCACTGTCATGCTCTTTTATTGAAATTATTTTGAGATGCACTCTATGTGTAGTTGTGTACAAACAGGTCGGGTAAGAAATTTATTTGTAAGACAATAAGAGTAAGTAAAAGACATACCATTGCTTTCCGCTGCAATGCAATGGGTCACCGAGTTGTTTAAGTTCATTGAAAACTTTCCGCCATTCTCAACCACCATTTTGTGGAATGTATCAAGAGAATAGGACCCAGGCACATTAACAAAATCTGTGTTACATTTGTCAAGAGAAAAACAGAAAGTGTAGTATGGCAAAGTTATGGAAGTTTGCAAGGTGCAATTTCCGAACTTTTATCCATGAAAATAGGTATCCAATTCAAACTGAGGAAGACAGCTGAAATGCAATCAGTAATTAAAGTGTACGCAGGTGAGAATGGGGCAGAGTAAAATCATATAAAAACATGTTAAAAGGATACAAAATATCATATTTGAGAAGATTGAGGTCTTGCCCTTGATATCCGATACATCAGTTTGAATAAACTGAGAGGGGACAACAGAGACGTTCCTTTTCTCTCTTCTTTTGGAGGGTTTATTGACTTTCAGATTGTCCTGTGTGCTTTCAGATTCCTTCTGTTTCTGCGTGGTGCCGTTACTCGAGTTTACCAATTCCACAAAAGCTGCAAAGTCAACATCAGCTGGACATAATAAGCAGAGGCAAATTGCTTATTTCAACATTCATGAAAAAAGGATGGTTTCATTAGTTATTTTACTCACCCTGTACATCAAGACATTCATGCCAAGGCTTGTCATATCTTACTTTATCAATACGAGGAAATCTCAGGCTGTAAGGCGCAACAAAAACCTGAAAAAAAAAAAAG
The DNA here is from genome assembly GCA_963920545.1 of Lepidium didymum. Lineage (NCBI taxonomy): Eukaryota > Viridiplantae > Streptophyta > Magnoliopsida > Brassicales > Brassicaceae > Lepidium > Lepidium didymum. The sequence continues at coordinate 6,193,662 of OY986985.1, read as the reverse complement.
CAGAGTTATACACGAAAATAGCATATGCAGTATAACCAACAAATCTGCCTTGCCTGATACCAAATTAAATCATATAAAGGTAACTAGCTAATATTCACAATCTCACATCTTATGGACAATGGACATACCTCAGACCTTATTGTCCTGATATCACTAGTGATTGATAGTATTATGGATCTGCAACAAAGGAAGAGAAAAAATATAAGAACAGGACTTAGTATTCAACGGTCCTGATTCTTCTGCTTATTTTGAGATAAAGGGGACAATTGACAGAAAACTGACTTCTCCGGGCTTTCAATCCAAACATCTGGTCTCTCTTTTGAGTGATTCGTGACCTGATAGAAGCTTGGTGGAGCCTTCTTTGGGTGTTCATTTTTTCTAAAACACAGATAAAAAGATGTGATAGCTATCAAAGAGGCAGTGTTCTCATTGTCAAAATATTATACGAAAAAAGATTTCTTCTATCTTTTTCCTCTTAACCTTGATATATCCCATATAGTTTGACATCTTTCTGTTTAAATGAGACGAGAACGCTAGTAAACTGTTCTGTCACTCACCTGAAATGAGGCTTCAGCTTGCTTACAATAGTGTCAAGCTCATCATCAGAAAGTCCAGTGCCAACTCTGCAAAAAGACATAAATCTGGAAAACAGAATAGCTTATCACTGAAAGTTAGACCTGAATTGTCTTGGTGAACAAATAAAAAGTTCTGATGACATGAAAAGCTTTAATGTCTTCACGACACATATTCTTGTCTATGAGAAAATGTCTACAGAAATACCTACCGCCTAGGATACACATTGGCATCTGCTCGGTCAGCCAAGGCGACAAGAAACTGTGCTACCTCCCCCCCACGACGCCCGGAACCATAATATCCTCCTGGCAAAGAAACATCACATCGCCCCATAAGACAATGAATAGAACACCACATTTGAGCAAGGAAACGTTACAGCATATCGACCACACCTATAATAAGAACATCCAGGTCAGAACCAGCCCGAATATATTCAGGCTTCAACTTCAACCACTTGCCACTACGATCTCCAGGTTCCCATTTTGATCCCAGGTCTTTCAACACAATTCCTTCATCTCTGAGCACAAATAAGAAACTAGATAGGAAACTGGAATACGCAGCTGTGAAGAACATAAGACTTAAAAGTCTCTAAACTAGATGGTATATTCTAATGAAGTATCACTGATCACATCAGGTCAAGAAGGCACCATCCAAAAGTTTTGCACAAATCATAAAATGCGGAGAGAGAAACTTTGGTTGGAATTAGAATGAGAAAAACAAACCTGTTTTCCACTGTGTCTTTGAAAAAACGCTCAACATCAGCAGCAGCATGAACAACAATAGACCAACTAGGTTCCCCTGAAAAAAATGAGTTTGGAGGTACCAGATGGAGATTATATACTTGTTTGAAAAAAACTAAAAGAGACTCCTAATGATGCGAATATCTAAAAATGTAGAGCATATATAAAAACTTAAAACGTTGATTTATCTTCATTTTATCTCTGTCACACTTCTGAACTTTCCTAATCAACTAGAATCTAAGTACTCCACTACTTGTTACCTGAAGGACGATGAACATTGATACCACCTTCAGGTACTAAAACTTCAAGCCTTCCTTTTAAAGGCTTAACCACTTTCTTTAGGAGTTCATGCCGTTCCTTCAAACTCTGGTGGATGACACTAGTATCACCAACATAAAGAACATCAAAGGCGATATCTAGTTTAATGTCAAGGAAAAAGAATATCTTGAAAGTCATTTCGTCGCTATTTTGAAGTGTGCATCAACCCTCCTCGTAAGGATACAACACAACTACATTATCAGATAAAAAATATCAGTTTGTAGTCAAAAAGTCGAAATATAATGCAAACAACAAACATAAGCAAGTGGGGCATCATATAAGAACCTCTTTATGGCTGTCAAGACCCTCCCTTGCTGCCTTGGCTGTAAGTAAGAGTACATGAAGGATCAAATCTACTGTAAGCAAGACTAAGCTTTTCAATATAAGGATATTGATTAGATGCCAAACCTATTTCCTGATTAGAGCCAAACTCAGCAAATCGATTCAGAGATGTATCCCAGACTAGCATCTCACCATCAAGGATACACCTAAATGGCAATTAAAAGAAAACTGAAGATCGTGTACCTCATAATTTTAAGCTTCTAAGACCGTCCACAACCAAAATAAACAGCAACCAAATTCTTACTTGTCCGCCAATATATTCTGTACAATAAGATCCGACATGGCATGTGCGTATTCAGAATGGTCAAGGAAGTTCCTGTAGCATCACTAATAAACGTAAACTGCAAATTCCCTATATGTCAAACCACTAAGAGACCACTAGAGAACTTGAAACATCTACTACGTTTGACCAAAAGAGACTTTCTGGACAGCAAACAATATAGTCATGAACTTTGTCATATGCGTATAAGATCTTTTATTAAGACATTTATACCAGGGTAGACGAAAGAGATGTGACTCACCTTGAGAAGTAATGTATCCCAGTCCCATTTTTGTGTATTTGTATGCGATCCCCATCAAATTTGCATTCAGCAACCACATCTTTCCCATGTAGCTAAATTGAGAAAAACAAAAAACATATCAACTGGTTAAAGAAATAAAAAGCCAATACAACGACATTAACAAAATAAAAGAATACTGCACAGGGAACTGGAGTTTAGCTGACAACAGAGTTGATAATTTACCTTTTTCCAAGCAGCATTTACATCACTAATACGCATAGCTAACTGCGGCCGAACTGCTTTTCCAACCTCTATATCCTACATAGTAACAAACATCCAAGCCACCACTTAGGGGAGAGTTGACGCACTGAGCAGCTATGTGGGAGAAATTCAATATAACCAAAAAACGAACACTCAGATGCATGAGGAAAGACATATACTTTGGTGAGTGTATAAATGAACAGTACACACGGGATCATAACAATCACAAAGTGAAAAACTCTTACACAAGAACTGATTTCAAACTCATTTCATAAATTTATCAGTCCAATATTATTTATGTGACCTCAACTGTATCCCTGAGAAATTATCAGTAGTTTATAGGTTGTCATTTTAGATAATTTTCAAAACAAAAACCTGGCGCTTATGCCGTTGATGTCGATCCCTCAACCTTTCACAGACTAATTTCAAGTCACATGTGACATTAAACAAGTCCTCAGCATCTGGATGGAACTCCTGAAAAATGCTTTTCTCGCTCATTCCCAGTTTCAAATCTGTAAAGCATATTTACCAACAACTCACAATTACTACTTGATATCAACAAATTGAAAGGAAAAGATGGCTGTAATGAAGCTGAACAGTTCCTACCTTTAAGAATTATCCTAATGACCCACTTCATTTCCTGCGCATTTGTCTTCTGAATGAGAATGGAAAGAACGGAAGTTTTTTCCGCTCTGTGTTGGATAATTTCCAGAGCAAAACACGATAACAGATCAAAACGGAGAAAGAAATGCAAACTCTCTCTATACCAAACAAATTGATTCTACATGAAGTGTATGTAGGGATTGTAGAAAGCACCTGTTTTCACTCGCAGCTAAACGATCAAGCAAATCATTCAATTCCTTAATAGTCAACCCACCTGAAGCCATTCCTTGTCTTCGTTGCAGTACCTGTGTATGCACAATTCAAAATCAAAACTTTCAAGCACCAAAACCCAAACCGAGAAAAGTCAAAGAAATCCTCACTTCAGCAGCAATTAGGGAAAAATTGCCAGCATTGGCCCCAGCCTTAGCGACTCCACCTTTGCGCCAATTGAGAAGACGAACGGCATCAGGAGCATCACGAGAGATGCCAAGAGCGTCGATTAAACACGTGGCGAGTACTGACTCCTTGAGGCCGTAACTACCTCGTTCCCGATCAAGCGCCGGGATGATGAGGCGAACCGCGACGAAGTAGTCAGAGGGTTTACAGTAAGTGTCGAGAAACTTGCGGAATTTGGAGCGTTTCTGAGATGAAGTTTTGCTTTTCTGAATCCAGTTGAAGAGAGATACGAGTACACTGAATTTGATCGCCTCTGTCATATTGTTTCGCCGGAATTCGTGATTCCTCTTGAAACGACGGTTAATTAAGGCAAAAGAGAGTCAGAATCAATCAGTAGCGTCACAAATTGCTTGTCGGAGAAGAAAGTAGCCTTTGAAAAGTCAGTCGGCCGGTTTCGGTAAAGTTACAGAGACCAACTCTCGCCTAGTAACTATTTATTATGAATTACACATTTTCCCTATGTATTAATTAATCGATCAATTAAGCCCTGAGGCCAGAGCTCTAATTCTTCTCTTTTTTCTGGTGAGGCTACAGCCAGTGTTGCAAAACTACGATCCCAAAGCAATCTAAACATGAGGATTATATGGTATAATTCAAAAATGAAGGTTAAGATCTACAGATTTTGAAAATCAATAAGCAAACAGTTTTATCCCAAAGCTCATTACAAGGGTGAATTTGCCTCTTCGCCATCGTTTCAATAGCTGTTTCAGAAAGTTGATCCATTGAATCCGAAGAAGGGTCGCTGCACAAAGAAAGCAAACACAAGAAATGACCCTACTTTCTTGTCACCGATTCAGGTCAGATGATATCACAAAAATTTAGCTTAATCCAAAATCAGGACTGTGTGTATAAATCCTTAAACATGAGATCACTTTCTTGTGTGCAAGTAATATCTGTCTTTATGAAAAACTTTCAACTTGAAGGAATAATGGGCTTACCGGTGAATCGTAGAATTTGATATAAAAGCGGGAGCTATCTATAGAGAGCTTAACTTGAAGAATCTCAGATATAGTTTCACTAAGCTTCCCATTTACACCTGGTCCTAATCCCCCTATAGATACCAATTCTCCATATGCAGCAGGTTCCTCGGTACCAGCAAATGCAATGGGAACTCCACTGTTAAGCAATATCATCACATACTGAAAGCAAAAATGGAATGAAGAAAAACAACCAAAAGATAATTAAACGTAGCTCACATGTTAAAGACCACAACACAAGCTTGAGAATCTTTTAGTGATACTCTCGACATAGTTCCATGAAATGGTAAGTCAAAGGGAATTCTCGTTCGTTTCGTTTAGTTCCAAAAGACATGTAATTCACAGAAGAATTTCATCGAACAATTTATGTGCATATATATCCAGTGATTGTATCACGATCCTATTCAAGAACTGAAATTTCCATTTTATTTTGCTTTCATATAATGGGAACCAAAAACCGGAACAGAAACAAACAAAAAATGAAGGTGTTGAACTGATTCATTAATCCGCAGAAGAGATGGCGAAAATAGAGGATTAGAGTTGTTTACGGATTCAGGTTTGCCGATAATCTTAGCGACGGCCTTAGTAGCGTCCTTGAGGATGTCGGAGCAAGTGACGGCATCGACAGGTATGTTTGTGAAGAGATTCAAAGTTGGCATCTTTAGCTGATGATTCTTCTTCTCCTTCTTTGGACAACCAGTGGCTTTCAAATATTGAAGTTAAGATAACGGTGATAAAATGCCAAGGAAGTCGTCTACCTACCTACTTCTATTTTCCAATGCTACCTTTATTTTTATTTTTATTTTCACTGGCTAACTATCAGCACTACGTTGTTATGGTCTTATTTTCTTAATTTCTAGTAAAATCGATGTTAGAGTGAAAATATTGAAAAAGTTTTTAACAAATTGAACGAAAAGAACAAACAATATTGACGGTAAGAGTGATGATAAATTGTAAGGGGCAATGAGGTTAAAACGTTAATGGAAGGAATGTTATTTTTTTGTAAATATGATGTTAGGGTGAAAATGTTGAAAATGTTTTGAAAAGATTGAAACAAGGGTCAACAAATATTTTTTCTCCCTACTTATTTATTTTTCACCAGAAAATTCAGAATTTATTTATTATTTATTTTGTGCCATCAACTTTTTTATTTTTTATATTAATTCATCAACTTTTTATATTATATATATTACTACGCGATCTTAAAAACCTTTTATTGCGTTTGATCAGTGATTATTTTTCTGCATTAAGGATTAAAACAATATCGATTTTTTAATCATTTGGTAGCCAAAACGATGCCGTTTCATAGTAAAAATATATATATATATATATATATATCTTTTCGGCATTTCTTCGAACACTTAGAAGGCAACACCACAAACACATCAAATTGCTATATGAAATCTTCACTGATCGGACAAAGATTCTCTGCTTGTTATCTCTTCGTCATGTCCATCTCGCATTGCTTCTTATCTCTTTTTTTTTGTCACTTAGGGAACTTCATTAAGCTAAAAGGTTTGCGTCAAACCTATACAGAGCAGATTTGACTAGCCCATCTGCGACATAGTTTTGTGTTCTAGGAATCAACTTAAAGGAAACAAAAGAGAAATGCTGAGAGAGATCGATGATATCCGTGATAGGTCCATAGATTTCCGATAACAAGACGCCTGATCGCAAGGCGTTGATGAGGATTAGTGAATCAAACTGGATCTCAATGTTCTGAATCTGAAGAGTCTTCGCGTGTTCTAAGGCACACTTCATGGCGAGAGTCTCAACCATCAGCGGAGAACCTACAGCTTCAATCAAGAGAGATCCCTTCGAAGAGTGAACACCATTACAGAGAAAACTCCAGCCCAATCCTCCTGATCAGGATTCCTGATTCCATGCGCCGTCCGATTGGCAGATGACATTGGCAATCGAGCTAACCGTCGTCGAGGATTTAGTCGCTACATGTTTTACTGACGGAGCAGCTTCCTCCCACTCACGGGCGGCCACGATTGCGAGGAGGATTATTTCATCAGATGATAATCGCTTGTTGTTGAAGACAAATTGGTTCCTGGACTTCCAAATTTGCCACAGTATCCAAGCTGCCATCGGAGAAGACGGGGCCCCTATCGGAGGTACCTCCATTTCTGCGCCATTCCCCCCTCGGTTGGTAGGCACATCTTATCTTCGAATACTGATTTGTGCCACACATCCTTTAGCTCTTCGCATTCAAATATAAGGTGTTGAACTGTTTCCGTGGATCCGCATCTTTTACACTGAGAAACGTCACGGATTTGTCTTGATTCCAATTTTTCTCCCGTCGACAGCGAGTTTGCCAACATCTTCCACACGAAGAGCTTAACTTTCAGATGAAGATTAAGTTTCCATACATCCTGGATCCAATTGACTTGGGGGGTAGAAACAGTTGTCGGGACTTGAGAAAACTCCACTTCCAAAGCTGTGTAATAGCCACTCTTAGTAGTGTAAGTACCGCTTTTGTGTCCAAGCCAGATAAATTTATCTTTTGCCCCATAAATACTTGGCTTGACGCACATGATCTCTGTGGAGATGTATGGGAACATATCTTGGATTTTATTCTTGTCCCACTCCCTCGAATTGGGTATGAAGAGGTCTGCAACTCTCATGTTCTGGTTTTCTTTTCTTGCAGGGCCATCGGCAGTCCATGAGTATATGAAGAAAGCCACTTATCGGACCATATGAGGGCACTCCTTCCATCGCCTATGGCCCAACCAGAATTAGCGAGAACCAGCTTTCGACCCACGAGCATGCTGCGCCAGCCATGTGACATCTGGGAAGTTGGCTGGCAGGTAAGTAGATTCGCTTCCTTGCAATATTTAGATGTTAGAACTTGGGATAAAAGCGAGTTAGGTTCTTGGAGGAGCCTCCAGAATAGCTTCCCTAGCATGGCCTTGTTAAATTTTTGGATGTTACGAAAACCCAATCCTCCATCCTTTTTGTGTTTCGTGAGGTTTTTCCATGATGTCCATGCTATTTTCCTCTTATCCCTATTATAATCCCACCAGAAACGAGTTAGCTCAGATTGGATTCGTTGACACAAGGATATGGGAAGTTGAAAACATGCCATAGTGTAGGTGGGGATTGATGAGAGTATACTTTTTAGTCCTGCCTCCCAGCTTGGGAAAGTAATTTAGATGACCAGCTGGTACTCCTTTGCTTGATTTTGTCTATGTTATTAGCAAAAATGTCCCTCTTTTTTCTCCCAAAATACTCGGGGAGACCTAAGTACTTTCTCATTCCTTCTTCTTGGGGGATTTGGAGCTGGGATTTAACTCTCTCCTTGACATTTTGAGAGGTTCTTCGTGAGGAAGTGACTGCCGATTTTTCCTTGTTTATACATTGTCCTGATAACAGCTCGTACTTCTTTACGATCTCAGAGAGTTTTTCTAACGTTTTCTGGTTTCCTTTGCAGAAAAAGATTGTATCATCAGCGAACAATAGATGGTTGATTTGGGGTCCTCCTCTATTCAACCTTATACCTTTGAGAGTACCATCTTCTTGTGCTTTATTGCAGAGGCATGATAATAATTAGCTGTAGTGAATGAATATATACGGGGATAGCGGGTCCTCTTGCCTTATCCTTCTGGAGGGCTTCACCAACCCCTCGGCGATCCATTTACCAGGAAAGAGAAGGTGGCGGTAGTTATGCATTGTCTAATTAAGATAATCCACTTTTCACATAAACCCATTCTTTCCATAATGACGGTTATGAAATTCCATTCTAGGCGATCATATGCCTTTGACATGTCCATCTTGATAGTAACATAGCATTGTTTTTTTGCCTGAGATGTTTTTAAATAGTGCAGTACCTCGTGTGTGATCAACACATTGTGGACGATAGCTCTATTTGGTACAAAAGCAGACTGATTGACAAATATGACTTTTGGGAGGAGGTTAGATCATCTTTTGGCCAGCAGTTTAGTTATGATTTTGTATAGGGTATTGCACAAGGCTATAGGCCTGAAATCTTATTTACTAAACCAAACTATAAGTGTATTATTTTTGTTGAATACTTTGGTCTAAATATTATCGTTGTTATTTCAACCTCTTATACATTGAAATCATTTCCATAGAGCCTTTCAGCTTCGTGACCCAGGTGAGCAAGTAATTAAAAGTATCAATCAAAATAATCGGTCTCGTCTCGATAATTGGTCCATTCTTGCATTCTTGGTGCACATGAACTTCAAATTTGCTTTGAATCTGACCAGTGTTTCTATTGCACATGAACGCTTATTTGGATCTTTGATAGAAATAACGACGACATTGAGGAGAACGAGCGACAACAAGATTTATAAAATGCCCTAAATCCCCAAATCGAATTTGTAGAAGAAGATTGTAGATTTTTTTCAAAAAAAAATTGATTTCAAACAAAATGACGTCGTTTTGGCTATCAAAATGATTTAAAAACCGACGTCGTTTAAATCCAAACGCAGAAAATTAATAGCTAACTAAACGCAGTAAACGTTTTTAAAATTTAATTATAGGCGTCGTAATATAGGTAATCTGAAAAGTTGATGAAGTAATACAAATAATAAAAGAAGTTTATGGCAGAAAATAAAATAATAAAGAAACAATGGATTCAAGAAAAATAAAATATCGAAGACTTTCTGTACCCACACATTTATCATAAGAACATTTTAAAATATACTCTTTTAAGTCATCTCCATGTCTCTATGATCAGTAAATAAAATGGCATTAACAATTCTCTAAGGCTTTACCCATACGGATTTCACCTGGAACTATGGCAAAAACATCACTCAGACCCGTGTTCTTGTTTGCTGCAATATGTATTGATTCAAGTGCTTTTTCCACTCTTGATCCATCTATTCCCTACAAAACTATATTATCCAACATCATACATGTTACCAAAGAAAAATAGCAACACTAGCACCGCAAGCTGAAGTTCACATACAAAATCACCATATTAAACTTAATTTGCCTAATTTTGTCTTAAGTCTTAATAGTCTCATACATAGCTGCCATGTAGAGATATAATGGTCTAAAAAAGTGGGACAAGTGTCCCATACTCCTTTTTCTAGTTTTATTTTCATTTTTTACATAAATTTATTTGTATTCAATCAAGAAAATAAGAGTCTAAAATCCAATACAATGAAGAGAAAAAAAAATTTGGTGTGGACTTTTAATTTTTTTAAAAAATTGGACTCGAACACTTTTTTCCAGTAATTTAATATATGATTATTATTAATTTATATTAAAAACATAGATGGAGGTGGGATAAGTTTGTAAGATTATGCTTACATCATAAATTTTACTTTTGAGTTTTAAGTATTATAATTTTTGGAAAATTTCGATACAATATATTTCAGACTAAAAATAGTTATAGATTCGCCACTATGTATTATTATGAAAATTCATTAACACTTGCAGGTTCTTTATTCATTCCTAAACAATATGAAAATTTAAAATTAACCTATTTTCCTTGTTTGTTAAACTTTTTTAAATTCTTCCTAAAAAGTATCATAACTGCTTTGCGACGGCGAAACGACTTATAAATTGTAGTCGTAAGATGGAATAATAACAGCAACAACCAACCCACTAATATGAGCTATATATATCACCCAGCATATTTGCCTTTTGCATGCCAGAAAATTGAAACTCATCAAAAGTCAATGTGTTCGAGCTGACGTGGGAGGTTAGTTAAAATTTCGTGCTGATGTGTTTGATGATGTGTCATCACCACAAAAGTGACACAACTTCTCTTTTATGTATAAATTTTTTGTACAAAATCAAATTTTCCTGAACCAAGTGGAAAATTAATTAAATTATACATACAAAAGGAGAGTTAAACGAAACAAAAGAGTTGGAAAAAAAGTTATCTTGGTTTCCTTTCGATTTCAAAATTTCGATAACACTCCGACAAAATTTCTCCGAACCCTTATTTCACACAGGCATAATCCCTAATCTAACCTGCTCAATAGTGACACACTCAATACCACTGAACATTGACTCTCTACTTTATAACCAACCCACATACCGAAAAAGTAATTTTGTTTTTCCTTTTCAAAAAAAGAAAGATTCACACAAAAAAATACAAGACAAGCTACGGGCCCTCTTTAGTTTTCCGTCACGACGAAACCAAAACTTAATCAATTGGATATCGCCAACCCTAGAATGAAATCCCAACTGGTGGAAGACCTCCGATAGATGCCAATAAATGAGGATTCGACGATTGACTTACCAAAATTTGGTAATTATAGCACTGTTTCGGATAATCAACACATCCTCATCGGTAAGCTACTTAATCTAGAATCTCAGAACATGGCTAGGTTGATGATGAGTTTACCTAGAATATGGAGATTACAAAATAAGATCAAAAGAACTGTACTAGGTAAAGATATGTTTCACTTCCGATTCCAATTAGAAGATGATCGTCAAGAAATCATAAAATTTAATTACTGAAATTTTGAGGACTGGGGAATCGTGGTTGCCAAAATGGATTCGACTATTGGAAATTCTGATAGAACACTTCACGGTGGATCTATTTAAAGTTGTTGCTGACTCAATAGGAGAGGTTTTGGAAGTAGACTTTGACCCTGAAAAGACCCACCTTCACTCTTTCATAAGAGTAAAGATTCTTTTCAACCTTAAAAACCTCGTGAGATAGAGCAGAACTTTCAGATTACCTACAGGAGAAATCATCACAATCAAGGTGAGCTTTGAAAGAGTTCAGAAACTCTGCAATCATTGTCGTAGACTAACCCATAAGGAATATAAATGTTCACTCTTAGTGCCGAATATGAAACCAACAGATGAAGGAGGTAATACAAATGATAACAAAAAAGACAGTCGCGTCTGTGAGGAAGAACACAAAAAGACCTCTGAACTAGGGATCTTCTCAGGCAGATACATACAAGATAAGAGGCCAATTGGAACAGAGGCACAAGGAAAAATGGCAGAGACAACTGATCAAGATCCTTTAGAGAAGTCTTTACCCGAAGGAACGACATCACAAATGGACAACATCACAAATACAACGATGCATAACAGTCTAAAGAGAAGTATTGGAACGCTTGACCTTGTATCAGAAACTAAGAAGACTGCGAGTGAAGCCAAGAAGGGACAACTCATAATCGGAGAGAAGGTTATGCCTCTTGAGGGGACTGACTTGAGGGGAGGAGATACAAGACTTATAAGAAACAAAAAACTAACCCTCATACTTTTAGTATCATTACAGAAGACTCAACTTGGTTTGGTGACTATCCAGAAGTCACCCAATGCTCAATGAGCATTATGAGTTAGAACTGTCAGGGAGTTGGGAGCACCTTAACAGTTAGACGTCTTAAGAAAATAAGAAAGTTGTTGTTTCCAGATATTTTTTTCCTCATAGAGACGAAGAATGATAAGAACTTTTTAAAAGCGACCAGGAAATGGAATGGCTATGACCACCTATTTACAATTGAGTCGAGGGGTTTGAGTGGGGGTATGGCTTTATTATGGAAAGATCATATAAAGATTCAAGTAACACAGGCTTGTGACAACTTCATAGACTCTACATTCTACATAGGAGATGAACTGGTGAAGGCCACTTTCATTTATGGGCACTCAGTGACTCATCTTCGACCAGAAGTATGAGACTTGGGGCTGGGACAATCACTCCTTGGTTTCTCATTGAAGACTTTAATGAACTATATGATAATAGAGACAAAACAAGTGGGCCATTGAGACTAGAGAGCTCCTTTGGTAGGTTTAGATCCTTCATTAGAAACTGCAGACTTCGTGAGTTACCTAGTACTAGGCCTCACTTTTCCTAGATGGATAATAGAGGTGGTCAGTGGACACGGTGTAGACTTGATCATAGTTATGGGAATACGAAATGGTTCCAAAAATTCTCCAGGACTCTTACAGCTTACTAGCCAATTATAGATTTGGATCACAGACCTTTACACACTACTATCATGACTGAAACCACGGACTTCCACAAACGTTTTTGTTTTGAAAAAAGATTGATCAAAAGAAGAGGAATTGAGGAAATCATTAAAAATAGCTGGGCAAGATCTGCCTCTAATCCCCTTTTCACAACCTTAGACTACATTGTTGAATGTAGAAATGAGATTTCCAGATGGAAGAAAAAAGTGAAAACCAATTCAAGCCTACACATAGAGAACACCAAAGCCAATCTTGAAAAAGAAATGTCTAAACTAAACCCAGATACAAATCTCATTGGCCAATTCAAGAAGGAGCTATCAATACATTATAAAGAGGAGGAGAAATTATGGAAGGAAAAAAAGCAAAACGAGATGGCTTAAAGAGGCGACCAGAACACCAACTTTTCCACAACTATGTTAATTACAAGAGGACAAAGAACATGACTCTCTTCCAAACCTCCTCTCCAGATGGAACTCAGGATACATTTTGAGGAAGGCTCCAAAGGAGATATTGTTGCCAATTACTTCAGGACTCTCTTCCAAACCTCCTCTCCATATGGAATTCAGGATGCTCTACAGGACCTGAACCCCAAAGTCACTGATGAGATGAATCAGGCGCTGCTAAAACAAGTTTCCCCTGCTGAGATTAAACTTACTGCCTTAGCATCAAAGGTGATAACTCGCTAGATCCTGATGGAATGAATGGGAACTTCTTCCACGCTTACTGGGCCATCATAGGAGACAAAATCATCTACGAAGTTCAACAAACCTTCACTAGAGGCTCGTTTCCTAAGGAGTGGAACTACACACACCTTGCCTTGATACAAAAATGTGCTAACCCCACTGAGATGAAAGATCTCCGACCAATTAGCCTTTGCTCTGTCATCTATAAAATAATTTTTAAAGTAATAACAAAGAGGCTTTAAGGACTGCTGCCTTCCATAGTATCTGAGACTCAAGGTGTTTTCACTACTGGAAGGCTTATATCTGACAATATACTTCTTGCACACAAGATCATGCATCAGCTCAATACACATAAAGAGGGACAAAAACAATACATGGCTATCAAAACTGATATGTCTAAGGCATATGATAGACTTTAGTGGATTTTTCTAGCAGAAACTCTTAAAAACTCGGATTCCAACAAGAATGGGTTAGCTTAGTGATGCATTGTGTAACTTCTGTCACATACTCAGTGATCATAAATGGAGCTCCCTTTGGGCTTATCACACCCCATAGAGGCCTTAGGCAAGGGAATCCTCTCTCTCAATTCCTCTTTGTCCTAGGAACTAAAGCACTAATCCACATCATGAAAAAGGTTGAACAGGAGAAAAAGATCACTGGTATTCAGTTTCACTCCAATGGACCTACTATACAGCAACTCCTCTATGTCGATGATAGTCTGTTCATCAGTAAAGCCACCTGTCAGGAAGCCAATGCTCTTAAGATGTGCCTCAATGACTATGAGCGGATCTCGGGCCAATGTATTAACTATGAAAAATCAGCAGTGGCCTTTGGGACCAAGATCAATACTTGGAAAAAGCTAGAAATCAAAAACATTTTAAACATTTACTCTAACCATGGAATAGACAAATACCTAGGTTTACCGGAATGCTTCAAAGGATCCAAGAAGGAGATTTTCACCTTTATATCTGAGAAACTCTCTGCAAAGATAGACAACTAGTTCTCTAAAACTCTTTCACTCGGTGGGAAAGAATTAATGATCAAAGCGGTAGCCATGGCATTCTCTGTGTATGCTATGCCAAGCTTCAAACTATCCAAAACACAATGCAAAAAAATCACTAGTGCCATGACGCAATACTATTGGAGTACAACTAAAGACAAAAAGAAGATCCCATGGATATCATGGAAAAACATGTGCAAACCAAAGAAAGATGGAGGGTTGGGATTCAGAGATATTGAAAAGTTTAATTAGGCCATGTTGGCCAAACAAACGTGGAGAATTCTTAGCAAACCTGACACACTGCTAGCTAGAACATACAAAGCCAGATACTTCAGGACCTCTTCCCTTCTAGACTACAGAATGAAGACAAAACCTTCATATGCTTGGAGAAGCATTTGCCATGGAAAGAGCTTCTTTCAAAAGCCTTATGAGACAAATCGGTAACGGTAGAAGCAAGTATGTATGGACTACCAAATGGATTTTTCACCATCAACCAAGACCTCCTATAAGCAAGGAATCCACTTTCAATGTTTGCCTCAAAGTGTCAGACCTAATCATAGAAGGTGACTGGGATTACTCGAAAGTCTGCAATACCTTTCTTGCAATGGATGCCAAAAGAGTCCTAGAATTCCCTCCCAATGTTACTGTTGAAGACTCGTGGATTTGGAGTTTCAATAACTTTGGGGAATACACAGTGCAAAGTGGAAACTGGCTACTTAATCACCAAGGAAACCTTGAACATGCTGCTTGCAATGGACGCACAGATTACATCACAACCCTGAAGGCCAAGATCTGGGACCTACACATCCCTAGGAAGATCACCATGTTTCTTTGGAGAGCTCTCTTTGGGGCTTTGGCTGTGAAAAAAATGTTAAAATCCAGAACCATTATACAGAATGACCAATGTCCAATATGTGGACATGGGCTGAGACCATCAATCATGCGAGATTATTGCTGGTAATGGCATCCTTGCCTATCCCTCAGAGTGGATACTCAAAGACTTCATTTCACTCCGACATGGCCTTGCTCATGAACAATGCTGGCCCAAATAACACAGGATCATAATAAACTACTAAATTTTTGTGGATCCTTTGGCCTATTTGGAAAGCAAGAAATAGTCAGGTGATTCAAGGTCAACAACTAAACTTCCAGGAGACTTACCGTGAATCTACTCAAGATGCTGAGTGTTGGAACATATCAAATCTAAATACCTGAGTTAGAGACAGAAGATGGCTAAATACCCATTTGTCAAGAGTGGAAAGTGCAGTATCTAGGCATTACAACAAAGTCAGCTGGAAGGTGAAATGGACATCACATAACAATTTACACGGGGCTGCTTTCATCATCACCAAGGATGAGAACACAACCTGGCTACATGCAAGACATGTTATTGCTGATGCATCCTCTTACATAAATCTGGCCTTTGAGGGCCTCATCTGGGTACTCATGTCAATACTAGAACTAAATATCATGTATGTGGTTGTTGAGATTGACAATATAACTCTCCACAACATCATTTCAACGCCAGACGCTTGGCCTCGATACAGAACATGGAGCAAGAGAGTTCAAGACCTCATTATTCGATTCACAGACATTCAATTTTCAAGCATTCATTCTAGGAGAAACTACAAAGTTAATGTCATTGCTTGCAGTGTCGTTAGGGAGAGTAGATACAATGGTTATATTGTGAGGGGTGAACCTAGATGGGTCAACCATCTCTCTCACCTGGATACAGTTTCTTCTCGTAACCCTTCTCCAGATCACTAGCTCATCACCTTGAATCCGCAGGGTCTTTACCTCTTAGGCTAATTCACTAATATTGGGTTACAGTTCGTGTCATTGGAGCTTTGGAAGTCTATTTTAAGTGCTGCCATTTTCTCCCGGGCTTTTACTTTTGAATTCTTCCCTTAACAGGTTTGTGATGGTTATCCCTTCTGCCTGGTTGCTAGACCGACTCATGATTTCCTCGGGCTTTTATCTTCTAGCCTAGTTCTCCCTGCTAACTTCTTAAAACTTAAGCCCACATTTAGCTTAGGCCCATTAGGTTTATGGTCCACTTTCTCTCCCGCTTCCTTAATTTTTTCTCAGTTTTGTTATTTTTCTTTTGCCGATTCAGTTTTCCGATAGGTAATCATTTCTTTAGCCTCTCTCTTTAGTCTACTTTAGAAAATCATTTCCTCGAGGCGCTAGTTTTGGCCGTTAACTTAATCATGTTATTATGGGAATTGGGAGCCAAAGTCTGTTGGGTTTCTCTCTTTAACATGTGGCAGGTGTCAAAGACCTCAGTCAATAACAACACGATTGCCTTATGCCTGGATTCCATCAACAAATCTTGTGTGCTTTCTTGGAGTGACTCCTCGGTTACGTAATCACATTTGCGTGTCTCAAGACAAGCACAACCAATACCTGAGCTTACATGTTGTAGTGTGCTAATAAAGCCATGCTGATGATATATATGGAGGGACTGGAGAATATGTTATCGTCATCACCTCTAAGCTTAGTGCATCAACAACAACAAAAAATAGATAATAACTTGTGGCAGGCACTTAGTCAATTCGATCTTGGGAGATATGCTCCACCTACTTTCCTCTTTACGACGATTTATGATGAAAATCTGGCCAAAAAAGGAAAAGCTTGTTCGTTAGGCCTCTCAACCTACTCGAGCAAAACATTCAAGAGCTCACTGAGGATCTCCCTAAATATTGGGGCTTGCAAACTACTGTAAGAGGCAAAATGATCGATAAGGAAATTGCACAATTCTTTTTCTCCAATAAAGAGGACCTCAACTCGATCCTTAGAATGCAACTACTTATTTATAATGGTTGGTTGGTATCTGCTGAAAAGTGGGTTGATTACCCTCCACCAAATTTCCTCATGAAGATTCAGTTGTGGATCCAGCTCCGTAACATGCCATTGCAATACGCCTCGGGAGCGGCAGTTCGTATGATTGCAAGTTTTGTGAGTGAAGTCCTTAAAGTGGACCTGCACGATGCCTCTAAAACTCGTCATTTTCTCATCAGAGCCAAGATCAACTTCCACTTTGCAGATAGGCTCACATACTACATAACAGTGCATTGTGAGAACGGTGATAGGTTTGACGTGCATTTCTACTATGAATGTGTCTCGAGGTTCTGTTTCAATTGTCAAAGACTCACCCACAACACGACATTCTGTCATCACCAGCTCACTGCAACATACTACTTTGTGAACCCACTTGCACACGCACTTGATGCCAACCTCGGCTCTGATAGTAACACTTCTTCTGAAGATCCCACAACTATGTCGGGATCGATAGCCACTCAACCGCCTTCTCCTATCATTGAAGAGCCTCTGGAGCATGAGGACTCAACCTGCAGTATTAGAATCACAATCGAGGATGTTCTCAGTAATCTGAATGACACCTTCATGGCTGAGGTTAACGCGTTGTCTCTTGAACTGGATATCTCTCTTCCCCTAGGCCTCAACCACGTGAATCCAATTCCAAACCTTGAAGTTATCTCAAATGTTGAAGCGGCTGCTGGACCTTCCTTTACTAAGGAAATAAAGAAGGATCCATAAAGGAGCTACCACTCTTTGCTTGTTTTTTGGTCTAGTTTAGTCTTTCAAGTTATTTCTTTTATTATTATTGTCCTGGTTCGATCTATTGTTTCCTCTAAATGTCTTTGTAGTTAGTCCCAAGTCTTTTGGTCTTTGTTGGGGATCGAGTTACTCTCCCTTATAACCAAGTTTCACACTTGGATTGTTTAAATCATTCTATTATAATGACAAGCAATCTTCTTTTGGGAAAAAAAAAAAAAAAGCGGTGGTGAAGACACCTCCGCACACAACTCAACAAAATCTTTTAATCAAACAACCAATCAAATTTTAAAACTTAAACACTTCATCCACCAAAAAAAAGCAAAGGAAAAAACCGAGTTATATGAAACCCAAGAGTCATCGCTTCTGTTTTCTTTTCGTCTTCTGCAACAACATAAATCTGTGATTAGAGGCGAAGAGTCATCGCTTCCGTTTTTCTTTTCATCTTATCTAGCAACATAAATCTGTGATATATCGATAATTAATTTAACTTCAAGATAAGCGATTGTATAGCTTCTCGACTTTAGTTGGAGAACTAATCGTCAGACAAATTCTTAAATATGGAAGAGTTTTCTTGGTCCTTGGCGCTGCCTATTTGTCCATCATTACTGTTAATCCTCTGGACGTTGTCAAGGTATTTTTTAATTATTCGTTGTAATATAATTCTCCAAATCACCATTTCAAAGGAAACGCAATAGAATGGTGATTCAACATTTTATTACAATCTTATTTCATATAGAACTTTCAAATTTGAATGTTTTTATATCTCATGGATAAGTGTAGAAAGCCCAGTAACCGAAAACTTCATATCACAAAGTGAATTAATCTGCTTTGCATTATTCTTTTGCTTGCAGGTACGGATGTTTCAAAGGTACAACGAGCATAGCTCTGAAAGTTTTTGCTGGTTTCATGCTCAGAGGTAAGATGCTCTGTTTCTTTTTGGGCATTTTGAGGAGTGTCTAAAAAATATTGACGTAGAGAATAAGAACTTAGATATATATTTCCCACACGTAAAGCTTCTAATCTTTCTGCTTCTATAAGGCTGGGAATGGAGGCTACAAGACGTGCGTGATGGAAATAAAAGGAAATCGTGTCTATAGCAAATACGAATATGGTGTTCATCGAGTACAATGTGTACCTCAAACAGAAACATAGGGTCATGTACACACACACTTCTACATCAGTTGTAGCCATCATGCCGGATCTAAACTACATTTTCACATCTCTTACTTTTCGATTTTTGATTCAAATTTGGTAACCTGTTTAAAAATATCATCCCTTTTTGTTTTTGTTGTTATAATTGTCTTATGAAGTGGAAGTTGTGATTGGCCCAAGGTGGAGAGCTATATATTTATTCTATAAACCATCAGGTGTAGGCATTTTCTGTAAAGAAGAAAGGAACAAGGCTCATGCTTTCCAGCTTCTGCGAGCAAAATTGTAAGAAACATCCAATGAACAAACTCTCTGGTCTTCTGCTTCTTCCGCTGCTATCATCAAGTGCGACCTTGATATTTTATTGTTGATAAAGTGAGATAATTCCATATATATATATATATGTATGAAATAAAAGTAATAAGGAATTAATGAAAGGAAGTCTCAGGTCCACTTCATTTTACTATTCTCATACTCTTTTTAAAGTTAATTTCATCATCCAATATTCATCTTCAATGTTCTATGTTAATTCTTGCAGATACAGGTTGGGATTGGAGCTCTTCAGAAAAGATAAGAACATAAAATTTTAAAAGTAGTACAACGGATTCAGAGCTTTGCTTTTAAAGAAATGATGATATCTGTAAGGCTTATGCCTGAAAATTATAGGACATTAGAGTGACTAATCATAGGGTAAAGATGGACTTTCCACTTGCATCATTTCTCGAAGGTGGCGTAGAGGATGTACTGCATGTCCAAAACACATAAACTTTGAAACTTTTCTTTTTATGTTTGTGGTAGTTAATAATCTTAACTAATGTTTTCATAATTCTTATTGGGAGAAATATCAAATTAACACCTTACTTACCAAAAATCATTGACTTAACATTAAACTTTGGACATGTCTGATTAAACGTTCAATTTGTAGCTGACTTTTTTGGGTTGATGACGAAAACGAGGAAAAAAAAGCTCTATGAATGACCTTCTTTTTCCTCTCTTTAAAACCCTAAATTCCTAATTCAATTTTGAGTCCATCCTTCCTCTCATTTTTTCCTTTCACCTTTTCTTCTTTAATTTGTGTTGAGTTGAGCTCTAATTGATTTCCCAAATCTAATTTATCATTGGAGTTTAAAACAAATTTGAGAAGATTGGGGAAATTTATTAAGCGTTGAAGGAACTACTAAAAACAAGGCTACTTACATTTGTTATTATCTACTTACAAATATATACTGCTAATTGGCTACATTACATGTTAATTTCTATTTAAATATAATAAAGTTGTTTGTTAATTACATGTAGTCATAATGTTCTAAACACAATTAGAACTTGTATAAATTCAAAGCTCAGTGGATTTGTATTTTGTAATATAAAATGAAAATGATAAAAAAGAAGTAGATAATCTAATATGAAAGTAGAAGTCATTGAACGTAATGAGGTAAACGTAGGTTTAGGTTTGGCCACAAATGACTTCAAATGATACCAAAAAGGTTCCAATCATTTTTTCTCTCTCCAACAGACACATTCCACTAGCCCACCCCTTTCTCTCTCTCTCTACACTTTTTTTCTAAATTAAAATATAATTATTAGTATATTGTTGATTCTTGTAATATAGCCAATTATCATAGGCTATTTAATTACATAAATTATATTTAGCCGTTACTTTTTTATTAGTATTTGTTTTGCAGAAACCTTGCACTTAAATTCTGTTGGACAAAATAATATAAGCGTTAAACGTAACTTCAATTTTTAAAAAATTATTATTGTGTATATAAATCCAAAAAAAATCTGACACAAAATATAGATAAGATGTTATCGATTTAGTAATATTGGTGCGTTATGCTAATATTTTGTCAGGTATGGTAAAGTAGTCAAAATGAAGAAACTTAATAAAACAAAACAATCTTTTACTAAATTAATTAATAAAGTCGGTTCGTAAGATTTCACGTGAACAGAGAAAATGCCACGTGATTAATGAAATCTAGCAGAGCCAATGGTTACATGCCACGTCAATGGATAAGGTGACATTCCTCATTTTCTCTTTAAGATCCCCAAAAGATTTGCAGATGATGATAGCTTTTTGCATTTTTAGAAATTAATCCAATACCACAATCACATTTTCCTCCACTAAACAATTGATTAATCACTTTACTATAGCTAATAGAGTTCATAGTAAATATTTACAAATGGTTAAATTCGATTATTGGGGAGTAAGATGGCAAATCCTCAACCTCAATTACATAATATTACCACTAGATTGAAACGTCCATTACTAATTTAAAACTTTGAGTAAATATTGTCTAATGAAAACAATATAATTTTGATAAACCAATTACAAAAACATTAGCTTATCAATACATCACCCATTGCTGCTAAATAATGTACCACTACATCATAATGATATAAGCCGCTTCCTAAGTTGTTTCTTCTTAATACCAGTAAATACTACTCCCCCATTTTAAATTATTAGATATTCTCGACAATTAATTATGTCAAAAAAACTAAGAAATTAGTGATCAAGTTGATTTGTTTCTGATTTTACAAAGATAAATAAAAAGTGAAAACAATAAAAAATTAGTAAGTAATAAACCACAAACAACAATTTATCTTCATTAAATAATAATGATATTATATTATCTTTGTTTATTATCGAACTTACTAAGATAAACAAAAAATAAAAACGATCAAAAATTAGTAAGTAATAAACGACAAAAAAAAATTATCTTCATTAAATAATAATAATATTATATTATCTTCTGTTTATTACCGAACTTAAACAAGAAGTAAAAATGATCAAAAATTAGTTAATAATAATAGATAAACAACAATGTCTTATCTTATGATATTATATATATTATTTTTTCTATATTATCGAACTTAGAGATATAAACAAAAAGTAAAAACGATCAAAAATTAGTAAGTAATAAATGACAAATAACTATTTATCTTCATTAAATAATGATAAAGATTATTATGCTATTATTAGATCGATGAACCGATTAATTAATTAAAATTTTCAGAAATTGTAGTTAATATAACAAGAGTTTTTAATAAATAAGTATGTGACAAACTTCACCTTCATGATAATTACTTAATTTTATTCAAAATTTATATTAATCTTTTTATTTTCTTTGTGTGTTTTTTTTTGTGCCTTCTAATCTTCAAACTATATCTTCATTAGCTCTCAAATAGTTTTTACAAAGTAGCTTATAATTGGATAAGTTACTATCAAAACAAAAAAGGAAAAAGAAAAAATCTTACAAATTTGGATTACGTTTAACTTCAATTGAAAGAGTCATTGTAGATAATCCAAGCGTTTTCAATAAAAATTATCCTTTTTTCACCTTTTTCAAAATGTCTGTAAAAAGAGAAAAAAATCTGAATTGTAGAAGAGTATCCATATCCATAAGAAATATCGTTTTTTAAATTGAATTTACAAAGCGATTTTAAAACCAAACAAAAGTGAAAAAATCCAGCAGTGGACCCCTTTTGCGAGCTATCTCTCTTTGTCCTTCTTTACCATATGCTCCTCTCCTCTCCTCCACTCTCTCTGTTTCGCCATTAAACGCTCCTTTCTTTGTTTTAATCTCGTCTTAAAACCCTAATTCTTCTCTTCTCTTATATATCTCGTGACTCCTCTTCTTTCTTTCTTCCAATCTCTCTTTCCCTCTCCATTACCCCAATTGCCTTCTTTTCTTTACTTTCTCTCCGTTGGCCAATTTCTTCAATATCTCAGTTTTTTCTTAGTATTTTCCTTCATTAGCTCTTTCTTATAATGACGAACATTTCTAAGAATCTTTCTTTTCCCTTCTTCTTTCCCTAAAGTTTTGACCTTTTTCTTTTCTTTTTTTTTTCCTTCAATTTTGTAATTTCTCTGAGAAGGTTTCTTCAGAAGGTTTAGGGTTTATCATCTCATAATTAATTCTCATTTTATCAAATTTTCTAACCAAAAGGGAAAGCTTAATTTCGTCACTCTCTCTCTTCTCACTTTACAAAAGAGTAGAGTTCTTACAGTCTTTAATTTCCCTTAAAATTTTGGTATTTAAAGTTTTGATTTCTCCTTAAACCCAACAAGTTCGAGTTTTTTTGGTCTGAATTTCCCATCGAAGTAAATATTTATCTGAAATCGGGAAAAACGCGATTCAATGTCGGCTTGCTTAAGCAGTGGCGGCGGAGGAGCCGCCGCGTATAGCTTCGAGTTAGAGAAAGTGAAATCACCACCGTCAAGCTCGACGACGACAAGAGCTACTTCTCCGTCATCAACACTGTCGGAATCATCCAATTCGCCACTAGCAATCTCAACTAGAAAGCCAAGAACACAGCGAAAACGACCAAACCAGACTTACAACGAAGCAGCAGCTCTTCTCTCCTCTGCTTATCCAAACATCTTCTCCAACTTGTCCTCTAAGCAAAAAACTCACTCCAATTCCAAGTTTTACGGGATTGTTCAATCACCTCCTCTTCTCAGTGATAACGACGATGCTTCTGAGCTTCTTCTTCCAATTGAATCAATCGAAGAGCCAGATTTTCTGTTTCATCCGACGATTCATTCTAAATCGGATTTCTTCTCCGACCAGAAGGACGTTAATTCCGGTGAGAATTATGGTGGAGGAGGTCAAAACGACGAATCAAAGTTTGATTTTTCTGACGAATTCGATGCGGAATCGATTCTGGATGAGGAGATTGAAGAAGGAATTGATAGTATAATGGGGACTATGGAATCAAATTCTGGAGAGAATTTGGGGTTTCATGAATCTAAAGTTCCGGGGATCAATCGCGGAGGAAGAAATTCTCACCGGATTGGTCGATTAGAGCAGATGATGATGATAAATTCATGGAATCGTAGCTCAAAGGATTACCAATTCGCCAGGAATTTTCCATTAGGGCTTGGATTAAGAAGTGCTCTCAGAGGAAACGACGACGCAAACTGCTTGACATTTCACACTGTTGATTTCGAACAGATCTCGCCGAGAATTCAAACCGCCACAGCCGGGACCGTAATCCCAATCGCCGATGATGAGGAAAGATCCGATGGAAAAAAACCGATCGCTGGAGGAGAGAAGAGCAAGAAGAGTAAGAAGAAGAAGAAAATGATGGTGCCGAAGAGCTCTGAATCAAGTAAAGAAGATATAGAGGAATCAATCCCGAAGAGATCAGGTCCATTGTTGAAGCTTAATTACGATGGCATTTTGGAAGCTTGGTCTGATAAAGCTTTACCGTTTTCTGATGAGAATCTGGGATCTGAAGCTACCGGAATCGACGTCAATGTATGTTAAACACTATTCTCTCTCTCTAATCTCAATCTTTCCCGTTGAATTATCGATATTTCCTATATTTAATTAATGGTACTTTGAATTAATTATTCCGGATTCTGTCTTTAACTATTCGTACACTGCCACGCGGCTCCTGAAACTACGTCGGAACTATAAAGACACTGACTATAAAAGACTATTTTATTTTTATTACAGAATGAAAGTACACTCACAAAAATTTATTTAATTTGTGGAAAGTTCTTAATAACTTTTCTTGTAACGTATATTTTAAAAATCTACTAATTATTAACCCTTTGACTTTCTTACATAAGCCTCTCTTTTTG
This sequence comes from Lepidium didymum, assembly GCA_963920545.1. NCBI lineage: Eukaryota > Viridiplantae > Streptophyta > Magnoliopsida > Brassicales > Brassicaceae > Lepidium > Lepidium didymum. The sequence goes on along the minus strand of OY986985.1, from coordinate 6,168,980 downwards.
TGGTATCATCTTTTAAAACAATTTTTATATGAATGATTACATTTTCAATCAATACATTAAAAAAAGATGCTTTTGATTTGTCCAAGAACAACTTTATAGACTTTGCACGTGAATTCTCACGTATAGGTTAAATGAAGAGTTTCAAAATCTAAATCAGCTCGTGTCTTTTAGCTTAAAAGTCCACAAACGTTACGAATGAATTTAATCTTAGACGTCGTAAAAATTATATAAATTAATTGTATGATTTATTATGTTGGGCATGAAGTAGTAATGTGGAGTGTTGATATTGGGGCAGGCGAGATTAGCTCAGATAGATTTGTTCGGAGAGAGTGGAATGCGAGAAGCAAGTGTTTTGAGGTACAAAGAGAAACGTAGAACTCGTCTCTTTTCCAAGAAAATTCGATACCAAGTTCGCAAACTCAATGCTGATCAACGTCCTCGAATGAAGGTATCTCACCAACCTTATAAATTCATGTAGGTTTCTTCTACCGGCTTTACATAAGATTTGATCAAGGCCTATGGATATATATATGTTGGATTTGATTAAGACAAACCTAAGATTAATGTTGTCTTCTTTTTGTGGTTGGTGATGGGATGTGAACAGGGACGATTCGTGAGAAGGCCCAATGCGAGTACTCCAAGTGGATAACAAAGATAACAATGAAAAAAGAGCCTAGATTCACTCCTTTTATCTTTTATTTAAGCTTTGTTTCAAATTTCTGAAACACCCTCCTTTTTTTGTTTCTTTAGTTAATGGTCCCTTTCCTTTTTTTAGTTTTAAATTTTGCCTTACATAAGTAAGGATTCTGAAGGAGATTTGATTGAGAAAGAGAGATCAGAATGAATAAAAAGTTAATTGTTATTAATAGAAGAAATTCACATCCACTCAGTCAGTAGGACGAGGATTGGCGTCTTTAGTACCTGAACAGATCAGTGACCCACGTTCGATCACTAGTCTATCTCTACGTACACACAAGGACAATGATTATTTATTATATGCCAAAATTGTTAGAAGGACAAAGATTCAAACAGATTTTATAGCTTTCTCTTCTTTTTATGACCTAAGAAACCACACAAGCTAGATAATAGCAACCTCAGGCTAGGAGATTTGGAGCTGAGCTATGGTCAGTTCTATTTGAGAGGTTATGGAAGTGTGGGATTTTTTTGGCTCAACGACAACGTTTCAGTGACAACACATGATTTATTCTCTTCTGTTGTTGCTCAGTCAAGTGTCCTTCCCATAAGTTATTATAAATAAAGAGTACATCGAAGGGGAAGAGCTTCTAGGATGAGTTGTAAGATTATTAAAATGCCAGCTAACTCTTGAACCCACATTGAGTTCAGTGTAGTCCTGGACACATCAAAAGCAATGGGATTAAGAACTCTATGATAACTTTAGTACTTCTGAAGCCACACTCATACTCTTAATATACACGTGAGAGTCTTGAGTTTATTAAGTAGGTTAAACTGAAGGAGTGTTTAAGTTGTGGTAGTGAGTTGTGGTTGGAGACTAAGACATGTAGTCTTGCAGTGAACTTATACTTGTATGAGGGCGTGTATTATACATACTTGATGACTCACTGATTTTTCTTTAGCTATAAGAAGAATCTCTTTGTACATTTTGGTTAAGTGTAAGCTGGCCAAAAAGAAGAGAGCTTTGTAACACTTGCTTAATTATTTACGTTACATAATGTCTAAGTTATGCGAAGCTCTCAGAAGTTGATTCAAGTCTAAAAGACATCCAACGTTTTTACTTTTGTCTTTTAATCGAAACATGTGGGGAATTGTTAGAGATGTTTGTTTAACTTGGCTCTTCGTCTTTACATTTTCGTTTTGGACCTTAGCCTTTAAGGTTTTCAAAGTCAATTAAATCAATTTTCCCTTTCGTCACTTTCATTGAAACGTTTAGTGAGACTCCAAAATATCTTCTTCATCATTTTGGTCATGAACACTTTTCTGTTACGTGGAATTTATGATGAGCACGATCCTAGGCAAGTATCACAGAACTGTTACATGAGAGCTGTTGCCTATATAATCAAAGCTCAATGTCTGGGTTTCATTATCTTTTTTTCTATTGTTTCCGTATTTCTTTAGTTTTCTGAGAGTTTCATCTCTCTGGCGGTGTGCAAAGCTTAAGAGAGTAGAGTTAATTCTTGGGAAAATTTACCTTGATACTCTGCACATAGTAGGATAACTAAATTGCTTAACTTCAGTAGATTATCTACGCTTTACACAAGGAATGTGTTGAGCCATTCACCTCTTCTTTTCATAGCAATTTATGGGTTTTAGTTTACATCGTTCCAACATAGAAAACCAGAGACAAAGCTAAAATCACCTTAGCCAACTTCGTCCCTATAGAGAGAGGGAAATTGTAGAGAGAAAAGGAAAGGAAAACTGTCAATTAAACATTGTTTCTGCAAAAAATCGTTGATTAAACATTGAACTCCGGATGGCTTTGATTAAACATGTAATTTATTGTTGACTTTTTAAAAAACATCGAACTTATAGTTGACTCGGCCAATTAAACACTCCGTTAATTTGACTAACGGAATTAATAAACGCTGTTTTAACACCGTTAATGTTCTCAATTTAATGAAATGCAACGTTTTATTTTCAAAGGATCTTCTCCTTCACCATTCTCTTCAACCCCAACGATGAAGAAATTGCAACCCTAACTCTCGTTAAATCTCTCTTCGATCCCAATTCCCAAATTCAGTTACCAAATCCCCTAATTTCCCTAAACCCAGATCACGATTCTATTGTCTAAGAGGATCAATATGATTTAGAGCGACAAATTCGGGAAGATTCCGCCATTGTTGTCTGCTCTGTTTTCTTCCTCTACTTCTTTAAGCTTTTCTTAATCATTGGAACGATCATCTGATAAACCTAATCTATGATTATATTCATGGAACTGAGCCTTCAAAATCTCATCATTTTTGAATCTAATACATCATCAGCTGCTTCCTCGTATACCTACAATTAAATTTATTCGTATGTGATCTGTAATATATATAGAACAACACAGATCCAACAACACTTAATGCTAATTATTCTCAATCATCATTATATCTCTAAGAATCTCGTTATGGCCAACTCTCTTATACAAATACATGTGGATAGAATAGAGATAGTGGTTTTTAAATTGCAACAAAGATAAATGTTTTAATTAAACAAGATAAAGCTGAGACATAATGTGCAAACAAATCAGAAATCCCAGATTTCTTCTTCGTCGATCTTCTCATCCATTCTGCTCCTTCGATTTTCTTCTATATTACAATACACCACAATCGACATCGTTGAGCTTCTGATTTGAAAATACATGATATGTAGATTCAGAACAAGATAAGAGGAGCTTCCGATTCGTCGATGAAGAACTTGAAAAAACGCTGCGTTTCATTAATCTGAGAACATTAACGGTGTTAAAACGACGTTTATTAATTCTGTTAGTCAAATTAACGGAATGTTTAATTGGCCGAGTCAACTATAAGTTCGATGTTTTTTAAAAAGTTAACAATAAATTACATGTTTAAGTAAAGGCATCTGGAGTTCAATGTTTAATCAACGATTTTTTGCAGAAACAATGTTTAATTGACAGTTTTCCCGAAAAGGAAAGAAGGAGTGGCAAACGAGAACACTTTACACAAGGAATGTGTTGAGCTCATTCATTGTATACAAAATACCGAGGAGATATAGTTTGTTATAAACATAATTATTATGTATGTAACAAGAGGATAATATAAACAAAATTAAAAGATATGTGGTTTCTACTAACCCACAGTGTACCAATTAGTTAAGACAAGGGTAAAGGTAAAGATTCTCAGGTCAATTTCCTTGTGGAGACACCTAGTTGCATACCGACTCTAACCAATGTCTCTAAGGACCTACCACTGTTTACCAAGAGATCCTCATCAATCCGGATTGAATCCTGAAAGAATGTGTTAATTAGTGATCAAGGAAGACTAATCCAGTGAATGTGTTAAGGTGTTCTTCAGATTTTAAGATTCTAATAATAAGCTTACCTTTTCGAAGACGCATATAACAGTGCTTCCACCAAACGCAAAATAACCAAGCTGCAAATTAGAATGAGGTTAGATCATATATTCTTCAAGTATTTTCATGAGAAATGTCGAAACTGCTGACTTCATCTCCTTTCTTGACATGGTCTCCTTCCTTTCTGATAAAATTGATGCTACCAACCATTGTTGCACCGATTGCAACGAAAGCAACCTGTTACACATGTATTACTTGACCTTGAAGTTATGTTGTATGAAAGTTCAATCATAGATAATTTATAGTTATCCTATTTCTAAGCCACATATCCAGATTTTGACAGTATATGAGATGACAGACCTTTCTAAACTCTGCTGTTGATATGATCGCAACAGTTCGTTTATTTTCTGTGAAAACATTACAATACTTGCTATTGACTGCAATTGGATTAACCTACAAGATGGTTCAACAAGGAAACAAAAGTGAGTCTCATAAAGCAATATGATGAAGATGAGAGGAAATATTGGACTAAGTTAAGGCAGAAAGATTTATAACTACATACCGTATATAAGCTACCAGAAACATCCACAAAATTTTCAATGACTCCAGAGACAGGGACATGAAAGCGATGATAGTCTTGTAACATTGTCAAGAAATGTGTCAGTGTAACACAGAACAAACGACTTTAGCCTATGAATCGTGTTTCAATATAAGATATCTAGTCTCGTCACACCTGTGGTGCTAGTCGAAATATCACCAAAGATCCATCAAGGAAGGCATTTGGATGCACACTCTTCCCAAGTAGGCCTCTAATTGAAAACTTTTTGTCCTATCAATGCAATTGCTTTGAGAGTTCTTTAATCTTGCCTATAATAGTCATATATTACTAAGCTACTCTAGAGATCACTTTACCTTAATCCAGAATCGGGTGCTATCCTCCACCGACTTAAATGCCATTAATCGACAATCAGCAGCACATACAGCAACATCATCACGGTTCCTGCTAGCAAATGGTCTTGCACCAGGTTTCAACTCTCGGATGAAGAATTCGTTAAACGTCTGCAAGTCAAAAAATCTTCAGCGTAAGGATCGAATTCAAATATACACCAAGTTCACAGTTAATTCAATATTTCATATCAAGACAATAATACAGATGCAGAGAGCAGAGCTCTTTATCTCCTTTGGATTTAGAAACATTTGGATTTAGTGTTGGGGCTATACAACAGAACACACTTTCATACCTTAAAGTACTGAACAGGATACTTTACTTCAGCCATATTAATTTGATCCTGCAACAGACAAAATTCTCAATTCCAAACACAACAACTAAACCACACATTATTGCTTAAGATATATTAACTTTTCATGCCTTAAAAAACTCAAGAAAGCTGGGTATTTTCTGGGCAGATTCAACTGAGTTCATTTTCTTCCCCTGCTTCTCAGAAACTCTCTGTAAAATCTCCTTTGCCCCTGGAATCACGAAGATCAATCAAGTATACAAAATTGTACTGTTGTGTTAAAGTGGGTTCGTGGTTAAGATGTGAACCTTCTAGGCCACAATGAAACTATGTAGTGACAATACAGTAGATTATATCACACAGATTAGAATGGTCAAATGAATATGAGAGGTGAAAGTACTTAATATTTTACCTTGATCCATAAGTCGAAGACCAATTTTAGACTGATAGATAGCTCTCATGGACAGAACAATCTTCGAGTCAATCAACTCTTCCACGAGTCTTTTAGTATTCCGGTCAATCACCTAAAGCAAGATGCAAAACTGGAAGATAAGCTTTTACAAAGGTTTAAGGATACATTTGTCATGAGATGAGTAAACGAAGACAAAAGGAAAAAAGTACCACAATATATGAAGCACTTGAACCAGTTTTCAGACCAATGTCATAAGTTGATAAGTGTGTCCATTCACTTAGTTTGAACATCCATCTGAACAAAACATTGAAAATGTAATATGTCGATAGGGGAATTTTTTTTTTTTTTTTTTTTTTTAAGATGTCTGGTAATGAAAGCTTAAAACAAAAAGATTTCTCACCCATAAGAAGCTTGTCTATCAGTCAGAAACCCTCCAGTCATCACTTGATTACCTGTGCCTTCGTCAAAACAGAGAGTCATATGAATCATGGCGTTCAGCTTGTCAGAGAAGTGAAGAGCCTCACCACACACAGGACAATTATTTATAATTGGCTCCCTGCAATAAAAAAAATCAATAATAACTCGGATTGAAGGAGATATTAAGTGATTTGTAAGCAAACGCAAGAATTCAGAATATTTGAATAAGTGAAGTGAATTGAGATGATCATTACTGTTCCTGTTGAAGAGCTAGAAGTGCAGCCAATTCATCGATAGTCACAACACCGTCACCATTCAGGTATGCAGCATTGAACAACTCCTCTTTCTGGTAAACAAATCAGTGCAAACATCAACTATATGTGACCTTCAGCTAAAAATACTAGCAATCTAGCACCTCAATCTGTTGAGCTGCACAACTATGATCTACTTGATACGTTCAAAGACTAACTGCAAATGAGGGAAAACTACAAACATATGTGACAAAGAAGCTTAAAGCCGAACCTTATTAGCAGCCACTAAATTTCCATAAGCCTTTATTAGATCAGAGAACTCTGAAAATGAGAGTTGTCCATCTTCATTATAGTCCTGCAATTTGTCAAAGAAGTCCAACTGTCAACTGTACAAGAGAAGCACTTGAAAAGATACACTACAAGAATAAACAAAGGGAAACACAAGAGAGCTTCATATGAAATCAGTTGTATTCATACAGAGAGGATAACAATAAATATTGAATGAGATAAGAATATTTGAGTGTTAGATTTAGGTAAAGCATACCACTATGGACAAGATACGCTTTGCAAATTGCTTCTCGGTTTCAACAGGATCCTGAAAATGTTTAAAGTAACCGAAAATATCAAACACTGGACTGCTCCTTGTTTTTCTCAGAATTGCTCTTACTATATATGAACCTCAATAGCGCATGAAAGGAAAATGTTGCCAACAACTTTGGATGATGTTGGATCCAACAAGTCGAATGACTTACAAGCCAACTCTGGTTCCTGTATCATGCCGAATCAATCGAATAAGCAAGGACGAAAATAATTTTGCAACATCCACTTCATGCCTTGCATTAAAAATTTATACAAACATATACAAAGACAGATTGAAACTGCTAACCTGCATTACAAAATCGAATATATCAAGCTCACAGTAACCGATGATTTTGTTCCTGGAGAGCCTATTGGTCTGCACCAAGAAAAAAGGTCCTCTTAAACTGATTATATAATGAAAGAAGCAATAACATGAGTAAACTCAAAGATACGACTAATAAAAACCTCGAATACTGAAACCCTAGCGAGACTTGGTCCATTTTTCTCCAAAAGAAGTTTCTTTTCCTGTAAAGAGAGTAACACTAACCTTAATTAGCACAAGTGCATGCAGAAACAGAACTGTAATGTTCAAAATATACTCAAGACTCAGACATGGTATTAGAATGACTTACCGAGTTCCAAATTGGTTTCTCTGTACTGCAAATTCATCAGAAACAGAAACTCTAATGATTAGTCCTTGAAACATTCCCAAAACTAGTAATATTTAGCAAGCTTACGTCTCAGAGATCTCTGTTCTGAAAGTTTGTTCACCGAAAGAAACACAAGCGAGCCACTTGTCCTTGAACTTCATATCCGCCTGAGAGTAACAACATCACATCACCCAGAAACCGTTAAATAAAGAACAAAGCGAAAAGAAAAGAATGGTCGTACGCGAATGAGAGTGAGAAGCGCAATGCCGGAGAATTCATCAGCGGTCACAGCTCTTTGATTATTGAAAATTCCAGCTGAGTTTCGAGAACAACGACTTCGGAGATGATGACGGTGATTGAGAAACTTTTGAAGCTTTTGACGTAGCCTGACCTTCGAGATTCCCTACCTTCCCTGGAGTTTCCGTTTCCCATTGCTCTTGGAGGAGGAAGATGAAGAAGGCAGAACCACAGAGAAAGAGAGAGAGGTCAGAGTTTTCTTCAAATGAAAGTAACTTGACCGTTCCGACTAATTTGTATGCGTTCAGAGTTGAGATTAACAACAACACTGGTCTGTTTTGGCCTTATTCTTTTATTCTGCTCTGATTTTATATAATTATATATTATACAAAATATGGAATAAAAATGAGAATGTTTCTCAGTGGTCATTACTCTCCGACCTTCTACTTTACCTTACATAACATTCTCTTTTGCTATTCTTTTCTTTTTGTTTATTGTTTTCTTTTAATACGAGCGACACGATAAATATTTTATAGATTCAAACAAAATTCGTAGACCATTATCTATATTTTTAGTTATCAGCATTTTAAGGAATTGGCATTCCAAATGTTTTGATTTATAAGAGAATCTTATTCTCGGATTATATATAAGTATTCGATATTCATTATTTGATAGATAATGTTGATTGCTTAATTGTAAAGAATTCCAATGGTCTACTAGAAACAGAATTCTCTAAAAAGAAATATATTTGAAGGTTTGATTAATGTAAAGTTAGTCAGCATAATGACCTCTGCAACTTCTTCCATACTTTTATGAAATTGAGTAGATATTGAATTTATACACATGTGGATATAAAAGGACTCAAATTAAAGAAAACGTTTGAATTGACCTGATCAGAAAATAGCCTTGGTTGTTTAAAAGCGTGTAGTTTAGGTGGCCTTTTTGAATCCGATTCTGTTACTGGTCAAAGCTCTCCATTGTTGATTGTAACAAAATAATTAAGATATGCTCGTATATGCCCTTAATCGAAAAAAAAACAAAGATATGCTGATATGTTTTTTTAAAATTAATCTAACCACCTGTAGCACCAATATCAAAGTTACAGTTGCACGTAGAACATTTAGATTTGAAAAAGGAAAATTTAGATACAATAATCTAAAAAAATTAAGAGTTGAGTACTCCAAAAATAGTCTTTGTCAAGGACGCATCATTGACAAGGACTTCGCCCATGTTCCTCTTCTCCACAGACGTGGACCTAATATCAGTGTTACAAAGACAACCAATAACATATAATGGATGGTTAGTTGCTATCCAAAGATGGGAAGAAAGGCCACTAACTAATTTCCTTTCAATGGTTCTGGTATGGGTGCAAATACATGATCCCCCATTATAGTACGCATCTGATGCAACAATTCGTAGGATAGCAAGTGCTCTCGGAAAATTCCTGGAGGTTGATGTGCAAGAAGCCTCACTAATGAGAGCCTCCTTAGTAAGAGCCAAAGTTAAACTTAACACTGAAGAAAGGCTCAAGTTTTTCAAACGCATTCGCTTCTACAATAGCGACAGAGTTCAAGTCTATTTCTACTATGAGTTGGTTTCAAGGTTTTGTCTCAATTGTCAAAAGCTCAATCATAACATAATACATTGTTCCACTACAAGAAAACAGGCGTTTTACGATGGAAAATTTCGTTGCAGGGGCGTAGCAAAGGGTCAATTGCTACACTCCTGCGACACCAACATTTTCGTCGCAAGGCGTTAGTTGCAAAACATATTTATTGTAGTGGCGTCGCATACTTGCGATGAAACTATTGTGTCGCAGAGACGTCGCATACTTGCGACGCCTACGGGTATGGCAGATGCCTCGCAGAATTGCGACACTTCTGCAATACCAATAAACGTCGCAAGAATGCAACGCCAAAAGGACGTCGCAGACCTGCGACAATGTCTTGTCGTCGCAAGTCTGCGACTACTATACAATAGTTTTTTTTTATATTTAATTAAATTGAAATGAAATATATTTTAAATTTTAATAAATTAGAAAAATAAAAATCAGTGTAATATATATTAAAAGTTAAATTTTAACTAAACATTTAAAAATATATAACAAACAAAAATGTTCTAAAAGTCATCAGAAACATCGGGGTTTAGGGTTCGTCGGGGTGCAGCTCCTTCAGATATGCAATTAGTCCCATAGATTCTCTCCTTTTTACGGGGAGCGACCTGAAAAGAAAAAATTATATTAATACGTTACTGTAACTACTTTAAAAGAAAAGTACGTGAAATAAATTAGAACAATCTTACCTCGACGTATAGCTGGTTCTTTTGTGCGGTAGAAAGTACGACAGATCCAGTGCTTTCATCACTGGAATTCTGAGTCAGGTTCTGCATCTTCGCAGTGACCTCGTTGAAGATCCTCTCGGCCTTCTTGTTGACAAAGACTCTTCCCTTGTTCCGTTTCATCTGGTAGAGAGTCTCAAAGACCCACTAGGATGAGTATCCCCCGTTTCTTCTTGCTGAAAGCATTGAAAAGTATTTGTAATTGAATAAAATTTTATATAATGTATTGAAAATATAGTAAATGAACTACTTACCGTCTTGCGGGCTCGAGCTTTAAATGAAGTCCGGCCCGAGCAATGCCTGTGTGAACCGTCGCCATGAGGATCAGATAAACGTGCTGCCCGCGTGTTATGCTCTTCTGCTCAGACTTCAGATCTTGCCAATAGCGGACAAGACCGTTCCAGACATTTGCATCAAACCAACAGGGCATAGCTTTGTTGCCGTGTGTCCTCCATTTAGCCTTCCAACGGCCTACCTAGTCGCACAACCGACTCTTTAACATCTCCTCAAACTTCCTTCGAACTTCACCCGTTATCGAGGGTTTCCAATGGTAACGTTGCTACGAACAAAAATAATTTGTGACTTATAAATGGTGGAAAAAATTAAAAAAATTAAAAAAAATGAAAAACGAAACAAAACAAAAAACTTACCGCAAAAGTTTTGAACCATCTATCAACGATGTGGTTTGGAACTTGCAAAAAATTTGCGTGCGGTTTCGTGAAATCCCTTTCAAAGATTTTCCGCACAGCAGTCGATAGTACATTGTCGTCATCGAACCTACCATTGTAAACGAAACAAAACATTAAAATTTGTTTTCCTACTTTACAAAATTAATAAATTTATAAAGTCATAAACGTAATAAAGAGTTCCCGGCGGACGCTGGGGAACGAGATTAGTGAGATACTTATGGTCTTTGTCATTGAGGATTTCCTCGATAGCCATCTGGGTAGTAACCTCAGCCGGTTAAGGCACGTACGCATTGGCTGAAGGCAATGCCGACCCCGTCTCCCGTATGGGAGTGTAGCCCGGCGGTGAACTAAAACTAACACCGGGCATGGAGGGTACTGATCTTGAGCCCTGTGATAGCGTAGGTCGAGATCTGCCGTCTCCAGGAGACGAATGCGGTTGAGATCTGCCAGCGTCGGTAAGATAGCGGGTATATGAGTTGTTAACGCCGGACATCTGATAATATGACAAATTAATAAACGTTTTTTACAAAATAATTTAATTAAAATTTGTAATATTCATTTGATTATAAAAACGTTTTTGCAAATATTAAGAAACTTTTTTTTAAAAATAATTTAATTAAAATTTGTAATATTTATTTTAAATTGGCAAATTTAATTTTAAAATGAAAGAAATTAATTTTGTAATTACAAAAATGTTTTTGATTACAAAAACAGTTTTGCAAATATTAAAAATACTTTTTTTACAAAATAATTTAATTAAAATTTGTAATATTCATTTTAAGTTGGCAAATTTAATTTTAAAATGAAAGAAATTAATTTTGTACTTACAAAAACATTTTTATATAAATTACAAAATTAATTTCCTAATTACAAAATCGTATTTAAATCCCTAGTCAAATCCAAAAACAATTTTGCAAATTCCAAAACCTAAATCTAAGATTCCAAAACCTAAATCTAACATTCTAAAACCTAAATCTAACATTCCAAAACATAAACCATAAATCTAACAATCTCAAACCGAAAATAGAAAACTTGAAGGGTTTTTACCAGAGGAGTTGGCTCGCCGTGGAGGAGAAGGGGCTCACCATCAGAGAAGGAAGCTGGCCGCGGAGGAGAAGGGCCTCGCTCTCAGAGAGAAAATCGCAAAGAAGGAAGGAAGAAGAAGAAGAAGAGAGGAAGAAGAAGAAGACAAAGAGAAAGAAAAAGAAAAAGAAAATCGCAAAGGAGGGAAGAAGAAAGGAAGAGAAGAGAAGTCTTGCGGCCACATAATTAAAAATATTATGCAATGCCCTTGCAACGCCAGATTAGGGTTTCTGGACGTCGCAAGTCTGCGACGCCCCTGCGAGTCAACTAATGTTTTATGTCGCAAGGGCGTTGCAACTTGCATCGCCCTTGCGATATTTCTATTGGAAACGTTGCAAAGACGAACGAATAGCGTTTATTTAGACGAACAAATAGCGTTTCATAGAGTTTCGTGATTGAAAACACATACAAGACATTCTTGGTGCGTAGAGAATGAGATTGATACTTAGTGGACTCGTAAAACACTTAAAAGAAAACGATACAAGGTGCTTTCCACATATTCGTTATCCAAAACACTTATATAACATGGTCGGGATTGATTCCAAAAATTAAAGGTTGCGTATGTAATTGACATAATATTATCGATGTACTCTCGGCATATTCCAATTGCACTTTACTACCCTTATACAGTAGCCGGTTTGTGTATGGGTAAAGTTCGGGTTTAATTTTTTACCTTAACTGTTTTCAGCTAGTTGCAACGCCCTTGCGACATTTCCATTGGAAACGTTGCAAGTTTGCAACACCCTTGCGAGATCAAGGCCTTGACATCGCAGAGGCGTTGCAAACTTGCAACGTTTCAACCCTTTAACACTAAATTATTTCGACGAACGGATAGCGTTGCATAGAGTTTCGTGATTGAAAACACTTATAAGACATTCCCGGTGCGTAGAGAATGAGATTGATACTTAGTGGACTTGCAAAACACTTAAACGATAACGATACAAGGTGCTTTCCACATATTCGTTATCCAAAACACTTATATAACATGGTCGAGATTGATTCCAAAAATTAAACGTTGCGAATGTAATTGACATAATATTATCGATGTACTCTCGGCATATTCTAATTGCACTTTACTACCTTCATACGGTAGCCGGTTTGTGTACGGATAAGGTTCAGGTTTACTTTATATATATCGCAATCTCATTGCAAACGTCTTACAATTTTGCTAGGGATAGGAAACATCAGTACAACGTTGCAATCTTGCGAGTCACTTGCGATGGCATTATGTGTATCGCAATCACCACGCATTATCATCGCATTGGTGTCGTAAGTCTGCTATTATTGTTATTTATCGCAATGTAGTTGCAACTACATCGCAATCTTGCAACGTCATTTTTTCCATAGCAAATGGCCATTGCAAAAGACATGTTTTCTTGTAGTGTTCCTACATTCATCTCCCTACGGAATACTTCCCTTTTCCAACGCAGATAAGCAAGAGGTATATCACTCCTCAGACATCAATATCTTAATGGACTTTCAAACTCAACAATCTCACTCGACATCCATCGCAACTCAACAAGGGGAAATCACTTATATTGATCGAGCCACAACATATAGACTTGACGAACTGGTAACACTCTCAGCCAAAAACAAGATATACTGAACCAAAATGCAGATGTTGATAACTTCTCGGCAACCTTCGAGCTTGACTTGGTGACTAATCCAACCCAACAAGAGATTCAAGTGATCATTAACAAAGAAACAAAGATGAAGCATTATCCAGATCTAGAGGTTGAATCCTCAAACAAAGCTCCAAAAAATCTTTGACTTTCTTCGACTTCAGGTCGTTTCATGGGCTCGTTATCATTTTAGTTTTATCATTGCTAGTGTCTTTTAGTATTAAGTTGCTTTTGTCTGTCCTGTGTTATAGCCGCCTTTAAATTCTCTTGGTTGTTTGTTTTTACTTACCTTTTGCATGTAAAATGACTAACCTCTTTGGTCCCCTTTTCATCATTAATTTAATCAGTTTATTTAGGAAAAAAAAAATTTCCAGTAGAACCCAATTTACCAATTCATCTACTTTAACATTATTACGGGGCTAGAAATTTTTTTTGAATATATTTTTTCTTTTCAAGTTTGGATAGCAGGTAGACATTCAAATAAGACATGGTTAGCCATTTTGCTTTCAACTCCACATCTGTCGCGTCTTTCCTCGCAGTTAATACCTCGCCTTGATAACTTTTTCTTAACTGCGATATGTCTTGAAAGTGCCTTCCATATAAAATGCTTAATTTTTTGTGGAGCTTTCATTTTTTTGTACATGACTTTGCATGGTTAGGATATTTGGTCCATAGGAACCCACATCAAAGAGGAAAATGTTACATTCCGCCTAGTATCCTGATTTCACCGTGTAAAAGCTGTTTTAGCAAAATGCCATCCAAATCTACATCTATTTGGTCTTCGAGGAATGTGAACTTCCTAAAACCAATTCTATGTCCCGTGGAACTAAAAGTTGTTTGATTAATACATGCCTTCATAGTCTCGTTGACGGGTCTATCAAGTCTGAGACTTTCAAGTCTTGGATATATATTTGTACCCATGCATATAGCTGGTCTGGGGGGTATGATCTGTAATCCATGGATCATCCCAGACTCTAATTGTGTCACCATATCCTACATGTTTAATTAGGCATTTTAAAACTAATGATCGTGCTGAGATTATATTTTTCCAACCGTATGATGGGGAGTATAAAATCCTTTTTCTATTGGGTTAGATACCCTGAAATATCGTCCTTTTAACACTCTGGCTAGCAGGGAATTCAAACAATCTAATAATTTCCATAGTTGTTTCGCTAGAAAAGCGGTGTTGAATTCCTTAATTGCCGTACAACCTAATCCACCTTCATTCTTGTGCTTACGCAGTCTCACCCATTTGGCCCAATGAATTCCTATTGATGTCCCTGAATTATTTTACCAGAAATTAGCTATAGCCGCCTATATCTTTGGGAGGCGATAACATGACAATACATATGAGGGAATCGTTGTTATACTCTTGATCATGACTTCCTTTCCACCCTTTGATTAAATTTAGCAGACCAAGAGTTTATCCTCTCATTGATCTTATCTTTAAAAAAGCAAACACCTTTGTTTTTGCGCCTTCTAGTCCTTATGGGAGACCAAAATAGGTACATATACCACCCAAATTCCTAAAACCTAGGCATTCATGTATCTCATGTTTGTTACATTATCCACACTTTTCTCGAAGTGGATTGATGATTTTGAAAAATCAATCTATTGTCCTGATACATGCTCATAATCTTTTAACACCTATAAAATAGTTTTGGTTTCGTCCATATTTACCTTGCAAAAAAAACTATTATCCAAAAAGAAGAGGAGGTGGGAGACCGCCGGGCTTGTTCTCGCCACTTAAATACCCGTTCGGTGTTTCTGAGTCTCGACCCACTTCAAATTGGCGATAAAAGTTTTAGTGCAGAGAATGAATAGATAAGGAGATCTCCTTATTGTAATCCTCTATGCGGAGGGGGGGGGAGGTTATTCGTCCCTTTGGTATCCCACTTATTAAAACTGAGTAACGAACTGACGTAATATAGTACGTAAACCCCTCCACCCAATTTTCATTGAATCTCAGTTTCTTGAGCAGCTGTCTCATAAAGTTCCATTCAATCTTATCATAAGTTTTGCTTATATCTGTTTTTATTGCCATATTTGATCCTTTAATCTTCTAATTTATTTTCAACTCATGGAACATCTCTTGCACCACTAGAATGTTATCGGAGATAAAGCGCCTTGATACGAAGGCCAATTGAGTATTCGAAACAAGACTAGGTAGGATTTTTTTAATCTTAAACAAACTACTTTACAAATAATCATATACCCCACATTACACAGAATGATTGGTATGAACTCCGCTATTTTGGTTGGCCTGGTAATCTTCGGTATGAGATAAATATTTTTAAGATTTAAATCCCTTTTGAATTTCCACTTTTAAGGAAAGCATTTACTATGTTCACCAAATCTTCCTTAATGACATCCCATGATTGTTGGAAGAAAAGAGCAATCATACCTGTGAGCGCTCAGTTTTGTAATAACCAAACAAATACAACAAATGCGAGCAACTAGTCGTTGGAAGCACTTGAGGTTTGAATCTTGAGGGAATTTAGAACAAACACGGTTCGATTGCAAGAAATCGATTCAAGCTAGAGAAGATATATATGGTTTTTGGTAACACTTATAACAACTTAATGAAAACAAAAGCAAAGAAACAAACAAGATTCAAATGATAAGAAGCAATGGATCTAGGGTTAGGCAATTTGATCTAGGGGATAACAAATGATTCAAAAAAATCTAGGGTTTATAACACAAGCACCATCGTAGGACATGAAACTCATTCAATATAGGCTAATCTACTCTCGTGTCATCAACCCTTATGCAAACTAAACTCTCATTTATCAACGTAAAGCTTAACAAGCAATAAACACAAGTTCACAAATACCATTTTCCACCCTAACATCAGCTCTTGCTGGATAAGGAAGGAAAACCCACAAAAATGTTATTTCCAGAATTTCACCGAACACCTCTCGAGCGATAAATTTCCTTCCATTTAAATTCCTAGTTAATCATACTAAACCTAGCATTAAGCACACCTTGAGTGGAGGATCTATAAATCTAGCAATCCTAACAGCAAGAATCAATCATTAAACCCCTAGTCCCTAGATCTTTCTAACCTTCAACCCATTAGGAGACTACTCCCACATAGTCACACAAATAACAAATCCAATAAACATGATTAAAATGATAAAGACAAAGAGAGAAGAGGTTAAGAAGAAACTTTTGTTAGGAGAATGAAACACAAAGATGCTTATAATCCATTATAAATTCTTCAAAGTCTTCTCCAAATCTCCAAACAAGTAACCAAAGGATAAAAGTTTGAAACTTTGCCAAAATTATGCTAGAAAGTGAGTTGGTTCCTTGGACCAAGGGTCCTTACCCATAAATAGTGAATAGAAAAACCTTAAAAACGTGTTGGGTTAATCTAGGACAAAGTGAATCGGACATAAGATAAATGGTTGTGACTAAGTGGTTCCATGTCACATGATTGGCTGAGAGCAGGTTCAGATCGAGCTAATACTGGCCAGGGTTAGGCTGTGATCGGCCCAAGCGGTGAAAGGTACAAGTCATATCGGCCGTGATCACGTAAGGATCAGACCGCTACACGCCTTGGTCTAGCCACGACTTGCTTCAGAGATTACACTCCAGTTCATGGCCACGATCCCGTGCGGGATGGGCATAGATCTGGCTTGGTTTGGCCGCGACCGACTTCGGAGGATGCACTCCAAGTGTTCCCAATGCAAAGAAATTCAAGGAAACCACAATTTTGTAGCATTGTATTGAATGGAACAAAGAAGTTAAGGCTTCTCAAACGACCACCCTTTTTCTCGTGATGACCGAATAATTCATTAAAATCTCTGATGATACACTAAGGTTCAAATGTTGTGTTCCAAAATGGGTAATTCGTTCCCATCTTTAGATGATAGATGGGCTCTCTGTAAATAAATGAAATAAAAGTCTTTTTACCCTAAAATCTAGACAAAAATCTATGATATTTTTTGCCTTTATAGTTTAAGGTTACATTATAGTTGTTCGAAAATAACAATGCTAATCTACTACTAGCTCCGATTGGTTCAATGGTGTTTGAAAATAACTCTGTTTTTTTAAAATATGTTTTAAATAATTAAGAGAAGTGGGGCTACATGCCATGACAATTCCATGATAGTAACTTAATCAAAAATAAACGAAATAAGAAAATTATTTTGATGATGTCGCGTGACGCGATGAAGCACCATCATCGGGTCCCCTTGTGGCCTTACCCTCCTTCCTTTTATCAATCTTCATGTGAGGAGATGCAACAATATTTACGATATTCTACTTCTTAGAATTAACTTCTCAGACCAATTGACAAAGAAAAAAAACACTTCTCTTAGACTACTTGCAACCTTATTGTTCTTCTTGTTTCCTTTTCTTACATCAATATACTCACAATCTTGTTGCTCTCCGCTTCTTGAATTAGCTCATGCCTTTCCGTTTCGGTGATGGTTCCATATGCCTTCAGTCTTTCAAGATCCTTAGATGTTAATTTTTGAGGGTCCTTACTTCCTTCTCCAGTCTGACTGTCAAAGAGTAGATCACATTTCATAAGATCATAATCCTCACCTTGTGATCAAGCTTTTGACTCTTCCTTGTTTTCCTCCTCTACCGTTATCTCAATCATTTCAGCTCCTTTGTGGATGAACTCACTTCCTCATCGTCAAGACCGAATAAGGTACGTCTTGTCTTCTTTGAAGAAGAAAGAGCTTCATAAGTTGTTTTGTTGTTATTAGGTTTAACTCGAGAATTCTGATGTTTTCCAATTCCCTTGCATCTGATTGACGTTTGTTCTTCCTTAATACAGACAAGGCCCTAGAGAAGAAAGAGCTTCAGAAGTTTTTCTGTTGTTATTAGGTTTAACTAGAGAACGCTGACATTCTTCTAGGTCCCTTGCGTCTGATTGACGTTTATTCTTCCTTGATATAGACACGACCTTGTCCTTTTCAACATTACCATCTTTTTACACTACCTTTGTTGTTGTGAGCTGATTCTTCCTTGCCTTTGAGTCTCTTTTCGGCTTTGGAACATACATGGTTTCAGTTTTGTTCCTATGGTGTTGAGAGCATCTCCAATGACTATCCTCAAATTTTTCCTCAAAATAAGGTAAACTTATAATAAGGGGCATTTTTGTTCCAATGGTTACCTTCATTTCTTCCTTGAAAAAGGAATATTCTAAGTATATTCTATTTTTCTTTTTTTTTTAAAAAAAACACCCTCTAACTTTTAAAGTTAACAAATATTATCCATTTGTTTTATTTTGTGAAATTTTAATATAAAAACATAACTTCATTTAAATTAAAACATACAACACGTACATGATAAAATAACATACCATTACATAAACTAAAAAAAGAAATAGTATAATTTTATTAGACACCACTATTACCAAATTTCTCCCACAAATGGTCAATTAACACATTTCGAAGTAAAAATAAGCTTCTTTATCTTTGATTCATCTATATTGAGTAAGAAATGCTTGGAATCGAGTATTTTCATCTCCGAGTATTTCAACTTTTGAAGGTGGAACTTCTCTTCCAAGTTCAATTGGTGCATCGAGATCACGCTCATCTTAGACTATCATGTACATTTAGATTTGCAGAACTCCAAATGCACATTCCACATCTTTCCTACATGCTTCTTGTTTCATAGTAAAATATTTTTTCTTTGGACCAATTGGCTATTGAATAGTTTGCACGATGGTTGACCATTTTGGATATATATCATCAACTAAATAATAACCCATATTATATCCTTTTCCTTGAATGACATAATGAGCAGAAGGAGCAATGCCTTGAGCAAGATTGGAAAAAGGTGAGAAGATTCCAACATATTGATATAATTGTTGGTTCTTGGCATACCAAAATATGTTTGCCATATCCAAAGATCATAATCTGCAACTGCTTCAAAAATGTGATCCACTGCGACCAACATTTTGTCCAGCCCAAGAAGTTGGACAATTTTTCCACTTCCAATGCATACAATCTAAGTTACCTAGCATTCCTGGAAAACCATGTTTCTCAACTATGTTAATAAGTCTCGAATTATCATCTAGTGTTGGCGATCGTAGCTAGGTATTGCTCTCCAAATATAGCTACTATAGTTCGACAAAATCTTTTCATGTTTTCCATTGCCGTTGATTCATCTATCTTCACATACTCATCAGTAGCATCATCTGGTACACCATATGCTAACATCCGAAACACGGTTGTTACTTTTTGCAGAGATGATAATCCATGTCTACCTGTTGTGTCCCTTTGGTGTTGGAAGTAGTTATCATGATTTTTAACAACATCAATGATATAAAGGAATAAAGAACGAAACATGCGATATCTTCTATGGAACATACCGTCATTGTAAGTCGGGGTCTCTGTGAAATAATTGTTGAATAATCTATTATGTGCGCTTTCTCAATCATGATAGATAAAAGACCATTCAGGAATTGAGCCGCCATGGATCACTTGATTGCTTTGCTGATTGAGAAGATATTGGATGATCGAGTTGTTATTAGTGATGGAAAGATGTATGGCTTGTTCTTCTTGGTCGAGATTATTGATCGTTTCCATATTTTCATCATCATCGTGTGAAGAAGATGACGAGTTATGAAAATTTGGAAGATTTGTTTTATTGAAATTCATTTTGAAATAAAGAAAGATCAAGAAATAGTAAAATGAGAGATGTTATTGAAATTTTTGTGATTCATAAATTATGGATTTCTAGTAGAATATATAGAAAATCTTAACCATGTTGCCATTGTGTTGTCAAATATCTTTATAAAATATTGATAAATGTGAGAATCTTGAACCACTTTTTCATTGTATTGTTAAATCTCGTCATAAAAATTAATAAGTGTGAGAATCTTACACTACTTTGTCATTATGTTGTTAAATCTCTTAATAAAAATAGATAAATGTGAGAATCTTGAACCACTTTGTCCTTGTATTGTTAATTCTCGTCATAAAAGTTGATAAGTGTGAGAATCTTACACCACTTTGTCATTGTATTGTTAAATCTCTTTAAAAATAGATAAATGTGAGAATCTTGAACCACTTTGTCATTGTATTGTTATATCTCATCATAAAAGTTGATAAGTGTGAGAATCTTATACCACTTTGTCATTGTGTTGTTAAATCTCTTTATAAAAATTGATAAATTGAGAATCGTGAACCACTTTGTCATTGTATTGTTAAATCTCGTCATAAAAGTTGATAAGTGTGAATCTTACACCACTTTGGCATTGTGTTGTTAAATCTCTTTATAAAAATAGATAAATGTGAGAATCTTTGAACCACTTTGCCATTGTATTGCCAAATCTCGTCACAAAAGTTGATAAGTGTGAGAATCTTACACCACTTTCTCATTGTGTTTTTAAATCTCTGAATAAAAATAGATACATGTGAGAATTTTGAATATCTATAAATAACATCATAGATTTTCATTTTCATTTAAAACATTTTTACTCACAATTTTATACTCATTCTACAGTTTTCTTATTTAGTTTAATAAGGATGTCATTTCGTACTAGTGGATATAGTCAAGAAGAAGATAAACTTCTATGTCAAATTTATATGAAATTTTTTCAAGATCCAATCACGGGTTTCTACCAATCATGTAGTTTTTGTATCGTGTGATGGAAACATACGAAAATAGAAAAATGCATCTTGGAGTAAGCGTTCAAAAATATCTATCCAAGCTTGAATTCAAGGCAACTAAGAAACTACATGCATGCATCAAACAATATGAAAATAGACATCAAATTTATGTTTTAAATGATGATATTGTGAGTATATCACCTTATAAATCCTTATAAAAAAACATAGATATTGTTTTATATATATATATATATATATGTTAATTTTTTATAAAATATTATGCAATTCAATCAGGCTAAAGTAATGCTAATGGAAGATCCAAAATATAAACAAGGTTGGAAATTTGATCATGTCTAGAATATTATCAAGAATTTTGAGAAGTTTCAAGATGATGAAACCTCTAGTAAAAAAGTGAGAACGATATGTGGCTTTGGGTATACATCTTCAGAGTCAGAAAATCCTACTCATGATTCTGCTACACAAGCATCTTCAGGTTTGTTTTCATTTACTTTGAATTTAGAAGAAGAAAAAATTGTTGGTAGATCTTCAACACCATGACCAATTGGAGTGAAAAAAGCCAAATTGAAAAGAAAATGTTATGCTCAAACATCACTTGTCATTAATACTTTAGAAGAAAGAAATCAAAAACTATTAGAGCAGTTAAAAAAGACAAGTGAATAAAGAGAACACCATTTGGAGATTCAAAGTAAAATTATGATTTGAAAGAATTGAAGTTAGATAATAAAATTTTATTATAAGACTTAAATTCCATACAAGATCCAAAAATCTGTGCATATGTTTTAAAATGAACAAACACAAATTTTACAGAAAAGATTTGAACAACAACAAGATCAACAAACTCCTCCTGCATTTACATCGTTTAGACAATATTTAATGATCTTGGAAACTCCGAATGCGGTTTATCCGCTTATTAAATTATTATGTGTTATGTTAAATTTATTTTAAGTCATTTTATTTACTATGTTAAGTCTAGTTTTATGGTAAAATTATTTATGTCTTTTATGTTAAGTTTATTTTTGTTTTTATGTTAAGTTTGTTTGTGTTTTTTTTTGTAATTTGTTAATTATGTATTTTTATTTTTATATATTAATTTATATCTTCTTAAAAAAATTTGTTATTATTAATTGTGTAATTATTTTGAACATAAAAAAGAGCAATAATATTATTTATGTTTATTTATGCATAAAATATAAAATTATAAAAAAGGTCAAAATGCAAATAAAAAGGTTTAATATAAAAATGAGGGAGGTGAATAGTGTTTCCTTAAATTTGAAGAGATGGTGTTCAAAAACTCATTTTTTCCCTCAAAATGATGTCCATTGGAAATGATTTTTCCTTATTTTTCCCCTTATTGGAGATGGTCTGAGAAATATTGTACTCTTCTTGTCTTAATATTGATCCTATATTACCTCTGCTACCTCCTTCATGTCTTGCATTGTTGATTAAAGCTCCCTTGTAGCTTTGATTGCAATAAGAGGTAGGCTTATCATATCGATCAGACCTGGCTTTCTCCATCTCACAGTCTTCATTCCTCGACAATATTTTACACCTTGAGACCTCATGATTTATGTAATGGCAATAACTGCAGTAACCTTGAAGTCTATCGTACTTAATTCTGACAATTGTCTCCACACCATCCTCGAAGTCTACAACTCACGTCATTATCAAGGCTTTTATAATATTTACCTCAACCAAAATCTTTGAACCATCAATATCAATCTAAATTTTTCGTCTTAATTGGTCTCCAATTACTTTAAAGACCATTTATCCAACGTGATCATCAACCGTCGAAATGCGTAACTGCTAGCTTGAGAACCTCATTCATATCTTTATCGTCTTTGAATGTAAATTGGAATCTCCCAAATCCAAGATCTGATCATGTAACTTCTGTTTCCAATCTCCATATCTTAGGCAAACGATGGATTATGGCCCAACGTCTTTTTTCGCCGGCTTCATACACCTTCCCAAAAGGACCTTTGAACACTTAGAAATCAAAGTACTGTTGTCGAACTTTGGTATTTTGATGCGGAGAAACATTGGGCAATAGTTTTCAGTCGTCATCTTCTTCTTTGCATTCAGTTGAGCCATGGTTGTTCTTATAGAATAAAAGAAATACAGATCAAAACCACAATCGTAAGAGAAAGATGATTATGATATTAGTCTTAACTTCTTATTTATAGTCTTTGAAATCTTAGAAAATAAGGTATCTGCCAATTTTGAAATAGACAATCTTCTAATAACCATAATACATAATCTAGATGGATGAAAATGGAAAGAATTGGAATGATGACTTCCCTTTCTCTCAAGAATCACCTTGATGTTGAGTCCTTTAATTGTCTTTCCAAATTTGATCCCAAAATCACATATTCCCTACATTGAATTGGGAATCCAAACCTTGCGGAGATAATGATCTCCAAATCTTCCCCAAAATTTCCTCCTCGAACTCAATTGATTTAATAAGGAAGCTTCTTTGAATTACGATTGGTGAGTTGATTATGTGGTCCCCTCTAGCTTGCTCACCAATCTCATCGGAAATCACTATCTTCATCATCGTGCTGGTTGTGGAAATGATGGAGGTTGGTTCTTGTATTCTTGTATTAACTGGATTTCTTTCCCTAACTTAGTGGATGGAGTATGTATGGGTGCCCGTGGTGTTAGGAGAAGCCTCTTGGCACTGCATTCTGAAGTCGAGGTGATGCTATGGGTGATGGATTTTCTTCTATCCCTCCACTTGACTGAAGTTGAGTTAGCGACGGACTGTGCAGGTGTTGTAAAGATAGTATCTCATTCAGAAGATTGGCCGGTGTTCCAACCCTACCAGGAAGACTTTGCAAGGTCGAATAACCTCTTGGTATGAACGTGAGCAGCAACAAGGAGGAAGGAGAAGAACTCGAGAGTGAGGAGGAGCTGGGAGACGATCATGGAGCAACAAAGACTATGGAGATGCCCACAAGACCAATAACCAAAGCCAAGGTCAAACAACTTAACCAAATGGTGGTTGGAATGCTTAAGGAGAAGCAAGAAGAAGAATATCAAATCCACATTGCTTTGGTATCGATTCAAGCATGTGAAGAGATATAAATGAGCTTGTGATCCACTAAACACTTTTTTTCTTTCACTTGTTTTTTGTCCCATTAGGTTTTGGCAAATAAGATTTTAATGAGGCTTATGGATTACAATTAAACAAGAAAACTTATTTATATCTATATCTAGGCCTCAACCCATGTCAATCTTAGGGCGAATTTATCTTTTGTCTAGTTTCCCTAAAACCCTAGCTATATAAGGGCTTATAATAACACTCTTTGTCTTTTAACTATTTTTTACCCTAAATAAACTCTTCTAGATAGTTGATCAATTGGCAACAACTTGTTCTTCTCTTAGGTTCGAAAATCCTTCAAGAGAATAACTAAGTTGTTCAAGAGAAGCTCATATCTCTTGAACTTAAGCTCTTCGATCTATCAGTTCACCAGAATCACAAAATAGGTCATTTACATCTTTGTACTCATTCCCGTTTATTCGATTATCAGATCGAGCTCAAACTTTACTACCAAACGATTCATCTTCCCATTTCTTTGCTCGTCAAATTTCATCAAACTCCACTCAAGTTTGATTACGCTCGAGTCCTATACTCGACCTACTTTGGGTGGAGTCCGTTTGCAGATTCTTCATCTCTTCTCCTTTCGACTTCTCAACTTTAGAATACGATCCTCAAGCTATGGTGGTGTACATCATCTCTTCATATCTTTTTCTCTTTATGTAATCCCAAGATCCTTAAACTACAAAATTGATGCTCTCACTCATTGGATTAGAGAGTCGGTGAGTGGTTTAAGCTTTGTAAACAATATTTCACCTTAGTGGTCTTTATAATTAATGAATTTGAATTGACAAAAAAAACTAGGATGATTAGAAAAGATAATCACAAGTGATGAAGATTACTTTTAGATATAGACACATAACTTGATAGCTACATATCACTAGTTGAATCACAATATATACGTATACTTTGTCAAGAATAAAAAACAATCACTATCAATTTTCACACAATGAAAGTTATGAAAAACAAAAGCATTTATTATTTCATTAAATAAGCCTAATAATAAGGTCATTTTCCTATTTCCCATAATTCCAGCAAGTAAACCCGAAGACAACAAAAAAGGAAATAATAATCCAGATCATCATTATTCTGTTACGCACGTTTTGAGGCTGAAGAAGAAGAAGAACCTTATTGTAATCATAAACAAATCTTTTATCTTCCATTTATTGTAACAAAAACAACATTATCATCATCAAACATAAACAAATTGATCAAAAAACTCAGATCGATCACATATCGAAAAACATTCAATCCATATTTTTACACAGATCAGAGAAAGTGTCGATCAATGGGAACGTTCACGAGCTTACGAAAAGCCTATGGAGCTCTCAAAGATACAACCACCGTCGGACTCGCTAAGGTCAACAGCGAATTCAAGGTCAGATTCATCTGCATTTCTCTTAATCACCATTTTATGATCATATATATATGAATCATCATCTCATGTTCCTTATATGGATCATTATAGGATTTAGATATCGCCATCGTCAAGGCAACCAATCATGTTGAATCTCCACCTAAAGAACGTCACGTTCGTAGTAAGTTCCTCTGTTTTCTTTTTATTATAATAAATTTCCCAATCAACATTACCAGATTTCAACAAATCAAACTTTAATTACGGGTTAACTTCTTTACAGAAATATTCTCAGCGACATCTGTAATACAACCACGTGCAGATGTAGCTTATTGCATTCATGCCTTATCTAAGAGATTATCAAAAACTCGCAATTGGGTTGTAAGTATTTTCTGAATTTTAAATATATCATTTCCTTCTGTACATTTGTTTTGATTTGACAATCTCACAGGTTGCTATGAAGGTGTTAATAGTAATTCACAGAACATTAAGAGAAGGTGATCCAACATTTAGAGAAGAACTTCTAAATTACTCACACAGAAGACATATACTCAGAATTTCTAATTTCAAAGACGACACAAGTCCTCTTGGTGAAGAATATAATCAATTCTCTCTATATATTTCTCTTGGGACCTCTTCTGTTTGAGCCATCATGATATATATATATATATATATATATATATTGTCTTATGATGCAGCTTGGGATTGTTCTGCTTGGGTTAGAACATACGCACACTTTCTAGAAGAACGACTTGAATGTTATCGAGTTTTAAAGTATGACATCGAGGCAGAGCGTTTGCCAAGAACATCAGGTGCAGCTTCCAAGGTTTGTCTCTTCACTTCTCCACATGACCAAAAATGTCGAAAAGAAACATATTCTTATTACCAATGTCAATGGTGTTATGTAGACGCATAGGACAAGGATGTTGTCTTGTGAAGATCTGTTAGAACAATTACCTGCATTGCAACAGCTTCTTTACCGGCTTATTGGTTGTCAAGTAAAGTCATATGCAAACTCAACAAAGTTTCTACTTTTTGTTTTTTTTGTTTTTACGCTGGAGAAGATTTTCTTCTTATTTGTTTTCAGCTTTGCAGCCTGAAGGAGCAGCTTATAGCAACTACTTAATCCAATACGCTCTTGCTTTGGTGCTTAAAGAAAGCTTCAAAATCTATTGTGCCATTAATGATGGAATCATTAATCTTGTAGACATGGTTTGTACAAATTAAATGCTCATTTACTCTCTTTATTCGCTCTATGCTTTCTATTTAAAGATTGTATATTTCTTCTCTGTGTAACTCTAGTTCTTTGAGATGACAAGACATGATGCAGTTAAAGCTCTAAACATATATAAACGAGCTGGTCAACAGGTGAAGCAACTACGCTTACTTCAATCGTTTTTTGGCATATTAATAAGCTTATTTTCAGAGACATTATAAAGATTCTTTGCTTGTTTGATGTTTGTGTATTTGCATAGGCTGAAAATCTAGCTGAGTTTTATGATTACTGCAAAGGGTTAGAGCTCGCAAGGAACTTTCAGTTCCCAACCTTAAGACAGGTTAGTTCTTTAGTTTTGGGATTGGGTTTGTTTTAAGTGTAAAAACTGATTTGTGATTAGCTTCTCATTTGTGTAAAAACCGGTTTCAGCCTCCTCCATCGTTTCTGGCTACAATGGAAGAGTACATTAAAGAAGCACCTCAGAGTGGTTCTGTACAGAAAAAACTGGTAAAAGGAATTTCAGCTCTCATCATATTCTCAATTCATGGTTGTTGATGAGTCAAGGTCTTTTAAGGATTTGACATATCCTTTTTGTTTACATCAACAGGAGTATCAAGAAAAAGAGGAAGAAGAAGAAGAAGAGGAAAAAAAAGAAGAAGAGCCTGAAGAACCTCGAGAAGAAGAAAACCAAAACGAAAACACTAAAAGTGATCCTCCGCTTATCGGAGAAGAGGAAGAAGAGCCTAAAGAGGAAAAAGAAGAGAAAGAGACAGAGCCTTCACCATTGATAGACACTGATGACTTATTGGTGACTCTTCATCACATTGTAGAAATACCAAACCTCAACAAACTCACTGAGCCTTTTCCTTGGATTGGTGCAGGGTCTGAATGAAATAAACCCAAAAGCCGCAGAGATAGAGCAAAATAATGCATTGGCTCTCGCAATATATCCACCAGGTAGAGGGAAAAACCAAAAACAAAACCCCATTTAGTAAATTTAGACCATTGTGGGAAGAGATCATAAGTTTTATAACATTTTCTCTTTGCAGGACATGAAACTTCAGCACCATATAGTAGTCTAAGCTTAATAGAAGCCGGAGGAAGTGGTTGGGAGCTTGCACTAGTCACGCCACAGAACGAAAACAACAACAATAACAACAATCCTCGTCCGGCAATAGCAACTAAACTCGTAAGTCTCTCATTCAAATCAGAATTTGAAGTACAAGAATCAATCTTACTAATTAGAGCCTCACATTGTGTATATGTTTAGGGTGGAGGATTTGATAATCTTCTGCTAGACAGTCTCTATGAAGACCATACAGCAAGAAGACAGATCCAATTAAACAATGCGGGTTACGGATTTGGAGCCACGGCTATGACTGCAGAATCAGCCTTACCGAATCCAAACTCGAACTCCAATCCATTCGGAATGCAACAAGATCCTTTTGCAATGTCTAACAACATGGCTCCACCAACCAACGTTCAAATGGCAATGCAACAACAACAAATGATGATGATGAATAATCAAAATCCATACAATAACAACTATTCACCTTATCATCAACATCAATTCTCAGCAAATCCTTCATCTTCTTCTTCTCCTAATCCTTTTGGTGACCCTTTCCTTGCTCTCCCAGCTCCTCCTTCATCTTCTACTCAACACCAACACAGTCTTCATCATATGCTCCTTTAGAAAGATCCATCTCAATGACTTGGTCTCCTTCTATTATTTCCTTTGAATTGATTCAGGTTATTCTTTCATTCTTTTCTAGTATAAGACTCTTATCTATTGTCAGGATCTTTCTTCTCTTTGTTTTACTTAATTTTAATATTTGTTGCAGCTTAATCTAACTTTATTCCTTATTCAGATCATAAAACCAAAAAGACAAATATATATATATATATATATATATTAATCCACAATAAAAAAAAATGGAACATCCAAATTTCTTGATTTCTACAAGTGATTATTTACATCTTTTATTTTCAACATTAGATCGACAAGACTCGATCCCTAACTCAACCCTTAAAATTCTTATTTAATATACCAACTTATAGAGTGGAGGAATTAAACCCTAGATGACATAATCATTAGCTGAATCATCCTAACCACCAGACTGAGAATAACTCGATGTTCTATCTATTTTTGGGATTTATTTAAACGAGAAGAATTAACGGTCATGACTAGCCCTGTGTGTATCGGGACTCCTTTCCTGTTCCGTCCTGCTCTCGTCCCTTAATTTCTATATTTATCGGGGATGAAAAATTTTAAATTTCCGTTCAGGTCCAAAAATAATATCCAAACGGGTAAGAAAAATGGTCGGGAATAGGTACATGAATTCTCTGAATTCTCGTTGGGTATTTGTTTACGTTAACAAAATGTTAAAATATATTGGATTCAAATATTAGATATGTTTCAAATAATTAAGATCAAGCTCATAACAGTATTTGACTTAAATTTTCATAACTTTACAATGAATACAAACTATTCAATATGAATATACTAGTGTTTTTGAAAAAAAAAATAGTAATGTTGGTCATTAATTACAAATTCTAACACTATAATTTTGTATTTTTGTGTATTGAATATTGGTATATCTTTTATACATGGTTATTTTGTTATATTGATTATATAATTTATTGTAATACTCTTAATTTTATTATTATTTCTATTTCCCAAACTATTTTCCGTACATGTACCACAATTTTCCTATTTATTAAGACTTTGTGAATAGTCTGTGAAATAAATTTTGAGTCTCAAAATTTCGGTACCGTTCTTGATTCTAAAAATTCTCGTCCTATTATATAACGAGAATTATTTGAGAAGTAAATCTAATTTCCCTAACTAACCATTTCTGTCCCATACACATAATTTCCTGTCCTATTTCTCGTTATGCACAAGGTTAGTCAGGACTCACGAGCATACCTTAAAAGTCGGGAAATTCAGCATTTAATGCATTCTTAACTTCTCTTGTCACTAAGAACCGTTAAAAACCGTTAGGGTTAAAAAATCAAAAGATATTCAGGTTCCTTGTGCTAGAAGAAACCTAGATTTCCAAAAAAACCTCCTCAAATACTTGATATACATTGCAATTTACAACACGCTCTCACACTGTCAAATGGTTTACATATTACAGAACTAAATTATGTAAGAGAAGTCTTGTCTTTAATAAACTTTATATTTCTGACAACATATTTCCAATTCTACGAAGTTCTTTAAGAGCTTCTTCAAATGTTACTCTTCCATTATCAGTCATATTCTCCGGTGAGCTTAGCTCCAACAACTGATACCAAAACATGTCAAAATATAAAGGGTCAAGTCATGTTTGATTTTGGTTCTCAATAATCATATCTATTATTGGATTTTTTTAAGATATACCTTAATATGTTCCAGCATGGACCGTCCTGTGTTCTTTAATGCATCTCTATTTCCTGAAATTGAATCTGAATCTGTCTTTCCATCTTCCAAATCTATCGATTTAACGATCTTCCCATCTTCAGAATTTATTGGTTCAGCTTCTTCTTTCGTTTCAGAGGTCTCCTCACCAGACAAGTTTCTACCTAATCTCCATAACCTCTGGAACTTACCCGTAAGAATCTTCGTCTCTCTGAAAATATTCGTTCCTGATTTTGCCTGCGACTCCTCAGGAACTGAAAGAGGCAACTCCGTCAGGTTCTCACTTCTGCCTTTATCAGAATTGTTCACTATAGAATCCAGGCTTGGTGAGTCAGATGCCGTGGACGAGCATTCAATATCGGTATCCGGGCTTGGGAACTCAGGATGGTTGATCTCTTTTTCTCCAAGTTGTCGGGATAAATCATTGAGTAGATTACGTCTAATAGGCGGCTTGTTTTCGCTTTTATTTCCTTCAGCTGGTGATGGATCGGATTCTGTCCTCGAAAGCCTTAGCTTCAATCTCTGCGACCAACTCTTCTTTCCTGCTTTCGGTATCTGCAACGCTTTTTTCTGTCGTTCTTCTTCTTCAGCGCTGTTCAAAACCCTCCACTTTTCTTCCCAGTAGTTCTCAGGTACTATTCCCACAGGAGAAGAACCAAGTAAGATCGAATCAACTGATAAGCTGTGACCTCTCGTCGGTTTTCTTGATGCTTTAGGAAATAAATTATGACGACCACTGATTTCCAAAGCAAGGGTCTGCAATGATTTAGCCCTTTCGATAACTTTACTTAGATCAACATCCTCTGGAAAATTTAGCAACTTCTTTAGAGAAGAAGTTGCATTTTCAGTTGCTAGCAGCGATGATCTTAGATAAAGTATCATTGAAACTGCCATTCCTGCGACCAAAGCTCCCCGGGGAGAGCTAAGGATCATGAATTCAAACCCTAGATCATTTTCAATACCTCTCTCTATCTTGGAATTTTCAGCAGAAAATATCTCATCCCACACGATCAACAAATTATTCAGGGGAAACTCTCGCCCAAACAGAACCCGTAACCAACGGAGTGCAAAGTACTGTGGTTCAACGCCAAGCTCAACAAGATGGCTGTGGAGAGAAGCATCAACTAGAGATAGTAAATGATACAATGCCTCAGAAGCTTCGATCACAGGAGGCAGTCCCGTGACAGAGTCGTTTGGAGCAGAATACACGAAGAAATTTGCTACAGAAACCGAACTAAGGGACGATCCACCATACATAAGAGCGTCAAACATTGAGTAAGCGTCGTGTTCCATGAATTTCTCAGAGAGAACGATTCCTAATTCGCCTTCAGCTCCATAAGCATCACTCAACAGCACCGCTGTCTGCGTCTCGGAGTCAAGTTCATTGAAGCTCTTCGGTTTTTTCTTTTTGGTGCTTCCAAAGGGTGGACCATTTCCATCTTCTTCTTCCTCCTCCATGGAATCATCCAAAACTTTCTTTATATCAAAATCATAAGCTCCAGAATCACGTTCTTGAAACGCTAGTTCGTCAAACAAATCAATAAATTGGTCTTCATAGTTTGATCGAACTTCAGTAAGATATTGCACATCCACTTGAAGAACATAGAGCAAAGGAGCCAATAGTTCATGCATCCCTAAACAACCAAAAAGTCGTATACCGCCGTCACAATCACAAATCACCTTTTCGCAATTCACCCTAAAAAAATCAAGTATCTAACCTTGTCTATAACCAATCTCAGGATGCTTCAAACACCACAAGAGAAGTATCCGTCTTAACATCCCTTGACATCTAGAGGATTGAAAGTAACTTCCATGTTCTGGATACAACCGAGAAAGATCTTGATCAAGCGTTTTCTCGAGCTCGGAGTTACGGAAGAATCTTCCCCAAGTACTATCTACACAATCCAGAGACTTCAGAAACATCATTACATTGGAGAGAAATTGCAATGAATGTATCTGAGAACTGACAAGTATTGTTTTCGATTTTACCAGGATTTTGTGATAAGGGATTATCAATCACTGAATCTAAAGACTTTGTTCCTTTCTTAGGCAAATGTGGATCAATTAAGAGTCGTCTTCTCAAAGCAGCATATCTAAGAAACAACATATCAAAAAAATAATAACTTTACAAGAATTCTTTGTTCCATTAAATGATCTGAATCTGGAGCTACCAAATCGAGAAACGTAAACCCTAAACACAGAATCTTCAAATAGTCGTAATTAAGAATGATGATAATGTAGGTGAAAGTCAAAACCTTCTTCTGGAATCAGCGGTTACTCTGCGAAGCTCAACGATGGTGGAGGAAGGAGAAGATGGCAAAATTCCAAGGTTTATTCGCCATCTGACACCGCGAAGATTCTCAAACCGGTGATCTTGAGACGACGAAGCATTGGAAGTACAAGGGTCTTGTGTTCTTATTGCTCTCTGGATTTCCTCAGAAATCGCCATGTTTTTTCACACAAAAAAAACAATCTTGCTTCATCTAATCTTCGATTTCCTCCAAATCAATTGTCTGTTTCTGGTGAAATTTTAAGGAAAAGTAACAAAAAATTCGCTTTTTTCTTATTAATGAGAAAAAACATAAATTATGCTCTCAGTGTAAAACTTTTATCGACAAATCGAATCAATCGTATTCATTTTTTATTTCCACATGAGGCTACGAATCTGAGTATTTTCTATGAGCCGAGAATGGTTTAGGTCCTTAAAACGACGTAGCTTTACACATTGAAAGAATCTGAGATCAAAGTATTTTTTTCTCTTCCACACTAAAAACACAAAAGTCACAAAATTAAGTATCCTGTAATAGAGTTTAGGAAAAAATGTTTAGGAGCTACATATAGAGTATATTTTTTTTTTCAACTGAATCTTACTGATCCATTAACCAAATTCTTATATAATATAGGTAGTGAGACTCGATTCCTGATTGTAACTATATTGATTATATAACTAGCGTTTTCCTACATAAATTATTTATTAATGTATATCAAAATACACAAACTTATATATAACTGAATATGGACCATGCATAAGTTTATTTTATAAAAATAAACTTAATATATATTTTGAATAATATTTTTAGAAATTTATATGATTTTTATAAAATGTTTTCAAAAAATAATAATATAAACCATAAGTTAATTTAATATTTAAGTATCTTAAACTATAGTTTAGACCAATAATTAATCTTAGTAGTTATATATCTTTTGTTAAAATTTATATACATATATACATATATATATATATGTATAACCGATTTTCTTAATTCAATTAATCATATATATATATATATATATATGAAAAACATATTTTGGAACTTTCTTGTGATAATGTTTTGTAACTTTTAGATTTTAATTTTTTGGCTAAAAATAATTTTAAATCATTCCATGAACTATAACTTTCACTAAATCAATTTTTTACTCCATTTTGTGATAATTTTTGGTAATTTTTAGATTTAAGTTTTCTTTGATTAAAAAACTTATTTTAAATCATACCATGGACTCTAACTTTTACTAAATCACTTTTTGACACTAATTTGTGATAATTGTTTTTGTAAATTGTATATTTTAATTTTCTTGGTTTAAAAATTCACCAAACAATACTTTGACTATATTTTTGGTAATTTTTAGATTTAAAATTTTTAAGGATATAAACTTATTTTAAGGTATTTAATAGATTATAACCTTTGCTAAATCACATTTTAACTCAATTTTTGCGATAATTTTTTGTTATTTCTAGATTTTAATTTTTTTTGTTCAAGACTTATTTAAATCATTTTATGGGCACCTTTCACTAAATTACCTTTCTGACTCCAATGATTTGGGATCATTTTTAATCTTCCATAAATTATTTTTTAGTTTCATTTTAAAATAACTTTTTGTTAATTTTTAGATTTTAACATAATTCATGGACAATGACCTTCCTTAAATTATTTTCTGGTTCCATTTTGTGTAATTTTAGTATTTCTTAGATTCAACTTTTTTGTCTTCACCAAAAGAACAAAAAAAGATTCAACTTTTTTGTTAAAATTTATTTTAGAATACTTCATGGACTATAACCTCCACTAATTCACTTTTTGACTCGGTTTGTGATATTTTTTTTTATTTTTTGGGTTAAAACTCATTTTTAAATCATTCAATGGAATATAGCATTCAATAAATTATTTCTTTGACTCTATTTTGTGATAATTTTTGTAACTTTTTTATTTTAATTATTTGCTTAAAAACTTATTTTACATCTTTCACTGGACTATAACTTTCACTAAATTTATACTTTGACTCTATTTTGTGTTAGAAATTTATTTTAAATAATGTCATGGAATATAATATTAATTAAATCAATTTTAGAATCAATTTTGTGATAATATTTGGATTTTAGTTTTTTTTGGTTCAATTTTTTTAGAACTATATAACATTGTTTTGATTCTATTTCATGATAATTTTTAGATTTTAGCTTTTTTGTTAAAAAGTTATTTTAAAATATTTTATGAACTATAACATTTGCTAAATCATTTTTTGACTATATTTTGTGAAAATTTATTGTAATTTTTAGATTTAAATTTGTAGTTGTTAAAAATTTATTTTAAAATATTGCATGGACTATATAACTTTCACTAAATTAGTTTTTGATTCTGTTGTGCGATAACTTTTGTAAAAAAAAAATTCAATTATTTTGGGTAAAAATTATTTTAAATTATTTCATAAACTTTAACATTCATTCTATCAAAATTTTGAGATTAATATTATTTATTATTAAAATTCACTATCAAATCTGATATTAATTTATTTTATACTTAGTGTGAGATAAATATTTATGATTTTTTATTTATTTTATAATATGAATAAAAATAATTAGTTACAATCTTTTTATGTTAGGATTCTGAATAGAGATAAATATTTTGTAGTAAATATAAGTATTTAAAAAAAATTAAATATGTAAAAATACTATAAAATTTGGGATCATAAGATTTGACATGTGGAAAAATCTAATTGTAATAATTTTTGAAACTCAATTCTAAATAATAGGATTATGATTGTAAATAGAGATAAGTAGTAAATATAAATATTTTTTTAATAGATAGTTAAACATACATAAAAATACTTACGAAATTATGGATCATTGGATTTGACACATGGAAAAATCAAATTGATTAGTAACTTTTGAAACCAACTTTATATAATAGGATATTGCAAACTTTTGGATTGTTGAATTTTTCCGTGATAGAATCCTATTGATTAGTAACTTTTATAACTCAATTTTATATAATAGGAATTTTGAAATTAATATTATTTTATTATTAACATTTACTATATCAAACCTAATATTATTTTATTATTAACATTCACTATATCCTATAGTGTAGGTTTATTTTTCATCTTTCAACAAAGACATTTCTTTTGTAGGTTTTTGTTTGCATTCGTTGTCGATTTTATCATCCGGTATTGTAGGTTTGCTTTTCAGTATATATAGGTTTATCGATATAAGGTATCGTTCGTTGTTATATGTTTACCTCCCAAGATATGTAGGTTTGAGCTAGCATGCGTTGTCAATTTAAAGTTATTGTGTTGTACGTTATAAGGTATTAGGTTTTTCATTTGCCCTAAAAAAATTGGTTTTGTAGGCTTAGTTATGTATTTTTGTAGGTTTATTTGCTTTGTTGTAGGTTTATTTTGTCTTCTTTTCCATTAAACCTAGAAGTAGAATATAAATGTACTCTTCTAACCGCCACTATGCACGATGGAAATTCAAGTTCAATATCAACAACTCTTACATCTGGAGTTGAGAACAATTTTTCATTATTTGTCTCTTTTATAGATTTGTGTTTCAAATATATAGATTTATACTCAAGGGTTTATCCATATATTTGTTTTCATTGTAGGTTTGACTTGTCTGTT
This sequence comes from Lepidium didymum, assembly GCA_963920545.1. Lineage (NCBI taxonomy): Eukaryota > Viridiplantae > Streptophyta > Magnoliopsida > Brassicales > Brassicaceae > Lepidium > Lepidium didymum. The sequence continues at coordinate 6,132,927 of OY986985.1, read as the reverse complement.
TTGTAGATTTGCGTTTCAAAAAATAAGTAGATTTTTGTCAAATTCTATCTAATAGAGAGACTAGTTTAGCTACCAAGCTCTTTGATTTATATATATTATGCAACGTAGTTAGATTTATGTTTGTTAAATCGCCAATACAAAGGGACCAAAATAAAAGTTTGGATGCCGATATAAAGTCAATTGAGAAGAACCTTTCTGCAACAATAGTAAAACAGAACATGCCTTTGTGCAATGTTGAAGGTTAAGGAACACACAAACCATTAAACAAAACATACAAAGAACCAACAAGGTTTTATACAAACTTACAAAACCTATTAATTATACTACATTAGAAACATGAATTAAACATTGTGATTAGCACAGCCAACACGTATTAGCTTTAGTATTCTATGAAAAAATCTTCTTTCAGTAATTTTGTCGAACAGGTTATGCGTATTAAATAATTAGAAGAGAACTGAGACAAAAGATTAACATTTTTACCGCTTGAGTACTTGACAAACGTTTCCAGATGTTGGATTTGTTTCTTCTAATTGGACCATCGATTGGGTTTAGGGTTTAGAAGCTGGAGTCTTATCACTTGAATATGTCAGATCCGTTAAGAATAGCAGATCCTCTAACTAATTCTCTGTGTGGACCAATGGTCCTGGACACTGAAAGAGAAATGAGAATGCGGTGACTTGAGAGAGGTGAAATCTGGGATCCTTACCAAAGATTTAGTCAAATAAATCTCTGGTTCAAAAGGTCAAACGAAAGATGAATCTGATCTTGATAGAGTCACGAATAGAAGAGACAAAGGGTCTTATTCTGGAATGATTACGGAAACAAGTAAAAATAGGATATCGACAAGTAGAAGCTGCATAAGGTTCAGAACAGAATGAACTTATAGACTAGAACTTGGATAAACTATTCTTGGATGTTGCATAACAATTATATGTATTGTTAGAATGTAACATGAAACGTAATGTGAGGAATGTATCTTACAGATTTTTTGAAATATCATGTATTGAACAATGAGACAAATGGTCTCAGTTCAAGCGTATGATGTATGTAAGTGAATTAACTTCCTAAAGTACTGAAACGTAGTGTAAACTACAAAATGAAGCAATATGAATTGCAGGTCTTTTGAGCCAATTGAAATTACAGGTTCTTCAACTTTGTTTAAAGCAATATGAGTTTTGATCATATAAATATATGACAGAGATGATCATGTGTAAAATCATGAAGTAAGTGGACAGGTGAAGTTATAGACACTCTGAAGTCTGAAATATGCTTTGTATATCTTAAGTAAAATAAAGATGTTACAGCTGAAGATTTACAACTTTGGTTACTAAATAGAGATTAAAATGGCTTAAGTTGATAGTTTCCTGGGCTCCTTACTAGTTGGTTTATTCACTTAAACTTCTAGTTCAAAAGGTCAAACAAAGGGAATAATTGAAACTTGATAAAGTCGTGTGTTATGAAGGAGATGTAATCTAAGCTCATAAATAAGAATCATGTATGAATAAGGATTAGAACTTTACATGTATTGAACTTATTATGATCAACAGAAACGTTGGTGTTTGTTCTTGTGCAAACAAAGTTTGTTTCTACTACAGGATGAAGTATATATATTATACATGTTTTAATGTGAGAATTTCCCATTAGAAATTCATGGAAAAATGTAGTTGGTAAACTACATGTAGATGAGTTTATTAAGCTCATGTAATAACGTGAATAATTATTGACAAGAGATACGAAATGTTATATCATTTCATGACGTTGAAAATGTTATATCTTTTTTCTTGTTGGATTTGTTAAACACTAGCAACCTGTAAATATATGATCACACAAAGATATTAATGACTTTTACACCCTCTTTCAGATATGAACGATCACAAAAAAACTATTCTAGTAATTATACAATCTTATTAGACTCTTCCATTAATTGTTTCTATAAAATATCATTATAAATTAAAGGATGAATTACTAAACTATTCTATTATCACCTCTTATTTACTACAATAATTTAAAATTTTTTTTATTACAATTCTAATATATTTGAGATTATAATACTGTTTTATCCTTTTTTTCTTTGAAAAAATAATAATTACGAAACTATCATTAATGAGAAAATTCCACGTAATGAGACATAAAACCTACAAGAAATTTTAAAACAATGTAAGTTAGTTGTCAAGTGTTGTAGGTTTTCATTTTTCTTTGTTGTAGGTTTAATTGTCTCAAGTTATGTAGGTATACAAGTTATATTTTCTGACTCTTGAGTTAAGTTTCTTTGTTGTGGGTTTTTCATTTAATTCTCCTGGTTATGTAGGTGTACAAGTTTAACTTTATTTGACATTTCTCATACGGAACTCTGTACACATTTGTTTTGTAGGTTTGTGTTTGCATTCGTTGTCGGTTTCGTTCTTCTTTTTGTAGGTTTTGTTTTTTATTTGTTGTATGCTTAAGCTTGCAAGATATTCTTCTTTTTTGTTGGTTTATCTATCACGTATTGTAGGTTTATCTATCACGCATTGTAGGTTTGATTTTTCTTCTTTCTCGACTTAGTTCTCATGTTTTGTAGGTTTTTCTTTTGTGAGTTGTAGGTTTAAAGATTCTTTGTTGTAGGTTTCAAAGGTCTTCGTTGTAGGTTTATTTTTCATTTCTAAGGTTTTTGTTATAGGTTTCTAAGGTCTTTGTTGTAGGTTTATTTTTTATTTCTATGGTCTTTGTTGTAGGTATCCCGTCTTCAATACTTATTACATTCGTTTTGTAGGTTTAAATGTATAAGACATCTTTTTCTAATTGTAGGTTTACTTTTAGGTCTTGTAGGTTTTCCTATTTCGTCGTTCTCCTGTTATCATACGAGTTATTTCTTATGCATTGTAGGTTTTACTTTAGTATATTCTAGGTTTTTCGTGCCTCTTTTGTAGGTTTTCCGGGTATAAAACCTAGAACATTTAAAGACTATTTACCCCAACATTTAAGACACACACCTTCTTATTCTACATAAACGGTGCTGTCAACGACCATTGACACCATTTTTGATCTTCATTCAAGCTATTACTTATTTTTGTACATTTAAATCTCATGTCTAGTAGGTTCAATTTGTATGTTTTGTAGCTTAAACTTAATTATTAAGTTTAGACACCTCAATTAGAAATGCCACAAAGTACCAGAAAGAACTCTTTTTGTTCTGCAAATAAACTTTTTATTATGATGAGGTTTCTAATGAAATTTGAAACAAAACACTAAAACATGAAGCAAAGGGAAACCTAGACACCACAAACCAGTAGGTGCAGGTAAAAACAAATAAAAGGCTATTTGCTTCATTGTAAAAACTTCCATTGTAGAGAGCTGTAGGATAGAATCATAATTCCTCCTCTATTCATCCAACCAAGTTGGATATTTGATAGAGATATATGATTGGTATCTTCTATCTCTTGTGACTGAGAGTGTCAACTTCATCTCTTCATTGTTTTGTAGGTGGTCAATAAGAACTGAAGTCCAGTCTCCAATAGTAATCAAATGATCTTGAATCTCAGGCATATAGCCATTCTCATCACTATGGATCTGCGAAGTATTGAACCTTCTTGATAGATTATGAGAGCTTGTGGTGAAAATGATTTTGGATTTATGCATATGACACATACTCTCTTAAAGCCAAAGCATACTTAGGAGTTTAGCTTGTTTGTAGTGTATGATATCTGCAAAGGCTCTTCTACCATGAAGTAGAGTATTACCAGATTGATCTTTCAGAATCCATGCAGTCCCACTATATTGTGTTCTTTCACACCAAGTTGATCCTATGTAGCAGCGGATCCACACTGGATCCTGACTCATAGACGAAGTCGAGGCAAGAGTACGTTGTTGGTGGTGTAAACCCTACTCCTCAGGTTTTCTATTTGTGCGATACCATTCTTCAGACTCTTCCATAGCTCTATGCACTATACTATTGGCGTCCCATCTGATTTGCTCATAGAGAAAAGCGTTTTGCTTTTCAAATTAACCAAATTATCCATGGTATCGCTTTCCGAATTGATTCGTCTATCCTGTGATCATTATGGCACTTGATTATATAAAAAATGTTCAGGAACTAAGATGATCGTGAAAAGCCTCGTTGAGGAAGAGGTAAAGCAAATCAATCACATACATCCTTGGCCACTAGTAGATAAATAGTGTATGATTGATGGATTCACTCGGGAAATGGCAGGTAGGGCAGCAACTGCTATGATTGAGACCATGAGTTTGAAGCCGTTCACCTACAGCCAGAGCACCTGCGAGTGTTTTCCATAGGAAGTGTCTGATTTTGGGTGAAGTTTTGGTATAATTGCTGGTAATATCCTAGAAATGCTGGTAGAACTCATAGAATTGTTGTTAGAACTCGGTCCTGTAATATCCCAGAAATGCTGGTAGAATTTTTTAGATAGCCCATCAGCTCCTGGACACTTATCACCATTTATCGCAAAGATTGCTCGTTTGATCCCCTCATCACTAACTACATGTGTAAGGCCAATGTTCATATGATATGTAACTCGAACATTAAAGCATGCAAACATCTCATCCATATGTTGAGGTTGTGAGCTAGTGAAAAGGTTCTGAAAATAATTGGCAGCCAAATCACCTTTGGATCCCTCTACATATACCTCACGGCTAGTCTCATCTAGTAGCATAAGGATTATGTTCCTGACCTTTTTACTTTTAACACAATTATGGAAGTATCTCGTATTTTTGTCACCAACTTTTAACCATTATTCCCGGCTTCGCTAACACCAATATATTTCCTCTTCCCTATGTGCATCACTCAGCTCCCTTTTGAGCTGCATCATTCTTCCCCTATCTGGTTGAGCTTTTGCTATCTCATTATCAAGATCCATTTTCATTCTCTGCATAGTTGTGGCCGAATTAATGTTTCCTGATTTCTTCCACTGAGCCATCAAATTCATACAGCTTCTAATTCTTATTGTTACTGAAGTAACATCATGCTAGTGATTAAGCTCGCACCCTCTCTGTATTGTTTCACGAAAGCCAGGCTTTGAAACCCATCTGCTATCATATCAAAAACGTCTCTTGTCCGTTGTCAAAGTACGAGTCATGAAAGAAACTATGAGTGGTTTGTGGTCAGAGGCCCACATTGACATAAATTGGCAGCATGTTTGCGGGTATAAACGAAACCAACAATCGTTGCCAAACCTCCGATCTAGGCAGCATTGGATCCACACATTATCTCTCCATCTTGCCCATGAAAAAACATTACCAGAGCTGTTCAATTCCTTCACTTTGTAGTTTAAGATCATATCGCGGAAATCCAAGAAGGAGGATTCCGGTCTCAAAGCCCCACCTATCTTCTCTGTATTGTCTAAAATTTTGTTAAAATCACTCACTAGTAATGAAGGGTCATTCCGGTTGATACCAATACTAGAAAGGTGATCCCAGACGACCTTCCTTTGACTTCTCATCGGATCTCCATAAATAAAAGACACAAAAAATAGAGCTGAGTTTAGCTAAAATTTCATGTCAATTACTCGTTTGTCTCCAAATAGCACATCAGCAATAAGGCAATCTTTCCACATAACCGCAAGACCACCACAAAGACCCACATGATTTACTATATGCAAGTTCTTATATCCTAAAGACTCCTTTAAATTCACTAAAAATTCCTTTTGTTGCTTCGTTTCCATGAGAAGCATTATATCCGGAAAATAGCATTTGCATATTGATGTTTGCTTTTTATACTCAATTAATTTCAACTAATACAAACAACCATCATTGCAAGTACTTGATGATCGAATCCACAAGTGATACACTCCTCCTTAGTGTAAGGATTGAATCTGAAGTTGAGAGGTCGATTTGCAATCTCCTCGTGGTATAAGGTAGTCCTTTGCATATGACTACTGTGTACGAGAAAGTCCCCTGCGTACGACTTCTGTGTATGAGAAAGTTCCCTGTGTACGACTACTGTGTACGAGAAAGTCTCCTGCGTACAACTACTGTATATAAGGTAGTTCCCTGCATACGAATACACTCCTTCTTCGATGGTCAAGTTACAGACCGATCAGATGAGCGAATAGATGGGAACAAGTGCGAAGATGAAAGTGATCTAATGGTGATTTCTGGAAACTGGGTGGATTGAATAGCTTCAGTTCAAGAGATCTGAGCTTCTCTTTAACAGTTGAGTCCTTCCTTTGATGGATTTTCGAACCAAAAGGATGAACGAGTTAGTTTCCCAACTAGTGAACTATCTAGAAAAGTTGTTTGAAAGTAGAAGATAATTAGATTGAAAGAAAGTGTTTACAATCCCTTAAATATTTAGGGTTTTTAGTCCCAACAATGTTAAATGAAAATGGGCCGAAAGAGAGATGGACCAAAACCTGAATATAGATAGAAATGGGTTCTCTTGTCTAATTGTGATAGATAAGCCTCATTAAAACCTTACTTGCCAAAACCCAATGGGACACAAGCAAGTGAAGGAAAAAGAGTGCTAATGGATCACAAGCCCATGTATACCTCTTCACAAGCTTGAACCGTTAGCAAGACATTGTGGACTTGTGCTTCTGCTTCTTGATCTTTCATCATCATTTCAGCTACAAAGTGGTTGAGTTGTTTGGCTTTAGCTCTGGTTATCGGTCCGGTTGGCATCTCCATTGTCTTGGCAGCTCAACGATCATCTCCTAGCTCTTTTTCAGCCTCGAAGTTTTCTCCTTCATCCTTGTTGCTGCTCAGGTTCATATCATCCTCTCCCTCTTGAAAAAGATTTGTCCTCAAATCTGGATCATCTGCAACAAAAGGGATCAAGTCAGATACATTGAAGCTGGAACTAAAATTAAACTTACCTTGAAGATCGAGTTGATAGGCGTTGTTATTAATCTTCTTGGTGACTGTGAATGTTCCATCTATTCTGGGCATGATTTTGGACTTCATCTCAGCTGGGAACCTTTCCTTGCGCAGATGCAACCAAACTTGATCACCAAACTTAAAATACCACCTTACGCAGATGCAACCAAACTTTATCATAACTTTAAACACCACCTTGCGCTTTCCCTTGTTGGCATGATTAGCATATTGTTGAGTCCTCTCTTCTATGTTCTCACGAGCCTTTTCATGAATTTGTTTTACAAGCTCAGCCTTCTTTTCTCCATCTAAGCTGACTCTTTCACTCAAAGGTAGAGGGGTTAAATCCAGAGGAGACAAAGGATTAAAGCCATAAACAATCTCAAAAGGTGAGTACTTAAATGTAGAATAAATGGCATGGTTATATGCAAACTCAACATGGGTTAACATTCTTCCCAAGTGTGAATGTTTTTCTTAATTAATGCATGCAGAAGAGTACGTAAAGTCCTATTGACTACCTCAGTTTAGCCATTAGTTTGGGGATGACAAGTAGTTGAGTACACTAGCTTAGTTCGTAATTTCGACCAAATAGTTCTCCAAAAATAACTAAGAAACTTAGTGTCTCTATCAGATACAATGGTCCTAGGCATGTTATGAAGTCTAACGATTTCTTTAAAGAACAAGGTAGCTATATGAGATGCATCATCAGTCTTATGGCAAGCAATGGAATGAGCCATCTTAGAGAATCTATTTATAACTACAAAGATATAATCCTTTCCATTCCTAGTCCTAGGCAATCCAACTATGAAATCTATTGAAATATCAGTCCAAGGATGAGTAGGAATGGGTAAAGGAGTATACAAACCACTCGGCGGAACCTTAGATTTGGCTTGCTCGCAAGTTGAACATCGAAAACAGACCCTCTCAACATCACATTTTAGATAAGGCCAATAGAAGTGTTCGGTCACCACCTTAAGTGTCTTAGCATAGCCAAAATGACCCATCAGATCTCCTCCATGAGCTTCCCTGACTAAAAGATCTCTAACATAACCATTAGGATTACAGAGACGATTATCAAAGCATAAAAACCCATCATGCTGAAAGTATTTGCCCCAAGCAAACATCCCACTAGGAGAAAAGGCTTCCTTGAAAGCATTATCATCTGCATACAACTCCATTAAATGCTCAAAGCCAAGCAATTTAGTTTCCAAAGTAGATAGAAGGGTGTACCTTCAAGAAAAGGCATCAGCCACCACATTCTCCTTACCTTAATGACATAGGGAAAAGTCTCAATGAACTCTAACCATCGCGCATGCCTCATATTAAGCTTATGTTGTCCTCTTAAGTGTTTGAGTGATTGATGATATGTATGGATAACAAACTCCTTTGGCCATAGATAATGTTGTCATTGCTGAAGTGACATGACCAATGCATAGAGTTCTTTATCATAGGTTAGATAGTTCAAGGTCGATCCACTTAGCTTTTCACTGAAATATGCGATTGGGTTCCTATCTTGCATTAGAACAACTCGAATTCTTATCTCTGAAGCATCACACTCAATCTCAAACGTTTTAGTAAAATCAGGAAGAATAAGAATTGGTGCATTAATAAGCTTATCCTTTAAGGCCTGAAAGGCTTGCTCATGTGCTCGTTCCCACTTAAACCCAACCTCCTTCTTGATAACCTCTCTAAGTAAGGCTGCAAGTGAACTAAAATCCTTAAAAAATCATCGATAAAATCCAGCAAGCCCATGGAAGCTACGAACTTCACCAACTGTGGTCAGACTTGGCCAATCTTTGATTGCTTTAATCTTCTCCTCATCAACCTTAATACCATCTGCACTAACCACAAAACCTAAAAAGACAAGGTTATTTGTACAAAATGAACACTTCTTAAGATTAGCAAATAACCTTTCGTTTCTAAGCACCTATAGCACAAGGAAAACATGCTCAAAATGATCAGTAATGTTCTTACTATAGATTAAGATGTCATTAAAATATAATACCACAAAGATACCAATGTAAGCTCTAAGAACATGATTCATCAACCTCATGAAGGTACTATGAGCATTAGTGAGACCAAACGGCATAACCAGCCACTCATAAAGACCATGTTTGGTTTTAAATGCCTATTTCCATTCATCTCCTTCTTTCATCCTAATATGATGATAGACATTCTTTAAATCTATTTTAGAGAAGACAATAGAACCATGCAGTTTATCAAGCATATCATCAAGTCTAGTGATACGATGACGATAATTAACCCTTATATTGTTTATAGCTCTACATTCAACACACATGCGCCATGAGCCATCCTTCTTTGGCACAAGCAACACAGGCACCACACAATGACTCATGCTCTCACGAATGAACCTTTTGTTCATTAGCTCATCAACTTGGCGTTGCAGTTCCTTAGTCTCCATAGGGTTGGTTCTGTAAGCTGGACGATTGGGAAGTATGGAACCATGCATGAAATCAATTTGATTCCTGGTGGTGGTATCCTCCTTGGCCACAGTAGTGGGCTTATAAACCTTCTAGAACTAAGACATATCTTCTCTTTTGTACTCAGACTTGAAACTTTGCTTATTACCAAAACCAGAACGTGTCTTGCCTCTCCTTGCGAGCTGCTTCTCAATGAGAGTGGCCTTGTGTAGCATCTCCTCAAGATCCACATAATGTTGCATCTCAACCAGATCTTGAATTTCTCTATTCAAACCTCCCAGAAACCGAGCCATTGTTGCCTCATGATCCTTTGAAATGTCAGCTTGCAACATGAGGGTTTCCATTTCCTGAAAGTAGTCCTCCACAGACTTGCTACCTTGCGGTAATCTCTTCAACCGATGATGCAATTCTCTATTATAATGTCCATGAACAAATATTTTTTTTAGTAACGTCTTCATGCGTCTCCAACTACGGATTGGGAGCTCACCATTGCGTTTTTTGGTAGTAACCAATTGATTCCACCAATTGAGAGCATAATCATAAAACTCAGTGGCTGCTAACTTCACTTTGCTTTCCTCTGCATAATATTGGTAGTCAAACACCAACTCAATTTTCTTTTCCCACTCCAAATAAGAATCTGGATCATTCTTTCCATGGAATGGTGGAATTTTAAGCTTGAGACCATTGAGGTTGCTGGTTCTTTGATCTGATGGTGCATGTTGTGGTCTTTGGCTTCTGTTAATACGGTGGGAATGATCACTACTATGTCCATAGTAGTCGGATTCATCATCATTACCATGCTCAGATGGATTTGATTGAGCCATCCTTCCTCTACTAGAATGTTGTGTTGTGTTTCCTCTTCCTTGTTCAACATCAGAATGAGGTTTAAACTCATCTCTGAGAGCATTGATGTAAGTAGCCATCATACTTTCGAACTTTGCAGTCATAGTTTCAATTAAGAGCTTATTGATGGCTGTGGTGCTTGCTTCTGCATCATCTTCAGACATATTTCTACAAAAAATAAGTAAACAAATTACCAATAGGTTGTTCTTACTGAAAATATTGTAGATCTAATGGAATAAACTTTTAAAACAAAGAGATCTAAGGATTAAGAACACTCAACTTTCAGATGTCGCTCTGATACCACTTGATACACTCCTCCTTAGTGTAAGGATCAAATATGAAGTTGAGAGGTCGATTTACAATCCCCTCGTGGTATAAAGTAGTCCCTTGCATACGACTATTATGTACGAGAAAGTTCCATGCGTACGATTACAGTGTACAAGAAATTCCCATGCACATAACTACTGTGTACGAGAAAGTCTCGTGCGTACGACTACTGTATATAAGGTAGTCCCATGCATACGACTACACTCCTTCTTCGATGGTCAAGTTCCAGACCGATCAGATGAGCGAATAGACGGGAACGAGTGTGAATATGAAAGTGATCTGATGGTGATTTCTGGAAACTGAGTGGATTGAATAGCTTCAGTTCAAGAGATCTGAGCTTCTCTTGAAAAGTTGAGTTCTTCCTTTGATGGATTTTCAAACCAAAAGGCTGAACAAATTGGTTTCCCAACTAGTGAACTATCTAGAAGAGTTGTTTAAAAGTAGAAGATAATTAGATTGAAAGAAAGTATTTACAATCCTTTAAATACTTAGGGTTTTTAGTCCCAACTAGGTTAAATGAAAATGGGCCTAAAGAGAGATAGGCCATAACCTACATATAGATATAAATGAGTTATCTTGTCTAATTGTGACCCATATGTCTCATTAAAACCTTACTTGCCAAAACCCAATATGACAAAAGACAAGTAAAAGAAAAATAGTGCTAATGAATTACAAGCCCATTTATACCTCTTCACAAGCCTCAATCGATGGCAAGACATTGTGGACTTGTGCTTTTGTTTCTTGATCTTTCTTCATCATTTCAGCTACCAAGTGATTGAGTTGTTTGGCTTTAGCTCTGGTTATCAGTCTGGTTGGCATCTCCATTGTCTTGGCAGCTCCATGATCATCTCCTAGCTCCTCTTCAGCCTCGAGTTCCTCTCTTTCATTCTTGTTGCTGCTTAGGTTCATATCAGCAAGGAACCTAGAACTAACACAATAAGACTATAAGATTCTCACTTAAGCTAAAGAATTCAAGAGAACAAAATTGAACTACAACTACTACTACTCAACATAGACCAAAGCCAAACAAGCATAAACTAAGCAAAATCGAATACAAGATAAACTTAAACAAAAATAGAGCGAAAACGATGCAAAAACTAATGAACGAAAGTGAATGGCTTAAGGAAAGGCAATTGATCAAAGGGGAAGACAACTAATTGATTATGCAACAAGGAACAATTAAGATCAACCTATAACATGGAATACAATTCTAGACTAACCCACTCTCATGGAATTAACCACTTTACCAATCAATCAATTGAGCTAAACTCTCATTTACCTAGCTTCTAGATTCAAATGGCCAAGATGAAACTAGTATTAAGATCACCTAATATGAAGGATCTATCAACCTAAACATCATCAACCAATCATCTAACCCCTAGGATTTACCAAGCCTTCAACCACTCTAAAAACTACTCACACATCTCAACAATAAAACACAAAACAAATGACAAAAAGATAGACATGATGCAAAGAGAAGATAAAAGATAATGAGATTCTTTAATAAACTTCAAAAAAACGATCCAAAAGAATCATCCAAAGGAGTCTACAAAGTTCTCTCCAAAACTCACTCTCAAATGTGACTAAATGGCTAAAAATTAAAAGAGTGATATCTAAACCCTCAAACTTATGGTTTTTAAACATTACAAAATAGATTCGGGTTGACTCGAGACAAATCAGGTCAAACCAACTTAAGTGAAACGTGTGCATGCAGCGTCGAGGTAGTGAGGTTGACCTAGATGTCGACGTGGGGCACATCCAGAGTGCTTGGCTCGCTCATCTTGAGGTCAAGTGCCATGGGACTGGTCGGAGGTCGACATCCCGCACATCCGCGAAACTCGACCTTGCATTTGGCATCGATGCTCTAAGTCAGGCCGCAGGTCAACGTCCCGCACATCCGCGAGCCTCAACCTTGTGTTTGGCGTTGGGTGCTCCAGGTCGGGTTGTGGGTCGATGTCCTGCACATCTACAAGCCTCACGGTCGTGCATCCCGGGTTGAGCGTACCATGTCGGGCTGCGGGTCGACCTCTTCTCCTCTCGGGTCATTTTCTTTCATTTCTTCATGTTTTACCCAACCAATTCTCATAGTATGAAAGTATAATCTCATTCCAAAGTCTCAAATGCTTCAAGGTATGCTCCAAATCACCTAAAATGGACTCAAAACAGAAAATATGCAACTCGGTCTATCTAAAACTCTAAAACGTAAAATGTACCAAAAGCTAATCTAAAATGAGGATTAATGAATACTAAATGATATCAAATGATGCAAATTGATAGTGAAAACTAAGCTAATATCTACATATCAACTCCCTCGTACTTGCTTTTTGCTTGCCCTCAAGCAAACAAACTACAAAACCGAAGGAGAGGTTGAGAACGGGAACTCAAAGCTAAAGCAAAATTACTCAAAAGTTCACCTCAATGTCCAAGTTAGTAATTCTACAATGCAAGTGAGCATGCCTACTTAAAAATCTTAGCCATACTCTTCACAACTCAATCAAAGTTTCACCTCAACCTAGACATGCATTCAAATCAACCATTCATTTTGATATTCTTTAAAGAGAACTATGAATCAAGCTATGTAAATTCAATGAACTCGTTTGGTTAAGGGAAATGTTCAAGAGATAAAAAATGATCTCTTCTCATATTTGGCTCAAGATGTTCAAATCAAGGATCTCTCAATGAATAGAATGAGCTTTACAAGAATGCTAATGGAAAAATCCAATATATGCATACAAGAATAGAATCTCATCTACCCAAATACACAAAAATCAAACTCAAACCCAAGCTATATCTAATCCCAACAACAATCCTAATTTCTACCCTTTCTCACAAGGTTTTTCCCACTTCTTTTCACTCTTTTGGATCATCTCAAAGCTTCGACACTTCAACACTTCATTCTTGTTCAAAGGAGAGGGTTTTTAAACTTATTAGTATCTAGCGGGTTTGGTACTTCACTTAATACTTTGGTTCTACTTTATTTTCATTCTTTTTGTTCCTCTTTCTTTTCTTTTATTCCCATGAACCTTTTATCCTTTTCATTCATTTTAAAACCCTTTACTAAACTATCTTTTCTTCTTTTCATGTACCCTTTCTATCCTAAAATTTCCTTTGAACATTTCTTTCTTTTCAATCCCTTTTTCAAGACTTTTCCCAACTTCTTCTTTTAAACTCAATACACAAGTAAAACCCAAATCCAATATCAAGCTCCCACGTAGTCCTATTCGATTCAAAAAGCGTGAACCGAAACTACATGAGACACTACTTGTCGGCTCAAACCTAACACTTTATACCAAGCTCATTCTGAAATAAAGCCTCATACACATAAAATGATCAAATGTGGCTTGAAAAAAAGTTAGGCTAAGGGTAGGGAAACCAATCCATTAAATAGAACCGACTACTTGGATTACAAATGATGGTAAAACGGTGAAAGAAATCCAAGTATGTATGTGTATCCACGAGCTCAATCGCAATGCATAGCTATGATAATTGAAGTCAAGATTAGGTTATAATAAATAAGGAATGGTCTCAAATCACAACATACTTGAATCACGGTAAGAACTTAAAACCAAGAATTCTAAGCATGGATCAATCTTACTTCAACAAGCTCTTTATGCATCAAACAACTAATAACTTAGGCATTTAACCTAACAAATAGATCATCAAGCTTATGTCAAGGCAATCTCATCATTGTTTCTAATGCAAATGCAATGCAATCTTACATGATTCTAACCTCAAACACTAAACAAATGTAAACAAAAAGGAAAATATTTTTGGATTTTTGTGGTTTTCTAATTTTTTTGGCTTTTGTTTGGTTTTTATACAATGCAATGACTCAAAGAAAGAAAACAAAACAACTCATACTAACATTAGCAAACCAGTCCCCTCCCCCAGACTTACTTCTCACCGTCTTGGTGAGAAAACAAAACCAAGAAAAGAGACCCAACTAAGTGAAATAAAAACTAGAAAAGAAAAATGAAAATATGTACAAGATAGTGAAATTGATACCTTTTCAATTCGAAGGTGCTTCTGGTAGTTGGGAGGGATCTGGAATGGTCTGTTTATAGTAAGCTCCGTCGACGGATCCATTCCATTCATCATTTGGAGCTATGGAAGTTGTTGTGTTTTTAACCTCGTTATCATCACTAGACTCACCTACGTTTGCTTCACCGTTGTCTTCATCGGATACATAACTCAGAAGTTCCCTCACCTTACGTTCCAACCAATCAAACTTCCGCTTTGCTAGCTTTGTCACACGTCGATGGAACTTGAGAATAGAGTGCAAGGCTTTTTCCCAAGCTATGGTTGGTTTGAAGTCACAACGTGGAAGGGTCCATATTTCCATGTCCATACTAGGCGTAGGTAGTTCTCGAGGTAATGGGGGAGCCGGAGGTAATGGGGAGCCGAAAGCATAGCAGCTTTAGATTTCTCGCCCGGGTACTCAAAAACTATGTTGGATATGGAGTCTAGAGAGGTGTTCTCAGGGCACGAGAGTTGGAAATTCCTTCTTTCCTTGTTCTGGTTTATATAGGAGAACCTTCGGACTCCGTCAATCATTTCTACAATCCCACACTGACTAAAGTAGTTCCCCTCAAGAAGGAGACATCGTTGATCACAACAGTTGTTCTCGAAATGTATCTTAACATACTGGAATATAGGCCCTAGTACTGCTCCCATAATACATATCGACTCACTAGTATTTAGCGATCAAACCTTGTTTCAGCATAATTCCTTTGCAAAAACGCATAATAAGTTCACATCATCTCCTAGAAAATCTTCAAAGAGAGTTCCGTCATCGGATTCCAAGAGTGGGTATAGCCTTTTGAACATTAGACACAAATTCTCAAGCTTAATAGTCCCGGTTTCGGTCGTCCATAGAAAGTGTTAGCGAGAAACTTAGCGACCACTCGAATTACCGGGTTTCAGATCAAACTCATCTTTGGGGAGTTAGTTATCGTGTCCATAGCTATTAGATCCCAAAATCATCCATGTTTTGGAAAGTTGGAAAGCGAACTTGGTTGTCATAGTGAAAACCATAAATCTCACAAAGTTCCTTAATGGAGATCCGATAAGCATTCTCGTGCACCTTGAAGCACAAATACTCCTCATCTGGATGTGGCTTTCACGGTTGATCATAAACCAATGCCACTATGGAGAAAACTGACATGTGAGCCTTGGAAAGTTGTAATTGCGGAGCATTGCGAACTTCTCCAACCCCATGTTCTTGATTAATGCATACATGTCATCTTTCATGCCCATCAAATCCAATGTTGGATCATAAAGGAAACGGTTTGGGTTTTCGTTTCATGTTGAGTTGCACCTCAAAATCCTCATTTTGCTCTCTTGTGAAAACAACCTCCGTATTCTCGTTCTCTTTCTCGGGTGCCACCGTTGGTGATGTGTCATCTTGCTTTTTCTTAGGAATGGATGCTTTAGTTTGCGGTCTCTTTCCGGCTTTCTTAGAAGTTTCTACCATTGTCTTTTCTTTCCCTTTGGAGGTCTTTGAAACTCTAGAAAGTTGGTCCCGAGTCTTTGGTAGCATTGTTCCTACAAAACTCAATTGAAAATGTAAAAACCAAGAACAATGCTAATAATTGCAAAATGTTGCCGAACAAAGATAAATCAATTCAATTTGAGCTCTTGACAACATCAATACTATCTTCGGACCTTAAAGTGCTACCACAGAAACCAAATCATAATCATTTGCAAGAAATTCTCAAGGAAAAGAAAGGTCAACAAAAAGTCAACAATTCTCACAATACATGATTTGTAAATGTCACAAATTTGGAAGAATTGATGAGTTCTAGCTTTGAAATATAACAAATCCTTCCTAAGAGCACCAAATGGAACAAAGAAACACACAATTCAGCCATTTTCCCCAAAAATTTTGAAAATTTTCGTCACTATTCACCTCAAGAACCCTAACTCTTTAAATTTCAATTTTAGCTCATGAATCTTATGCAAATAACCCTTAATCATGTAACCCAACCAATATCTAACTCCTTTTAACTCTAACAACTCACTTTCAAGCTCAAAATTGCAACAATTGTAAACTTAGAGAATTTCAAAATGTAAGCTAAATGGAGTTTTGAGAGTAGAAATCATACCTTTGAGTTGTAGAGGATGAGTTTTGAAGCAAGAAACTTATAGAGGTTCACAAAAGTTTCAAATGTAAAGAAGAGAAAAACTTGAAGATTTTGTGAGAAAGATGAAAAGAAATAAATTTTGAAGAGAAAATGGTGAAAAAGGAAGAGAATGGTCGAAGGAGAATAAGAATGAAAGAGAGGAATGTATAAAAAAAAATTGACCCAAAAAAAATTTAAGTTAAAAAACTTACCTTTAGGTGCATGGGGTCGGGGTGGAACGGGTCGGGTACGGGGTTGACGTGGGATGGGTCGGGTATGGGGTCGACATGGGAAGCTTCCCGCGTGGTATTGTCTGTGGCGTCGGATTATCCTTCGGGTCAGGTGCGGGGTCGATGCGGCACGCAATAGAATGGATCGTGCATGGTATGGACGTCGGGTCAGTCAAGGTCGAGACGGGGCTCGATGCGAGACATTTCCAGAAAGGGTTGGATGTGGTACGGACGTCGGGTCAGTCTGGGTCGGGGTGGGCATCGATCTGGGACGTTTCGAGAAAGGTCGGATGTTGTACAAAACGTCATGACAGGTTGGGCGTACCAAGTCGGGCTGCAGGTCAACTCTCTTCCTCGTGGATCATTTTCCTTCATTTCTTCATGTTTTACCCAACCAATTCTCATAGTATGAAAGTGTAATCTCATTCCAAAGTCTCAAATGCTCCAAAGTATGCTCTAAATCACCTAAAATAGACTCAAAACGGAAAATATGCAACTCGATCTATATAAAACTCTAAAAAATCGGTAGTTCCAAAAGCTTACTGGAGCCATCAAAACACAATTATGAAGAAACCTTAACTTTGTATAAGTTTGTAGTTCCAGGTAAGGGCGATGAAGCATTTGAAGCTTCTCCATTAGGCTGAAACTTTCCTTCTGGAATCGTTGTTTCACTGAAAGCGAACACGTGACCTTTCCCTTTTTGCAGATTAGAGGTTATTATAGGCTGTCTTTTCTCATAGTTTACATTTATCTCCTCTTAAGGTTGGCACATACTGTTAATGCGAGCTAGGCGTTCGTTTGGATCAGCATGAGACACATATTGTAATGCCTTTACACGTTCTTCTTTGGATAGCTTAGCTAGTACCTCGGGAAAACCTGGAGAAGCCTCTAAAGCTCAAGCTACAGTCTTCTTTGGAGGAGAGCGTTGGTGTTCTGTATCTCTGTCAGGTGTGATCTTCTTCCTATTGTCCTTTTTTGCTGCTTTCTTCCACGGGCAAGCAAAGATCTCATGGGTAAAACGGTGGCAGTGAAAGCAATGTTTCCAGAGTTTCTCATACTCATAGCTAATAGCCACTCTTTCTCCTGAAGGTAGTTGTAGCAACTTGGATTCCACAACCGGGTTTGCAAACTTAAGACATACTTTGACTTTCACATAATCAGTCTTTTGGGATGCTTTTGGATCGTAAGCAATTTTTGTAACCTTTCCAATCACTAAAGCCAAACGCTCGATGGTCTCCATTGTATAGTAGTGCACATGGATATTACAAACCCGAACCCAGACCATCAAAGTTGACAGAAAATCCTCTGGTGGACTTGGAATCCATTGTTCCATAACCATTGTCCAGTTGTCGTATGACCACGATCTCTCTGCAAGCTTTCGTTTGCAGATCTTCTCCTCTTTGAAAAATAAATAAACAATTATCTCGAGATAGAGCAATTCCATGGACACGGTCCTTCAACCTCCACACACGCGGCATGGTGTCAATCACACGCGGCATGGTGTCTCCCTAGTAAACTCAATACATTCTCGCCAAAGACTTTGAAGCGAGGGCTATCCAGAAGAGTGATAGTTTCTTCATCTTCGAGAGTTAGGTCTTGGAGTGCTTGGTGTAGATACTTAGCCATGAAAAGAGTAAGAAAACGATAACGGAGAAGTGTATTGTGGTGGAGGAAAAAAATTCAAGGAGTGTAGGTAATGATTCAGATTCTTGAATTTGGTTTAAAAAACCTTAGATTGTGCTCTTGATAAGGAAATTTCATGGATTCGTACTGGGGATAATCAATTAGAGAAACAAAAATGGAAGAATTCATGTTTGAAAATGGAAAGGGAATCGAAGGGAAAAGAAATTTGAAGAAAAAGATTTCGTAAGAACCTTAGTCATTGAAGACCAGAGAAGGCTGCACTGTAGATGAGAGATAAAAGTAAATCAGAAAAGGGATGTGAAACCCTCTAACTAGCTACTCCTAAGCATAAAAAAAAGGGTCAGAAAAATTCAAGTTGAACGTATCTGAAAAAAATAATTCAGGCAAATCTACGAATCTTTAAACAAAATTTACAATGAACCAACAAATTTACAAAACTAAACCTTTTTAAACTATTAGAAAAGTTTTTAAAATAAATATATATATATATATATATATTTATTTATTTATTTTTACCATAATGAATCTAATGAAAAGAAGAACTCGATAATTGATATTACTTTATCGTATGTCAAGTAGACAAGGAATGAGGAACATGCATCTCGTGGCTCTATGTATGTTACCCATTCAATCCATAATATCGGTATGTCATTATATAAGTACATCATCTTGTTAGCAGATCTACATAATCACAAGACCTATCTTTTTTACACAATTCCCATAAAACATTAAAGCATGTCTGACACATTTTGTTTAAACATTTCTATTATCTCCATAAATCCTTTCATGCATTATAGTCCACATAGAGATATTTTGGTCTTAATATTGTGACGAGTCACCTATAGATCTTCTCTATGCAAGTTTCTTAATTAGTTTTCAATTGATGTATATTGACCTAATTCACCCAAAATCTATTATAGCAATTTTTTTACTTTGTGTTGGTTTTGTTGATTGGTGAAAACTCTTTTTTTTTTGGAAAACACTTTTATTATATCCACCATTCACATCCTTAATCTTTAATATGTCATCGGGTAATACTACAAAAATATGTAGTTTATACTATAACAATTAATGTCTAAATTTTATGGTAATAAGAATATTGAATGTGTTATGCCAAAATTTTTTTGCTGAAATTAACAACTCTCTGTAGGGTCATAGTACTATTAGACATGCAATTGGCAAAAAAATACTATTAGACATGCAATTGGCTAAAAAATACTATTAGACATGCTTTCACTACACTAGAAACATCGGATGTCGTCAATTTCTTTAATGACTTAAAATAATTGTTAAAATAATTGACAATAGTTCTACAACCGACTCTATAACCTTTTTCGCTATCTTGTTTGACTTCACTTACAACCGACTCTACAACCGACTCTTTTTTATTCTGATTTGGTGACAATCATTGCTTGAATCTTTTTGGATTAAAGTTGTTTATCATGTCATGTATGCTAGTGACACATTTATTGGTTCGATACCTTATATGTTGTAAGGATTTCATAGCTAGGTGTAAAAATCTTGTTATCACTGGAGCAAACAAAGAGAGACCTACGGGATTGAAAAATCAAAAGCCAGAACAAGATCAACCTCTGCCAATCCACAAGGAGCCCATGGTGCATAGAGAAAATGTTGAGAGCAACAATAAAGGGAATAAGGAAGCTTCAGATTCAGTAGCAGTTCATGACTTAGGAAAAGAGCTACGAACCAGAGCCGATTTGCACAGCTCGAGTGTTGCTTCGGCACCTTCATAATGTGAAGATCGACTATGGAAACAAGAAGAAATGCAACCAACTCATACCTTGATACTTAAAACGAGTATTCAAGAAGATTAACCAAAGAGTGTGTACCTCGATTATACTCTTTTTCCCTTAAATGAGTTACCGATCTCCTTAAAGTTTTTAATGAGGTAATTTGGTTATACAAACAAGAGACTCTTTTGGTTAATGTGATTCTAAGCCCATTAAAGATCCAAAATGTGGCTTAGAGTTCAAGGGCCCATTTAAAAGTCAAAATAAGAGTTTAATGTTGTTGTATTTTCAAGACAGTTTTGTGTCATTTTTCGAGATTATCTTGGAAGTGTGTACAAGACTTCTCCTCTTCTTTACCTTTAAATTTAGTGGCCCCTAATGGAATAAACAACAAACTTTGAATAAAAAATATATTCTAAAATTTGTTCTCTCTTTGGTGCGTAATATCCAAAGAACAACAAAATATCAAAGGACTTCTGCATCATTTGTGCGACCTAACGATCCATCTCGTTTCTTTCTTCCTCTCATGAACAAGATCAAGTCAAATCTATCATTCAACTCCATATGAAGTGTTGATCTCAGGAGAATCATATCATGTTTTGTTTACCGTTAACCATTTTTTTTCTTCACACGTGAGAATTGGAGATAAGACTCGTTATATTGCCCACGGGATTACTATTGAAACTACTTTTCCTGAACCCTAATTACGCTTCTGTTAAGCTTATGCCCTTTTCAAGAGGCATGGTCGAGCGAAAAGTATAGAAAACAGAAGATGACTCCTCTATAGGTTTAAGAGGGTGGAAAAGCTGGCTCATCCTGCCTCATAGTCAATTTGATTTTGCAGTCAACTTGGACCACCTAAAGCAATGTAAGATTGATAACGTTTCCCTTCAATGACCAAGCGAGCTATCCTCTCCGCAACGAGATTCCATGCATCAGATGTTAAAATAAAAGACCAATCCTTTACCTGAGCTAACCGACATCGGATTTCATATTCAATTTGTAGAGTAACAGGGTAACGACTGGGTGTAGAGAACATGTCAAAGAGGGGCTTTGACCTGGTTTCAAAGATAATATTAGTCTGCTTCATCTCTTGTGCGGTTTGTACCACTCATAAGCAGCCTAGTAGAGCAGCTTCTACCTCATCTTTAATAAATGAAAAAGACCTTCTTCCATATATTTTAACATTCTCATTATCATAGCGAGTAATCCATGCAATCCCAGATCGTAATGTTTCCTAGGACCAAGAACTAGATATGTTACACTTCAGCCACTCTCTCGATGGTTTGCACCATTTATCCATACTTCTTATAGCTTGAGGATGCCCCTCCTCCACATGTACATCAAACTTATAAATATCTTTCCATTCCTTACACTCTTCCAACGCCTTCCTTAAAACACACGATGGGTCTAGGCGGGTTTTGTCAAAAATTAGAGCGTTTATAGACTTCCAAATATGCCACAACAGCTAGGGAATTAACTTATATTCTTTTTTAGAAACAGAAGAGTTCTTATGTCATTTCAGCAGATAGTTGATATTCAAAAGGATAGAGTTCTGTGAATAACCGTGACTATGCTTCAATATTGGGGATAAGTTCCAAACCTGCACTGCAGAGCTACATGTAAATAGCACATGGGTGATAGTTTCGACCTATGTTCCACATTGTCTACACACTGTGTTAGTTGCAATGCCACGACTTGCCAATCTGTCTTCCACAACAAGAGCACCAGCCAAAGTTTTCCATAGAAAATGCCTAACTTTGGGTGAAGTATTAGTTTCCTATATCAACTTATAGGAGCTCACTTTGAGAGGCAATTATGGTAAGGCACCTGCGCTTTGCTGTATGCCCGAGGCCCTAGCTACATCATTGCCACTTTTAGTCTCATAGACCCCTTTACGGTTATGTATCCATAGATAACCATCCCCGACTATTGTAATTCAGCCTTTGAGACCTAACAAGCATAATATCCTCTTGTGTAAACATATGTTGTAGCTTCGCATCATTTTAGGAATCTTGAAAAATGTCCCATAGCTCTGCTACTGTCAGGGACTCGTCCATTATAACTTCTGAATTAACTGGTTTTCTCAACATTGTATCTGGGATCCACCTTTCACGCCCTTTTTTGGATCTGCCATGACCTAGCTTAACGCCCAGACCTAGTAAAATTAAGTCACGATCGTACAAGAGACTCCTCCAGCCATAGGATGGTCTCAATCCTAACTTACTATTCAGAAAAGAGCCATTTCGAAAGTATTTGCACTTAAGCACCTGAGCTAACTTTGAATCCGTATTAGTGAGGATACACCAAGCCTGCTTACCTAATACTGATGTCCTTAAACCCCAAACTACCCTCTTTTTTGGGCTTACATAATCGAGACCAAGCAACCCATGAAACACTTTTATTATCCAGACTTTTGTTCCACCAAAAATTCCTCATAGCCGAGGTAATCTTTTTACAACTATGAACAGGTAAATTAAAACACATCATCGGGTATATAGATAGGGATGTAGCTACAGCTTTGAGAAGCGTTTCCTTACCTCCTTGAGATAGTGACTTAGCAAACCATCCAATCAGCCTAGACCGAAGCTTCTCATGAATAAAACTCAACAGCCTTCTTTTCGAGCCTGAAAAGCACTCTGGCAGGCCCAAGTATTTGCCTTGTCCACTCTCCCCATAAATACCTAATACTCCTTTGATTCTGGTCTTGACATCCGCTGGAACTTTGTCACCAAAGAAGATTGAAGATTTCTGAAGGTTAATGCATTGACCAGGCATATCCTCATAGAATTTTAACCACCTCTTAATCTCTTCACACTCAAGAGCATTAGCACGGCATAAAATGAGGCTGTCGTCAGCGAATAAGAGGTGATGAATCGAAGGTCAACAAGGTGCAATACTAAGGCCAGTGATCCGCTTATTCTCTTCTGCCATATTCAAAATGTGTATTAGCCTCATAGCACATAAATTAAAGAGGAAAGGTGATATTGAGTCGCCTTGCCTCAAACCCCGCTCTGGTTTTATAAATCTGTGGGCTGTCTCATTAAAGAGAACTGTGTATGTAACCGTAGTAACACTCTGCATAATCCACTGTATCCACTTCCCATCAAAACCCATCTTCCTCAACAAGCACTCCAAAAGCTCCACTTCACTCGATCATAGACTTTAGACATATCTGTCTTGATAGCCATATAACCAGAGGATACTCTTGGGTTTGACCGTAGTGAGTGTATCAATTCATGCGCCAATAATATATTGTCGGAGATTAATCTACTTGAGATAAAGTCACCTTGAGTTGCGGACACAATCAATGGGAGACACTTCTTTAAGCGACAACTTAAGATTTTAGACACAATCTTATAATGCACCATGCATAAACTGATTGGTCTCAGCTCAGTCATACTATACGGGTTTGCAGTCTTTGGAATAAGACATATCTGAGTGAAGTTCCACTCCATCGGAAGTTGCCCAGAATTAAAAAACGTCTTGACTTACCAACATCTGACCCTACTACATCCCAGAATTACTATAAAAATTTGCTTGAAAAACCATTGGACCCTGAGCATCGATAACCATTTATTGAAAAGACAACATGTTTAACTTCACTATCCGAGACTAGTTTAGTCAAATCACGGTTCATACTATCTGTAACCTTACGTCGAAATCCTCAGAGAACATGCTCGAAATTACAAGGTCTTGAACTCCTAAAGAGTGATGTGAAGTAATTAACTGCAACATTGCCCTTAGATCCTTATTCGAGATGCTCTCTTCCACTTTCATCTTTAAGCATATCGATTTGATTCCTCGTTTTCTTTCTTTTAACACTATTATGGAAATACCAAGAGTTCTTATCACCTTCTTTAAGCCAATGCTTTCTACTTTTCTGCTTCCAATATATCTCCTCCTCCTTATAAGCAAGACTAAGGTCAGTTTTAATGCGCTGTAAATTGCACTGATCCGGATTAACTTTTGACACCTCGTCCTCAAACTGCTTTTTCTGGGAAAGAATTGACACATTAGAGTTAACGTTTTCCGAGGACTTCCATCGAGCAAGTTCAGACCGATAATTACTAATCCTCCTATGAAGTGGTACATAACGTGATGACAGTTCCGCATTCCATCCCTGTATCACCACATCCTTACACCCTGGCTTCGAACCCCATCATTTATCATACACAAAGCACTTCTTATCCCTTTGAATATTTGCTTGATTAAAAGACACAAGTTAAGGTCGATGATCAGAGGCCCACATTGCCAAATACTGTGTTGTTGTCTATGGAAACAATTTGAACCAATTATCATTTCCAAAGCAACGATCGAGGCGACATTGAATCCACACACTATCACGCCAACCCGCCCAAGAGAAAATGTTCCATGTATTATATGTTTTCGTGATCTTAGAGTTTGAAATCATATCTCTAAAGTCCTAGAAAGTAAATTTGTTGCGCCGAGGATCACCTTTCTTCTCCAAATTTAGTATCTCATTGAAATCCCCAAGTAATAGCCATTCCTCATCTATGTTCAGACCAATGCCAGATAGTCTATCCCAAACGAGCTTCCGTTGTGATCTCACAAGATCAACGTAAACACAGGTAAGGAAGAAGACGTATGAGCCCAACTCCACTTTAAATTCCAACACCCTATTGTCCGCATACAGATTAGTTACCTTGAAAGTATCCTTCTAGAAGAAAGCTAGACCACCACTTAGACCTTGAGGCTCAATTGTGAACCTTTGATTATATCCCAAAGAGTCTCGTAACTTATGAATATAATCATTCTTCTATTTTGTCTTCATGAGGAAAATAAAATTTGGGAATTATTTCTTTCTAATTTCCTGGATATGACGAATTGTCTCAGTGTTCCCCGCACATTGACAGTTCCAACACAATATACTCATTGGGACGGCAGCGGCTTCACTTCGGAAGCCACCACAATTGGGGGGGGGGTCTTTTGGGTATTCTTTGCTGTGTCGGGTTTTGACAGCTCCAACTTCTTTTTGCAGTACTCTCTAGCAGTACACGCGTGACTGACTGGTTCCAGATGAACCGTTGTTCCAGCCGGTCAAGATTGTTTATGAACCCATGAACTGGGACGCTTTTTTGGTTTCTTCACAGATTTTCTTGGACCCGGTCCATTGGTATCCGTTGCTCTAATCCGAAAAAGCGAAGCATTATTGATTATTCCCACATCATTCAAACTTGCTAAAGAAGACACCTCAACATCATACAGTTTACTGGGAGCATACACATGTGCTAAACTACTAGACACATTATCTTGATTGCGGTTATCTCCACTAGAGCTTTCATGGGCTTCAAAGTTGAAAACATGAACCTTCTCTTTATCCAAATTGGAAGTGATTCTCGTTATCTTCACACAATTCCCATCTGTCTCATTCTCCACACCTTGTTGCACTCTAACCATTCGAGCTTGTTGCTCTCTTGGGTCTAAGTGAGTAATATATTGTTCAGCAGCCAACCGATCCTCACAAGAAACCAAAGCCAAGGTCTTAGTAAAACCAGGAGGACCATTTCCAAGGACACATCACCAATTCATGTGTTAACCTCTGGCAGTGAAAATATTGCTTTCTCAACTTCTCATATTCATACCCAATCAACACATGTTCTCCCGATGGTAACAGTAAGGCTTTAGCTTGCTTCGATAGGCTCTCAATGTTAAAACACACCTTGACTCTAACATAGTCTTTTTTTGGGACTGTTTTGGGTCATAAGCAATCTCAAGAACTTTTCCAACAGCGGAACCCAAACACTCAATAGTTTCAATCGTGTAGTAGTTAACATGGATATTTCTTATCCAGATCCAGACATGAAATGTCGATAAGAAATTCTCAGGAGGATCAAGGCACCATCTTTCCATGACTAGGGTCAAATTTTCGTAAGACCATGGGCGTTCCGCTAAATCTTCTTTTCTCTATAATACAAATTGGAATTTGTCCTTAGAGAGAGTTATTCCCCTAACTATGTCTTTCAGGCGCCAAATGTGCGGCATAGCATCTATCAAATTTGCCATAACCTGACAATCCAGATTAAGAAGCTTGCCTAGAAGACTCAGGGCATTCTCATCAAAAACCCTGAAACAAGGACTATCAGGGAGTGTTATTGAATCTTTCTCATCGAAAAAACGCAGTGACTGGATTGCTTGTTGTAAATTACTAGCCATCGCTGCAGAAGACTTTCGGAGACAAAGCAAGATGGAGCAGTGGAGGAGGAAAATGTGTGGAATTAGCGGTAAACTTCGAAGATCAATTTGAGTAAAGAAAATCTGAAAACTTCACTTTGATTTTGGGGATATCACCATATTGAGACTCGAGGATGTGGAAATCTTGTAGAGAAAAGGAAAGTTTACTGATTTGTCGATATTGATATGAGCTAAACTTTTGGAGAGAAACAGTAGAAGGAAAGAAAGATCTCAGGAGATACAGATAAAAGAAAAGAAAGATCTGAGGAGATACAAATAAAAGAAAAGAAATTTTTTGGTAAGAAACACCGTTGTCTTGTAACAAGACCGGATTAGAGGCTCTACTTAGTACTTACGGTGAGAGAGGAAGTTGGATAAGAAAAATGAAACCCTCTAAATTATTTAAAAGGGTCTAAGCGAAAATCCAGAAAAATAATTTGGATATTATATGAACGGAAAATGATGAAAGTTTTTACTATTTTCCAATCTTTGTTAAAGAAAATGCCTAAATCTGGAAAACTATATTTTCTTAGATTTTGATATGTTATTTAATTAATGTTAGCAAAAATATTAAATGACTGGATATAAATTGTTACGGTCGTTCGCTTTGATCATAAGACTTATTACACAAACGAAAATGTTATAAAAGTTAGAGACCATCGAAAAACAATCATTAAATTAACTGTAAATATATATTGTTACGACGTAAAAAAAGACCACAAAGGAAAATTGGTAACATGTATAATCCCCATAAAATGGATATATACGCATATGAGATTGAATTATATAGATTTTGACTAATGAACTTTTTTTTTTAATAGAGTTTGAAGGAAAATATATGAAAAGATATTTTTTTGAGTTTTTGTTTGGTCAAACTATACTTTTTGAGTTTTTATGATTATTATGATTTATTTTTGCTGACTGGTGAATGAATCTAATTTAATAAAAATAGAGATAATTACTCAGATAGTTCAATATGATCTTTTAATTACTAGAATAGTTTCTTTTGATCATTCAAAACTGTCAAGGTGTGAAAATGTCCATAATTTTCCACAATGATTCATTTATTACAAGAATGTCATTCTTATTTTTATTTTATTTTTCTTCTTCTTCTCTCTGTTGTTGTCTTCCTCTTCTCCTCTTCTTTTCCTCCCTCCGCCGTTCTCCTCTTCTCCTCTTCTTTTGTTCTCTTCTCTTCTCCTCTTCTTTTCTTCTCTTCTTCTCTTCTCTTCTCCTCTTCTTTTCTTCTCTTCTTCTCTTCTCTCTTCTTCTCTTATCTTCTCCATCGTTGTCTCACAGTTCTCCTCTTCTCTTCTTCTTCGTGTCTTCTTCTTCTCCTTCTCTTCTTCTTCCCTCTTCTTCTTCTTCTTCTCTCTTTTTCTTCTTCTCCCTTTTTCTTCTTCTAAACTCTAAACCAACAACTCTTGTAGACTTAATTTCGGGGGCTATAACTCTTCGGTCACTGATCCGTTCGTCGTGTTCTTGGTACGGTTAGAAAGACCTCGGTCTCAAGAATCTGTAGCTTCAAACCGTTCGTTGATCGGAGTTGTATTGAGAAAGTTATGATCAGTTTAATGTGAGAGGTCGAAACAGTTCCTAAAACCTGCGCAAAAGGAAAATGAATCCTACGACAAAAGAAAATGAAACCTACGACAAAGGAATGAAACCTACGACAAAGGAATGAAACCTATGACAAAGGAATGAATCCTACGACAAAGGAATGAAACCTACGACAAAGGAATGAATCCTACATCAAAGGAAAAAGAATCCTACGTCAAAAGAAAATGAAAGGGCTATAACTCTTCGGTCACTGATCTGTTCGTCGTGTTCTTGGTACGGTTGGAAAGATCTCGGTCTCAAGAATCCGTAGCTTCAAACCGTTAGTTGATCGGAGTTGTATTGAGAAGGTTATGATCAGTTTAATGTGCGAGGTCGAAACAGTTTCTAAAACCTGCGCCAAAGGAAAATGAATCCTACGTCAAAGGAAAATGAATCCTACGACAAAGGAAAATGAAACCTACGACAAAAGAATGAAACCTACAAAAAAGGAATAAATCCTACGAGAAAGGAATGAATCCTACGACAAATGAATGAATCCTACGTCAAAGGAAAAAGAATCCTACGCCAAAGAAAAATGAAAGGGCTATAACTCTTCGGTCACTGATCCGTTTGTCGTTTTCTTGGTACGGTTGGAAAGATCTCGGTCTCAAGAATCCGTAGCTTCAAACCGTTAGTTGATCGGAGTTGTATTGAGAAGGTTATGATCAGTTTAATGTGCGAGGTCGAAACAGTTTCTAAAACCTGCGCCAAAGGAAAATGAATCCTACGTCAAAGGAAAATGAATCCTACGACAAAGAAAAATGAAACCTACGACAAAAGAATGAAACCTACAAAAAAGGAATAAATCCTACGAGAAAGGAATGAATCCTACGACAAATGAATGAATCCTACGTCAAAGGAAAAAGAATCCTACGTCAAAGAAAAATGAAAGGGCTATAACTCTTCGGTCACTGATCTGTTTGTCGTTTTCTTGGTACGGTTGGAAAGATCTCGGTCTCAAAAATCCGTAGCTTTAAACCGTGTTGATCGGAGTTGTATTGAGAAGGTTATGATCAGTTTAATGTGCGAGGTCGAAACAGTTTCTAAAACCTGCGCCAAAGGAAAATGAATCCTACGTCAAAGGAAAATGAATCCTACGACAAAGGAAAATGAAACCTACGACAAAAGAATGAAACCTACAAAAAAGGAATAAATCCTACGAGAAAGGAATGAATCCTACGACAAATGAATGAATCCTACGTCAAAGGAAAAAGAATCCTACGTCAAAGAAAAATGAAAGGGCTATAACTCTTCGGTCACTGATCCGTTTGTCGTTTTCTTGGTACGGTTGGAAAGATCTCGGTCTCAAGAATCCGTAGCTTCAAACCGTGTTGATCGGAGTTGTATTGAGAAGGTTATGATCAGTTTAATGTGCGAGGTCGAAACAGTTTCTAAAACCTGCGCCAAAGGAAAATGAATCCTATGTCAAAGGAAAATGAATCCTACGACAAAGGAAAATAAAACCTACGACAAAAGAATGAAACCTACAACAAAGGAATAAATCCTACGAGAAAGGAATGAATCCTACGACAAATGAATGAATCCTACGTCAAAGGAAAAAGAATCCTACGTCAAAGAAAAATGAAAGGGCTATAACTCTTCGGTCACTGATCCGTTTGTCGTTTTCTTGGTACGGTTGGAAAGATCTCGGTCTCAAGAATCCGTAGCTTCAAACCGTGTTGATCGGAGTTGTATTGAGAAGGTTATGATCAGTTTAATGTGCGAGGTCGAAACAGTTCCTAAAACCTGCGCAAAAGGAAAATGAATCCTACGTCAAAGGAAAATGAATCCTACGACAAAAGAAAATGAATCCTACGAGAAAAGAATGAATCCTACGACAAAAGAATGAAACCTACGACAAAGGAATGAATCCTACGTCAAAGGAAAAAGAATCATACGTCAAAGGAAAATGAAAGGGCTATAACTCTTCGGTCACTGATCCGTTCGTCGTGTTCTTGGTACGGTTAGAAAGACCTCGGTCTCAAGAATCTGTAGCTTCAAACCGTTCGTTGATCGGAGTTGTATTGAGAAAGTTATGATCAGTTTAATGTGAGAGGTCGAAACAGTTCCTAAAACCTGCGCAAAAGGAAAATGAATCCTACGACAAAAGAAAATGAAACCTACGACAAAGGAATGAAACCTACGACAAAGGAATGAAACCTATGACAAAGGAATGAATCCTACGACAAAGGAATGAAACCTACGACAAAGGAATGAATCCTACATCAAAGGAAAAAGAATCCTACGTCAAAAGAAAATGAAAGGGCTATAACTCTTCGGTCACTGATCTGTTCATCGTGTTCTTGGTACGGTTGGAAAGATCTCGGTCTCAAGAATCCGTAGCTTCAAACCGTTAGTTGATCGGAGTTGTATTGAGAAGGTTATGATCAGTTTAATGTGCGAGGTCGAAACAGTTTCTAAAACCTGCGCCAAAGGAAAATGAATCCTACGTCAAAGGAAAATGAATCCTACGACAAAGGAAAATGAAACCTACGACAAAAGAATGAAACCTACAAAAAAGGAATAAATCCTACGAGAAAGGAATGAATCCTACGACAAATGAATGAATCCTACGTCAAAGGAAAAAGAATCCTACGCCAAAGAAAAATGAAAGGGCTATAACTCTTCGGTCACTGATCCGTTTGTCGTTTTCTTGGTACGGTTGGAAAGATCTCGGTCTCAAGAATCCGTAGCTTCAAACCGTTAGTTGATCGGAGTTGTATTGAGAAGGTTATGATCAGTTTAATGTGCGAGGTCGAAACAGTTTCTAAAACCTGCGCCAAAGGAAAATGAATCCTACGTCAAAGGAAAATGAATCCTACGACAAAGAAAAATGAAACCTACGACAAAAGAATGAAACCTACAAAAAAGGAATAAATCCTACGAGAAAGGAATGAATCCTACGACAAATGAATGAATCCTACGTCAAAGGAAAAAGAATCCTACGTCAAAGAAAAATGAAAGGGCTATAACTCTTCGGTCACTGATCTGTTTGTCGTTTTCTTGGTACGGTTGGAAAGATCTCGGTCTCAAAAATCCGTAGCTTTAAACCGTGTTGATCGGAGTTGTATTGAGAAGGTTATGATCAGTTTAATGTGCGAGGTCGAAACAGTTTCTAAAACCTGCGCCAAAGGAAAATGAATCCTACGTCAAAGGAAAATGAATCCTACGACAAAGGAAAATGAAACCTACGACAAAAGAATGAAACCTACAAAAAAGGAATAAATCCTACGAGAAAGGAATGAATCCTACGACAAATGAATGAATCCTACGTCAAAGGAAAAAGAATCCTACGTCAAAGAAAAATGAAAGGGCTATAACTCTTCGGTCACTGATCCGTTTGTCGTTTTCTTGGTACGGTTGGAAAGATCTCGGTCTCAAGAATCCGTAGCTTCAAACCGTGTTGATCGGAGTTGTATTGAGAAGGTTATGATCAGTTTAATGTGCGAGGTCGAAACAGTTTCTAAAACCTGCGCCAAAGGAAAATGAATCCTATGTCAAAGGAAAATGAATCCTACGACAAAGGAAAATGAAACCTACGACAAAAGAATGAAACCTACAACAAAGGAATAAATCCTACGAGAAAGGAATGAATCCTACGACAAATGAATGAATCCTACGTCAAAGGAAAAAGAATCCTACGTCAAAGAAAAATGAAAGGGCTATAACTCTTCGGTCACTGATCCGTTTGTCGTTTTCTTGGTACGGTTGGAAAGATCTCGGTCTCAAGAATCCGTAGCTTCAAACCGTGTTGATCGGAGTTGTATTGAGAAGGTTATGATCAGTTTAATGTGCGAGGTCGAAACAGTTCCTAAAACCTGCGCCAAAGGAAAATGAATCCTACGTCAAAGGAAAATGAATCCTACGACAAAAGAAAATGAATCCTACGAGAAAAGAATGAATCCTACGACAAAAGAATGAAACCTACGACAAAGGAATGAATCCTACGTCAAAGGAAAAAGAATCATACGTCAAAGGAAAATGAAAGGGCTATAACTCTTCGGTCACTGATCCGTTCGTCATGTTCTGGGTTTGGTTGGAAAGATCTCGGTCTCAAAAATCCGTAGCTTCAAACTGTTCGTTGATCGGAGTTGTATTGAGAAAGTTATGATCAGTTTAATGTGAGAGGTCGAAACAGTTCCTAAAACCTACGTCAAAGGAAAAAGAATCCTACGTCAAAAGAAAATAAAAGGACTGTAACTCTTCGGTCACTGATCCGTTCGTCGTGTTCTTGGTACTGTTGGAAAGATCTCGGTCTCAAAAATCCATAGCTTCAAACCGTTCGTTGATCGGAGTTGTATTGAGAAAGTTATGATCAGTTTAATGTGCGAGGTCGAAACAGTTCCTAAAACCTACGTCAAAGGAAAATGAATCCTACGACAAAGGAAAATGAATCCTACGAAAAATTATGTAGGATTTAAGTTTATGTTATGTAGGATTCTCGTGAAACCTACGAAACACAAAACCTACGAAACTGGGAATCCTACGTCACATAATGCTGACGTGGAATTATTCATTAATGGCAGTTTCGTAATATTTTTTTTTTCAAAGGATACAGGGGTAAAATGGTATTAAAAACGCGAAAAAACTATTTTAGTAATTTTAATCTTCTTAGACTATTTCAGTACGAACTAGAATTCTAAAAGATTAGTTGAATAAATCACCCATAAAAATATTTACTATTGTGTTTCTAAAGATATTCACCACACGCAAGTGGCCTTTAGTCCAGTGGTAGTTGGTAAGTCCACTAAATAGCAGGCGCACATGCACCCGGGATCGAGTCCCACCGCCTGTATTATGCAGGAATTTGGCTAATGCACCGGCCAATTGTGGTCCATCATATTATCTGCCGTTGACAAAAAAAAAAAAATTCACCACACCAACTAGACACTAAAACCATTACCCTGACCCGCCTCCTTACATTTTCTCATACTGTTGTTAGTCAAACTATCTTAAAATGACCTACCAACTTTGATATAATTATTTGTAATTCAACTTTGATATAATTATTTATTTGTTTTTAGTAGTTTTTAGCTACATGATAATCAATGAAAACGATACGCAATTTTTTTATTTTCAAAACGAACACAGTTTTTCGTTTACGACTCATTCTAGTTTTTCATATATTTGGTTTTAAAAATATTAGTTTTAAAACTTAAACTAATATTTTCTGCATTGCTATTAGATTTTTAAAGATATACTTTTAAGTTTTCTATGCAAATTTTATTATATTTTAAAAATAATTATTACTTTAGAGTTATAAAGAATTGTTTAGTATAAAAAATTGGTATTTATAATCAATCATTAAATGTTTTCTATTTAGTGTAATTTGTTTTATATCGACTAAACGTGACATCCTAAAACCTTTCATAATTTATTTTTTGTTATCAAAGAAATTTTGAATTCTTAGGGAAAAAAGAAAAGAAATGATTTGACCAAACAGCTAAACAAACGTATAAATTGACCGCAATGTTTGAGCCATGTAAGACTTTATACCAATTCAAACCAAAGTATTGAGTTTGGAAAATGAGACACCAAAAACAATTAATTATTTATATAAAATTTGTGCCCGCCAAAGGCCTACTTAAGATGATGGGTCAATTTGACTGCCTATCACAGCTGTAGGAATTCTTTTCATTTTATACTTCTGTATTTAATCATATTTTAATCTGGCTCATTCATTCAAATTTTTTATTTTTAAAAAACTTTATTCAATTTCAAACAAATCAAATTCAAAGTGAAGGTACACTATAAATAACACTTATTTCTAAATAACCCTTTAACATTACAGATTAAGTAAGACTCTCTCATTCAATTCGATCCGGTATTCTATATTTTAACATATACTTTTTTTTTTGTGATATATAATAAATGTTATTTGCTAAAAAACAGATATCCAGTTGGTTTATTCCTGATCTATTTAGCACCAGATAGTGTCTTTAAATTTCACTTACTCTAGTTAAAGTATTTAAATTATGGATATATCTTATTGATCTGTTGAAAAAAAGATGTTATTTAAAATTCCCCGATCTAGGTATAAAGATTTTAGCTTTTAGATAATTAGCTAGGTGATATGTATATGTGTCTATTTTTTTCCAATGAATTTCATCCTTTAGCTATAAAGATTTTAGCTTTTATGAAAATCCACGTTTTCAACAATATTATAAAGTTTTTATATTGAGAGAAAAACCTTTACATACACACTTATGTTATGTTTTAGAACATCCACTTGTCATTAAATTACAGAAAGAAAAAAAGAAGACAAACTTGACGAGAGGTATTATCGTGGCGGCCGCTTGCCGTTGAGTCGCGCATTACGATTGGATTATCCATCGGTTGTACAATTTGAATGTCTACTAATTACTTTATCATTTTTTAATAATTCATCATGGGTCAATTTTTCTTATGGATAAATGGATAAAAACTAAAAAGTGGAAGATAATTCCAATGATTCTAATATATTTTCATTCATTGGTAAATATTATGCATCACTCCGACAATTTGTCTGTGGGTAAAAATATGAACAGTTATTCACCCTCGCTTCGACCCCAAAAATATCTATTATTATTATTATTATTATTATTATTATTATTATTATTATTATTATTATTATTATTATTATTATTATTATTATTATTATTATTATTATTATTATTATTATTATTATCTTGTTTATTATTATGTTTAAAATATAAGCAGCCATGTTTGAGAAGTCATGATGGGGACTTTACCATTAAATAATTGGGGAGAAACAAGTAGGAGGACTCCTCTTGTTGCCTTCTTCTTGGTTTCCCAATTAATTATTTTATTGAATTCTTCTCCGTTGTGGATTTTTTTTTGTAAAATAAAGGTGGTATACATTTGCTTTGTATATTTGGAAGAAATTTTTTGTAAATAAAATGAATAAGTTAATTAGTTGTAATTACTAATGGTTTTAACGTTTAAAAATAAAATGAAAAATCAGAATAGACTATATATATAGACTGCCAAATAGGCTTTTGAGATCTACTAAACTACTGTTGTATACTATTTGCTAAATTGGTTTCTAAAATCGGTTAAATTATATTCAAATCTCTGCATGATAAGCTTCAAAGTTTGCCAAATCGTAATATACTAAAGTGAAGAATAAAGATTTATAAAACCATTATAAATCACTTTAAAAGCATTCAATATTTGAAACATATTCTTAATAGTTAAGTAAAAAAAGGGTAAACAAATAATGTGAAAGGCGTATGAAGCAATATAACATCACATGATGAGTCGTTGACATACAACTTTGACAAACAAAAACTCAGGAGTCAAAAGTAATAATTCTTAAAATACAATATAGATTAAGATCTCAAGAGTCAAAGTTCAAATCGTGCATGCTCTGTTTTATTCGCTTTACATTATCTTGTCATAAACCGAGATCTTTATAAATACACAACATGAACACACACTACTTAACCATTATAACAAACTTTCTCACAAAGAAACCAACCTGATAAAGGAAAGACCATAAATGGATTACGTATTGAATATATTTGCAGTTTTATTGTTTGTATTGGCTTACAAATTGGTATTCTCGTTTAAAAAGCAGCGTTACAATCTCCCACCAGGACCAACTCCGTTTCCTATCGTCGGCCATCTCCACATCGTGAAACCACCGGTCCACCGTCTCTTCCGCCGCTTCGCAGATAAATATGGCGATATCTTCTCTCTCCGTTACGGATCTCGCCAAGTCGTCGTCATCTCTTCGTTGCCTCTAGTTAAAGAATCTTTTACGGGTCAAAACGACGTTATTTTAACAAACCGGCCGCATTTTCTAACCGCTAAATACATCGCCTTCGATTATACTACAGTTGGAACCGCCCCTTACGGCGACCATTGGCGTAATCTTCGTCGTATTTGCTCTCTTGAGATCCTCTCCAATAGCCGTCTCACCGGATTCCTCTCGGTTCGTACCGATGAGATTCGACGGTTGCTTACCAAACTCTCACGTAACTACAATGGCCGTGTCGTTGAGCTTGAACCTCTTCTTGCTGATTTGACCTTCAATAATATTGTCCGTATGGTCACAGGGAAACGCTACTACGGAGACCAGGTTCGTATATTGGATCTTTACTATTGATGGGGTCAGACCATTTATTATATTACAATTATTTTGAATGTGAATAATTGGTCTAATTATCTCTTAAATTTAATTAAAAAAGGTTAACAACAAGGAAGAAGCGGATCTATTCAAGAAACTAGTGACAGAGATAAACGACAACAGTGGTGCGAGCCATCCAGGAGATTATTTACCGATTCTTAAAATTTTTGGACACAAATACGAAAAGAAAGTGAAAGCACTCGGCGAAGCCATGGATGCTTTCTTACAGCAACTGCTCGACGAATGCAGAAGAGATGGAGAGAGTAACACAATGGTTAGTCATTTGTTGTCTTTACAACAAGACCAACCTAAGTATTACAGTGACACCATCATCAAAGGCCTCATGCTCGTAAGTATAAGAAATACATATATGTAAATTATAAGATTTCCAAATTAAATTGTGGTTTTGCATTAATATGTAAATTAAATGTGTATATCTGTACGCTAAAAATGAACTAACGAATTTTGTGATGCCTTGAATGTATGTAGGCTATGATGCTTGCGGGGACAGATACTTCGGCAGTGACATTGGAATGGGCAATGGCGAGTTTGCTGAAGAATCCTGAAGTATTGAAAAAGGCGAAAGCTGAAATAGACGAGAAGATTGGACAAGAGCGTTTGATTGATGAGCCAGACATTGTCTATCTTCCTTATCTTCAAAACATTGTTTCCGAGACCTTTCGGTTGTGTCCAGCCGCACCGCTCCTTGTTCCGCGTTCTCCTTCTGAAGATATCAAGATTGGTGGATACGATGTGCCACGTGGCACAATCGTGCTAGTGAATGCTTGGGCCATTCATAGAGACCCGAAGCTTTGGGATAAGCCAGAGAGGTTTATGCCAGAACGGTTCGAAGACCAAGAAGCCGCAAACATTAACAAGCTTATGGTGTTTGGGAATGGAAGAAGGACATGTCCTGGTGCAGCTTTGGGACAAAGGATGGTGACATTGGCTTTAGGATCGTTGATTCAATGCTTTGACTGGGAAAAAGTCAACCGTGATGAAATCGATATGGCAGAGAATCCTGGAATGGCTATGCGTAAACTCGAGCCGTTACGAGCCGTTTGCAATCAACGTCCCATTATGACTAATCTCTTGTCTTAAAAGATCACATTCAGTTCACCGTTTCGAAGATTATAAGTTCAAACATCTTTTCCGTTTTCTTTTAATTAAAATTGTTAATTAAAATATTTTTATATGATTGTTATAAAAGTTTGGAAGATAATATATATAGAGAATGTAATATTGAAAGATGAAGGATGTATACGAGGTTGAGTCATGTGAATAATAGTTTCTTTACTTATATACTATATATTTGTATAATAATCATAATATATATAGGATAAAAAGTTGTTTATGAAAATCTATTTCTATCTATATTATATTATGAAACGAGTGAATATGTTATCCATATACTCCGTTTTTTTTTTTGAAATGGCATAGTACTCTTTTTTTTGTTATACAAAGACTACTATTATTTTAGAGTTTCAATCTAATTTTTAACAAAAATTTTTTTAACTTCTACTCAAAATTAGTTATATGGTATCTCACAAAATCATTACCCCTAATTATTAAGGATATAAATGGTTTTAAGTAATTTTTAAAAATTTGTATGAAAAAATCTAGAATAACACTATTTGAAAAACAAAAGAGTATGGTAACATTTCTAAATAAGAAAGATTCAAGATTTATTAAGATAGATATAAGATAGAAAATTAAGATCAAATAGATTGATATCATGAAATTAAGAGTGAAATAGAAGATGCACTTTCGGCGAACCTTGGTATATCAATATTGATGTTTCATTATATATAGACCTAATTGTCCACAGCACCCCAACGAGTTTTAAAATTGTGTAGAATGCTACAATATTTTTTTCTTGTTGGAAATGTCACTTTTGGAGAGTTTGTGGTATTTTTAATGACCATTTTGTGCTCTTCAATATAGAAGAAAATAGTAAAGAGAGAAGATAAAAATGTGGAAAGAGAAAAAAATAATTTTTGTGGAGAAATGAAAAAAAAAAAAAAAAATTGGGCAATGAAACACTGATACGTGGTATACGAAAAGAGAAAATGTGAATTAGTGTTTGACAACGGATATGGACATAAATGATAGACGTCTAAAACGGTCATAGACATAACCGATAGACATGAACATGTCTATAATAGACATAAATATGTCTAAAACAGACACATACATAAGCGATGGACATAAACATGTCTAAAACGAACATAGAAATAAGTGATGGACATGGACATGTCTAAAATAGACATAAACATGTCTAAAACAAACATAGACATAAGAGATGGACATTGACATGTATAAAATGGCCATGGATATGTCTATGGTCGAATGAATCAACAACATGTGACAAATCAAAAGAAAAATAAAAAAATTGTTTTTAGCGACTGACATAGACATAAGTATGAAATCGATGGACATTGATATGACATCATTTTTTGTTGAGAAATCGAGAGAAGTGAAGAGAAATCGAGAGAATTAAAACAAAAACAATGAAAGAGAAATCGAGAGAAGTGTGAAAGAATAAAAGAGAAGGAAGAAGTAAGAATGAAGAAAGAATGAAGAAGAATAAAGATGGGCATTTTTAGCTTTTACTCCAAAGTTGACTTGGTCAAAGAGATATTATGGAGGAAGTTGAGTTTTTGTGGCATTTTCGCCAATATAATTCTCATTTGTGACATTTTAGACCAAATTTCTTTATATAGATATATATATATATATATATATATATATATATATATATATATGTGTGTATGTGTGTGTGACTCTCCTTGTTAGAAAACCTAATTCTATGGGCTAGTACTATGGACTCGATTGTCTCATTGTTGCGCTTGAGATCTTTGCTTCAATATCTTCCTCCCCCCTCCACCCTCGTTGCAAACTTAGCAGCGGGTGTGAAAACGACGTTGTTAAGTTTGGATGCACAAAGGAAGACCAACATTAAAGCTTCATCAAGTATTAGGGTTGTAGGATCTGAAGATACTAATTCTACAATCTTAATTTTTTTTTTAACTACAATTTATGAGTCACATTTTTTTGTAGCAATGTTACCACTGGAATCTCTTCATTACACGTGAAATTCGTAAAAAGTTTGTGGAGGTGCTGAAGAGTCGCTAATACAACCAGGTGGGCTGTTGGAAGCATAATTGGAGGACACACGACAACGATGCAATGCCCCGATGGTTCAATACAAGGGTTTGGGACAGTCTTTTTTGCTATTGGCAAGATCCAAAGTCCGAGAAGAAGAGCACAAATGCGCGGACGGCACGGTTAGCTGATCCTTATGGCGGCAGTCCACAGAAGCATTGCTTGGGGTAGACTTCGTTTAAAGCCCGAGCCCGCAAGAAGGTAAGTATTTTGTTTAATATATTTTCAATATATTTATAAAATTTTATTCAATTATATATACTTTTTTAATACTTTCAGCAAGAGGAAACATGAGATTCTCACTCTGATCTGGTAGAGACTCTTTACCAGACGAAACAGAACAAGGTCGGAGTCTTTGTCGACAAGAAAGGGGAGAGGATCTACAACGAGGTCACTACAAAGATGCAGGAGCTGACTCAAGATTACGGTGATGAGAGCACTGGATCTGGTAGACTCTCTACTGCACAAAAGAACCAAATATACGCTGAGGTAAGATTGTTCTAATTTATTTCGTGTATTTTCTGTTTAAATTAGTTACACTAACGTATTAATATAATTTTTTCTTATCAGGCCGCTCTCCGTAAAAAAGAAAGATTGTTTGGGACCAGTCACTCACTCGGATTAAAGATAGAGCAATGTTTTACGCCGCAAAGATCTCAATCTCAAGTCTCTATGGATTCCTCTGATCTTAGGGAGGTGCTAGATCATACGCAAAATTAACTAGCTGAAGCAAAAAGGAGGATATCGGCATATGATGAGTTGTTCTCTATTTTGGCTGAGAATGACGACCAAATAGCTGCTACTCTGAAGCTGCTGCACAACGAAGATCCCAGATCTAGTTCGGGACACGGACCAGAACACGAAATTAAACCCGAACATTTCAGAAGATTTTAGGATTTTGTTTTATAAATAATTTTAATTTTTTTGTAAAATATTTTAATTTAAATATATATTATTTTAATTTATATTTTAAT
This sequence comes from Lepidium didymum, assembly GCA_963920545.1. Taxonomy (NCBI): domain Eukaryota; kingdom Viridiplantae; phylum Streptophyta; class Magnoliopsida; order Brassicales; family Brassicaceae; genus Lepidium; species Lepidium didymum. The sequence goes on along the minus strand of OY986985.1, from coordinate 6,092,698 downwards.
AATTTAAATATATTTTATTCTCAAATTAATTATATTATTAAATTATAAAAATATTTTTTTTCTAGGCCGTCGCAACGGTCTCGCATATGCTGCCTCGCAACGATCTCGCAAACACTTCCTTGCAATGGCCTCGCAATAGACTTGCAAAAATCAGCATCGCATCAACGTCGCAAATCTTACGACGATTCTGGGAGGCACGTGTCCATCGTAGAGTTTGCGATGTATGTTTTCGTCGCAATGTTTGCGACGTTGCTGCGATGAATTTCGATTGTGACTAACGGTTTGCGACGTAAAAGTTGATGCCCAGACACCCACCCTCCACCAAATCTGGGAAGCACACTTATCCTAGTCATGAGTGACGATTATAAGTCTTCCACGAACCGTTAACAAAACATCTATATCATGTGAAACCTAGATGACCTATGGAAGAAACATCCACCTCTGACCACACCGATGCTGAGCTAATCGTCCCGATTTGAGGAATACTTGTATCTATATACTAGCATTAAACCACTTAGAAGCATCATCTTCTGCATGTGTGAGAATGTCTTACGGATTCATATTAGTTGCTAAAAAATATTTATTATTTAATACTTTTCAAATATGTCAAATAATCTATGGAAAAATCTTTACATCTACATGAATAAGAATTCTCTAAAATAGATAATCAAGATTATACCAAACAAGTTTTTCTAGAAAAATATCTATTGCACAGGAACAAATTTAATATTAATATATAGTAAATGAGTTTAATTGCAATAGGTGATATATTGTAAACCACTCTCCTTGTAACAAGGGATGTTGACGTTAACTAGGTACACACAATTCCTTTGGTGTAGTTGTCTTTAGTTATTGTATCCAATGCTGCCTAACCATTGTCTCCCATATTTAATGTCTTTATTATATTTAGGGAAAATGACAGTGAACTACACCAACTATATACTAATATATAGATACATACATCAACTTTGGTAATGTATATTTGAACTAAGGACATGTGAAAACACAATAACAACACAATTTCTGATTAAGCAGACATCAAGCTTTTTTATTATCAATGTTGACTAGTCTCTCACATAATACTCAAATCCGAAAACCCAAACAAAAACAGACAAAAATAAAACCATAGTTTTCATAATAAATATCTACAAGTCTTCAACATAAATATCCTTTGGTATTGGTTTGGATTCGGTTCTTATCCGAGAACCGATCGAATATTGGAGAAATGATCAGGTACTTGAGAAAATTTTAGATAGTCATATATTTATGTATTTTATGGGTACTATATTGTTTTTCGGACATTCGTTAAATCAATCAATAAAAAAACACTAAAATGTCCATAAATTAAGCCTAAAATTTGGAACATATTATATACTCTTAAAACATTTTAATGTTTCATATATTATTACTCAATTATTTACATGATGTTATATAGTTTAAATTTTTATGTTATTAATATTTAATAGATAGATTAAAAATTGTAAGAAAAATAAATAACCAAAAGACAAAAACTGAGATTAAAAAGACTACATCTTACAGAGTAACCGAACCAACGGTAAAAGAAGTGATTTGACGTAAAATTGGTTTAAAACAAAATATTTTAAGTTGAACCCGATAAAATTCATCATGATCTGAAATTAGAAGAAATGATTTAATATTCTATAGAATATGTTGGCCTAATTATTTTTAATTAGATATATTATTCTATTATTTTTATTAATTTTTAGTTATAAAACTTATTTATGATATAATTTAAATTTTATACAAGGTTATAAAGTTTAATTCTTAATTATTTCAAATTATATTTTTTAAAAAAAACTAAATTTAACGTTACTACTAAAAAATGTGTATAGCATCAGTAATATTATATCATTTTTATAAATGACACTATATATAATCACTTATAAATAAATGACATATTATATTTGATTTAACAATTTATAACAAATGACATTATTAATGTATCTTTTACATCTATTAAATAAAATTAATACATTAATGATGTATTTAATCGGTGCTTTTAACATTAATTTAAAAAATGATGTTAACTTAGTTTCATTTTTAAAATTGACACATATAAATTACCCGAATTAATATAGTTAATATACAATTAAAAACAAAATAACAGTCCATAAAAAACACACGTTATATATAGTTAAGATTACATTGTTATTTGAACACATAAACTTTAATTGGTAAATCCTTGATATAAATTACCGATATATAATTGGGAACAAAACTTAAATTAATTATACTTTTGCTTACAAAATTACACATTAGATTTAATCTTATTTAATTATAAGTTTAAATAATTTAAAAAAAATTATAACATACAAATTTAAATCACACCATAAATAAATTTTATACATAAAAAAATAACTTAAAATAACATAAATCTAATATAAAAATTATTAGGCCAATAAATTATCTAGAATGTTAAAATCAATTCTTCTATTTTTAGATCAAGATGAATTTGGCCAAATTCCACATAAAATGTTTTGTTTAGATCTATCCTATGTCGAATCACTTCTTCTTTCGTCTGTTCGGTTACTCTATAAGATGCAACTTCTTTAGCTAATTCTTATTTTGTTTGTTTGGCTACTATATAAGATGTAGCCTATTTAGTCTACCTTTTCGCGTTTTCAATATTAATTTTTCCTACAAAATTTAGTCAGTTCAGTAAATATTAATAATGTATAGTAGTTTCCTTATCAACATAATATTGTAAATTATAGAACATCAAATAAATCTACAAACTCGATTATAGAATAATACGTTGAACAACTTCCATATAATATAACTTATACCAAATCTAGAAAAAATACATACGTGATCTTAGGAGTTGCACGACCAAAGTTGAGTTCCTTCTTATATCAATTGTCCTCTTATATCAATGTCAATTGATTTGATCCTAGTTCAATCTATATATTCTGAAAAAATTGGGGTTCACTTTTAATATAATAGATCCTTATTATATTAGGATTATGTTTAGATTTATCTAATTAAAAATAAAAATATATAAATAATATAAGTAATTAACCCATGCCAAGAAGCTTACCTCTTATTTAACTAGATACGAAGTGGTGAGTTTGAATCTCACCTTTCTTAATTTGAAGAACTTATACTATGGATCGGGTTTTGTTGTCGATCCAATGATTACTTGTTGATAAAAAGTAATTAACCCATACGTTAAAATCTAAATGCACCTAATAAGTGATAGAGGCCCATATTGGGCCAATAGCTGTTTATCGTTACGATGAAGGTTTAAAATGATATGAGATTTATACGATATGGATGATTTTAATGAGTCTGATGAGCTAATTGTCCAATTAGATAATGGCGTCTGGACATCATCTCAAAGAAATATTTAAAATATGATTTTAAAGTTGTCAATTTTTATGTTGTTTTTCGCTTAGTGTAAAGGCTTCTCTTAGAAAACCCATTACTACCTATTTTGCACAAAAAACTCTATTGCATATTCTTTTATACTAATGTTCATCATTTTTTTAATTTTTTCACAAATGTTTTGACTTTTTATTAACATTTATTTTGAATCCAATAAATTATACTTTTTTTTGTTCAACAAATTCAATAAATTATACTGGTTACAGATTTTATTATAATTCTATAATTTGACAATAATTTATTTTATTCACGCTAAATTTACAAAATTGAAAATAATATACAAAACTGAAAATAATATACAAAATTTACATACGAAATATATAAAAAGACTTTTTTTATCCTTTATTCAAATTTTACATAAAATTCAAAATCTTTTTCACTCTTTTTGGTTAAAATTAACATTTATCCCCCTAACAAATAAAATTATTAATTAAAATATATCTTCAAATTCATTGTAACATATTAAATTATTATTTAAAGATATTGATTAGTTTTCTAGCATTTTAAAAAGAACTAAATCCTAATATTCAATGTTCTTAATATTCAATTTTAAAAAGAAAAGGGAGAAAATATTCTTAATATTCAATGTTATCCAATGTTAGATTCAATGTTAAAAATATATTACCTTCTTTTTGGGAAATAGAAATAAAATCTGGTGTGCTACATATTGATTTTGTTACCCTATATATAACATCTTGAATAGAATAAAACTAGGTCATATTTATTCAAAAACTCTAGTCTTCTCAACGAGGAACTCCTATTTTTGGTTTTTTACCAATCGAGGTACAATTCTTTTTTTTTCATCAATACATAACTTAATTAACCAGAGTAATTTCATGCTCAATAATTAGATCTATTGATAAAATTGATTATTATTTTGTTTTGGATTCACATCGATCTTATTTTTTTGTTATTTGTTGATCTTAATTTGATCCATGTTACAAAGTTATTAGTATTGTTTAAAAATTGATCCAGTGAATTATACTTGTTAAAATCTTGTAGATCGATCTATTAAATTATGGTGGTTGATCGATTTTGTTAATTGTTTTGTGGAGTAACAAAATTGTCGTAATTTGTTTAAAACTTTCGGGTGTGTAATTCAACAGGTTGAACAATCTGTAATAAACTAGCCACTGCTTGTAATAAATTTTTAAAAACTGTTCGTATAGATTATCAAGCAGTGGCCGATCTATTTGTTAATTTACAAAAAGGTGTTCTATTAGCTTTAATCTTTGGAAGATTTTCTCTTTTGTCAAAAATTGCGGCTGTGTTCATGTTTTCTTTTTCATTTTTTTTTCTTTCAATTTTTGTCTTCTAATATCAATACGCATGTATACATTATTTTTAATATATTTATGTTGAATGTAGATGGACACAGAGACACAGATACTTGAAGATTTTTCGTATTTGGAGAAATCTTATAATTCTCCACGTGAACTTCCACAAGAATGCAAAAGTTTTAAATGAAAAATTCAATTAGTAGGTAACATAAAAATCTAACTTAATTATAAATTTGTTTGGATTTTTTGTTAGCAAATATAAGCAGATTAGTTAATAAAGATCATTTTCTTGTCTCAAATATACATTTGTTATTACACAGATAACGATGAAAACATGATAACAACTAGCCTTGGATTTTCGGTCAAAATCAATTAAACTGAAACAGACTGAACTGAGAAAAAGGTAAACCAAAACCGAAATAGTTTAAGGAATAAACTAGTCGGCTAAAATCGAAATTGATTTTGGTTTGTGGTTAATTCGGTTTGGATTTCGGTTTAATATTCAGTTTAATTAAACCGAACATTAAACCTACTTTCATTAATACGAACCGAAATCATTTCTTCAGTCTCCTTCTCTCTCTTCGAATCCGAACCTCTCTTTCTCTCTCGTGCGATTTTATCGCGATTTCTTCTTCCCTTCTTCGGTTCTTTGTTTTTCCTCTTCCGTCGTGATTTCTCCGTTCCTTCGGCCAGAATTCTCTCTCAGTTCGTTCAGGTATGAATCATCAATTCATTCTCGCGTTTTTTGTATTTTTTTTCCGATTAGATTTTTAAAAAAAATTGGGCGATTTCGATTTTTTTCTTTTGTAATCTCTTATTCTTACGTAATATTGTTATATTTATGTTCAATAGATTCATATCAGACTTAATTTGTCTGTTCGATTTCTAGAATTTTTTTTGTCCGATTAGGGTTTCCAAAAATTTGGGGGTTTTCAATTTTTTTCATTTATAGTAGCTTGTTCTTTAGTATTCTTGTTATATTGGTGTTCAATTTATTCAAATCGGACTTAATTTGGCCATTCGATTTCTAGGATTTTTTTGGGTCCGATTAGGGTTTTCAAAAATTGGGGGTTTTCGATTTTTTTCGTTTCTAATCTCTTATTCTTTCGTATTCTTGTTATATTTGTTTTCAATTGATTCAAATCGGACTTAATTTGTCCGTTCGATTTCTAGGATTTTTTTTGTCCGATTAGGGTTTTCAAAAATTGGGGATTTTCAATTTTTACGTTTGGAAATCACTTGTTTATAGTTATTCTACTTATAATTATGTTCAATTTCTTCGATTCGAACTTAGTTTGTTCCGATTAGGATTTTCGGATTATGAATTGGGTTTTAGGATTATGTGTTTGTTGCGTGTGTTATTAATGGGTCTATTCTTGTTTGTTATGTTTTTGTGATATGTAATTGTTCTGTGATTGTTAACTGACCACAATTTGTTGTTTGACTGTATGACCACAGAAGGATTCAAATACCATTGAAGTCGACGGGCCACCAAGTCCAGGGATTCAAATACCACAACAATCTGCCGGCTTGAAGAGAGCAGAAAGCCAAAGGTCAGAAACCTCTGTCTTACCTTCAAAAACAAAGAAAAAATTTACAAAACAGGCAACGGTATGGCATCATTTTATAGTAAAAGAAGATAACCCTAGTAAATGTTTTTGCAAATACTGTGGAGTAGAAATAGGTTGTGATAGTAAAACTATAGGGAATAGTCCTATGAAAGGTCATATAGGTAGATGTAAGATGTATAAGGATTTCGAAGATAGAGAGAAACAAAAGATTATACGTAGTGATTGCGCTGGTAATATGAAAGTAGTTAAGTTTGATCCGATTAGTTTTAGAAAATCTGTTAATGAGATGGTTGTTGTGAATGAGTTACTGTTTTCTTTTGTTGAATCAGAAGGCTGGAAACGCTTCTGTTTGAATGTCTTACCTATTTACAGTCCTTTCTCTAGAAGGACTTGTGCAAAAGACATTCATACAATGTATTTGCAAGAAAAACAAGCCTTAGTTAAATTGTTTAGGATAGAAAAACAGAGGATTAGCCTTACAATTGACATTTGGGTAGCTCCAACAACCAGTTACAACTACATGGTTGTAACTGGTCATTGGATAGATAAGAACTAGAACATGCAGAAGCAGATTTTGAGCTTTAAGGTCATCACAGACCATAGAGGTGAAACAATTGCGGAGCAACTTGCAGAGGTTGTTGGTGAATGGGGCATCGAGAAGATCTTTACTGTGACTGTGGACAATGCAAGGGCTAATGACAAAGGTCTGAGGCATTTTAGGGAACATCTTAAGCTGTTAGGGGCAGACACTTTAGTTTTAGATGGAGAGTACATGCATATTAGATGTTGTGCACATATTCTCAATCTAATTGTAGGAGATGGGCTAAAACAGAGTTCACCTAGTATAGTTGCGATTAGGAATGAGATCAAATATGTTAGGTCATCATTTTCTAGGCTTAAGTCATTCCAGCTGAGATGTGAGACAGGAAAAGTGTCAAGAGGCAGCTTGCCATTGGATGTGATTACAAGATGGAACTCAACATATCTAATGTTGAGTTCAGCCCCTTAAGGTGGGATCTGCTTTTGATAGGATGTTGACAGAGGATAAGCTGTACTGTGACTACTTCTTGGAAGAAGATGAGAAGACTAAGAAGAAACGAGTAAGTCCACACACAACTGCGGATTGGGAAGAAGTCCAATGATTGGTCAAGTTCTTGAAGATCTTTTACAACAACACTCTCACTTTCTCGGCTTCAAATAATGTGACCTCTACTCTGTGTTACAATGAAATTGTAAACATTGAGAGGAATTTGATGGCAAAATGTACTAACAGTAATGAGGCAGTTAGGAATCAAGCATTCACAATGAGGGATAAATTTGAAAAGTATTAGGATGGGCTAATGAATATGAATCCACTAGTTATTCTAGGAAGTGTTTTCGATCCTAGGAATAAGATGCAGTTTGTTTCTCTGTATTTTGATCAGTTGTATAGTAAGGATACCATAGAGTCTAGGCAGCTATACAACTTGGTTCTAGGTGTGGCAAAGAGGATGTATGAAGAATACAGTTCAAAACTGAGCAAACCATCACCTATTGTTGTATCTGGAGCAGGAGATTCAGATCATGTTGCAGCAGTAGTTGCTGAGTTGTCTGATGATGACAATGACTATGAGAGGATGGATGCAATTTACAGTAAAATGGTAAACTTAAAAAGATCTGAGGATGGCTGCAGCGAGTTAGACATTTATTTAATTGAGAAGACAGAATTGGGAGTGGTAAATAGCCTAGGATTCCCATATGATGTGCTTGAGTGGTGGAAAAGTAATGCATCCAAGTTTCATGTATTGTCCGAGCTTGCCAGAGACGTTTTGGCAATTCAAATGTCCTCTGTTGCTTCTGAGTCATGTTTTAGTACAAGTGGACGTGTTTTGGATCCGTTATAGGAGTAGTTTAACTCCATACATGGTAGAGGTCTTGCTCTGCTTGCAGCAGTGGTTAAGATGTGGGTATAAAGATGCAGAGAGAGTTGCAAACTTATCTCAAATGCTTGAAGAAGCTGAATTTTTTGAAACTCTTGGTCTGTGTTTTGTTTTAACTTTTACTTGTTTATATGTTCTTTGTTTGCCAAGCTATGTCTCATTGTCTTTACTTGTTTTGATGTGTGCAGATGCAAGGAATCAGATGGCCTCCACTCAGACTTCTCAATCCACTCATTCAGCAAAATTGGAGTAGGATCATCAACAAGGAATTTGTGACTCTTGTCTCATTTCTTCTCTGTTTCATTTATTCTCTGTTTCATTTCTTCTCTGTTTGGTTTTTTACGGTTCAAATCGGGTTTTTCGGTTTGAACCAGTTGTATACTTTCGGTTTATCCAGTTTATGTACCTATATTGTCAGATTTTTTAAACTTTCGGTTCTATTTGGATTAAGAAACTGATTTTTTTTTAATTTCGGTTTGATTCAGCCTTTAAATTTTTCAAGAAAACCAAACCGATTAAACCAACTTCCGAACCGAATTGAACCGAAATTAATTTCGGTTTAATTTTGTCATTTTATTAAAATCCGAATAACCCAAAAACCCGATTAAACTGAACCGAATAACCCAATTAAACCGAAGTCCCAGGACTAATGACAACTAGAAATGTTTGGAAACTAAAAAGTCAAAAAGTGGTGGTACATTTTGATTAAAATATTGGTTAACCTGTCGAAGACTCTCTGGAGATTTACTTAGATCATGGTTAGGTCAGTTGAATAGTGATGTGAAGTTGTTAACTACCTTGGAGAATAATTCTTTCTCACAGGAAAAAAAAAATGAGAAGCAATCCAGGTAAAAGACACCATTTTGTCTATTTTAATAAAGTTTTAATGATAAAAGCGTTAGGGAATGAAGTTCAAAAGTTGACTGGAATTATTCACCCACTCTCTAATAATAAGGTAATGTTATAATTTAATTTTATTTTTATATTATGTGGTACTAATATATTAGGATCACGTTTAAATATTTTAGGCCATTGAATGGGTAGCTTTTGCGAATTTATTCAACTCTTCAAATTCTGAGGTAAATATTATAATTAGTTTTAAGTTTAATAAAAAAAAACTATTTTTCATAGATAAATGATACTCGACTTTTTTGTTATACTCGACTATTTATTTTAAAATTAGTAACTTTTATATTATTTTTATCTTAAATCAAGATATATTCGTTTGGTATTTGATAATGATAAAGTTTGTTATAACGAAATCTATTATTTTAGAATATAAATTTTTTTAATGAAAATATTAGATATTATACGTAAAATGATTTCAAAATGATTTATTTATAATTGATATAATTTTGTATCAGTTAAAAAATATTGACATAAATATTTAACATCAATTATTTTAAGTGAAACTAATATTAATATCATTTATTTTAACTGATATAAATATCAGATACAAAATTTTACTTCATTTATTAAAAGTGACATAAAATTAACATCAATATAAATGATGTAGATATTATCATCATTTATAATAATTAAGTGATGTAAATAGCGGTTGTATCATCTTATTTCTTATTTTTTGTAGTGTGTTGTGGTTTTGTAAGGATACTTATACTTTTTTGTTAATTAAATATATCAATTATTTTTATCAATCATTTACCAATTTAACATAATTATAAATAAAATTAGTGTCAATTAATGTTTTAATTGATACAAATTTATTTTATTATTAGTTAATTCAACTGACATTAACTAATTTATATGTATTAGATTTTTTAACTGAAACCAAGTTAATATCATATTATAGTTGTTAAAAATATTGATTAGAAACATAATTTATTCAATGGATTTTTTTGTAAATGATGTAAATCAATATTAGATTGTATCAATTTTATTTAATTTATGTAAAATATGTAATAATAAAAATGTTGTTTTTTCTAAATGATGCTAAATCATATATATTGTGTCGTGGTATTATTTATTTATATTATATATTATTAGTGATGCACTATGTGATATTTTTTTTTAGTGATTGAACTTAATCTAAAAATATTAAGAACTCAATGTAAGAATAATGGTTGAGTCATCATCTCTAATTCTCTGTCATGCCCTACCATAAACAGTTTGATAGAGATGTTAATATGAGTTTGTAAACCCATTTAATATATGGGTATGTTAAATATTTTCAAACACATTTAAATCCATATATCTAAAAAAGTTAAATGGGTTTATAAGGGTTTACCCATTTAGACTTATTTATTAATGAATTTTAACAAAATTAAATGGTTATCCATTTAAACCCATTTATTAAACTTGATATATTTAATAAAATAAAAAGAAATTGCTAAAAACAACATTTCATGCATACCCATTTGTAAAAATGGTTTTGTTAAATTTTTGTTGTAAAAATGCTCTTCAGTGTTTTGAAATTTCGATTTTATATTTAGTTGTTATTTTTTTTTAATAATTGGATTGACAAAAATATATTTATAGATTAAATGCTCAAATTAGAGTTGGGTATTCTTAGTTTAATTTTTGAAAAAAAAATTTGACAGAAAAAAAAAACTAAATATATTTTATTCACTCTATGAAAGATTTTATTAGGCCTGGGTTTTCGGTTCGGACCGAACAAACCGAACCGGGCCGAACCAAAAATTTAATGAACCGAACCGAATTGATTTGAGGGAGATAACCGATCGACTAATTTTAAAATTAATTTCGGTTTTCGGGTAATTAGGTTCGGTTTTTGGTTTAATATTGGTTTACGTAAACCAAGATTAAACCGTGTATAAAAGAAAAAAATTAGGGCTTCCTCCCCATTTTCTCTCTTCTCTCGCGGCCGAAAACTCTCTCCCTCTCTATCTCGCCTCTTTCTCTTCAACCTTCGATTTCTTCACTCTTTCTCTTGTTTTTTCTTCGATCTTTCATCTCGTTCGTTCACGTACAAGCTAGCATCAATCAAGCCATCAACTCGTTCAGGTAATCTCATCCTTCCTCCGATTCATTCGGTTTTTGATTTTTTTGTTTTCGATTTTCGATTTTCTGTTTTCTGTTTTGCTGCTTTGTTTCCGACTTCTTCTCCTTATCTTGAATTGATTTTCGGTCTTCGATTTTGTGATTTTTTGGTCCGATTTAGGGTTTGTAAAAATTAGGATTTTTTCAAAATTGGGGCTTTTAATTTCTGTGGTTAATCAAAGCTTTCTGACGCCGAATAGGTTCCTAATTGCATCATAGTCGTTCGATTTTGTGATTTTTTGGTCCGATTTCGAGTTTCTAAAAATTAAGGTTTTTTCAAAATTGGGGCTTTTAACTCTAATTGCATCATAGTTGTTTGATTTTGTGATTTTTTGGTTCGGTTTGGTTCGATTTAGGATTATGTGGTTCATTTTTGTGAGTTTTTATCTCTGTCTTGGTTCTGTGTTGATGTTATGTATGTCTTTGTTAGTGGCAGTGGAGGAAGAACCGTGGCAGTGGAGGAAGAACCGTGGCAATGGAGGAAGAACCGTGGCAATGAAGGAAGAACCGTGGCAGTGGAGGAAGAAGACATGGTTTATTAGGGTTTATTCGGGTTTTTCGGGTTTTTTCGGTTTATTCGGGTTAATTCGGGATATTCCGGTTCTCTTATTATTGATTATTCGGTTTATTGTTATGTATTTCGGTTTTTAAAAACCGAATAACTAAGATTTTCGGTTCAATTCGGAATGTATTAAATTTCATAAAACCGAACCGATTAAACTGAAAACTGAACCGAATTGAACCGAATGTTTAATCGGTTCAATTCGGTAAATTTTAAAAATTCTGAACAAACCGAGTAAACCGAACGTCCAGGTCTAGATTTTATTGTATTAGTTTAGGATTGCCAATGACCTCTAACTCCATCATCGTTGGTTATAATTTCTAAAGGAACTGTTACAACTATTATTTTATTGTAATAATAATTTTTTTCAATAATTAGTTTTTCTTTTTTGAATTAACTTTATTTTGACTTATTAGTTTTTTTTTTGTCAATACTGGACCACAATTGTCCGGCCTATTAACTATGTTTCTACGTAATGTAGGCGGTTAGACTCGATATCTAATTATGCAAGTGTGCATGTCTTTAGTGGATTTACCGCATGCTACTAGATTAAATGCTACTTGCATTTTGACTTATTAGTTTGATATAAATTATGCGGCTTTCAACAAAAAAAATTATGATTTGACATAAAGTAAGTGAAATACATTTAAACGAGTCTAAATGGGTTTAAACGGGTACAAAATATTTAAATGGATTTAAATGAGTAAGGATCGGATTGGTAAAAACTGTAACTTTTAATTTTTTATTGTAGAATTACAACTTTGATTTTAGAAAATAAAAGCTTGGTTGGTAAAAGTTTAAGTATAGATGTTGTATATTTATAACAGATATATAATATTTTAAATAAAATCACAAAATTATAAAAGTAATAAATTTATGATAGATATATAATAATTTAATGAAAATAATAGATATTTAAAAGTAATAAATCTATATGTTATAAATTTATAATAGATATATAATATTAAATAAAATAATAAATATCTAGAAGTAATAAACGTAGAATGCTGAAAGAAATAATAGATAGAATATTTTAAATAAAATAATAAATATCTAAAAGTAACAAATAATAAACTTTAAAATTTTTGACATAAAATATAAATTGATCTTAGTTCGTTGTCTCACTTCTCTTTGAATAACTTTTAAAAAAGAAAAAAAAAAAGATTAGAGACAATGATAAATAAATAGTAATGAAAACACGAGGTGCTATACTAATAAATAGTAATATAAACAAGAGGTGCTATAATAGAAAACCTTTTTTTTTCTTTCTAATTTTCTGCTTCCAACCGTACTTGTTGGGCTCGTATTCCTTTATATTTTACAAACATATAATTGAATTGTGGTTTTATTATTAATAATAATCCATAATAATTTGATTTTAAATTTGTAAAGCACCTAAATTCGGGCGATAGATTTTTGGCTTTTTAGAACAAAAAAATTTACTATAATTAAAAATTTATTTTCCACAACAATAAAAGCCAAAATTAAACATAAATCATGATTGGCCTAATTTTGATACTTTCAAAATCACTTTGCTTTCTACAGCAGTCATAGAGTTTCTCAATCACCCCCCCCCCCTCTCCCTAAACTTAAATGGGTAAAAAATAGAGATAAATGGGTTTGGGGTTAAAACGGGTGGATTTAAATAAAGTGAGTTTATTCATATTAACATCCTTGATAAACTACATGTTAAATAAAGTGCATGGATGTTTTGATTTGCTGCATAATCATAATATTATCCATATCGTCAATTCAGTTTTTCTTTTCAACTTTTTTCTTTTCTGGTAATAAATGAACATGAACGTTTTGATTTGCATTCCCAAAGAGTTGAAATATACTAATATCTCTGTCATGATCTGATGGATAGATCGCATTAACTACTATTCTTTGATCTAACTACTACTGCTGTTTCTCCATACCACTCTTTACTGCTCGAATCATTGAATTTTCCCTTCAGACTTTGACCTCTTCTTTTTGTTAAAAAAAAAAAATATTATTCATTTTCATTGTTTAGTAGAATATAAATACGTTTAAATGATAATTCTGAAAATGAAAAACAGGAAAACGTTTAAATATAGTTGAGATCATATGTTCTTTTACTTAATGTGACTGATTTATATAGAAAAAATAGTTTCTTTTTAGTTGTCTAAAAGCTGCATAATCATAATATTATTGTCTGCAAAATGCAAATACGACATCTTTTACAATAAATAGTGTATGTCATAATCTAAAATTAGAACTTATTTCATTCTGGTAAGTAATAGGGTTGTTGGCTTCTCAATTTCACATACTAATTTTTATTCCCTCTTTTTCACTTTATAAAGGGTTTTAAGAAGAAAAACTTGTTTCATATTAGAAAGTTTTGCATATTTCTATGCAAAATTAAATGTATTTTATTTATTATAACTTTTAAAATTTTGTAGTTTTTAAAATAATTGGTGGAATTTTGTTAATTTAAAATATCAAATAATTTAATTGATATAAATTTAAATATCTAAATCTGGGTGGTTTTTATTTAAGAAAATGATTCTGTTTATATAAATAGAGACAAACATTGCAAACTCCATGTGTGAATCAATACCATTCACTTCCTAATTTTAATACTTGTCAATTTTTGTTTCCTCTTTCGGGTTTGATACTCTTTGCTTATTGCCTCCTCAATCTCTAGTCCAACAAAAGGATTTAACAATCGTTTTAGTCACTCTTATCATATGGTATGTGCTTTTACATTAATTCTTGACAATTTATGTATATATATATATAGTCATTATATATGGTTGATTGGGTTGTTAGCTGTACAAAGATAGAAGAAGAAGAAATGAGAAAAGAGGAGGTTGTGTTGGCGAAGCCTTTCTCGTTGGAAGATGAGAAAGACTCTGAACGAGCACCTCCTGGTCTCATCCAACGGATCTTAAGCCTCTTCAAAAACGTACGGCCAGGATCTGATCTCTCTAATTTTCAGGTATCAATTTTATTCTTCTCTTTTTGTCTGTCATTTCTTGTTATTGGTTAAATATTTTTTTTATCATTTGAGTAGATTATAAGTAAAAATATATAAATATAGATTTTTAGAAGATGAACTATGATTAGTATATGCTTTTTCTTTAAGGGTCTAAATTATACCACTCCATAAGTTTTAGTTCCATTTTTAGAATTAGTTCTATCACCCCCATAAGTTTTTTAGTCATCCCAAAAAGAATTTCATTTTTTTGTCCATAATTGAATTTTTGTGGGTATTTAACTACTCAACTAAAAAAATTTTATAATTAAATTTTCATATTATAAATTTTATGTGGGAATAGACAAATTTTAATAAAAATTCTAACTTTTCGATCCGTCTAGTTATTTCAATGGTTGACAAAAAAAATTCTAACTTTTCACTTTTACCCAAAATAATTCGGAGAGTATTTTTCTAAATTTTAAAATATTATTAAAAATATATATACACCTAATAATGAATATAGTATGTGTTTAGTTACTTGGTTATTATATCATCGACTAATACGAAACTTGATTTACTGTGAAAGCTTCCACCACAAATGAATCTACCGAGATCGCAGCTCCAATGCTACGGCGAGATAGTCTACAGCTTCGACGGTCATGATCTACTGGGAGAGTGTGGTCGTTGTGACCAACCAATCGAACGGCTCAAATCAATCGTGACGTGGTACCTCTCAACTCTCCGACCATTAATCTTTGGTATGGCTCCGTACAATCCTGTCCTCGGCGAAACTCACCACGTTTCTAACGGAAACATCAATGTTCTCCTTGAGCAAGCAAGTTTTCTTCTTTTTTTTTTAATTGAGAACATTACTTAATATTTTGTTTACCATAATAATGTTTACTTAAATTATTATAATACCAATTAATTAATTTTAATATTTGATATGTTCAGGTATCGCATCATCCTTCCGTATCTGTGCTTCATGCAACTCACGAGAAAGAAAATATAGACGTAATGTTATGTCAATACTTCACACCTAAATTTCGTGGTACCAACTCTAATTTTAATTATTTTAGTTATTTTACATTATACCATTATTAACCCACGATATTAGAAAAATGACAGTGAAAGAATTTATTTGATTTGCAACAATTAAATTAACGAAACATGATCCATAACCTAAAATCTTTTTTAATCTATTAGTATACTGTAGTGGAGAGGAATTGATCACTCTGCCAAATCATCAATTAAGTATTTATTTCATCAATGAAGTATTTATTTCATCACTTAGGTATTTATTTTTCTTAATTGTTTTTTAATAATTAAATAGTGCAGTAATAATTATATATCATACTAATACAATAACAGGTTAAACATATATATATATATATATATATATATATATACTGCTTGGTATATATATATATATATATATATTACTACATACAAGTAGATTTAAATAAAACTTAAGTCTGAGATTTCATTTGGTTATTTTTTTATGAAATCGAATTAAAGGTGCTTATGTGGAGGTCGAAGTGAAGGGCAGAAGGGTGGTGAAACTTCTAAATCATAAAGAGACTTACGAAATGAACCAACCAAAACTACTGATGGCATTTCTGCCGGCGACAGGAGCTCACTGGGCCGGGAAAATCGTTATAAAGTGCCCGGAGAGTGGACTTGATGCTGAATTGCAATTACTCTCCGATTCCTTTCTCAGTAGTTTCACAGGAAACAATAAAAGATCCATTAAAGGCAAGATCTTTGAATCTTCCTCTAAGAAACAGCTCTATGAGTTATTTGGACATTGGGATAGGTAACAATACAAAGAATCCTATCTTTCAAAGTTATATTGCAATTACATTACATAAATCTACACTAACATATCATTCTCACTTCTCAGGACTGTTACCGCTAAAAACCTGAAGACTGGAGAGCTTGAAGTTATATACAGAGCGAGTGAAAACATTGCAAAGCTCAAAACTCCCATAGTCAAGAACCTGCAGGTTACTATTACGAGATTTCACGGACTTAACTGTATTTTGATCATCTTATTATTTGGGTTATTTCTGATTTGCAGGAGGTGAGTGAGAGCGAGTCTGCACTGGTATGGAGCGAAGTGAGTGATGGAATTCTGAGGAAAGATTGGGAGAAAGCAAGAGAAGCCAAGAGATATGTGGAGGAAAAGCATAGAGAGTCTTTGAGGCAAAGAGAGGCTTGTGGAAAGTCATGGTTTCCCAAACATTTCTCTGTGGCTCGAGCTGGTAAAGACTGGGACTGTGTTCCTTTACAGCCCACGGTTCCTCGAGCTCCTATCATTGTTCCTCTCTGATACACCGCTAATTCTCTCCAAGAGGTTCCTACAAGTAGGAAGAAGAACTCATGAGAAGTATTAATACACAGTAAAACAATTTTTATTTATAAACACAAATAAAAGCAGATTATCAAACTGCAAAAACAAGCAATGAGGATTTGATCTTACCAGTGTATCTTAAGTAAAAGCTGTTAATCAACGGCCAACACTTGTCCCATTCGATGAAAGAACTCACTAAATGTTTGACCACATTGTCAATCTATCATACTCAATTGCGGCTAATCAATTCGAACCACCAAAAGAGTATTTCGAGGTGGCTTTTGGTGGCTTGAGCAGTCAAGATACTGACCTATCTAGGCATACAAGAGAGCACAGACACAACAAACTCATTAGCTTGCTTCAGCTTCCCACTGGAGCAGAGTGAGCCAATGGTTGAGTGAAGGCTATGAAAATCATGAACATAGTGTTCCTTCTGTACCTCTTTTTCATTCACACCATTAGGGAACTGCAACCTTTGGAACGAACCCGAGTTTTTACCAGACAGGTAGATTGTTGATCCTATCTCATCTAGTATTTTGGTAGCCTGAGGGACCCTTCCTTGCTCGCACAGCTCAACAAGAAATCCTTTGATAGATTCAGATTCAACTAATTCTGCATCAACTCTGTTAATCAGTTTAACAACAGATTCTGAAACAAGCATTTCTCTCAAGAGACCCCTTGCTTCTTCCATTCGCCCTTTAGTACAGAAGCCTTTAATTAGAAACAGAAAACCCAAGAAATCGGGTGAGATGTTTTTACCCTTGAAGTCAGCAAACACCCTGAGCGCTTCTTCCATGTCACCTATTTTACAGTAGCCTTTGATCATAGAACTGACCGTGAATGCATCTGGTGTTAACCTTTCCATCCCTTTCCGAGATAAAACCCTCATAGCATCCTCTATTTGCCCTAGTCTGCAGTACCCGTCAATTATTGTATTGTAAATGTAAATGTTTGGAACAAGTCCCTTATATGCCATACTGTCCAATAGTCTCTCTGCATCGAGAAACAACCCTTCTTTGCATGAATTGTCAATCAAAATGCCGTAAGTGACTTCAGATGGGACTAAACCAATATTCTCTAGCAAATCAAATAGACGGAGAGCCTCTACAAGACAACCTTGGTGGCAAAGTCCATTTATGACTGAATTATATGTGATGATATTGAGAATGACATCTCTGCTTTTCGCAAAACTGCACAAATCTAAGGCCTTTACTAGAAATCCTTCCTTGCAGAGACCATCGACGATGATAGTGTAATCAATCACATCCATTGAAGGCAACATGTTTTCTTCTGCATTTACAACAAGTAAATAAGCATCCAATGCTCTGAGATTGTCCACTAGTGGTTTTAAAATTGCAGTAGGACATGTAACAGTTAAACCCTTTCTCCTCATAACAATATAAACTTCAATTGCAGCCTCAAAAGAACCTCTCTTGCATAAAAGCAAAATAGCATCATTGAACATCCCAAGACAAACATTTGAATTCAACTGTTCCAGTCTATAAACTAATCTGAGTATTCCTTTTTCACCCCCACCAGCATGGATTGAATGTAATAAGGTCCGAGATGTGCAGATGTTGTAATACAAACCATTCTCCAACATCTCAATAAGAACTTCCGTGGCTGTTTCCAGCATCCCTTTATTGCAGAGCGCATCAATGATGCGATTCCAACATACAGCTGTAGAAACCGAGCTTTTCCTCAACTCATTAAACATTTCAAGCGCCTCTTCAATGTGACCCGTTTTGCAGCACACTTCAATCATCGTCGAATAGGTGACTATGTTTGGAGTCAGATCCATTAGTGGCATTGCCCTATAAAGCGCATTAGCTTCTCCATATGCACCCACCAATAGAAATGCTTTCAGGAGAATGTTGCACATAACCAAGTCCATAGGGATTTTAGCTTCTTCAAACCTACGCCTAATTTCTAATGTAGCATTAATATTCTCTTCCTTTATATAACTATCTAACAAAGTACTATAAGTAACGACATCTCCCAAAACACCTTTCGAAATCTCATCAGCCTCTGACACTCTCCCTGCCCGACACAATCCATTAATAAGAGTGTTAAAAGTATATATGCTTGGTTTAATCCCTCTCTGCTCCATATCTTCCAACAAAGAGAAAACTTGATTTAAATGTCCTTTCCTACAAATTCCATCGATCAAAGTTACATACACAAGCTCATCCACTTCAATTTCCATACTGAGAATCCTATCAAACAACGCAAATGCCTCTTCCAGTCTTCCCTTTTTGCAGAACCCCCTCAAAATAGCTGTAAAAGTGACCAAATTGGGCTCTATTCCCTCTTTTATCATCTTCCCTAATAATCCCAACGCTTTTTCCATGCTTCCCTCCTTCGAGAACCCATTTATTAGTATCGAATAGCTAAAAGCATCTCGATTCATTCCCTTCACCACAATTTTCTTGTCCTGTATAAGTGCATTCATTAATGCACCTCCCTTCAGGTACCCACTAATCCAATTACTATAGAAAACGCAGTCAAATTCATATCCTTCATATTCTAATCTACTAACCAAATCCTTAACTTCATAAACCTTACCCAATTGACAAAGAGCACTCACAACCGTAGTATAAGTTACAACGTTTGCCACTAAAGCTCCTGAATCCACAGCATTCTGGAAAAAACCTAATGCAAGTTCTGGTTTACCAATTCTACAGAACCCGGAAAGCACAGCACTACAAACGAAATTATCAAATGGGTAATTTACTCTCTTGTTCGTCATCATCTCAACAACCTCAAGAGCTTTATCCATCTCCCCTTTCGCAACGAACCCATGAATGAGTGAACAGAACGTAAATGAAGAAGGAAACGCACAGTCATTCTGTAAAATATCCCGTAGAATAAAAAGGCCCTTATCGGGATCATTTCGTGTGACGCTAAATCCACGAATTAAAGAATCCAGCATATGCGTCCTGGGAAAAATCGAGGCTTTTGAAATCTGGGTGTTGATAAATTTCTCTGCGTCTTCATATCTATTCAAATTGAGGAATGCCCACGAAACGATCGAGTAAATCCGGTGATTGATGTGGATTTTCTTCGAATCGAGCTGAGAGTAGAAGTGAAGAATGCAATTAAACTTCTGGCGACGATAAAGATATCGAATAAATCTGTCGATGGAGTTTAAGGTTGGAGAGAAGCCGCTTTTGAGAAGCGATTGGAGAGAAAAGAGTCCCGAAGATGTTCGAAGATGGAGCTTCATGGAAACTACTCAAAAGGCTTCTCGTTTCTCTCAACTAATTTGTCAATTAAGAGAAGAAAACAAAGTCTCGACTCTCGACATTGCGACTCTATAGAAAATTGGACGGGTATTGGTTCTGACTGAACCGGTTTATTTATTTATTTTTTTCCCGTCAAACCGGTTTATTTATCCATTAGATTACCTTAGGAAGTGTTGCACTTTATTTATAGATTAGTGATCAAAGATCTGTAGGTTTTAGTGGAACAAGTAGAAGGTGATGTTTCTTATGGCAAGTGAGTCCAGAAGCTTCATCCATGTCAATATCTTCAGGCGCCACACCATCTGGTAACTTCCAATCAAATTGATACAAGAGATTGGCAAGACCAAACCCAACCGTTGTTATTCCCATATACATTGCTGGACAAATTCTCCGACCACTCCCAAATGGTAACAACTCAAAGTCTTGTCCTTTAACATCAATGTCACAGTCGATAAACCTCTCAGGGACGAACACTTCTGGATCTTTCCGTATCCGGGGATCGCGACTCATAGCCCATACATTGACATGAAGCCTTGTCTTGGGTTGAATTGTGTAGCTATTGATCTTGAATTCAGATATTACTTCTCTAGGTACTAGAAGAAGTAAAACGGGATGTAACCGCCATGTTTCTTTGATCAGTATATTTAGATAATTGAGTTGATTTGTCTCATCTAAACTTATTATTCTTGTTTTGTCGTTTTTCCCTATTTGGTGCCGGATTTCGGATTGAATTTTCTTCATCACCCGTGGATTTCTTGCTAATTTCGCCATTGCCCATGTCATGGTTATTGCAGAAGTATTGATTCCCCCAAGAAGTACGTTCTCTAGACGATAGATAGATAAGAAAAATCATTACAGTATAAACCAATTACTAATCAGTTTTGAGATCGATAAACTTTCACGAATGTTTTGCTATACTTACCATCAAGATTGCTTTGATATGGTTCCTTGTGAATTTGCCATATCCGCTTCTTCCTTCTCCAATCTCAAGAGCAAATTCACAAAATCATCTTCACTTTCTTCTCTCGTAGATGTAATTGAATCATTTGTTCATGGAAAACATCGAGATCTCGCATTTGTGAAAATTCTGATATGGCTGGATTTTACATATAGGATTGGACAATCGAAAATGTTAACCATTAATATACTATTTTCAGATTTAGTTAAAAATAAATAAGTATGTAAGTTTTTTTCTTTACAACAAAGAAAAAAGTTTGTTTTTATCAGATTTTGTATTAAAATAGTTAGAGTTTTGATTTACAGAAAAAATTTATTTCTTACATAACTACTTTGTTGTTTCAATGTACAAATATGATATTTCTTTTTTTAAGAACCCAGATCCGACAAAAAAAAAGGAGAACATGAAAACCTGTAAATTTTTTTCCTTTTGCTCATTCATATAATATCATAAATCTGGAATAGAAAACTTTATATTCCTTAAACTTTATATTCCTTAAACTTTATAATCCGTACTATTTTGTTTCCAAATTTATTGTCCATAATATAGTAAGAGTGAATAAATCAATGTTTATGATAGAATATCTGCAAAAAATCGATACTAAAATATAATATTGACCATTTTTAGTTTCATGTTAAGTATATTAGTTAAATCTCTAAAAATACAATAGTTAACAAAATGTATGTTTGTATTATTTATTATCATACACTAATTTTAAATAACAGAAAAAGAAATAAGAATTTAGGGTTCGTGAAAATATTATATCTTTAATGTTTGAAATTTTATGTTTTTTATTAATTTTTTCAATTATATTGTTCAAAATAGTATAAACTGTATAATATAATTACAAATAAATAATGAATAGAAGATTAATTATGTGACATAATATATATATATATATATATTTTAATGATATAAAATATACATTGAAGTCTTTTATATTAATTGATTATTATCATATGTTGTACGGATTTAATGGTATATTATTTAAAATGTTATTCTTGTAATATAATGACGTTTTAATTGATTGAAAATTCTTTATAGTCATTTACAAATAAATAGAAAATATATAGCTAAATATTTATTTTGAATAATTTTGTATAAAATGAAAATAAAATTAAGTAAAATTATTTTTTACATAGAAATTTCTTAGTAACTGTTGTAATCATATCTTCCAAAAGAGATAGTTGAACTTTCACTATAAAATCTGAAAAGTAACTTGTTTTTCTTGATATTTTAACCATATCCCAACATATGAATATAAGATTCTATTTATGAATTATTTATTAATTAATTGAAAGATAAGTTATCATACTTATATAATTTTGTAATGAATATTTACAGTAATTTGATCTATCATATATTTATACGTTTACCATGATCACAACACTAATTTGATAGAGATTAAGACAAATAATAGTTATTATTTTGAGTTATTTTTTCAAACAATTATTTTTAATAAACAAAACTTTGTTATATTAAAAAGAAGAAAATAAGATAGTGTATGTTTACAAGATCAAACGTTAAATAAGTTATAATTAATAACGTATTGTGTATAAATATATATTTTAAAAACTTTTCAACAACATTTATATAATTTAATGGCTAGTGTTTTTTTTAATAAATAATTAGAAATTACTGGATAATGTCTGTAATAATAGCTTTTTTGAAAATATAGTTAACTTTCTGCACAAAAACTGACAAAGATACTTGTAAAACAGATGCTGTATTTTATATACTTTTAAAATGTAAAATATATTTATCTGTTCTAATTTTTTAGACTTATTTAAACAATTAGTGAGGCAAGAAGGCGTGAATCAATCGAGAACAAAAATAGTTTGATCAAACATTATATATTGATTTATAAACTTAATAATTATTTTTCTTGAATAACATACTAAAAATAGTTTGATCAAATATTATATATTGATTTTCCTCTTAGAACATAATCCAAATAATTTAAAATTTTATTTGTATACCATAATATACGATTAGCAAATTTAATCAATTGAAAAGGATAAATGAATTTTACATTGATGAATAAAATAATTACTAATTTTATTTATGTTTAGTTACAATAATATTATAGCCAATTAAATTTAACAATTTTTCGAAGATGTTAAATAAAAAGATGTTTACATAAATTATATGGCTCAAAGTTCATCCCTTGTTAATATACAAAAATATATAGATTGAAATACTATCTTTTTTTCCTTTGAAACCTAACATGTCAGTCCAAAACATCAAAAGTAACTGATTAGACATTTGGATTGTTATGATGGATTTCAAGGGAGAAAAAAAAAATCATATATTTGGATTTATATAACCATATAAAACAACAACAAAATTGTTAAGAATGTTATTAAAAACATAACAACTTGTTTTTTTTGTTTGCAGATAATATTTTGTTTGTTGGAAAAGAAAGAAAAAAAGAAACTTCAGCTCTCGTCCAAGAACAAAGATAAGCAATCGAAATATATATGTCCATATATCATGATAGAAGTAAATCAGAGTTTTTTTAATATATAATAATAGAAATTAATTAGCAAATAATTATTAGGATTTCTGTTTTATATAAAATAATAATTTGATTCAAAATTATTTAAGGACTCAAATTATTTACTAACTTGATTTATCATTAATAATATGATAAGTTATTTATATATATTTTATCTTTATGTTTTTTATAGAATACATAAAACTATTTAATTAGATCTATCATTATGTTTTGATTTTGCCCCATGAGCAAGATTCAAATAATACAAATTATAATTGTATAATCAACTATATTATTAGTATTATTTGGTATTGTTCATAGAGCAAAATTAAATAAATGATATATTATTAAATTGTAATAATTATACATTTAAAGAAATTTTATGTTAATTAAATTATTTAATTAGTAAATATGATTGTATATTCATTGAACGAAAAAGGTTCTATCAAAAAAAGTAAATTAATATTTTTCTGAAATATTAAGATAAGTAGTTTATGTGGTTCTATATATTTTATAAAAATCTTTACATATTACAAAGTAATTGTTTTAAATTGTATAACTTATACATTTACTAATTTTCTGTTGTTAGGAAATTGCTTATATTGGTATTTATTTATTTCATAATAACAAATATAGAAGAACAAAAAGATAAGTTTTATTTTAAACATAAATTTAGTAATGTTTTATTATTAAAACGAATTCCAATACCTGATATTATTTATTAATAAAATCACTCAGACCCACACATCATTAATATTTAAATATGTGATATACCTAAGTATTTTTATGATGAGATTCGTGTGCTGAGTGATTATCACATATGTGTTTTTATTATGGAAATCGTGTGCTTAGTGATCATTTATAATAATATAACAATTACCTACAAATTCAGAAATTGTTATTTTATTATTCATTTAAATGTCTACAACTAATTAAAAATGTTGACTGAATTGTCTCAGAGATGTCTACCAAGAGTTGGGTTAATCAAACACAATAAATAAAGATAAGTTATGATACCATATATATTTTTATTATTTTGACGTAAATATTATTGTATATTACATAATGTTGAAATAATTCTTAATTGTCCCAAAAACTTCATCTTAATTGTTCATATTAATAACAACTAAAAAATATAATTTGTACAATAATGATGGCGTACTGGGGACAACTGAGAAAATTTATATGCAATATTAAGAATTGAATTATAGCTACTATTGGTTATCTCTAAAATTTTTAAATTGTAGTATTAATAATTTCCTTACACTCTTAACTGTAGAAAATTTCTACAACTATGATCATAAGGTAATTCAATATTAAGTTAAGTATTATTCTCTTCAATAACATTTCTTTTATGAGATGACATTTATTATGTTTAAGTATTTCATATTAGTTATTGTTAATTAAAAATGAATATTTTTATTATTTATTTATACTTTCATAGAAATTGATGAGAAGAATTTCCATGTTTAATTCAAAAAGGTTATTAGTATTATCATTTTATAAAAGTTGATGATTCCTTAGTATGAAATTAAATTAGTTTATGAACTATAATTTTCTATCACCTAATTTTTTGTTTAAGTTTATATAGGGCAGAGAGATAACATGTGTTATTGATCGGCGAAGACCAACTATTAAAATATTTTTTTGTTTTTAGAGTAAAATAGATGTTATAAATTAAATATTCATTTATTCGGATATTAATTTTACATTCATTATTTTCTTTTATATATATATTACAAAAACCCTTAGTCAAAAAAATATATGTATTACAAAATCTGTGAAGAAAAAAAAAGTTACAAATATAACATAGAAGATTTTACTTTTGAAAAATAAAGTGTGAATTAAATATAGAACTTAAAATAGTAATCAACAACACTAAAAACAAAAAAAAATGATACATAAGTAAATTAGATAATATTTAAAATGTAATTAATTTCATATATTATAAAATTAGAAAAGAAAAATAAATATAGCAAAATTACATAGAAAAAAAGATACATTGAAACTATATAAAAAAGAATTATTCATAGTTATCGATCCAATACTCTCCATCTAGTGTATCACGGACAAGGCTATTCCATAAACACAATCTGTAAACAAAAGATGAAGACATGTCTTCATTTACACCATAGTTATGCCATGAAATGTTGATGCGAATGAATCTTTTAGTTGAACCGTCACAGTTACAAATATCTCTAACATATAATGTTTTCAACTCTAAAAAAACAGAATTGACATTAGTCCTTAGATATTTGCAGACAGATATTTTCAACTCTAACATAACTTTGCCTTGGATCCCCCCTAATTTGGGTAGAATTGTTCTTCTTCAACTCGAAGTGTCTGGAGAACATGATCCTCATCACATATACCTTAGAACTTCTTGCACACCAAATTTAGGTTACGAATGGAGGACAAAGACGAACCAGCACATTTGGAAGCTATCTCGAATAGCAAATCATTGTGCAGAGACATGAGAAAACTAATTCTGTTGATTCTGAAATTCTTGTTGGAGGAAGCCATAGAAAGATATAGAAGAAGCGAGACTAAAAAGACAGAAGTCAATACAACTACTGAGAAAAAATATTTATCGAAATAACTGCAAGTATGCAATTTATGTTTCGAGTGTGTTTTTATAAGGTCAAAAGAGACGACCTAATTAGGTTTAAGCTCCAGTTCAATGACTCTAATTACTAATTATTTTCAGTTGTATTTTTTTTAATAAAAGTGATTTCTATCTATTAGTACAAATAGAATAATAATTGAAGAAAAAAAGAAATCTTAATGATTTATATCCCATAATTATAGCAAATATGTTGCTTTGATGTATGCGATAAATTCAAATAATTATGATTGTCATTTAGATACTTGGTCAGCAAAAAAAAATTCTCTACATCAAGCAATGCCTTGGAAACTGTTAAACTATTTGAACCAAATGCTCTTCGATTAACTCCATTGTTAATGTTTAAACAAAGTGTTAACTATTACTGAGTTTTATAAAAGTAATATAATATTAATAAAGATAAATAATGACAAAGAATAACGAACAAAAATTAAATTTCACGAACTACAAAGAAAAAAAAACAAAAATGAAACGTGACATTTTAAATTCATAAACCGTTTCATAGAAAGACACTAATTTAGGCGTAAATATAAGGTACAAATTAGTGGTTTACAATATTTAAACTATATTAAAATAGAAAAAGAAAAAAAATCTTATATTATAAAAAGAAATGTTAACATAAAATTACTTTTTCGATTATCTATTTCCAAGACAAAAGAATATTAATTAAAGTTAAATGACCAGTTAAATTACCTATTGTCCTTTTCAACCAAAAAAGTTAAAATTAAAAAATAGTTAAATAAAACATTGAAATTTGTAATAGAAAGGTAATATATAAATAAATTCGGTAACAATTTTAATGTAACAAACTCCATAAAATATAATATTCCAAATAAACTATGAAATAAAAAGTATCAAAATTATATATCAAAAAATTTAATTAGACATTAACACAATACTTATCCAAAAGCAGGAAATCTAACTACAATTATCATCCAAAAACTTTTAACATATATCAAGTAACCTGATAGAAAACCAATAATCTATGCAAAAATAACAAACGTCACCTACATAACAATCCTCGTATACACACTCTGGAATGTCCACAACTGGATAGTAGTATGTGTTCTCATAGTTCCCTGCAAGGGGAGGATCAAGATCTTCGATTTGCTCTATCACTGATTCGGCTATGTCAATAAGTGGGAGGATCCCGTTAACATCATAGTACAATGTTGACAATGCACTCTTTCTAATGTCATAGAATCCTCCACATATAGAGAAGACTGCATATGCAAAAACAGCGTTTGGTATTTCCACACCTGCCGATTTCATAAGTATTAGACTCTCACTCGATGGCCCTAGCTTAACCGCCATTCGCAGTCCTTCGACATACTGAGCCGTTTTATTTCATGCAGCAACACATTTAAGAAGAAAATGCATGTAAATGGAACCTTGGTTAGACAAATACGAAAAAACCTATTAGATATTAAACGATATATATTTGGCTAACAAAATTCTGAAAAATGTTATCATTACCTTGTTTCAAGTAATTCAGAGATGGATAGCATCGGATATCCAAGCCAAAGTTCATCATCGAATACTTTAGGTACAATTGTTTTAGAACTCTTCATGACGATTCTTACTCCATCGGTGACCAAACTAAAAACAAAAGATAAATCAACGAACAACATATAAAAATATTAATGACCATTATAAAAAATATAAAAAAATAAGAGTATTATAGTAACATATAATAAATAAATATTACTCCTTAAAAGCTTTGATTTCTTGCAACTGCTGGTCGAAAACAATAACAAATGTGTCGAATGAGTTACTAATACTCCTAACATCTCTACAAAAAAACAAATAAATTAAGTTTAAAACTGAAAAATAATATGTAAATAAAATCACAAATATAAATAATTATCATCCAAACTTGTGTTTAAATAATAATAATAAAAAAGTATTATATAATGAGCATAAATACCACTCCAAACATGAAGTTTGGCAAACCGAATCTAAAAATAGACCAAGCCATCAACAAACCGCAATACAATGTCATAGAATCTTCTTGCATAAGCACCCCAAAGACAACATTGTAGACGGTTATCACTGTTAGAAAAAATAGATATACAAAATTAACAAAATTAGATATATATAAAAGAATAAATAAAAACTAAATGAACTTTAAAACAAATTAAAAAAAAACAATTCAATTTCACAAAAAGAAAATAAACTACAAAAGCTTACTTATGATATCTTAATACGAACTCAACTTTTTTTGTTAGTTTCCCGCGGACATGAAGTTCTTGAACCTCATTCACAGTAATGATCTCTCCAAAAACATCTGAATAAAAAAAAAAAATACTTGAAACAAATATGTTTGGAACTAATATTGTAAAATTCTTACTTGTTAAGACATTGAGATCATAAGCCCCATTGAGAATACCATCGAACGTGGCTAATGAGAGGAAATTGTCGTTCACAACAGGATCACATGGCATGACACCAGTTATGTTCAGAAATAAAATTTTGAAAAACAACGACGATATCCTGTAAAGCCTCTTGTCTTCAGAAACATGAAAGTTATGTGTTATCTTCCATTGACCAGCTTTGATTGAATGTTCGAACTTCCGAAAATGGTTTTTTTTTAATCGTGGCACATGGTTTCGAACCCTTACAAAAAAATAATGAATAACAATTTCACATATCATATGAAAATAATAGTATTTAACAAAAAAATACGACATAAACTATTAAGTAAAAAGTAAATTTATGGTTTCGTCCGCAAGGATCATCTCTATAGTTTTAACAAACATTTTTCCATATTGTGACCACGTATGCAAGATCTTGCATCTGATTCTCCAATGGTTGTTTTGGCTTGTTTTGATATCATTGAAGAGAGTGAAATCATCGACCTTGGCGAAAGCAGAAGACATGATGCGATTCGGGTATTAGAAACAAAAAAAGTCGAGGTGAGGATGAGATGAAAAAAATAGAATGCGATTAGGGTATTATATAGTACCGCTTAGGTATGTATTCGACCTAATAGAGATAAAACCAAATCTGGCCAATATATTCTCGTGATTCAGATTTTTATTAATTTGAGAGTGTAGATTAGGTTAAAATATTTAGTTTATAGAATAGATTACAGAAGAATTCTCTTATAATTTAGAAAAAGATATTAAAAGCGTGTAGATATTTCAAGTCAGAGGGTTGTGATCCACATAAAAGGAAGAATATTTTCGTATTAAATTATAAATTAATGATAATGCTGAGAACATGGTGGAAAAGATTACGATCGGAACAAATATTTCATATACGAAAAATAAGGATATTTAATGCAAAAAAATTAATTTAAGGAAATGTTTATCATCTTCTACATTGTGTCATCGTCTTCAACATCAAAACCTGAGCTCCGACGTCAGAAAACTTGAAAGTTGCTAGAAAAAAATTATAAAAAATACATGTCTAGGTTAAATGGGAAAAAAAAATTGCAATTTTTTTGAGAATTTATATGTGATGGGGTCTTGCCAGATTTGATTTTAGATGAATTTTCTGTGTGTTTTCTGATATACCATTAGAGAGTTATGGGTGATTAGAGGAGGTTTTTAGCTATATTCCGCAAATAAAAATAGTTAAATATAAAAACTAGATTTTTGACTGATTAAAAAAATAGAAGGTCAGGATTAAAAATACAAACGGACGGCCGAGATCTTCGCATGAAAACTATAAGTTTAATTTAACCTATAGATTTTTTACCTAATTGCCCCTCTGTATTTATTGCGAAATTTTTTTTTCTCCAAAGAAAAATCCTGTTCGTGCTCAGTTTAGCACAAACTGTTTTTCGTTTATTTTTCTGTTCGTCAAATTTTATGTTTTATCTTAGTGAGTTTTTGGGGATCAAGATTTTCCTATTTGAAATCTTTAATGTCAGTTTCGAGCATCTGTTCTTCTGTTCATCATTCGTATTTTTCCTCGCTTATTCTCATGTTCGTCATTCGTATTCTTCCTCGCTTATCTCATGTTCGTCATTCTTCTGGGTTTCTTCTTTGAGTGTTCTTCATTGCTTGTCTTTTGTTCTTCGTTCTTCGTTCTTATGGGTTTGTTCTTCATTGCTTATCCTTTGTTCATCAAGTTGTACAACTTCTCTCCTAGGGTTTTTCATGTATCCCGTCTTCTTCGTTTGGCTTCCTTTTATAGGCTGCTTTGGTTGAGCATGGGCTCTTTAATGGAATCTAGATTTTGCCTTTCGCGTACTCGTGTCATCCTGTATGCTGCTTAGTGGGTTCCTGGTGTGAGTCGTATAGCCCACATGTTGACCTTGTGGAATCCTTCCATTCGTCAGTGGGATACTTATGTCATCGCGTGCTAGCTAGTGTCTAACAAACGTCTTGATCGGCGATTGTTCAGTGTTGGGTTTTATTTTAATTTCAACGAACTGACATCGGTATTCGCCATGTGTCCCTTTTTCGTGGGGCTGCTCGTTTTTGGGGAAGCAAACAACCTCTTTATTTTTTTAGGGTTTTGAGAGGTTACTTTGTTCTTCTATAAATAGGTGTCTCCTCTTCACTTTGCCTCATTCTTCCCTTGTGTTCTTAAGGTACTTCTCTTTCTCTTCAATTTTTTTTCTTTTTTCTTTTTCTTTTTTGTTTGTTTTTGTTTTGGGTTTCCGATTCTTTGGAGAATCTGAACCTATTTGTGTTTGGTATTAGGGTCCCTCGATCCCCTTTTCGGATTTTTTTCCTTATGTCTCGGGAGGAATCTTCTTATTTCGAATGTTCGTTTGTAGGTGGGTATGAGGTCATCGGTTCGTTGATTTCTTCCACCGAACGCTCGTCATTTAGCAAGGACAAAGTTTCTTCTTCTAGGGTTGATAAACAAGAGTCGTGTGCTCCTCGGTTGGAAAGGGACGAGGCTTCGTCTTCTTGTCGCGCCAAACAGATGGTTTCCATTCGTAGGGTTGATGAACGTGAGATGTGTGTTCGTCAATAGGAAAGAGACGAGGCTTTGTCTCCCGGTTGTACCGAACAGAGGGTTTCCACTCGCAGGGTTGACAAGCATGAGACGTATGTTTGTCGGTTGGATATGGATGTAGCCTACGTCTCCCGGTTGTACCGAACAAAGGGTTTTCACTCGTAGGGTTGACGAGCACGAGACATCTGCTCATCTATTTTAGTAGGTCGATGCTCTCCTTTTTTTTTCTGGTGATCTTTGGGTCGAGGTTGGTGACACAAGTAGTCGACTTGACGAGCACGAGTTAGCTTTTATTGATAAGGTTAAAATCAAAGATATACTTTTTGAGATGGGAGGTGCCCCTCTTGGTGACGAGCGTATGGTGTCGCTAATTGTTTCGCGGTTCGTCGACTTGAGCAATTCGGGTCTCCTTTTTAATGGTTCTAAAGAGAGTGTTTCCGATGTGTCTCCTAGTGACGAGCATGTGGATGCGATTGACCAACTTTCTACCGTGCGTCATGAGATTAGGAATTTGAATGACTGGCTCAAATCGTTGAAGGGCCTTCCCTCCGTTTGTACCAATGCATTTGTTCATCAACTGTTAGAGAATTGCAAGTTGGGGGAAAGCATCGAGTTTCTTGTTCTGCGACCCTATGATCGCCCATGGCATTCTCCTGAAGGGTATTTTTGTGTTTATGAAGGTTTTTTCACGTGCGGGCTTTGGTTTCCTTTCCCACTGCTATTCGTCAACTATTGTGACGAACGGAAGATGGCTTTTACTCAGTTAGCTCCTACTTCGGTCCATAATATTCTGATGCTATCTTAGATGGCGGATAAGTGTGGGGTGAAAGTCGATTGTAGTTTTCTTGAAGAGGTGTCGCACATCTCTCGCTGTACCGATTATCTGGGTACTTATTATGTGAGCATGAAGCCCAAATACGAGATTATATGTGGTTCTCCTAACAAGCTGAAAAACTGAAAGCGTTGGTTCTTCTATGTTAAAATAAACGAAGCTTCTATTCTTGATGTTCATCGAGAAGTTCGAGGATTCTAGAGTGCTCTTGTTGGTCTGGTTTTAGCCCTTTTTTATATCTTTAATAATTATAACTATTTGTAATAATCTTTTTCTTGTACAAATTGTCATCCAGTTAGTCGTCCATTGCATCACAGTTTTGAACGAAGGTTGATAGAATTCTTTATTTGTCGCACCAGCAATTTTGGGCAATTCTGGAAGCTTGAATTCGACGAAAACAAGCGTGTCTGGACCGAGATAAACTCATAGATTCGTTCGACCTAAGTTTTCTTTTGAGTATCCATTCTAACGAATAGCTTTGTCAGATTTTAGCTCAATCGATTACTCTGCTCGTCTCCGGGATTTAGCCAAGAAGAGGAAGGGCAATGCGTCTGTTCGGCAAAGTACCCCACAAGAAACCTTCAATTGAAAATGAACATGGTGATTCTTCTAAAAATTCTTCTCCTTGGGTTTCGATTAAGCTACTAGGTACGGATAAGGTCTCCGCTCGTCCGTAAACTCTACAGAAGTCGAACGTTCGTCAACCATCAAGCTTGTCTGCTCCTGAGGAGGATGGTCTTATTCTTCGCTCCGGTTCAAAGGGATCTCGTGAGGTAGTTCTGTCTTTGGTTTCTGGGAAATCAAAAGATAAGAAGAGTGACGCTGCTGTTCGTTCTTCCAAGCGATCCAGGGCTGGGAGATCATCTGCTCGTATTGAATTCCTCGATTTCAACTATGACGAGCTGACTCTGTTTGTTGACAATAGACGAGCATGTGATGACTATGTTTGTTCAGTCAGAAACTCCACATTGTACTTTCCTCCCCTTGATGAATTCGAAGAAAATGAGGCTTTCCTGGATTACGCTCGAAACAAGATGCGGGTAATTGCTCTTGTTGATAAACCCATATGTTTTTCTTATGCTGCCGTATGTTTTTTACTTATTTTTGATGTTCTGATTTTTAGAGCGATGCGGATTTGAACCACCTGATAACTCATTATTAGTCCAAACTAGTCACTGTTCGTAAAGCTTTAGCGGACGCCGGTGGTGAATCCGACGAATTGAAGAATGTTGTTCGAGAGTTGAAAAAAGAGAAGGAGGAAAATGCTCTTCTTAAGACTCAAATTGGGGATCTCCAAAAGCAAGTTGGTGAACTCAGGAGGGAGAATGCGTCCGTCGTTGCTTATTTGAAGGACGATCTTACTAATAAAAACTTTGAGATTGATACTTTGAAGGACAGTTATCGTAAACTACAAGCGACCAACAAGCGCTATACGAAGCTTCATGATTCTGTTAAGTCTGAAAATGATCAATTGTGCCTGTCATTCGATCCTCTCTCTGCTCGTCTAGAGAGGCTGCACCGTCGCCTTCTTTTTCTTAACAAGGTCAAGAGATTGTCAATTTTATTTGACCAATGTGTAGGTACTTTGAACAACCTTAAATTTCTCAAGGAAATCGGCTCTGACATTCTGCAAGATACCTTAGACATGATGGAAAAGCATTTGAAAGCGTACGATCTTCAGGTCAAAGCTGTTGAGCCGTTCGTTATTGAGGATGAAGACCTTCTTCCTGTTTCTACCCTTGCTATTGTCCACGCTTCCGTTCCTTCGGAAGCGACTCGGGTTGTTCGAGTTGATCCTCTGGAAGAGAATCGCAATTTGGATGTTGAGCTTGTCGTTCCTGAGAACCTAGGCGATGGCGGTGCTGTAACGATTCTTCTTTCTAGGAATGTGGACGAGCGCGTCATTGGTCCTAAGGATGTACCCGCAAATGGGGCGAATCCAGAAGATTGTGAGATATCCCAAGGCCGCGTCGAAGATCCAAAGGCCTGAGCACTTGTGATCTTTATGCGTTGTTTTTGCTTTTTGGTGTTTTATCTTGTTCAAGACTTTGTTTTTCTATCGGCTTTTTAGTAGTCCCTTGCTTTTGCTCGTTCAATCTTTTGTTATCCTGGAACCTTAGCTTTTTGGGAATGAAATTATCTTTCAGAACTTTGATGCGATTCTTGATTTATGCGTTTGTTATTACTAGCAATTTCCATGTTGAAAGCGAGTCTTTGTATTTCGTCGTTGTTGGCGTTCGTCATCAAGATCAGAATCATTAGCGTATAGTGAGAGACTAGGCTCGTTACTTTCTGATGAGACTGGGCTCATATTTGCGTTGTGAGAGACTAGGCTCGTCACTTTTAATGAGATTATGCTCGTTTTTCATTGTGAGAGACTAGGCTTGTATTTGCGTTGTGAGAGACTAGGCTTGTATTTGCGTTGTGAGAGACTAGGCTTGTATTTGCGTTGTGAGAGATTAGGCTCGTCACTTTTGATGAAACTAGGCTCGTATTTGCGTTGTGAGAAACTAGGCTCATCATTTTTGATGAGACTGGGCTAGTATTTTTGATGTGAGTGAGAGACTTGGCTCGTCACTTTTGATGAGACTAGGCTAGTATTTTTGATGTGAGAGACTAGGCTCATCACTTTTGATGAGACTGGGCTCGTATTTTTGTTGTGAGAAACTAGGCTCGTCACTTTTAATGAGACTAGACTCATATTTTTGATGGGAGAGAATAGGCTTGTCACTTTTGATGAGGCTAGGCTCTTTAAGCTTGGTTACTTATCCCTATTGCCGTTCACCAGATGTTCTTCTGCCGTCGGGTGTTTGTTGTTTTCGTGTATGTTCGTCATCCAAGATTGGTTTATTTTATTTGAGGTTATTTGTTGCTGATCCATTCAAGGCGAGAATCGTTCATTGAGTTGTCTTTTATTTTGGCGAACCTGTAATCGTTCATAATACCATAAGGGGATCGATTTTAAACATGCATTCTTTCATGTATTCATTACGAATACATACTATCAGCCTTGTCACAACTCATTAGTCAATAACTATTGAGGACTTAGTCTCAGAGTGACAAAGGATTGATAGAAGGTATTCCAGAATTTGAAAGAATTTGAAGATAGATATTTCAAGTTTTAAGATAAATTTGGATTTTATTAAATTTATAAAACTATCATATGAATATTTACAAATAAAAAGAAATTCTCTTGACTCGAGATGGAAGGGTGAGAGGTTCTTAGAGATGGAAAATGTAAAGAGAGAATTCTAAGGTGTGTTTTGAAGAGATGCACAACACTTATTTATATAGAAGTTTACAAGTGCATATTAAAAAATTAAAAAGAAATTAGATATTATTAGTGGACAAGGATGGATTCCTTGGCATGGGTATTGTCTCATGCTTTCGGTAGTGGACAATGATGGCTTCCTCGAGATGCTTCATGTCTTCGGCTTTTGTAGTGATTAAAATATTTTTTCTGCGGACAGCTACTATTGTTGATTGCTGTTTTAAGTCGCCAATAGCTACTGTAGTTGATTGCTAATTTAAGTCACCGACAGCTACTATAGTTTATTGCTAAATTCATGTTTGTATTTTGATTTTGGTGTCTTCTTTGTACTCCGATATTTGTCGTCTTTGTTCACCGTATTCTGATGTTTATCTTCTTCTTTTTTTTTTACATAAATTTGTAATTTATAACAAATCATCTTCATCTATTTCAGATTCTGTACCTAACACTTCAGAGTTCTGACTTGATATGGTAGGTAGGAATCTTAGTGAAATCTACTTGA
The DNA here is from genome assembly GCA_963920545.1 of Lepidium didymum. Lineage (NCBI taxonomy): Eukaryota > Viridiplantae > Streptophyta > Magnoliopsida > Brassicales > Brassicaceae > Lepidium > Lepidium didymum. The sequence goes on along the minus strand of OY986985.1, from coordinate 6,056,804 downwards.
TTTCCTTCTCCGACTTTGCGGCTGCCAGCATAGACAGAATTTTTGATTTTTGGGCTAAGAAATAAGTCATTTCTGGTGTTTAGATAAGTGTTTGAGAAGTTTGTGGGTTAAAAGATTTGGAATTTTGGGTTTGAATCCAATCAGGGATATTTGAAAGATATAGATTTGAAGGGATTCTATATTTGTCCCACCATTTGACTTTAAATTTACGTTTGATGATGGGTACTGCATCATTTGAGTATTCAAAGGTCCATGAAAAGATCCAGGGTAAATGAAATTTGGAATGAAAAAGTGTTAAGGTGGAAAATCTTTTTTCATCCTTAGATGGTATGAAACTGTTTTTGAAGATTTGGAAAGAGTTGTTTATCTGCGGTTTGAAAATGTCAATGACAGAACCGAAGTTGTTCCACCATTGATTGAACCATATTGGTGATTTGGATAAGTTACAATTGGTGTCGAAAAAGATCAACCACGGGTGTTTGTGTTTGGGTGATTGGATCAAGAAGGAATTATACCAAACTTGGCAATAATCCCAATTTGCGAATTGTTTAAAGGTTTTGAAATTTGTTTTGAAGTCTGGTTTTGTTTTGAAATTATTTTTAAAGAGGCTTCACGAATTTTAAAAATCTCAAGAGAGGAGGATATTTTTGAAGAACTACCTTGCTCTTGTTTTGAAAATCTTTTGTCAAAAGCCTGTTGTAAAATTCGTATTTGCTCTAGGATCTCTTTTGGAGTTTGAAGGGCTTTTTCTTCTTTTTCTGGTTTCTTTTTTGTAATTGTAATCCAGGGTTGTGTTTCGGGTTCTTTTTTGGTTTGGAAGTGTTTGGAGTTTTTGGGTTTTCTTGCTTTGGGCCTATAGAAAGGCCTTTTCCTTTGTCAATCTGTTTTGGTGGTATCGTACCTATTTTGGAGAAATTCACGAGTCAAAAAGTCTGGAATAAAATTTGTTTCTCCATTAATATATTATATATCAAAATCGAAAATACTTAATAATGCCTGCCAACGGGTAACGATTTGTTTTGAAGCAAGATTTTTAACATCCTTTTGTAAAACATCTTTGGCACTTTTACAATCAATCCTTAGTAAAAACTTTTGATTCAGAAGATCACTTTGAAATTTTTGTATCCATAAAACTATACTTAGTATTTCTTTTTTAATGGTTGAGTAATTTCTTTGGGTCTCATTCCAATGGGATGAAGTAAATTGGACTATATTTTCACGACCCGTTGTTTCTTTTTGTTTTAGAATGCCTCCATATTCAATATCAGAGACATCTGTTTCTACTATTTTTTCTAATTTTGGATCTGCTATATGCAAACATGGAATTTTTAAGACCTGTTTTTTAATTTGTTGGACTACAGCGATATGTTGTTCTGTCCAGGGGGTTGGGTCTTTCTTTAAACGATCATGCAATTGTTTTGCTAACTTATTGATATTTGGACAAAAATCTTGAACATAATTAAGACTTCATAAAAATCATTGTAATTAAGTTTTATCTAGGATTTTATCAGGATATTCGTTTGCAAATTCCAATGATCTTTCTATAGGTTTTATCATACCTTTTGATATGTAATGAACTAGAAATCTAATATAGGTTTGAAATAAAACAATTTTTGTTTTTGACATTACGAGTCCATTGTTCCGTGCAACATAGTAAAACGTTTTTAGATGTTTGAAATGTTCATCAAGGGAGTTTGAAAAGATGAGGATATCATCAATATATACTATACAAAATTTTGAATACTCTAAAAATATTTCATTCATTATTCTTTGAAATTTGGAAGGTGCATTTTTCAAACCAAAAGGCATTACATTCCATTGGTATTGTCCAAAAGGAACAGTAAATGCCATTTTATATCGATCATTTTTAGATATTTAGATTTGCCAAAATCCTGATTTAAAGTTGAATTTTGAGAATATATGGGCAGAGTGAAGTTTTTGAAGGAGGTCTTTTTTATTTGGTATTGGATATCTAATCCATTTTAATGATGTGTTCAGATGCTTGTAATTTATTACCAGTCTCGGAGTTCCTCTCTCTATTTCTGAATTTTTATTCACATAGAAAGCTGCACAAGACCATGGAGATATTGATTTTGAAATTAATTTTTTGTTTAGAAGTTCTGAAATTTCTTTCTTACAATGGCTCTCTAGATCAGAGTTCATCTGTATCGGACGAGGCTTTGTAGGAATTTTTTTTTATCAAATTTTTCTTCATAGGGTAGATCAACTATGTGTTATTTTCTATCCCAGAAGCCGTTGGTAAATCTGAACATAACTGTTCTTCAAATAGTTTACTTATTTTTGAAATTTTCTCTTTTGTAATTGAAGTTTCTAATATTTCTTTTGTTTTTTCAACAAAAAAATCCGTTTGTAAGTTTCTAAATGGAATTTTTTACTTTTAATTAGAGAATTTATAGAGTTTTCTTGTATTGAACATGCTTTTATCAAGTTTAGACTCCTCTTTTTTGGAGTTTCCATAAATTCGAAAGTCAATTTTTTATCTTGTGTTTTGAAAGAAATTGAATCATCTTTAACTTTGTATGGTGTTATTAGATTTATAAATGGTGTTCCTAGAATGATATTTTGGTATATATCATCCGTGAGGATAAAAGCGGTTTTAAATAGAATGTTTTCTTTTAATATTGAAGCTTCTGTTTTTGAAGTTATGCTAAGTTTTGAATTATTTGCTGCAGAAAGTTTTTCATTTGTTTTGTGATGGAAATATTTTGGTACAAGACCTGTTTTTATGCAATTTAGGCCGGCACCCGTATCAAAAAGTGCAATTGTATCTAGTTTGTAATTTTCTGAGAAAACAAGTGTAATTTTTATTTTATATTTTCGGGATGTGATTTCTTTAAGTACAAAGAGGAAATCATTTGGCTTGGTGTTTAGAGATTGTATTTGTTTTACTAGGTCATTTTCTAAATTTTCTAGACAGATGTTATCTTGTTCTTCTGAACTAGAATCATCATGTTTTTTAGAGATTAATATTGAATGAAAATATTCGGAATTTGTTTTTTGTTTTTTTTCAAATGTTTGAGTTCATTTTTTACATTTTTGATCTCAATTTGAAGGGATTGTAAAGTAGTTTTTGAATTATTTTTCCTTCCTTGGTTGAGGATAGTGGTTAGGTTATATGAGGAGTTTGATGGTTCTTTGATTTTTGGAAGATTTTCTATTTTTTGGTTTTCCTTTAGGGTTGAAATGATTGTTTCAAGAAATTTTTGTTTTAGTTCAGGGTCTGAAATTGAATTCAGGATTTCTAGTTAGAATTCTTTATCCTTTGTAAGGACTTGGATTTTCTTACTATCTGAGTCCGAACTTGATGATGAATCATTAAGTTCATAAACTTGCAAGGCCTCTTCAGGAGAGAACTTAGAATCATAATCACTAGACGAGGAAGAGTAGTCTAGAAAGAGGTTTGATATTTTGGCTGAGATTTCTTCTCCAAGATCGAGCTCTTGAATTTTCTTATTTAGACGGCAAAATTTTGAAGTATGGCATTTCTTATTGCATTTATAGCATGTTAAGTTTTTGTAATAAGGTTTGTTTTGGGACTCTCTTGGTTTAAATTTGTTTCGAGATTTATTCCAAGGGTTTTCTTGTGGCTTATGTTATTTAAAATTTCTTTTTGTAAATTTTGGTTTTTTGGAATAGTATGTTGGTTTGCAATTACCTACACACGATTTTTTGTTACTAGGATCTATTTCGAATTGTTTACAGAAAGATCCTAATTCTACCTTTGTCCTCCTAAGTTCCCATTTGAGATGTTTTTGGAGTTTTAAGTCTTGACAGATCTTAAGACCTTCTTGTTGGACTATACTAACTAGCTCTCCATAAGTGAAATCATCGTAGTCAATTATTTGGATGCCATTAGATTCTCTAATTTTGGTTCTAACCTTTTCTCCTAAGAGTGTTGGTAGTTCTGCAAGAAATTTTTCTTTCCAAAAAGGTTGATTTGAATCTTGCCGAAGTAGAACCCTAGTGAGGAAGGTGTTTTTGTACCATTGAAAATCACTTAGTTTTTTACATTTAAGGTTTGAAAGAAGCTCTACATTTTTGTCTCTAAGAACTGATGGATCTCCTATGAAATGAAGGGTTATTGCTAAGACTAGAGTTGATACCGCATTTTGTTGGGTATTTCCAAAATTATCTAGAATTGGCAATCCTTCTTCATCTATTTTTATAGCATTAAGGATTTCTTCCCGTTGCTGATTAGTGAGATAGTTATCCCACCATTCTTTAAGCTGTCCCGAAAAACCAGCTATAAGGAGTTTAACAACAGTTTTATCCTTGTTGCCTATTTGTGTTCTATAGGCGTTTGCAGCCATTGTCATTTTTTGGAGGAAATTTAAGATATTATATTCATATATTCCATCTAGGTTCCAGTCATAGACGGAAGAAGAGTTGAACCTAGATTGTTCTACTGGTTGAATTTGTCCTAGGTCTAGTGCTGCTATTATTTGGTTCTCATGATTGTTTTTCCAATCAAGACGGTTTATCCTGTTGTTTTGAAATTGGTGTATTGTTTTATCAAAATCTAATTCGTGACATAAGAGTATTTATTTGAATATTTGAGCTTTGTGTTTCAAGATTAGTAGGTGTTTGGATAGATTTAATTTTTTTTGGATTTTAGAAGTTGGAGTTTCTGGAACATCATAAGTTTGTCTATTACTTTCTCCTATTTCTATGTTACTTAGTTGAGTTTGAAGTGCACAAATAAATTCTATATTTGTGTTTTGATAAGTTTTGACACTGGTATCTGAAATTTGGAAAGGTTCAAATATTGGATGTTTTAGCTTTTTATTGGTCGAAGTATCTTTTGGAGTGTTTTGTTGTTTTAAAATTGTTTTTTCAATCATATCAAGTTGTTTGCTTATTGTACCAAGGTTAGTGTTTGAAAAATTATTTTGAAGAATGATATTTTTGACATTCGCCTTATCATCTTCTTGTGGGAGTTTAAAAAGGATTGCTTCGATCGATTTACCCAATAATTCAAGTTTTATTTCTTGTTGAGGAGGGTGATTTGAACGAAGTATTTTTTCACTAGTGAGTGTTTCCCACTCAGGAGTTTTATTTCGATTTATGATGGGATTTACTGTTTTTGAATAAGGAAAATAAATACTATTTTCTTTTGTATAATCTTCAAGCCAATTAAAAAATAAAACTTGAACCCTGTGTTTTTAAGATATTCATAATATTTTTCTTGTATTTTTCTTGTAATTTTTTCTATGTTTGTAGAGAATTTTTTGAAAAACCAATTTCTTTTTTGTAAATTTTTGTTTGAATAGAATTCTTCTCGTAAGAGGTTTTTATTTATTTCAAAATTTTTTTCTAAGACGTTTAGTTCATTAGCCATATTTTCAGTTATAGCTAAAAATGTTGGGCTAATTGGTTCAGATTTTGTAACAAATTCATTTTGTTCAAAACTATTTCTTGATGTATAAACAGGTTTTGGTATTTGTGTTTGAAAATCAACATTTCTTAAGATTGAATTTGGAATATCAGAAGTTGAGAATCGTGGTTGGTATCTAGATTCTTGGATTGGAATACCATGACCTATTTGAGATACTCTTTCTAAGTCTATTGTTCCTATGGCTGAAGAGGATTCACAATATAAATCATCTTCAGTACTTTTGGCATTGGGTCTAATGAAGGAAAGTTTTACTTTTCCATCATTGGATTGTTCAATATTTTTTAGACGTGTGTTTGGTTATATTGGCTCTATGGGTTTTAGAGCTTTGGTTGAGTTACTCCTTCAAGGATCCATTCATCTGGAAGATTTACATCTTTCCATTGAATTGATCTTGGAATGACATAGTTTGATTTTGAAAGATTTACTCGATAATTTTACTTTTGAATAAAAGACACTTGTCATGGCTTTATAGTGTAACATAAAAACCAAGGCAATTAGAATTGATCCTTCAATCATTTCATAATTATGTGTTTTAACTGGTAAAACTAGAGATTTTAAAATATTTTTAGCGTTTAAAGAAACGGTAAAATTTGGATAACAATTAAATGATATTGGACCAGTACATAAACTTGATTCTATAGAACTAAGCAAAGAATCTTCAAATGATTTAAATCTAGTATCTCTTAAGATAGCTAGTATTGAGGTGTTAAGACCTTCTTTTGAAAGTGGTTTGATTCCGACTTGAACTAATCCTATATGTATATATTTGAAATTCTTTTCTCTATGTCTTTGTAAAGCATTTTCTGAAAACAAATAAATTGTTTCAAAAGGTTTTGTTAACTAGATATCACGTTCTTCAGTTTTAATTGAAAAATTTGTTTTTAAGAAATTTATTCTTGATATTTGGTCTCTATGGACTCTTGAGATTTCCCAATTGTCTATAGATCCTTGGAAATCATCTATTGTTGTTTCATGACTATTTATAACTTTCTTAGATTCTCTTTTAGATCTAATTTTTAAAGATGAAGTTGATTCAGACCTATCTAGTGTATTATTAAAGTACGAACTCATTTTGAAATCCTTTTTGATTTTAAATGTTTTAGTTTTCCCTACAATCTAGACTTAAGTCTAGGTGTTACAGTCCTACTCTTACGAGACTTACTTCCTAGACACGAGACTGACAAAAACTCTCATAAATACTAACATCTTAAAACTTTGAAAGGAAATCTTTAATAAGTTTGTTTATAAAAATACAAACTAAATATAGTTTGCAATTAACTTAAACTTCATACATAAATCCATAAAGAAATCCAATAAATTATATAGACTTGAAATCTAATAAACATATACCTCTAGCTCTGATAATCTAAAAAAAATATACATATATATATTTTATACAAGTGGCTATACCGTGTTCGGTTACTACGTACCCTCTCGAATGGGATCAAGCCAAACGTAATTCTTGTTACAAATGTTTATAGATAGTCAAATATTTTAGCTAGTTATATAGAGGTAGTATTTTATTATTATATAATTTTTTCGGTTATTTTAATAGTAGTAATGACGTAGGTTTACCACATTCCAGCTTCCCGGTATCGTTGTTCCATCCATCCTTAAGAGCTCGTACACACCGGGTTTGACGATTTTTGAAACTATGTAAGGACTTTCCCAATTCGAACCGAGTTTTCCTACGTTTGGTTCCATCATGTTCTCGTATACTCTTCGTAGTACCAAGTCTCCTTCTTTGAAAAGATGTCCTTGAACCTTGGTGTTGCAGTATTTTGCCACCCATCTCATGAAGGATTCTGCCGGTGAATGGATAATAGGTGAGTGACGTTGGTATGCTTCGCATCTTGCAGCAAACTTTTCGCAGTTAGAATTCATGGTCGGCCAAAAGTATCTGAGTCATCGAACTTTAAGGGCCAGCGATCGTCTGCTAGAATGGTTACCTCCTGCTCCTAGATGAACCTCCTGCATAACTCGTATGGTTTCTTTACCCTAAATGCATGTTAGCAGAGTTCCGTTAACACTTCTTCTCAATAAATGTTCCTTGTGCAGCATATAGTGTGCACTTCGGACTTTCAGACGACGTGCCGCCCATCTATCTTTCAGAAGGGTTTCGTCCGCTATGTATAACTTGATATCTTCTCACCAATCTACATGATCCTTGTCAATTTGGTCTCTTTCAGGTAATTCTTTTGCGGGGTGGTTCTCTTCCGTGATGCTCAAGTATGACCTCTTCGATAAACTTATGCTTGGAACTTGTATGCTTTTAACGGGGACTATTCTGTGACGATCCGGATTCGAAGTTGATGCTAATGAGGCTAACGCGTCGGCAGACATATTTCTCCACACGAGATTTTGATTAGCCAAAATTCTGAGAAATATTTCTCTTGTTCTTGCACTACTTTGAAATAAACGTCCATTAGTTCATTCTTCGCATCGAACTCTCCGTTGAATTGACTTGTTACAAGCTGATACCAATATGTTTCCATCATTTGAACTCCTAGTGATTGGGCTAGTCGTAATCCGGCTATAAGGGCTTCATATTCCGCTTCATTGTTGGAAGCCGAGAACATTAATCTGAACGACTGTTCGATGATACTTCCTTCGGGTGATACCGATTGTTTCCCAACTCCTAACCTATGCAAGGACGATGACACATCCTCGTACAATGACCATTTCTCTTCAGTGTGTTCATTTTCTCGCAACTCTGGTTCTAATTCAATAAGGAAATCAGCTAAGACCTGAATTTTTGCGCTTGTTCTTCCTCTAAAATCAATATTGTATTCACTCAGTTCAATTGCCCATTTGGTTAGTCTTCCAGATTGGTTCGGGTTGTGTGAAATCGACCGCAGAGGATGGTTAGTTAAAACCGTTATGGCATAAGATTGGAAGTAGAGGTATAAATTTCTTGCGGACGTCACGACTGCTAGAGCAAGTTTTTCCATCGTGGTATATCTTGTTTCGGCATCATCCAATGATTTGCTGATGTAGAATATGGGTTTTTGTTCTCTGCGATCTTCTCGAATTAGAACTCCACTCACTGCCGCGTGTGTTACCGATATATAAAGATAAGGTTTCTCTGTTTTTTGGTTTCACCAGCACCGAGGGAGTGGAAAGATAATTTTTTAGCTTTGTGAAGGCCGACTCGCATCTCTCGTCCCATTCGAATTTTTTGTTGTTGCGCAACAGTCTATAAAAGGGGAAGCACTTGTCCATGGATCATGAGATGAAATGGTTAAGTGCTGCGATCCTCCCGGTGAGTCGTTGAACCTCTTGTTTGTTTCTAGGTGAGGGTAAGTCAATTATCGCTTTGATATGCTTCGGGTTGGCTTCAATTCCGCGTTTGGTTACTATATATCCCAAAAATTGGCCGGACCTCACGGCAAAAGTGCACTTTGTCAAGTTCAGCTTCATTCCGTATTGATTAAGGGTTCCAAAGCACGTTCGCATGTCGTTTAAATGGTCTTCTGTTTTCATCAATTTGACGAGCATGTCGTCGATGTAAACCTCCATGGTTTTGCTTATTTGATCCTTGAAAATTTTGTTGACCAATCTTTGATACGTTGCACCGGCGTTCTTAAGCTAAAACGGCATTACCTCGTAACAGTATATCCCGCGATCTCTAATGAACGATGTCTTCTCGCAATTGTTGGGATGCATTTGAATTTGATTATATCTGGAAAAGACGTCAATAAAAGATAAGAGCTCGTTGCCTAATGTCGCTTCCACCAATTGGTCGATACGCGGTAGTGGAAAACTATCCTTGGGACAAGCCTTGTTTAGATCTGTGAAGTCCACACATATCCACCATTTTCCATTCTTCTTTTTTACGACTACTGGGTTCGAAAGCCATTCGAGGTAACGTACTTTGACAATCGATCATGTGATTAACCAGTCAATCTCCTCGTTTACGGCGTGCGTTCGTTCAGAGCCTAATTTTCTTCTTTTCTGCTTAACTGGCTTGAATGTGGGGTCTATGTTTAGCTCGTGAGATGCTACATCCGTGCTTATCCATGGCTTGTCTGTAATGGACCAAGCGAAGGTGGGAACGTTCTGCCATAGGAATTTGATGAGTTTAGATTTTATACCCGTTGGAATTTTCGAGCCAATTCCAACACACTTCTTGTTATCGGAGGGATCGATGTTGACTTGTTCGATCTTGTCCATAAAATCGCCTTTGAATTTGCGACTTTCTTGCGTGTACGTTGAGTTCATAATCATGTAGGTTTGCCATTTGTTTCTAAGTTTGTATTTTGCGATGAAGCAAGTTCTCGCTATTTGTTGATTTCTTCGAACGATACATATTCCGCCATCGGTTGGGAACTTGAAGCACTGGTGGTAGGTCGAGATCACCGCCTTCATCGTATATATCCATGGGGTTCCTAAAATGGCGTTATAGATTGCCGATTTGTCGATAACGAGAAACTTCACCCTAGTAGTTGTTCCTCCGAGGAAGACAGAGAGCTTTACCGTCCCGAGCGTCATGATTGTGTCCCCATCAAATCCTGTCAATGGGCGAACCGAATGCTTTACTTATACGCCCTTCAAATCCATGCGTTCTAGTGTCTATTGGAAAATTAGGTCGACCGAACTTCTGGTGTCTACTAGCACTCGAGATACTTCACAATCAGAGATCCTTAGCACTATGACGAGCGGATCATTATGCGGTGTGGTGAGGCATATCGTATCTTCTCTTGTAAAGCATATGCCTTGTGCGGGCACCCATTTAATTTGCCTATTTTTGTTGGGTTGACTCTGATGATTTTGTGTTGCTCCTGCTTTTTGTTCGTAGATTTTGATGGCTCGGACTGAATCGTTACATGCGACAAGTCCTCCTATTATCATGTTTACTCGCTTTCTTGGTGGTGACAGTTTATCCTTGTCGTCGTCGTGTGATTTTTTGGATGGGTTTGTCGGAGTTCTTGTTCTCGTGCTAGGCAAAGCGTCGTGTCCCTCCGGCGCGTCATTGTTGCCTCCTTTTGATGAGTTGCCGATATCTTTTTCCTTTTTGCAGCGGTTCGTGCTTAGGCCACCTTTACTTGGGTTTTCTTTTTGATATTTCACAAGGAGAATCCGTTGCAATTGTTTGCATCATGAAGTCGGATGTCCAGTCCGCTTGTGAAATTCACAATATGCTTGTTTATCCAGAACGTCAATGAGGATTTTTTGTTCCAGTAGGGGTTCGGATTCCTTTGCGCGGAGTCACGAGGTGGCGAACCGACGTAGAACATATTTGCATTATTTTCTTTATTTTTTGCGTAGTTTCTACTATATTGCTATCGGGGTTCCTTGCCCTTGTGTTTCTCATATTTTTTGTGGAAATTTTTGGTTGCATGTTGCTTGGTGAATCGGGATCTCCGGTGTTCGACTTCGGCGAACCTAGTGGCATGGTGCAATGTCTTCCAATGTTCGTGGAATATTTATATGTAAGTCGTCTTTAGGTTAGAATCTTTGCATAGCTCGTTTTGGAGAGCCGGAATGGCAACGTAGTCTGAGACGGTTGTTTGTGATATGATCGCCTTGAATCGCTCGAGGTATGATCCCAGTGTCTCCTTACTGCCTTAGAATATGAAGTATAAATCTGCACTCGTCATTGCTTTCTAGATGTACATCGAGTAGTGTTTGAGGAATACTTTTGATAATTGCTTGTAGCTGTCGATTGAATATGGTTCCAACTTTGAAAACCTATCTAACGCATCTCCGGTTAGACTTTCCACAAACATTTGGCAATAGCCAGCATCGTACTCCAGCGGCGTATATTGAGCTCTCCCCATCACAATTCCAAAAACTGTCAAGAATCTATTTGGATCCGTTTTTCTGTTGTATGTTGGACATTTTATTTTGACGTTGTGTTGGACCCTGATCCCTAGTAGTCGTCTGTTGAATGGTGTGTTCTGTGACTTAGCATCTGGTCGATCTCTAGGGCTGAGCTAATCGCATTGTGCAGTTGTGATGCCATCCTCTCGATTTCTGCTTTCATTGCTCTAATAGCTACCGCTTGGCTCTCTGGACAATTGAGCATCGGGGAAGATGGTTTTGTCGAATTGACACGTATTTCCTGGTATTGGGGGCTTTCAGTCTGTCTGTTCATTGTCCGTTCCTCCTGTAAATTGATTGATTGTCGGCTTCATTGAACGTCTGCGTTTGGTGACTCTTCGAATCAGACTCTTTAATGGGAAGAATAGTCCACGCTCGTCGGGGTAGCCTTCACTCGTGCTTCTTCAAGTGCCATGATTTTATGTTGGAATTCCTCAAACTTCTTATTCGTATTTCGAGTTATTTCCTCCGATTTCTTAGGAGAGTTTGAAGAAGCTCTGGGACTTCCATCTATTCGTCCGGTGACACTGGCAATGCTACTTGATGAATCTGATCATTCTCCGGTTCGTCGAAAAGAGTGATTTCCTCCTATTCCGGCGATTGGTCGTTGATGTCTTCCACTTGTAGCGACTGTTCATCACTGTTTTGAGCTTCTTCCATCGGTTCGTCAACCGTCATTATGACTTCTTGCGTCTAGAAAAATCTATGTCCCCACAGATGGCGCCAACTGTTCGTGCTCAGTTTAGCACAAACTATTTTTCGTTCATTTTTCTGTTTGTCAAATTTTATGTTTTATCTTAGTGAGTTTTAGGGGGTCAAGATTTTCGTATTTGAAGTATTTAATGTCAGTTTCGAGCGTCCGGTCTTCTGTTCATCATTCGTATTCTTCCTTACTTATCTCCTGTTTGTCATTCATATTCTTTCTCGCTTATCTCATGCTCGTCATTCTTCTGGGTTTCTTCTTTAAGTGTTCTTCATTGCTTGTTTTTTGTTCTTCGTTCTTCTGTCTTTGTTCTTCAAATGTTCTTCATTGCTTATCCTTTGTTCATCAAGTTGTACAACTTCTCTCCCAGGGTTTTTCATGTGTTCTGTCTTCTTCGTTTGACTTTCTTTTATAGGCTGTTTTGGTTGAGCATGGACTCTTCAATGGAATCCAAATGTTGTCTTTCGTGTACGCGTGTCATCATGCATGCTGCTTAGTAGATTCTAGGTGTGAGTCCTAGAGCACACGTGTTGACTTTGTGGAATCCTTCCGTTCATCAGTAAGATACAGATGTCGTCGCGCGCTAAATAGAATCTAACAAACGTCTTGATCGGAGATTGTTCAATGTTAGGTTTTATTTTAATGTGCCTTAAATTTTGCGGACATTTGTTGTTATTGGACCTTTATTTAGGGATTGAATTTGGTAATTAGGCCTTAGCCCAATCTTCCCTCTACATTCATCACCTCCTTCCTGATGGGCTGAATCAACTCGACTCGTTGATCACTAAAGAGTTCTTTAACACAAAGCCTCCTTAATTCTTTCCAATAATCATCAAATCTAGAGAAGGCAGTGTCTCGATAGTTGTAAGAAAGCTTTTTTGTGCCTGAAAAAAGTACTAATTAACAAAAAGAAAATGAAAAATTACTTGTTGTACCTTCCACGCATGGACGGCTACAACAATGGAGGTCATAGTCTTTAAGAACTTGTTTTGCTGTTTCAGGAGAAGATGTGAAGATCAGTAAGTCTGGTGGAGACGGTGGCTGCTGCCACCGCTTAACGTGTTTTACGGCGGTGAAAAAGATAGAAATTAGGAAGAGAAGTAATAGAAACCGAGTCACAGCCAGATTGTACACGTTTCGCGTTTAAGAGTGATTGATGATGAAAGCTCTTGCTCTTTTATATATGCAAGCATTTGGTCACCGCTTATTACGAGATAAAAATCTTTTTATTTTATGAATTAAATTATTTCATATTTGTATCATTATATATTCATATATCACACTGCAAAACTCTGAACTCTTTGTGCAAAATTACTAATAGCTTCACGCTACAATAACATACACCGGTTAACACTAACTAAACAATTACTAAAATCACAATAATCGAATCCCTCCGTAACCACAAATACCTGTTTCTAACTTTGTTCTTATACTAAGACCTTACAAAAGTAGAGTAATGTTTTCAATTAAAGAGGCACTAATCCCAGCAAGAAGAAGCATATATAGATTCTTCAGAAAATTTACAGTAATCAGCGATTCAATCCAATCCAATCTCAAGATAACTGGAAGTATTTTGTTCGGGTTTCAAGAATCGTATGGAAGAATTTGTGTCTGGCTCAGACCACTGTGGTCGTGTAGTTTGGGAAGAGTCTGACCAGTTTGTACAGAGCATCTGAGTGAAACTTCCTTGCGAAAAGATAACATGGACGTCTAATTCCGTTCCATGTACAAGGCCAATGCAGCTCTTGTCCACGCTAAGTGAAAAAAAAACAAAAGAAAACAGAAGATATATAAGAAAGGAAAACTCATATCACATATAAACTTTCCAAATGCAGTAAACAAGTAATAATGTACCTTGCCAACGCTGGTTACGTGTACACTCATGTCGTCAGACTGCAACAAACAGAGGAAAGAATGTACATATAAGAAACAATAATCGAAATTGAGGAAATAATAAATTTGGATATAGTCTCATTCAAGAGTGTATCAATGTGTATATATATATATACACAACGCATTAGTGAACAATTTCTAACTGATTATTAACGATCATTTGGTCGAGCTCTTGGTCTACTCTGTGATAACATAAGATGTTTGATCGATGTGTTGAAAGGGTTGTTGTATTAATACCGTGATATTTTTCAAGAGCTTGAGTGAGACATCGCGCGCTCTGTATGTCTTTGGATGCCATCTACGCTCAGACCAATCAACATATGTGACTGACCAGTTTGAGATTCCTCCAGGATCAAGCATCTGTAAAGACCAGAGACTTCATTCATTAAGGGGAAAGAATCACAGTGAGAGGTTTTATAAGGAGAGAGATAAAGACAGAGTTGTTCTTATGATTGATCTCCTCACATGGAAGAATGTTGGCAGGTAATGTTCATCCGCAATGCAATTTTTGTTTGCTTCTACCCCGGGCTGAGAATTTGAAATAAAATCAGAGCAAGACATAACTGAAACTTTTCTCAAGTTTTGAAAAATCCAAGGACTCGCAATCTTAGCAAAAGTGGCAGAAGATAATCCAAGCTGTTGTCTGTATGAACAACTTCTAATTTCAAACTTAGTCATGAATGGTAGGCTGTAATATGCAAATTAAGGAAAGCCAAACTTACTCTGCAATACTCTTTGAATTTCGAGTAGTAAAGACCGTCAGCCATAACTATCACAGCATGTTGACGCTTCATTGTGAACCACTGCATCAGCAAAGAGTTTAGCCAGAATTACGCAACATGTTTCTCATCGACAATTACATATTTTCAACATTACCAATACCAAACAGACATAGAGAAGCAACAACTTGAGAACATTCTACAACAAGGAGATAAAGTTAAGAATATTTTACCTGTGCACCCTTTCTAAAATCTTGCCTTGGGATTTCAGGTAACATGTGATCCATGTGTCTGCCGGTCCCATGAGGACCAGGATCCTCAAAACTTGAGAGAGAGAAACAAGAATTTGTGAATACTACTGGAGAAATTAAATTTAGCTATAGAAAGATATCAAAGAGTTCTGAGAGTCATTTGTTTACCTGTCAATAAAGCTGACATTTGCGTGCATCAAATATCTATAGGTATAGTCAAATGTATGCAACGGTATACAACTGCAAATTTAATAAGAATGTGTGAAGATAATGTAGCCAGAAAACATAGTTATGATATTGTGTAAAGTTGGTAAGTTTACTAATCACCTTTCGGAAAGAAGAACAAAGTGTTGGTTGTCAGGATCTTCAAGAGCGTTAGCTAGAAGCCGTCTCTCGGCATCAACCATAGAAATCCTTCCCCATGTGACCATATCGCTGTGAATTTCACGGTCTGAAAAGTGACGGCTAATGTGAACTGGTCGTAACTTTGATGGATGGATGTAAATAGAGAATCTACCTTCTTGACCCTTCATAGTATGGAAGGAAACCGTCAAACACCATTCGAGGTAAACAAATTGAAGGAATCAAAGGATGCTTTAGAATTTTTTTAACCTGGAAAAACTTGTCCCATAGCTTCTCAAATGGCAAAGTACCAGGAGTCAAGAACATGAAAGCGATTTTCGATTTAGCTGTTACAATAGGAGGGGTTCTCAGTATGTCTTTGACCACAACTCGAGCTGCGACTTCGTCGTCTGTAAATTTTCTCACATGAACAGGGAGCCATCCCGAGAGCGTGGCTTCACAGCCTCTGCTAGACAAACCCTCACAAGCAGGGCTTTTAATTTTGTGTTGTGGAAACATGTAAGTGCAGACCAAGAGCACACTTGTAATGCAGACTAACAAAACAATCAATAATGGCTTCTTTAGGGAAGACCGGCTTCGCAGGGGCGAGTGCAGGTTCTGTGTTTCACCCATTGTAGCTTTAGAGAAAAGTTTGAATCTTTAACTTCTTTACATTGAGCCAAAACCTGAAAATTTTCGATCAGAGAGCATTAAATTGGAGTTAATTTAGAAACAATAAGAATTGAAAACATGAATCTTTGTCACTTAAAAATCTTAAACACAAATCTCTTAATAAACAAGCAATCAAAACATAGACTTTAAGTCCAAGTCCCACACGCTTGGTGAAACAATTTACGGAATATACGCAATAAAAAAAACCCCTAATTTAAAGGAGAAAATACACGTTGTTCTTGTGATTGATTAAGGAGTAACCAAGAGATACTCACCCGCACGCACGATACAGTTAAGAATGTCTCGTGCTTTTTGCTTCACTCCAAAACCAGAATCCAAAGCTACACAAATTGAATTAAACTAATTTGCAAATATATCAGATTCGATTATACACTGGAGCAAGACATTCATAAGTGAAGAGAGTGAAGCGAATAGAAGTTATTACAGTACCTGAGAATATGGAGCTGAATTCCAAAAATGGAACTAATAGGGATAATAAAAATAAAATCTTTGTCCGAACCCAGATCTCAAAAACAAAAGCTCGATGATCTTACTTTAAAAGATCTAGGGGATATAAAAAAATAAAGAGTCAAGAGAAAGATAGCGAGAGTATGAGATTTTTCTTTCTTTCTTTTGTTACTTAAACTTTAATATTAATTTCGTCTCTAATGACACAAACAAGTAGTACTAATATAACCATTCAGATCCTCGATTTGTTTTCTCTTCCTTTTCTTTGAAATTAAGAAATAAACGCCAGTATTTATATTTTTCTCGTATTTATTTAATTAGATTAGTTTTTTTTTTTTTTGTCAACGGCAGATAATATGATGGGCTACAACTGGCCGGCCCATTAGCCAAATTCCTGTATAATACAGGCGGTGGGACTCGATCCCGGGTGCAAATGCACCTTGTCATTTTAGTGGACTTACCAACTACCACTAGATTAAAGGCCACTTGCCTTTAATTAGATTAGTTTAGAAAACTTTTTAATTATTTTTTGGTATAAATACATACTACGAATTCATTTGTAATGATAGAATCAGAAGAAATTAGAAGCTGGACAATTTATTATTATAACAAATAAGTTATTCACAAAACAGATTCTAAATTCAGTAAAAGTAAATTATTATAACTTAATATTCCGTTTAATATCACATATTTTATCACAAATTGTTACGAATTAATAACGATTTATAATATAAGTATAACAAATTATCAAGGTTAGGAAGTAATTTTCTGTCAAACAGAAAGACTTAAACTACGATCAACATATTGTTGGAAAACCCCAATAATTTAGTTTTTAAATCAGTTTTCCGATCTAGTTTTGGAAATAGAACTTATCGATAAAACGTGTTTTAAAGCGGGATTCGTTCTCATCTGTTTTTCATCTTAAACACCAAAAAGTACTAAGAAGGTCAAAAAATAATGATGTATGTATATATATTAAAAGATTAGGTCGAAAATTAGGTTTTAGTAGATATAATATATGTAAAAAACATTTGAATATATCTAATACTTTTTATAATTAAGATTATAACACATATCAAATAATAATTAGCATAACAACCTAAATAAAATATTAGGATTTTTTTGGTCAGCGAAATTGGAAAAGACTCTCAGATATTAGGTTTCTTCGACACAATAAGTCGATCAATCCGTGAACCGCGCCGTACTCCCTCACATGGAATAGTTTGTACTTTCCTCACCTCATCAGCCATATTCCTAAAACACTTAGTTCTGTCCCGACATCTCCAAATAGAGTTAAGAAAATTATCAGCTCGCCACTTCCAGCCCCACCAACAAGCTATAGCGAAAGTAATTGACAATGGGCACCATCGGATCAAAGTGTGATCACGCAAGTTCGTATAGAACCACTCCACTAAGGATTGCGAGAAAAAAAGGACCTAAATATGGCTGGTACTAATCGTATCCATATGCCCTTCATCTCCGGACAATCCCTTAAAACATGAAGAAGAGACTCCTCCCCACTTTTACATACCTGACAGATAGGAGAAGCACACAAGTGTCTTTAGAATCTTTCCAAATCTGTCATGAGCACAAGTGAATCCCGAGCCAAAGGAATACTCGTATATGCTCAGGTACATATACCTTCCAAAGTACATCAAAAAATTGACTCATATTAGGCTCGACATGTGCTTTTTTTAGCTCAAAGTAAGTGCCGCTCACTATGAAATGTAGTTCACAATTGCCTCCCCAAGAAATTATGTCCTTAGTTTCAGTGATAACGCTAACAACCATCGATCGTAATCTTAATATAGTTTCAGTGGGAACATACAGATCAATATTAGAAAGGTCCCACCCCGACCCATGATGCCATAAATCCTTTACTTTCATCGCTAATTCATTTGCGGGTAAAGTTGAGTCACAATATCTACTAGTATTTCTCCAACCAACCACTTATCTCTCCAAAAACATGTCTCCGTGCCACTACCAAGAACCCATTGAAGACTAGGAAGCACAATCTCTAATAATCCAGAGCAGATACCTTTCTAAATAGGAGGCCATGATCCACGAGGCTTCAACCAGGAGGTCTCATGAGAAGCTTTGACTCCATAGTTGGCACGAAATAACGATGACGATAAAGAAGATTTATCATTGAGTAATCGCCAACCTACTTTCAAAATTAAAGCTTTGTTCATGAGGTTAGATTTTTGAATACCTAGCCCTCCTTCTTTCTTCGAACAACATACCATGTTCCAAGCTAAGAGATGTTGTTTACGTCTCTCACTTGTGCTGCCCGAGGGAAAGTTTCACGAGATCTTATCTAATTCCAAGTGAGTCGAAAACGGTAATATGACCGAACTCATAGAATGTATCGGGATTGATTGTATTCCTTCCAGCCAAGCTAAGACACCTACTCTTCCAACCCAAAAACTTTTATGAAACACTCGCAGCAACCGGACCAAAAGTCTCATTTTTCATTTTCTTATGTAGCACCAGAATTCCCAAGTATTTTCCTAGGTCTCTTGTAACTTGAATACAACTAGCATAGCTAATTTTATGCTCCAAGTCACGAGGTACATTCTTAGAGAAAAACATCTTCGACTTCTCCAAGCTAACCTTTTGACCAAACGATTCACAAAAGCGCTATAGAACTTGCCGAATAACTCTTATTTGTGTCACCGATGCTTCAGCAAATAAGATCAAGTCATATGCAAAACATAGATGAGACAATTTTGGGCCACCACGAGAAAGAGAGATGGGCTTCCATTTTTTGGGAGATATTGCATCATTGATCATGTGACAAAGACGCTCAAGGCATAAAACATAGAGGTACGAAGACAGCGGGTCTCCTTGCCAAAGCCCATAGACAGTCCATCAACTGTTTTCAACAACCTTATAAATGGTCCATCAACTATTTTCAAGATCTAATTAACCCATTTAGCAGGAAAGAAAGCTACTCGTAAAGTATCCTCCAAAAAATCCCATCTAATTCTATCATATGCTTTCTCCAAATCCAATTTAAGAAGCATCCACCCACGTTTTCCTTGCTTACGTCCCAGTAAATGAACCGTTTCTTGGATGATTAAGGTGTTATCCGTACTTAATTTACTAGGAATAAAGCTTGATTGTGCTGGACCAATCAACTTTGAGATAATAGGTTTCAAGCGCCTAACCAAAGTCTTAGTAATAATCTTGAACAAGTTGTTGCATAAGCTTATCAGACGGAACTGAGTATTATTCTCCGATTTTTCAATCTTAGGGATCAACACAACTAACACATCATTTGCCCCTTCTGGAAGAAAACCTGATTCAAAAAATTCCAAAGCAAACTTAGTCACTGAACTACCAACTTCCTCCCAACATTGTTGATAGAAAACAAGTTGAAAGCCATCAAGACCTGGAGCCTTAACTTTACTCATACTGCACATCGAAGATTCAATTTCAAGAGATGTGAAAGGTATTTTCAGGTCAACAAGCTCCTCTTGGGACAACCTCACAAACTCGTTCGAAGATAACAACAACATCATCGATGGTACATCTGATAAAGAATAAAGCCTACGATAATAGTTTACTGCCAATTCCTCTAATTCTTGCGGTTTAGATATCCACCTGTCGTCATCGTTTTTGAGCATTTCAATTATGTTACTTTTACATCGAATAACCGTACTAGTGTGAAAGAAGGTAGTATTTCTATTACCTTCGGCAATGTACCTCTCTTGAGATTTTTGAAACCATATCATTTCATTCTGACTTAGAGTATCATCAAGAGATTTCCAAAGTTTTTCTTCCTCCTCAAGTAAGGCGTCTGTGCGATTTAATTCAAGTTGGTCTTGAATACTCTTTATATCCGCAAGAAGACGATCCTTTCTCCGATTTACATCCCCGAAAACCTCTCTATTCCATCTCCTGAGAACTCGTTGAAGATTATAAAGAGCTTGTTGGGTAGGTATATTTGCTTGTCAAGAGTTATTTAACATCTATTTGAACTCCCCATGTTGTAGCCAAGCTGCTTCAAACCTGAACGGTCTTCGACTTGGGTCACAAATCCGAGCAGGGGTGAGTTGAAGATACAACGACCGTTGATCAGATGAGAGAGTACGTAAATGGTTTATGGTGGCTTTTTGCCACTTTAAGCGTACGTGTGCGTTGCACAGGATACGATCCAATCGTTTCGCAATAGATCTGTTTGCAGCTTTGCCCCTTTACCAAGTAAACTGTGATCCCTTAAGACCCATATCAATAAGTGAATTTTTCTTAATCCACCTTCCAAAGTCCACCGAATACGAGGACAAACGTCCACTTCCTCCGCTTCTTTCATATAACCGTATAATCGTGTTGAAATCTCCTCCATTAATAAGGGGATCATTAACCGTAGCAATAACACTTGTCAAGATATCCCAAACATCTGCTCTCCTACTCGCAGGTGAAGCGGCATACACCGCAATTATGTGAACAACTTCTGCATTTAAACTAATGCTTGCATGAATGTATTGATCTGATGAGTGAAGAATCGTGACATTCCCAATGCTACTTCACCACATTAACCAGAGACCTCCGCTCTGCCCTATTGCGTCTACACGAAATGAATTTTCAAAACCTAAGCCCTGATAGATTATATTCGCAGCTTCACCACTTGCATGAGTTTCGAAGATTGCCAATAGATCTATATTATACTTCTTTAAGAGATATCTCACTGATCGTCTGAAAGTGGGTTTATTAGCCCCCTACAATTCCAAAAGATGCAATTCATCATAGAAAGTCAATGTAACAAAGCTAGAATTACCGACGCGCAATATTATGCACTACCCAAACTCGTTCTGCCATCAACAAACGCTATTTGCTCATTAGGATTCGTAGTACCATTGGGTACTTGAACCGCCAATGTATTGTCATTATCGACCGCCATCTCGGATTAACCCACAATCTTTGGGTTATATGTATCAGCATTCGTAATAACAAAACTTCCTCCGGTTCTACCCGCATCCTCCTTCTCAACCCAAAGGCATTATCCAGATCATGATCGCTTTACCTCATCCTTGCTTGGACCAAAAATAAGACCACGAGTTGGCCGATTTGAATTAGACTTCAGTCTAAGCTCCGAGTTCTTTTTCAACTGGCCCAAATTTGATCAATTAGAGCTCTTCTCCTTAATCTCACTCGAAAAAACCATAAGCCCACCCGACTTTTTTGATTTTTTCTCCATAGATTTTGCGGGAATATTTGCTTGATCCCCACGACAAATATTCTCCTTATTCCCACTAGATTCACGCAAGATCTTTCCTGAATAGCTGATTCTAGAGAATCAAATCTGTTTAATATTATTACATTCTTAAAAGCCTGATTTAATAGGATTTCGACAAGATTTTTCCAGTTAAATACTGTCGGTACCGTCGCCACTTCCACTGGCTTATCCTTGCTTTTTACTAATTGCTTGCCACCGCGTTGCACCACCCTAAAATCATACTCGTTTTGAGAAGCCTCGTTAGCTTTCTAAAAAACCGGTTCAAGAGGTTCAACCACCGAAATAGTAGGTGGAGTAACTTTGGCAGCTGGTCTCCGAGGGCATGAAGCAACCGTATGTCCAAACATACCACACTTTGAACAAATGGTGGAAATACCCTCATAATCCACAAAATACCTCTTCTCATTCACCGTAATTGTGCCATTCAAAGGTTTACTTAGGTTAACTTCAACTCAGATTCGTGCATAACGAGCACGTTCAAAAGACAAAGTAGTGAGATCAACACGAATTGGTTTTCACACACCCCTTGCGATGCTCAACACAATCACCTTGTGATACACCCACACTAGTGCATCCAAAACTTTAATCCAAACCGGTGTTCGAGTTATATCATCACTTCTAGGATCAAATCTGGTGACCATTCCTAAACCATAAGGTAACTCCCAAACGCACGATATTGGACTTCGATTAAAGCTTCTAGATATTCATCATCGGATTCAAATATGACCATGAAGAATTAGCGAGGCAAATCCACCACATACATAGCTCCTTGTGGTGTCCACAATTCCTTCAGTTTACGGTTCATAACCGGTAATGACACATTCTTTCCTAGGACCTTCACCACCATACATCGCTCCCATAAACCATACATAACTGAAATGACTTCCACTGCAAATGTTATAAACGCCTCACCATCATCTCCGTTAGGGTATTGCCCCATCACACATTCGTTCACAAACTCATCCTCCATCACGCTATCAAGATTCAACATCTCTCCAACACTGCTACCTTGTAATTTTGATGCCCACAATATCTCTTTATCCGGTGGTTACCCTAGAGGAGCCTCTCGAACCACCGCATCGACCATAACCGTATCACTAGCCGTACTCGAAACCCTAATTTTGCCTTCTTTCACATCCATCTCTTATTCGATTTTTTAGATAAGAGATTAGAATTCCAAATAAATTTAAGTACATAGTTAAATAAAATAGTAGGTAAGAACAAACTTATATTTTTTAAAAAAATCATATGATTTTTATAAGGAAATTCAAAAGGTTTGGTAGAATCCAAAGTACAGATGGATTATCCATCAATTAATTGGATAAATTCGATTAGAATTTGGATAGTCTATTGATTAATCATGTAAAACTATTAAACGCAAAAAAACTTTTAATGAATTCAAAATTATGTGAAAAAATAAAAGGCAATTGATGTCATATCTGAATTAAAGATAGTTATTTTTGTCTTTTAATTAGTTAAATCCTATTAGAAATTGGATAGTCTATTGATTGATCTGCTAAGCTATTAAAAGAAAAAAATATCTTTAATGAATTTGAATTATCATGAACAAATTGGAGAAGGATAATTAATATCATCATATACAAAAAAAGTAATTTTTGAGAAAAATGGGCAAAAAATCACCGATTAATATACTAAATATCTTAACATATATAAGTATTAAAACTTTGGACAAAAAAACGTAAGTGTTAAAACTAAAATTAAGATAAATTTCAATTATTATCAAAGTTATTAATAATACTTGGATAATTTTGACTTTGGATACTATCATAGGATTTTAAAACTATTTTCGTAAAAAAATCTTAAAATAAAAAGAAATTTCCGTAAAATGAAAATGAAATAAAATATAACTGAAGATAAATATGGAAAATGTTTTTAAAAAAAAATAAAATATAGTATGTTTATATTATTTTTGTCATTTGTAAAGAACCTTCATGTAGTACTTGAATTTATAGTTTATATTTTTTATTTTTAAATTTTTAAATTCAAAACATAATCCTTATCTAATAAGGAATACATAAGACAAATATATTGTAATAAGGAATATAGTTTTTAACCATATTCTATTATATTAAATTGAGACGAGACCAAATCAATTGATATATAACATTGATTTAGAAGAATCTCAACTTTTACGTGTAACTCCTATGATTACAAAAAAATCAATTATTCAAAATATATATTCACTTTTTCCTAGTTTCTAAATTTATATAATGTTATATAATTTAAATTTTTATGTTGATAAAGATATTATTATGAATTATTAATAGATTAAAAATTGTAAGAAAAATAAATAAGAGAGAAAACTGAGATTAAAGAGGTTATATCTTATAGAGTAACCAAACCAAAAAGAAGTGATTTGATGTAAATTTGATTAAAAACAAAATATTTTATGTTGAATCTTGCAAAATTTATCCTAATCTGAAATTAAAGAAATGGTTTTAATATTCTATAGAATATGTTAGCCTAATTGCTTTTAACTAGATATATTATAGAAATTTTATTCAATTAATTGTTGAATTGTAAAACTTATTTATGGTATAATTAAAATTTTATACAAGGTTATAAAGTGTAATCCTTAATTATTTTCAATTATATATAAAACAACTAAATCTAACGTGTGTTTTTGTAAGGACACTTAAACTTTTTTTTTTGTTAATTAAATATAAATTACCAGCTTTTAACATAATTATAAATAAAACTAGTGTCAATTATTGTTTTAACTGACACAATTCATTTTTATTGACATCAATTAAATTAACTGACATTAATTAATTTATATGTATCCGTTTTTAATTTAAACCAAGTTAATATCATTTTATAATTAATGTTAAAATATTGATTAGATGTATCGCTTGTTTAATTGATGTAGACTTAAATTTTACATTGATTGTTTTCTAAGTGATGTAAATCAATATTAGATTGTATGAATTTTATTCAATTATTGTAAAAGATGTAACAATAATATCATTTTTTCTAAATGATGCTAAATTATATATTGTGTCACTTGTAAATAAGTGACTCTATGTAATATCATTTATTTATATTATATATTATTAGTGATGCACTACGTGATACTTTTTTAATGATTTAACTTAATCTAAAAAAAATTAAAAAGTTTTAATATCATTTATAAATATTAAAATAAATATGAAGCAAGAACAAAAAAAAAGCAATATCAAATATTTTAGCAAAAACTATTAACATTATTTATAATAACTGTTATAGTGGTTTATTTTATTTTTTAGAAGTGACACAAAATTAATATCAATTACCATAAATGATATAATATTATCATTATTTATAATAATTAATACAAAATATTACTTTATTTATTACAAGTGACACAAAATTAATATCAATTACCGTAAATGATAAAAATATTATCATCATTTATTATACAAATTTTTACTTCATTTTTTACAAGTGACACAAAATAAAAATTAATTAGGGTAAATGATGTAAAGATTACCAACATATATAGTAATTAACACAATTATTACAATCATTTATAATAATTTATACAAATTTCAATATTATACTTACACCTGACACAAGTTAGTATCAATTAGTAGTAAATAATGAAAATAGTTGTATCAATTGTTTAAATTAATAATAAGTATCTAAATCACAA
Organism: Lepidium didymum; assembly: GCA_963920545.1. NCBI lineage: Eukaryota > Viridiplantae > Streptophyta > Magnoliopsida > Brassicales > Brassicaceae > Lepidium > Lepidium didymum. The sequence goes on along the minus strand of OY986985.1, from coordinate 6,031,626 downwards.
CTTTCAGAATCCGTTTTATAAATGATGTAAATTATAGTTGTATCAATTCAAAACAGATATAAACAAATAAAATAAATTACATAATAAATATGATTTATTGTAGTGTAGCTTTAACTCAGTGTAAGAACAATGGTTGAGTCATCATCTCTAATTGGGTTGATGATCCATATCCCTCGAAAGTTTTAAAACTATGCAGATGTACCCAGAAGTATGCCTCATTATAATTGACTCTCTGAGAAGTTTAAAATTCTAATTCCCCCTCGACTATTCTTGAAAATTAATTTCCCCCAATCTCGATTAGAGTTAGTTTAAACGGTACAGTAAACCAAAATTACTCTAATTTAAAACTAAGCCGGAATTAAACCGTAATTGGCCAATAAACAACACATTAAACTTAACTGAACCCAGTTTAAAGTACTCGTTACTTAACACAAAAATATTAAGTCTCATAACCCTAAAATCGGGGAAATCATATCAAATTAGAGAGATTTTAGAGTGTATAACGGAATTCGACTATGAATTTGGTCAAAATCGAAGTGGCTACGCATGGAGGAGGTCATACTAAACAAGATCTGGAAGATGAGATGCGTGAGAGATACAACTTTGATGTTGAAGATAATGTATGTAATTTCATGGACGAACCACCAATCCGACACAATGAAGTTCCTGACAATGAAGGCGAAGAAGCTGACGAGAATCCTCGGTGCAAGAAGGACAAAATGCTAAGAGGTGATGGGAGATTATTCGATGGTCAAGTGTTCTTCTCCGTGTTAGCATTCAAAGAGACAGTTTTGGATCACACCTTGAAAAACTATCGAAATATCAGACAAACTAGGTATGATAAGAACAAGATTTCATTTGAATGTAGAGAAGTTGGGTGTAGTTGAGGATTTACGCATCAACTATAGGGGATTCAGAGAAATGGGTTGTTAGGAATTTTAAATCTAGGCATAGTTGCTATGAAAATGGTGAGTGTGAGTTGTTGAAGGTGCATGTTCTGACTACAATGTTCTTAGATAAGATTAGGCAAGAACTCGAATACTTTATGCCTATGAAGATAGAAGAGTTAGTTTGGGAAAAGTGGAAGATCACGGTCACTATGCCACAGTGTCAAACAACTAGGAATAAGGCCTTAAAATGGATAGAAAAAGAGTATGATCAATAGTTAAAGGGGTTAAGGGATTACAGAGCTAAGATTTTAGAATCCAATCCTAACTCTACCTGTGTTATTGAGTCTCATATGAATGAGGAAGGTTTTGCTATCTTCTCTAGATTTTATGTCTGTTTTGAGGTCCTAAGTACATCATGGAGACATAATTGTAGACATCTTATAGGTGTTTATGCTTGGTGAAGGTGATGGTTATATAATTGTGTCAGATCGACAAAAGGTAATTACATAATATCTAATTGTAACATTTAAAACTTGCAGGATTTTAACCAAATGTTGTTGTTTTCACTTGCAGGGTTTGATCAAAGTTGTGGAGTTGGTGCTGCCAAATGATGAAACCATTCATTTGGAATCTAGCATGGAGATATCACGATGTTGAGTACAGAGAAAACCTAAAGCATCTAATAGCATATGACCTCGATGTGTATGAAGACGTGCTCACAGAGAAACCATAGACTTGGTGTCATGCATTTTACAAGGTTGGAAGCTGCTGTGAAGACGTAGAGAACAACTCTGTAGAGTCCTTTAACAACACAGTAGTCAAGGCATGAGAAAAGCCAATGGTGCCAATGCTAGAGATCATTTCTCACCAAGCTATGGTAAAGATCATGAAGAGATTGATGATTGCTTCAGATCATCAAGGTAGTTGTAGTCCATATGTTGAAGACTACTCACAAGAACACACGACCTAGCTGCGGATTGTAGAGTGTATAGATCTACACATTCAATGTTTCATGTTGTGGATAGAGACTGTTCTTACATAGTGCATTTGGAAGGAAATACATGCTCTAGCAAGCATTGGGATATTACCAGTATACCTTGTAACCATGATGATGTTGTCATCATGGCTCAGAATTGGAGGTATCAGACTATGTAGCTCATTGGTTTAAGACTGCATGATGGAAACAAATATATGCCAACGGCATAACACCACTTGAGGAGCTAACTATTGCCTTGTGTCAGAGGAAAGTAAGCTTGCAAAGCTGGATAAAACTGCATAGGATGGAAGGAAAAAGAGAAGCAAAATAGAGAAAAGAAAGAAAGGTGAAGCCGAGTGTAACACCCCCGAACCTACCCTAGGAACGGGAGCGTCACTAGTGCGTGTCCGAGCCCCAACCTAAGATTACCGAGCCAAGGTCGGACCTTAATTGTAACAAGGAAACACACTCCGTCTTAATATGCCTAAGCCTTGCGACTTAAGCACATCAATCCGTTAGTTTTGCCCCAGACTAAGGCCAAGCACACACATTACCAATTCTCATTTCAATAACACTTAGACCTTTTTATAAATATTTGAAAACTACAACAATACTTTCGGCCGAATGTTAAAACTTATTTACTTTACAAACCATTCCTTACATTTGCAAAAGGTAAAATCTACACCGGCTATCGTTGCTTTCCTTCCACTTCCTAGATATCTTACTACGGTTTTCTGCAAGGAGGAGAGTGAGATGTAAGCACAAGGCTTAGCGAGTCCGTGAAACATAGTAATGTAACAAGCAAGTATAAACTCCATAATCACTTAGAATATGGAAACAATCACGTCCCGGACCACAATGCCATCCTTCCGCATTGCCGGAACGTACCAGCCAACACGGCGCGGTCCATCTGCGTCCCACAACCCACACTCATACCTTCCCGCACTAACCAACCACCTCAAACCTCACTTCCTTTACACTTTTCAGTTTTCACACATCCTTACCTCACAACCACTTATCACACTCCCACACACCACCACTTACCCATCAACACACACACGTTACTCACAACCTTCCCACACACGGTTCTCACAACCGTCCCACACACGCTATCACAACCTTCACACACACGTTACACACACACACAATTTCCACAATCACTTAACACACATACGTCAATCAACATTCATTCAATAACTACTCATACACTCGTGACCATCCTTCGGTCTTACTCAAGCAAACAATACTATGAACACTAAGTTTTCTCGGTTATCATTAATAAATCATAATTCACCTACTTATCATAACTCAATACTTCCTTTACAATTCACCAACTAATCTCCATACATCTCACAATTAAACAACATACTTAGTTAAATCTTCCTTTAACCTCCTTAATCACTTTATTTTAAATCCGCAACTCATACTAACATTTTTATCATTATTTTAGTTATATTCCTAGTATAGAACTCCCTTAACAATCATTTCTCAATCTTTACCATCTTATTTAGTAACAATCAAATTATAAACACTCCTTTTTGGAACACACAACTCACGAAACATATCATCAAGCACACGGAATCAACAATCATCAATCACCAATTCAGTATCACGCTTTCACAATCAATCATTCATAATCACAATCTCCTTGCAAACCCACACAATCACTAACTCACCTTAAATGCTTCCTTGTTTGACTTAAGCGGATTGCTTCCTCTTCTTTCTTAAAACTTTCTTAAACTTTTTAAGTGATATTTAAGCAAGTATTCAAGGTAAGTATTTTTCTCTTGAACATCAAGTGTATCCTCTCTTCTCTCGGTTTCCTCTTCTATTTATAGAAGAGGTGAAGCTCACAACTTCACTAACCAAACACACACCTTAATCACCCTAGCTAAGCTTGTAGGTTTCCCTAAAATCATGCCAAGTGTCATTAACTAAAGTGACTCACTTAAACCTTTCTTCATGGAGAGGTTTTGTTTAAACTTTTGGGTTAATCCTTAACCCACACTAACCCACACTAACCCAAGCATGTCAAAACTCCGAGCACCTCAATTTCAACACTTGATCTAAACTCCTTCATCTCATTCTAGGCCTATCCGCCTCTCTTGTGACCAACTTATCTTCTCTTCATTCTTCGTTAATTCTTTTTCGACAATTACCCGAAACCACATTTTTGTTTCAACATCATTTCTTTGTGACTTGTTGCTCGGGTCATGATCGAGGTATTACACCGAGAGTCCAACCAAAAAATCAGATCCAACCAAGAAAAGAGTTATGTATCGTGGGATTTTTGGAGCTCATTCTCACAATGCTAGGTTCATAAGGGTAAAAAAGCAAAAGTATGTGTTACTTTACCTTTATAAACTAAATACGATTCAGTTTATTATACAGAATACAATTTAACTTGTGTATGTCGCACAAAGAGGAGTTGATTCTTCTCAAGACCATTGCTTTCCAAATCCATCAAATGATTCTTAATCCTTTCAATTTAACAACTCATTCAATCAATCTTATTAAAAATTATCTCATCTGTCCACTTGAATATGGGCTCATTATTGCCAAGCTACAACACAAACATTGCGGTCATTACACATCAATGAACACATTGATTTACACCTAAAATACCTTGTTCATATATGCTAATTGACAACGATAGTACCGTCGACCTGGGTTATTATTAAACTTCGACGGCTTACAGACAACTGCGAAACCACACCAGCATTTTGTAGGAATTCCAACCACATCATGTCCCTTGTACACATCATTCCAATTCCCAGTGGATAGATTGCTCAATTTCCTCTTCGAGTTGAATCACAAATTCCTACAATATAAACAAAAGTGAAACTATATAACAACAATACTAACGCAAACATTCCGTAAACAAGTTACAAAAGATAAACCCATTAGAAAATTTTCAAAATCAAACCTCCGATACAAAAATTGTGATTTTAGGGTTCTTCACAATTCAAAATCGTAAAAGAAAGAAGTGAGTACTACTGGGTTATCATTCCGGTTGGATTATATTTGACGATAGTGGGTACTGGTTTGGTTTTCATTAACGCTCGACCGGTATAGTATCAGTTAAATCAATTTCAACAGTGGTTCAATACGTGGGGGGAAATTAATTTTCAATATTTGTCAAGGGAGAATTAGAATTTTAAACTTCTCAGAGAGTTAATTATAATGAGGCATACTTCAAGGTATATCTGCATAGTTTTGAAACTTTCAGAAGGGGGGAACTGGATCCTCGACCCCTCCAATGACGAACAAACAAGTAGTACTACTGTAACTATTCAGATCCTTGATTTTTTTTCTCTCTCTCTTTTCTTTGAAATTAAGAAATAAACACTAGTATTAGAATTTTTCTTGTATTTATTTATTTGGATTACTTTAAAATGAATCTTTAATTATCTTCTAGTATAAACACACACCACAAATTCATTTTCCAAGAATGATGGAATCATAAGAAATTAGAAGATAAAAAAGTATACAGAATGTTTCTCTTTTCACTAATATATAGATTCTAATTCGTGCTCAAGCACGAAATAAATATTTTAGCCAACATTGTCGTGGTCTAGTGGTGTTGGAGAGAGAACAAGGGACAATGGTTGTACACTACCTGAGTTCGATCTCCCATGGAAACAAAGTCACACTTTGCAAGATATTTCAGGAATATTTACTTGACCCTTGGGTGTAGTTGAGTTTGGGATAACGGTCATACAATAGTCCAAACCAGTCGGGATATAAAAGAAAAATAAAGAAAAAAATATATTAATATGACTTTATAATTTAAAAAATTAGTTCACTTTTTATATATGAATTGAATTCTAAAAAAAATTAGAACTAATTTTCTTTGAAAAAAGTTATTGAAATGGGAATAGGAAAAATGTCAATTTAATATTGAACTTTTCGATAACATTGAACTTTGGATGTGGTTGATTAAACCTTTAATTTTTTGTTGACTTTTAAAAAAACCTTCACACATTGATTCAATACATATAGTACACCTGTGGAAAAAAGTATCTTGTACACATATGTAAGTATATGCAGGACAATAAGCGAGAAAGCTGGACAATAGTAAAACAAATAAGTTAATCACAAAACATAATTTAAATCCAGTAAAAAGAAAATTTATTATGACGTAATATTTCGTCATAATAACACATATTTTATCACATATTGTTACAAATTAATGATGATTTGTATATGGTTATAATACAAGTGTAACAAATTGTTGTAATACAAGTGTAACAAATGGTTATGACACATTTGTATTCGTAACGAAAATGTCACAATACTTGTGACGAATAAGTTAAGTAACAATTTTGTCACTAATCGTTACGGAACATAACTCGATAACAGCGAAAGCAGAGAAGTGGGTAAGATTGTGTACATTTATAGTCATCAAATTTTGAACTATAATTAATAGAGTGATTGTATGTGCAGTTGTATTTATTGTCAACCAAATTTATATTGCCTCTTCTGGTTTTCAATTTTAAAAAGGAAATATTTTAGGCAGTAGCCTTTTTGAGTTCATAATTGCATGGGATAACCCCTTTCTAAAACATTCTCTCAAATGCACCTTTCCTAAAATTGGGTTATATTGGAAATGACAGAAATGACCCTACGCAATTGAGAAGTGATGGAGGGAATGTTTAAGAGTTTTACTTGAAAGAAAATAGTGGAGTTGTGCACATGTGCGTTTTGGAAGCAACGTGATAAAAGGAAGTCAACGCGCATCTGTCAAATTGGATTCATGCAGGTGAATGCTCTGGGTTTAATGAAGAATACCTTGCATACTACAATGATGAGTCGTAAAAATGGACATGTATATTGTAGGAAAATAATTAGTAATGTCCACTAGACAACATATGTGGTAAGGCTTCGAAGATTTTTTTACGGATAATTGGATTGAAGTGAACCATACAAGAAACCAAACAAGAAATGTTTAAAATAGAGTATAGTACCAAATGGACAAAAACATAACAGAGAAAAACAGTAGAGAAAGAGAAGTTTTAGTCTAGAGGAAAAAACAAAGACAAAGCCAAATAATGTCGAGAAGGAAAAGAGCAAAACAAATTAGGCCCTGAGAGGGTGGAAAAATTCCTCGTATACGTCCATAGCAAACTCCAAACGAAGATCGTCCACCATAGTGTTATTGAGATCATTCATCGGCAAACCTGCAACATGAAGGTTGATGAATTTGACCATAATCTCTTGGTGATAGGCAAGGAGGGAGAAATTATGCATTAAACTCTCCCTCTTCCATCTGGGAAAGTATGCTCTTCATGGTTCTCAGTGCTATGAGTCTGTTATAAGCAAGGGAAAAGGAAGACACGTGAACGCACAAGTATACATGCCCATGTGAAACAACTATATAGATAATGTCCACGGTTATGGAGTCATAACAAATTAACAAGCAAATGGAAAATTGATAGAAATGGCCATGGGAGACAACTATAGACGAAATGTCCACGTGAATTCAATTTGAACAGGTTAAACACAGAAAGAGACATATGTCCTTGAGAGACATTTAAGATCCATTATGTCAACAGTGGCCAAATAACAATCTGAACAAGAGATTATCATATCTAAGGAATCTATGAAATTATACAAAACATGGTGTCCCTCAAAGACAGATCTGGAAAATTAGGTCCACCGTTAGGCTATGAAACCAAGACGAGAAATTATGGTTAAATGGACATAACTGTTAACATGGACAGATCTAGATAGTTGGTCTCCTAGTTGACCCCTCTTAATAGTATGAGACCGTATGATTCGAGATCCACCTCCATCACAAGTGGTGAAATTATAAGATATAAATCACATTAACTACACGAGAGTTCTCACAAATACTTAGAATTGATAACGAAGAAACATACTCTCATGTTGTGGATGCAGTTGTTTTCATATATTTTATTACTCTGGTAACAAAAAAGAGAACCAATTTAGTCTTAATGTATTTATGACCACTGGATGATGATATTTATGTGAAAGCATTCAAAGGATCTAAACTACTAGAAGCAAAAGATTCTAGTTCTTGAGAACCCTATTGCATACAAATTAAATTGATCTATTTATATATGTAGTATAATTGTTTTGATGCATGATACTTATCTAATGCCTATAATGGTAGATCACATATATGATATATGTTCACATGACGTAATTAGTTGTTATTTTGTTGTTTCTATGGTGTAAAAAATTGCAGGCATTTCTTCTAATCATGCACAGATTTTAGTGATCGATGAAGATAATCATGAATGCATATAATTAAGCATGCGTCACGCAATCGAAAGGACATAATGGAGATTTGTTTACCAATACGCTTTCAACTTCCACTTTCAAGAGACTAGTTCACTATGTTAGATGTTATTATCTCAAATATCTTAAGTTATGTACTCATTAGGGAGAGTAGATGCGCATTGCACTCTTTTTCTTTTAACCATGATTTTGTCCTACTGAGTTTTTCTGGTAAGGTATTTAACGAGGCAACATCTTATGCTTAATATAGATTATTTTACTATAATGGACATCCAAAAAGTGTTATGAATATATTATGGATACCTATTATAACCTAAAAGCTCATTAGTAATTAAAGTTAAATCGTATTCTTGTATCACTATATATGTATAACATTTTACAGAAATAAAGATAACTATGATTTAATCACAACAAAAAACAGTTTTGGGTTACGATGCCTGTTTTTATTTTTAACATCTCTATTAGTTATTCTCCAAGTTTTTTTTTTTTGGTTGTAAGAAAAAAGAAGCTTCGAGAAAGTTAACAACTGAGGCCCGATTCTATTTTTAAGCTTAGGCCCGTATGTTAAATCTGGTCCAATAAGAGAGAAAACAGAGAAAAATTTATCAAACCGGGAAATCGGAAAACCCCACAGATCTAGTTGGTTACCTGGTCCGACCAAGCGGATTTTGCAAATTAGCCGGTAAAAAAACGAAATCGGGTTTTATTTTGGTCCTTAAACCCTAGAGAGAGCTTAAACGTCATGCTTTTGTTGTTTTTCTTCCTCGCTTTGCACTGCTCTAAGAAGCTAATAATGGCAAATCGGCCTGAGTTGCTCGCACCGCCAGAGATATTCTACGATGAAGCCGAGGCTCGGAAGTATACTTCTTCATCACGTATCGTCGAAATTCAGGTTTTTCAATTTGTGTTCCCCCAAAGAATATCTCTCTGTTTCTCCTGACTTTCGTACTTGTGCCTCTCTGCTTACATATCATTCTAATTATAGGCGAATCTTTCGGAAAGAGCTTTGGAGCTCCTTGCTTTGCCTGATGATGATGTTCCTAGATTCTTACTCGACATTGGTAAATAAATCATTTTAATTTGCTGATGATAAGCAAATTTGGTCCTTTTATAAACTCCTCTCTGTATCAACTCAATAATCTCTACATGTTTAATTGATATTTTGTATCAGTTTCTGGATAATCTTTGGATGTGAACTAAAAGATAATTGAATTCTTTTGTGGTTAACAAAATTGAAATCTTTTATCTGGTTTCTGGTTCCTGTATAGCTTTGTCGGATGACTAATATGTTTTGTGGTTTAGGTTGTGGATCTGGTCTGAGTGGGGAGACAATTTCAGAAAACGGGCATTATTGGATTGGTTTAGACATTTCAGCTTCCATGCTAAGTAAGTGTTTTTTTGCTTCATCTTGTTTTGTTTGTTTGAGAATTCCTTTCTGTATGAAGGTTTCTTCTCTATACTCCCTCTCTCCTGTTGATGTAAGCACAATTTATCATTAATCAACAATGTAGATGTTGCTGTGGAACGTGAAGTTGAGGGTGATCTATTACTTGGTGACATGGGACAGGTATTTTTGCTTCACTTTTGTCCTTCTTTATCGAATCAATGTGTGGCTATTACATTATTTGGTGAATGATGTTGACACATTAGTAATTGCGTATACATGTATTACTATGTGGCAGGGCTTAGGTCTACGCTCTGGAGTTATTGACGGAGCCATCAGTATTTCAGCTGTTCAGGTTTTACTTCTCAAACTTATCTTGCTCGTCTAAGAAATGTTATTCTTTGTAAAATATTATGCTACATTGATTATATTTTTCCATGGCATCGTATACTTTCTTAAAACATTTTGTGTTTATTGTTTAATCAGTTCTTTCTTACTTTTTCCATGATCTCAGTGGTTATGCAACGCGGATAAGTCGTCCCATGAACCTCGTTTGAGGCTAAAGTAGGTGTAAATCATTTTACGGTAGCGTAACTAATAGAGGACTGTGTAGCAAAACTGATGTTTTACCTCTGTATCTTTTGAAGGGCCTTTTTTGGGTCACTATACCGTTGCTTATCAAGAGGAGCAAGAGCAGTTTTTCAAGTTTACCCTGAGAATATTGCACAGCGTGAATTAATTCTTTGCCAGGCCTTACAAGCTGGTTTTGGTGGTGGACTTGTTGTTGACTATCCACACAGGTATGTTCTTGTGGTCTTATGTAGAAGCTGATTTTGGTATTTGGTTTCAGACGTTTGCACTTTTTAAGACAGTAAACATGGGACATTCTCTAAACTGCAGTACTAAGAAAAGAAAAGAGTTCTTGGTTCTCACATGTGGTCCTATTCAGACAAGTATTCAGACTAGTAAAAATGAGCCAGGAGAGAGTTGCTCAGACGATAACAATAGCGAAGATGAAGAGAATGGAATGGTAAAGCTATGGCGTTATCTCATTACCTGTTTTATAACCTTTTTGCAATATTGAAAGCTTAATTTCGAATCTCTGGTTTGTGTTTTTATTGGTTTGCCAAAAGGTGTGTATATCAGATAGGAATAGGCCAAGGAAAAAGCAGAGAACAAACAAGAAAGGGAAAGGAAGAGACTGGGTTCTTAAGAAGAAAGAGCAAAGTAGACGAAAAGGAAACGATGTTCCTACTGATTCCAAGTACACCGCTAGAAAACGCAAGTCGCGTTTTTGATATAGTTTAGTATTTATGCTGCTTGAACGCTATTTTAGTAGCGTTTTAAAAGTTTTGACAAGCTACTGTTTTGAATATTTCAAATGTGTGTACTCTACTTTTTTTCTTGCAGTACTCCAAAGTTTTGTGTTTAAACTTGTTTAACTTAATATATAGTTTGATGTTTTAAACCTTTCGAACTTAATATATAGTTTGGTGTTTTAAAGGGAGTGAGTTCTTTGTAGTCTGGTAAAATCATACTCCATGCATGAACAAAAGAAAAGAAAAAACTTTAATATATTTGGAATAGCAAACAATATTCAGAGGTTCAAGAAATCAAATACACAAATTTGGCAAAAATTGTGAAAAGGGTTTTGGATTAAACTAATAAGTTTGCAAAATAGAGGATTAAAACCAGAAACACCCATATATTTCTGACAATACATTATAGTCTCTCGCAGAGTTGAATCTTCGAAAGATTAAAAACCCAAAAATGAGATTAAAAAAACCTCATAAACTAACACTTTAGAAGAGTTGTTTGTTTTGTCTCTCTTAACCAAAGAGATCAAATCCAAAATCTCCTTCTTCCTCTTCAGATTCCTCCTTCTTCTTCTCTTCCTCCTTTGTGGCTGCGGCGGCCTCACCTCCACCACCACCTCCTGATGCTGCACCTCCTCCGGCAGCAAATCCTCCTCCAACAGCACCACCAATGATCACCTGCTCCAAACACGACATTTCAACAATTCATAGTTGTATCATGCATTCCAACTCTTAGCTTATATCATGCTTTTCAACAATTAATCTAGTATCACGCATGAGTTACGATTGTTCTAAGTATCAAATGCACCTATAAAATAATGAAAACTGAAATAGAAACAAGAATGTGAGATAGTTCTTAGCTACCAGAGTCTAATTAAAGATTCTATCAAATATAAATACCAAATAATTTATATCAGATCGAATTTAATTGATCATACACACGACTCGAGCCAAAACCACATAGATCTAGCTATCTACATTCTTCTATGTCGTCGATGAAAAAGAGAAATTAAGTAGTTTCTAGATCACAAGCTAACGACGGATCCAGCAAATCAAAGAAATGAAAAGAGGGAACAAGCGAGAAACCTGGCAGACGGCGGAAGTAGGGGAGACAAGAGAGAATGAAGACTGAACGCCGCCAGAGGAATCGGAGGAGAGAGCAGTCTGAACAAGCTTACGGTAGAGTTCGAAAGTGGAAGCAGCAGAAGCTTCAAGATCGCCTTCGTGTTGCTTTGCGGTCCATTCTCCGCCTTTGCTTCTGCACACGAATGTGAAAACTCCCATTTTCTTCTTCAACTTCTTCTAACGACGGCGAGATTTCTCAAACTGTGAAAGACTAAGAAAACAGTCTGAGTAGGTTTATATATTATATGATTTTAGCGACGCAGTGAGAGAAACCTAGAACCCTAATATTCTAAAATTCGGGCTTATAAAACATTTTGGGTCCGATATAGAGCCCATTAGTAGCTCTTTTTCTCACTTAGTTCTTTTTTTCTTCTTCCTTGAACTCAAGCATGCCATACTAGATTTCTTAATGAAGTACACAAATGTCTTCACCAAAGCAAAAAAAAAACAATGAAGTACACAAATGTTTATCTTTCTCAACATATGGTAACGACCATTGAAGAAGCTTATTACGTTTAACAAACAAAAGCGAGGTGGAGCACGGAGAAGAAGGGAAGATCAATTTTTATCCATCTCAAGTTAATCCAAAATACCATAAAAAATAGAGTACTTATATTAAGTTAACTATCCATTAAACATACTTAACGGAAAGTTAACCAATTAACCAAACCATTTATTTACACCTAATACACCCCCCTCAAGTCTTAATCAGGTGGATGAGACTGATAAAAACTTGACAATGACATTTTGGACAAAAGAAAATGAAATTGTGAAGATGCAATAGGTTTGGTAAGCAAATCAACATGTTAATTTTGAGTGCCAACATGAAAAGTATTAAGGAACCCTTTCTTGAGCTGATTACGGACAATATGGCAGTCGACTTCAACATGTTTTGTACGCTCATGAAACACAGGGTTTGAGGCAATGTGCAGAGCAGACTTACTGTCGCCAAATAACTTTGCAGGATCAGATGGAGTAACATGAAGATCGCGAAGCAACTTATCATGCCATATGAGCTCACGAGTAGCATCTGCCATGGCTCTATATTCAGCCTCCGTGTTGCTTCTGCTTACAACATTTTGTTTCTTTGATTTCCATGAAATCAGGGAATCACCAAGATAAACAAAATAGCTAGAAAAAAATCTTCTTGTGTCATGATAAGCAACCCAATTGAAGTCAACAAATGCATTTAAGCAACTTCTGTTTCTGTGGAATAGAAAAGACCTTGGCCAGGATTAAATTTCAAATATCGAACCACTTTGTGAGCCGCAGTGAGGTGAATGTCAGTAGGTTTCTGCAAGAACTGGCTGAGCTTGTGAACATCAAATGTTATATCTGGCCGAGTTATGGTGAGATATAATAACTTTCCTATCAAAGCACGATAAGGAGTAGGATTAGACAAAACAGTACCAGAGGCAGAGTGTAGATTGACTTTTGGATCAAGGTGTAGTGCTTGGTTTGCAAGCGAGAAGGCTAGTTTCTTCTAGTATATCCAATGTATACTTTCTCTGACAAACAGCTATTCCAGTAGTTGATCGAGCAATCTCCAAGCCTAAGAAGTATCTGAGAGGACCAAGATCTTTAATTTTGAAAGCAGCATGAAGAATGTTCTTCAAATTATCTACAACGACATCACTGTTGCTAGCAACAACTATGTCATCGACATAAACTAAAACTGCAAGGAAAGAACCACTCTGTTCTTTGACAAATAAAGTGGGATCTGCATCAGCTTGAGTGAACCCATTATCAAGAAGCACATAAGAAAGACGATGATACCATTAACGAGAGGCTTGCTTAAGCTTATATAAGGACTTATGAAGCCTACAAACAGGATTCTCAGGGAGAACAGTGCCATCAGGAGGTGTATAACCGAGAGGAAGAATCATGTAAATCTCCTTTTCTAAGTCCCCATGGAGAAAGGCATTAGAGACATCCATCTGAGATAAACTCCATCCATAACGAGCTGCAAGAGCAAGTAACATTTTGACAGAAACAAACTTTGCCACAAGAGAAAAAGTATCAATGAAATCTACACCCTCCTGTTGAGTGAAGCCTTTTGCCACTAAACGAGCCTTATGTTTATCAATAGAACCTTTAGGATTACATTTAATGGTATAAACCCATTTACATCCCACTACTTGTTTACCAGGGGGCAGAGATTCAACAGTAAAAGAACCTTGATCTATAAGAGCATCATACTCAGAATTCATGGCTTTGTTCCAATGATCTGATTTAATAGCCTCAGAAAAAAATTTCGGGATTATATCAGAAGAGATAGAAAAGATATAAGACTGATATGAAGGAGAAAGCTTATCATAGGATATGTAAGATGAGATAGGATATAAGACTGAGAATGAAAAGGCTTGAGGTACCTTTGTGTTAAGTAGCAGTGATACTCAGATAGGTAAGAGGGCTCCTTAGAATGTCTTTTGGATTTCCTATCATTTTCTAAATGTAAGACTATCATTATTCACAGTAGGAGGAACAATCACAGAACGATCAATGTGATAAGATGAAGAAGCATTTTCAATAGAAATATAGGAGCAGGTAAAGGCAATATAGAATCAGGAAACAAATCAGAAGAACTAGAAACATGATCTTTAAAAGGAAAAATATTTTCATGAAACACAACATTCCTTGAGATAGAAACACGATTTGATTCCAAATCTAAGATTTATAACCTTATAACCGACGGGATATCCTAAGAAAACACAAGGAACAACTCTTTGAGAAAATTTATTTCTTGACTTTGGCAAAGTAGAAACATAGCACAAAGAACCAAAAACACGAAGACAATTGTAATCAGGAACTTTGTTAACTAAGAGTTCATAAGGAGACTTATCCTTTAAAAGCATGAAGGCATTCTATTGATCAAAAAGGCAGCAGTTTGAACACAATCTCCCCAATAAGAAATAGGCACATTAGATTGAAAAAACAAAGCTCTTGTAACATTAAGGAGGTGCTGATGTTTTCTCTTAACAACAGAATTCTGCTGTGGAGTATCAACACAGGAATGATAATGCAACATGCCCCTTTCACGAATTAAATCAGAGAAATCCAACTCATAATCATTGTCAAAACGAATGGCTTTAACAAGAGAAGAATACTGAGTCTCAACATATTTAAGAAAAACAGGAAACACAGTTTTAACATCACTTTTAGTTTTTAACAAATAAATCCAAGTCATGCGAGTGCAGTCATCAACTATGGTAACAAAATATCGATAACCTTCAATAGTTTCATGAACAAAAGGACCCCAGATATCAATATGAATCAAATCAAAAGCATTGGAAGCCATGTTATTGTTAGAAACAAATGGTAACCTTTTTTGTTTAGCAAGAGGACAAACATTACAGTGAGAAGAACAAGACAAAGACTTAGACATAGCAAGTTTCAAAGACAAGGATTGCAGTCTAGCAGCAGAAGGATGACCCAGGCATCTATGCCAGAGATCCCCATCAGTTACTAGATAAGCACAAAGAGATAGAGAAGAACCAGGAGCAGACAAAGATTGAGATGTGAAGATGTAAAGATTGTTGTAAATGTTACACTTTCCAATCGTCAAGCCCTGTGAAAGATCCTGGATCAAAAAAGAATCAAGATAAAAGTGAACAGAACACTTACTAGCAATCACCAAAGAACTCACGCTAATCAAATTAAAATGGAAATCAGGGATATGCAAAACATCATATAGAATCAAAGACTCAGATAAATGCATTGTTCCTATGTGAATGATGGGAATTCTAACACATGTAGGAAGAGACACATTAAGATTTTCCACTGGTTTATATTCAGAAAACATCAAGAGATCCGAACAAACATGACTCGTGGCGCCATTGTCAACTATCCAGGCATTATGCGGAATTCTATTTTGAAGAGAAGAAAGACCGTGATTAATAATCGATATGGTCTGATTCTGAGTAGAAGAATTCGCATTATGAGCCTAAGAAGTCAGTTGCGCTATGAGATATTGCACCTGTTCTTTGGAGAAAATACTTAAATCTAGTGTACCATTTCCTGCAGTATACTGGCTCTTTGAAGAAGAATTGTGAATCACATATGTGATAACATTTGCAACAGTGTTCCCTTTAGCGTGATGAGGATTTTGTTTCCATTGTTGAATCACATTGTTAATCTAAACATTCTGAGAGTAAGCTCATTGATTGTCAATAGAAGAAGCAGCAGGGTTGTGAGACTTTGGACTACGATCTCCACGTGGATAGCTATGAAGTTTGTAGCATTTTGTCACTACATGTCCTGTCATTCCACAGTGAGTGCATATTGGCCGAGACTTAGGCTTGTTATTATTATGAACATAAGCTGCAAACTGCTGATGATCAGAATTGGAAACTTGGAATGCAACGTTCTCTATGTTTGAAACAGGCTTAAGAACTCGTTGTCTTTCATCTTGACAGACCATATTGAAGACTTCTTCAATATCTGGTAAAGATTTTATCATTAGAACATGTCTCTTAGTAGCTTCATATGATTCATTCAACTCCATGAGAAATTTCATAATTCTGCTTCTATCTAACATTTTTTTTCCAATTGCAAGTTGCTGCACATGCACACTTTCCACAAGTGCAAATTGGAAGTTCAACAAAGTTTTTATGCGTTTCCCACAACGTAACAAGCTCAATGTAGTAACTACTAACATCATGAGAGCCCTGAACTATAGAACAAAGTTTCTGCTCTATCTCAAAGATTCTTGCAAGATCATCTTGCTTAAACCGATTCATCAAGCTATTCCAAATATCGTCAGCTGTAGACATATATAGGAGACTAGCACTGATATTCTTGGAAACTGAATTAAGTAACCAAGTTGCTACCATGTCGTTACAGCGAGACCAAGATCCGGCATTAACATCATCATCAGGAGGTTTTTGAATCGTTCCTTTAATAAATCCTAGTTTGTTTCAAACATTCAAAGCTAATTTCACTGACCTTCGCCAAGAATGAAAGTCAGCTCCTCCAGTTAAGCGATCGGAAACAAGAATCAACCCAACATGATCGTTGCTATGGAGATAGTACGGATTTTCATATAAATCGGCCGTTTGATGTCGCTGTTGATGTTGTGAACTCATCGCCGGCCAAGCACCATAAGGAATCGCCATTATCGATTCTCGAAGAAAGAAATTCGAAAAACGGCGAGAGTAAACAAGAAATCAAGGTAGATTTTGACCAAATCAAAAATGAATTCAAACAATCAAATACAAAAGGAATGAATCAAGCGTCAACAAGAGATACTCATCAATCCATCGTCACGAAAAGAAGAGCGGAAGAAATTTTATGCTCTGATACCATATTACGTTTAACAAACAAAAGCGAGATTAAGCTAGAAGAAGAAGAGAAGATCAATTTTAATTCATCTCAAGTTAATCTAAAATACCATCACAAACAGAGTACTTATATTAAGTTAACTATCCGTTAAACATACTTAACGGAAAGTTAACCAATTAACCGAACCATTTATTTACACCTAATAAAGCTCGTTTAGCGAAAGTTCACTTGTCTCTCTTTGAAGCTATAGAGAGAGTTCAATCATCTTCTTCTTGTCTCATCACCTCATGCACTCTTTTATGTAGTTTTATAACCTTAGCCACTCTTGTGGGTCTTTCATCATCTAGGCTTTTGTTGAAGGGTTGTTGTAACTTCTACATTGTTTAAGTCTGTTTTAACACTTAAAACTAGTGAGATTTTATTATAACGTGATTGATTACAAACTACAAAATTACAAGTTAATATGATAAAGATTTTAAGATAGAAAATAAATCTTTGATTTCGAGGTTGAAGATATCTGATTATTGGTTTCAATTATGACGATGTCCATATTCTTTCATCTCCTAAGACTTTTATTAATCTGATATTGACGATTGCTAGCCTCTGTTGATGATTGGAAATTATCTGAGTAAAATGTTTCTTATCGAAATTATGTTCTTTCTTTTCTCATTCCCCCCTATTTTTTGCTCTTCAGATCCTCTTTTATAGACGTTTGATTCTTAAACTTCTTGATACTTGATTTTCAGGTGTTATCTTTTGCGGACATCTGTCATGTTTGTGTTGATTCGAACCGCAATGTGTTCCCTTTTCATCTCTATAGTCGACATGTTATGTAGGGATTGACATATGTCTTATGGACACGTAGCAATCGTCATTTTTTATCGTCGATTTGGGCTTAGAACTTTATTGTCTTGATTTATGTTTTGATTTTAATATTTGGCCCTTTTACTTTTGGACTCAAATGATTAATGGGACTTAATATTTGGGCATATCTTGGTCCATCTCCTACAATAATCCGCTCAGTTTGTCGTATGAAATTTTGAGAAATTAAAATCGACGATTGGTAACTTAGTTTTTGAAAACCGAGGTATGCCATTTGTTAGATCATTATTGATGGACTTAGTTTTTTTGTAAACTGAAAATTTGGCCCAATGTACCTCATTTTAGGGTTTATAAGGTTGCAAAGCCTTGTGTATATAACCTATTTTGATCTTGAATTTTCTGGTAAAATCTTCAAAATTTTCGGCAAAATTCGGGGTTTTGTGGTGTTGCTCTTAATGTTTTTATCATATTCTGTAAGAATATTTTTTATTATGTATGGTCGATGTGTTTCTCGGTTTAATTATAAAGTTCAAGTTCATATTAATATTATGGATATCATGATGGATTGGTTTCGAGTAACGGTATTAGAATCGGGTGTATTGATAACCTTCTTCTTTTACCAAGTAATATTGTGTAAAACTTCGATATAAAATATATACATATATACGGTAATCAATTAATTAATGTACAATATATTTATAAGAAGTGATTCTTCTATTATTATGTGTGTGGTTTATTATAAAGGTGAAAGCGTACACTTATGCATAAGTAAGAAATTAGAGACTTACGGTTACTAATAGAAGAGAAACACATAAAAGAGTTTTCGATCTGTCCATCAAAAGGTTCGTTGAAGGTTTAAAGGTTAAAGGAGGATAAAATCAATAAAAAGATTTGATCTACAATATTCACTAAGCAATGGATTAAGGTTAGTTTTTCTTCTCCAATAAAAAAGTATTTGTTTGTTGAATTAACACAAATCTAGAATGATATTTGCGATAATTTTATAAATAGAAATCATAAAATTGAATTTATATTTGGTATCAGAATCATCTATAGATTTGTTTAGTTCACATATAAATTTTGAATTTAATTGATTTTAAAAGAGGATTCATGATTTGATCGCATTAATAACTGTTACGTTTCATTAATGGTGATGTTGGATCAAGTTAATGAGAATATCATGAATTCATATCAATCACGAATAGAAATGGTTGATCATAATCATTCTGTAATCGGTTTAGATTTACGAGTTGAATCGTGCATGAAATCGTAATGGTGAAGTTGATTACATAATAACGATTCATTCCTGTAACCGTTAGATTGGTTGATGCATCGCTACTTGATATTCAAGTAACTGCCATTAGTGTTGTGTAAATCACGTTCTTTCTGCATTGTGTATGTTTATATACATAATATAAAGTCATATACATAAAGTGATCACATAAAGCACAATAGTTGAATAAAATTCATTTACTATTGAAAAATGATTATGGTCATGGTTGTAGAGCAGTTACGATGCGTTAAATATATATAGAATCATAAAAAAAAATCGAAGTAGTTTATACATATTTATATATAGATAAAAGTTTCCGCTGCACTTTAATATGGGTAATTGTATTATAAAATATTAATATAATATAAAAGATTATTTACCCATTAAAATTTAATGTTTATATTATATATGACATGTTAATCAACAAAGTGGTCTTGTTATATTATATGTAAATGTTAAAGTGAAAATATTAATTGTTCATGATTAAAGGGATGCTAAAATGATATAAAAGTTATAGTGATCAATTAAATTATTATTTATATCATTGGAGATCACCCAAAGTTGAATCATTAATTATATTTAATAATACAAAAAGAATTAATCATTTTCGTTATAGTCGATAGTATGTTTAAAGGTAACATATCTTTTTGAATTATATGTGTAATTTGATTAATTATAAGAGTATTAAAAATCTAAAAATAACATCGCTTATAGTGCGTGTATTTAAGTATTGCCCAAAAGTTGTTTATACACATGTTTATAAAGTTTAGAATTAAAATTATGAATATGTATTAAAGTCTCAAAGCACTAACGAGTAAACATGTATAAAAGCTTGCAGCTGCATCTAGTATGTATGCATCTGCTAACTCTGTCGTAAAGTTTAATGGGCTAAATTATGAGGACCTCTCAACCATTACATATGATAGTTCCGAAGATGACAAGTCTCGTTATGAGACTTAGGAGCGATCTAATAGGCAGAGTCTAAACCTCATGAAAATGACGATGGCAGAAAGTATTAAGCCATATATGCCCAAGACTAAGAAAGCTAGGGAATTAGTAACGAAAATTAAGGAGTGTTCACAATCAGAGTTGGCGGACAAGTCGATTGTAGGAAGTCTCATGAGTGAGCTAACTATGGAAAAGTTTGACTGGTGTCAGCCAATCCATGATCATGTGACGCACATGTCTAACTTGGCATCAAAGTTTATGGCATTGGGCCTTGGAAGTGCCAGTAGCAGCATAAAGAAAGCAAGTGTTAAGGAAAAAAAGATAGACAAAACTTTCATTAAACGACCCAAAAGTCAAGTCCAAAAGGAAAGGAAGTGTTTCTTTTGCAAGAGAATGGGACACTTCAGAAAAGACTGTCTGAAAAGAAAGGCATGGTTCGATAAGAAAGGTACTAAACATTTATATGTTTGTTCAGAATTGAACCTTGTTCAAGTGCCTAAAAATACTTGGTGGTTAGATTCTGGTGCATCTACTCATGTGTCTCACATTGAGCAGGGATTCATTTCGATCCAACCCATAAGAGAACCTAAAGAATATTTTTTTATGGGGAACTGAATGAAGGCACGAATTGAAGGCATTGGGACTTATTGATTGATCTTCGACACTGGTTGTCATGTAGATCTTCAAGGGTGTCTCTTTGTATCTGAATGTGCTAGAAATCTTGTTTCTGTAAGTAAGTTGGACGATTTAGGTTTTGATTTTAAGATTGGACATGGTGTTTTCTCTATGTACCGAAATGATTACTTTTATAGTAGTGGTACAATATTTGATTCACTTTATAGGTTCAATCTTGATGTAAAGTTTTCTGAATCCTTGTTTAATGTTGAGAATCAAGGCATAAAGCGTAGTGCATCTAATGAAAGCTCAACTTTCTTGTGGTATAAGAGATTATGTCATATTTCCAAAGAAAGAGTTATGAGGTTGGTAAAGAATGAAATACTTCCTCCATTGGATTTTAGTGATCTAGATGTGTGTATAGACTGCATTAAAGGAAAGCAGACTAAATATGTAGTAAAGAAACCATCCACAAGAAGTACTCAACTCCTTGAGTTAATAAACACCGATATATGTGGTCCATTTGATGCTCCATCTTGGAGTGGTGAAAAATACTTTATCACCTTTATTGATGATTATTCACATTATGGTTATACTTATCTACTACATGAAAAGTCTAAGTCAGTGGATGTCCTAGAGGTGTTCATTGATGAAGTAGAAAGGCAGTTAGATAGAAAAGTAAAAGTAGTGAGATCTGATAGAGGTTGTGAGTTTTACAGAAAATTCAATGAAAGTGGATAATGTCCTGATCCGTTTTCAAAGTTACTTGAAAGTAGAGGCATTTGTGCGCAATACACAATGCCCAGAACAACTCAACAGAATGGTGTAGCGGAAAGGCGAAACTGTACTCTAATGGATATGGTTACGAGTATGGTAAGTAATTGTTCCTTACCCCTTTCGTTGTGGATACATGCGTTAAAGACTGCAACCTATGTGCTGAACCGGGTTCCTAGTAAGGCAGTTCATAAGACTTCTTTTGAACTGTGAACGAGAAGAAAACCTAGTTTAAGACATTTACGTGTATGGAGTTGTCCAACAGAAGTAAAGTCATATAACCCCACATGAAAAGAAACTTAATTCTAGGATTGTCATTGGATTTTTCATTGGCTATCCTTAAAAATCGAAAGGGTATGTATTTTATTATCCTAACCATAGTACGAGAATAGTTGAAACGGGGAATGCTAGGTTCATTGAGAATGGTCAAACTAGTGGGAGTGGTGAACAAAGAAAGGTGGTCATTAAAGAAGTTCATGTTGAAGCTCCTTCACTTGTCGTTGCACCTCAAGTTATTGTTTCTATTGTTTCAGTACAGTCAATTGATACAATGGAACAACACAATCAAGAGCCAATTCCTCTATATGAAAATGTAGTCGATGAACCAGTCACAATTCAAGAAGAGAGTAGTGTACGACAAGAACCTTTAAGGCGATCTGTAAGGGAAAAAAGGATTTTCCATTTCAAATGACTATGGGGTTTATGCTATTGAAAGTGAATGTGACTTACGCTTTGATGAAGACCCGAGCACATTCCAAAATGCCATGGAAAATAAAAATTCTGAAAAGTGGTTAAATGTCACAGGAGATGAAATGACTTCTATGGGTGTTAATTATGTATGAGACTTAGTAGAGTTGCCTGATGGTTTCAAGACCGTTGGTTGTAAATGGGTCTTTAAGACTAAACGTGACTTGAAAGGTAATATTGAAAGACAAGGTTCGCCTTGTTGCTAAAGGTTTCACCAAGAAAGATGGCATTGACTATAAAGAGACCTTCTCTCTGGTATCTAAGAAGGATTCTCTAAGAATTTTTTTGGGTTTAGTAGCTCATTATGATTTAGAGCTTCACCAAATGGATGTTAAAACTGCCTTTCTAAATGGAGATCTTGAGGAAGAACTATATATGGACCAACCTGAAGGTTTTGTGGTCACAGGAAAAGAACATCTGGTGTGTAAGCTGAGAAAGTCAATACATGGACTGAAACAAGCTTCCATACAATGGTACTTAAAGTTTAATGATACTATTACATCATATGGTTTTGTAGAAATCATCGTTGATCGGTGTATCTACATGAAAGTCAGTGGGAGCAAGTTCGTTATTTTAGTCTTATATGTTGATGATATCTTACTTGTTGCAAATGACATGGGCATGCTATGTGATGTACATAAATATCTCTCTAAGAACTTTGAAATGAAAGATATAGGTGAGGCATCTTATGTGATCGAGATAGAAATAATTCGAGATAGATCACGAAGACTATTAAGTTTGTCTCAGAAAGTATATATCAATAAGATTTTAGAGAGATATGGGATGGAAAATTGCTCTGCAGGAAAAGCTCCAATTCAGAAGAGGGATAAGTTCAACTAAATGCAATGTCCAAAGAATTAATTGGAGCGTAAAGAAATAGAAATAATTTCCTATGCATTAGTGGTTGGGAGTTTAAACTATGTTCAAACATGTACTCGATCAGATGTCAGCTTTGCTGTTAGTATGTTGG
The DNA here is from genome assembly GCA_963920545.1 of Lepidium didymum. Classification (NCBI taxonomy): domain Eukaryota; kingdom Viridiplantae; phylum Streptophyta; class Magnoliopsida; order Brassicales; family Brassicaceae; genus Lepidium; species Lepidium didymum. Next base: position 6,008,242 of record OY986985.1, on the reverse strand, counting down.
GTCGATATCAAAGTAATCTCGGAATGGACCACTGGAAAGCTGCAAAGAAAGTTTTCAGGTACTTGGAAGACACCAAAGAGTTCATGCTTACGTACAGGAGATCGAACAACCTAGAGATTGTCGGATATTCAGATTCTGATTTTGTCGGATGTATCGATAGCAGAAAATCGACATTTGGTTAATTGTTCCTATTAGCTGGGGGAGTAGTATCTTGGAAGAGTGGAAAGCAGTCTGTCATTGCTACTTCCACTATGGAGGCCGAATTTGTGGCATGCTTTGAGGCTACAGTTCATGCATTGTGGTTGCGGAACTTTATCTCAGGACTTGGGATTGTCGACAACATAGCCAAGCCACTGAGAATTCACTGTGATAATTCCACAGCTGTCTTCTTTTCTAAAAATGACAAGTACTCAAAGGGAGCTAAGCAAATGGAGTTAAAGTACTTGTCTGTGAAAGAAGTAGTACATAAACGTAGAGTGTCATTAGAGCATATTAGGACGGACATAATGGTAGCATATCCGTTAACTAAGAGATTACCACCCAAGAAGTTTATTGGCCATGTAGAACGTATGGATATTATAGATAAGACCTAGCTATTTTAGTTGTGCTACGCTCATTGTACAGTTTGAATTCACTTAAGGATATGTCTCTGTTTTATTGAACATGTTATCATTATAGTATATGTATACATTTTGGTTTAAAGATAACATGTGTGTTTGATAATTAATATATTTCTCAATATTAAAGAAAGAAAAGAATAAAGTTAGAATTGGTTTGTGATACATGGAAGGGAACTTGTCGTACAATGATAGGCAATTGCCATGATTCGATCAGTTTTGATTTTATTATTATAATTAAGGGAATAATGAACTTGACATAAAAGTGCGCATTATAGATATTAAACCATTAAGTCAACACAACGACCAGGTGGGAGAATGTAAGAATATTTTCCATTATGTGTGGCTATGTGTTTTTCGGTTTAATTATAAAGCTCAAGTTCATATCAACATTATGAATTCTAATATAAAAGTCGATACCGTGATGGATCAGTTTCGAGTAACGGTATTAGAATCAGGTGTATTAATAATTTTTTTCCATACCAAATAATATTGTGCGAAGCTTCTATATACAATATATACATATATATGGTAATCAATTAATTAATGTACAAGATATTTAACCATATGTAAATAAGACAGTTAACAAAAGATAAAAAGACGTGTCTCTTCTATTTATAAGAAGTGACTCTTCTATTATTATGTGTGTGGTCTCTCATATAAATGGTGAAAGCGTACACTTACGCATAAGTGAGAAATTAGAGACGTATGGTTACTAATAGAAGAGAAACACATAAAAGAGTTTTCGATCCTTGTCCATCAAAAGGTTTGTTGAAGGTTTAAAGGTTAAGAGAGGAGAAAATCAATAAGAAGATTTGATCCACAACATTCACTAAACAATGGATCAAGGTTAGTCTTTCTTCTCTAATAAGAAAGTGTTTGTTTGTTGAATTAACACAAATTTAGAATGAGATTTGGGATGATTTCATAAATAGAAATCATGAACTTGAATTTATAGATTCAGGAGATTTTTATCCCTCGTGTCCTGAGGTATCTTCAAGCGTTCGTCAAAGTAACGATCTGAATAAGCCATTGGGGGTCGTAACTTCTATTGATGACCTTCTGTTTGATGATCCAAAATATTGTAGGATTGATTCTTATATCGAAGGTACATGAAGTTTTTCTCGGTTATCTTTAGATGTCGATCTCAATATTGATCATCTAAATAATTCTTTCGGGAATACAATCTTTAACCTTATTTGAGTGAGTCCTCCGAATTATTTTATCAAATCGAGCACCTGGAAGATTGTTCTCCACTATTCACTGGTATCAATTTTTACATATATTTTTATTTGACTCTTTAATCTGAATCTTGATTTGACCGGCTTTGAAGTATTATCGCGAGGTCGTCGTTTTATTATTATTTATGTTTAATGATTTTCAGGTAAAAAGTTAAATTGTTATGCGGATGAAGCTAAGAACTCAGGTCGTCGAAGTGAAGATTCTGATGATGATGATTTCAAGTTAGGTTTTGAGGACGACGAGCCCGAGACCACTCATTCAATTGGTGTTTTGTCTGACGATAATTCGCTTCCTGACCTTTCAATGGTGCTTCCTTCAATTTCTTCAGAGATGTCTCTTCGTAATATGATCTGTTGTTGTCGTATGAATGACTCTCGTTTGAGCTTTATGGTTTCGGGGCCTTCGTCCATGGTTTTCTCTTCCAGGTTATTTTTGTCTTTATGAAGGATTCTTTACGAAATCTCATATTTGGTTTCCTCGTCCTCAGCTATTACTTGATTATTGTGATGAGAGGCGACTTGCCTTGACTCAGCTATCTCCATCTACTATTTGTAATATGGTTACGATGATGGTAATTGGGTCTGAGTGGGGTGTCGAAATAAATTGCAGTTTTTTCGAAGAGATAACCAATTTTCTACGTTGCAAGGATAATCCGGGTATCTTTTATGCTAGCATGAAACTCAAATACAAGCTTCTCACCGGTGTTCCGAATAAGATGTTTCACTCGCAACTTTGTTACTTCTATGTCAGGATCAATGATGCCTCTGTTGTAGATGTCAAAAGCAAATTCCGTGATCGTTGGAGCTCGGTCGTTGGTTGGCCTTTCTTTTTGTTTTTTTAGACGAATTATGTATACTCTTCACTTATTGATATATGACTTGCTATATTTCTTTATACGCAGATCATCATCCTGCTGGAAGATCTTTGCATTCTACTTTTTCGACGATATTGCTAGGCTCTGAGAACTCTCTAATATAGTATGGCCGGATATACACGAAGCTCGCATTAGAAGAAGTCTTACTCAACTTAGACGAGGTTATAAATTGATTTTTTTGTCTTTGTTTTAAATTGAGTTTTAAATATTTAAACTTCGATGGTACGTTCTCGAATTCCAATTGGAAAAGTTAGAATCAAGATTCTCGTGTATCCTTCACCTTTCGAGACTTCTTCTGGAAGTAAGATATCAAAAGAATCTTCTCGAGCTACTGATCCACCGAGGAATTTATCACGTGATAGAGAAACCGTCTCCTAACATTTCTGATAAATCTCCCAAGGGTTCTGGCTCCTCAAATCGTGATCAGCTTAGACCACCAAGAGGTACGAAACTGTGAAGAGATAGCCAACATCAAAGTAAAATATGAGTCAAAATGATTGAAGACTCAGATGGAAGCAGAAGGCTTCATAGTGTTTCGGTTTGAAACATGATTCTTGGTTAACAATTGGTTCATTTAATTGGACCGGTTATCAGCATTAACCAAAAGCTACATCTCTTCTTCTTGGATGATCTCTTCTCTCCTTTATTCTTTCTGTTATAACAAAGCAAGAGCGTTGTTATCATTATTGTAATTTTGATCGATATATAAGGTCAAGAGTTAGAGAGGTTGTGGGTTGTTGGGGTTTTAATTCTTCCTTCTTCTTCTCCATTGTATTCTTGGGAATTAGAGTATAGGTTTGGGGAAAGAGAGAAGTGAGTTACAGCAACATTGTAAAGAGGATTAAGCTCGGGTTTTTGAGCTTGATCGGAAGAAGAGATAGTGGAATCCGGAGTTACGAGTTTGTAACTCCGGCGAGACGTAGGTTCCGAGTTTGGAACTGAATTCATTAAATCTCGAGTGTTCTTTACTTCTTTGAAAAGTCCATAATCTTCTTCAAGCTTGAGTTCAGTAAAATTGAGCTCTAAGTCTAACAAATTGGTATCAGAGCTATCGATTCTTGTCCAAGAATCGAGTTCCGTGGAAGAAGGTGGAGTCAATTTGAAGTTCGGAGATGACGAACACGAAGACGAAATCGAAGATAGCAATCTTTGATGGAACATGAGATTATAGTCTTTGGAAGAAGAGGATGATTGCGAATCTTACTGTTCAGGGCTTGAAAAGTGTTCTCAAGCCAATCGCTCCAGCAGTTCTAACAGAAGAAGAAGAAAAGAAACCCAAAGAGAAGAAGAGAATAGCAGAAGAAGAAGAAGCAAGAGCGGATAAGATGAACAAGCATTGAACTTGATCTTCTTGGTCGTTGATGATAAGATTCTCAGGAAGATTGAAAATTAAACAACAATCAGTACACTCGACACCCTAGATAAGTTGTTTCTTCCAACTTCTCTTCCAGATAGAATTTACTCTCAGTTAGAAGTTTATGCGTTTCAAATGCAAGAAACTAAGAGTATTGATCAGAATGTTGATGATTTCTTAAAGTTAGTAGGAGATCTTAGACATTTGCATATTGAAATCAAAGAAGAAACACAAGCAATTCTTCTTCTCAAATCACTTCCAGAGGTGTACGAGCATCTAAGGGAAACAATGACATATAACAAAGATAAATTGAAGGTTGATGATGTTGTGAGTGCAGCAAAATCAAAAGAAACAAAGCTAAAGAAGTCTGGTTATAATCTGAAGACAAATGGGGAGGGTCTCTTTGTAAGAGGGAGATCAGAAACAAAGAACGTTTCTTTTAAGGACAGAAGCAAATCAAGATCCAATTCAAGAGACAAGAAACCAGGAGTGTGCTGGATTTGCGGGAAACAAGGACACTACAAGAAGAAGTGTTACAAGTGGCTTGAAAAAACAAAGAGAAATGTGTTGGATTATAATGACTCAAATGATCTTGTTGGATTAATTGCAGCTGAGGTAAATGTGTCAATAAGTAATGTTGATACTAATGAATGGATTTTAGATACAGGATGTTCATTCCACATGACACCAAACATGCACCTGTTTCTGGATTTAAAAGAAAGCAGGGGCAGAGTAAAGATGACAAACGAGTCATATAGTGAGGTAAAAGGAATATGTACAATTCGTTTTACTAACACTGGCAATACCAGTTTTATATTGCATGATGTAAGGTATATGCCAAACATTGGAAGAAATCTAATTTCTCTTGGAACTTTAGAAGAAAAAGGCTGTACTTTTAAAGGAGAAATGGCATATTAAAGATCATAAAAGGGTGTATTGTAGTAATGAAGGGAGTAAGAAGACAGTCTCTATATATACTGCAAGCGTCAGCACAAATTGCAGAGGCTCACTATGTAAAGTCAAAGATTGATGAGCCACCAAGGGATATCAAGAGTGATATCAAACTCTGGCATAGTAGAATGGACACTTGGGAAGTAAAGGAATGCAGATCTTAGCTAAGAAAGGTTGTTTTGAAGGATGCAAAGATACAGAGGTGGGATTCTGCAAGGATTGTGTCATAGGGAAGACACATAAGATCAGCTTCAACTCAGCAAAGCATGTAACAAAGGAGAAGCTGTACTACATTCACTCAGACCTTTGGGGATCTCCAAATGTTCCCTTAAGTATTGGTAAATGCTAGTATTTCATTTCCTTTACTGATGATTATACTCGGAAAGTTTGGGTTTTCTTTCAGGTTTAAGGATGAAGCATTCAAGAGTTTTGTAGAATGGAAAACAATGGTCGAAGTCCAAACATAAAAGAAGATAAAAAGGTTAAGAACTGATAATGGTTTAGAATACTGTAACCATGAATTTGATGAGCTTTGAAGGAAAGAGAGAATAGTGAGACATAGAACTTGCACCTATACACCGCAATAAAACGATGTTGCAGAGAGACTTAACAGAATTTTGATGAACAAAGTGATGTGCATGTTAAGTGAGAGTGGCCTGAACAAGAGGTTTTGGGCAGAAGCAGCTTCAACGGCTGTATATCTCATCAATAGGTCTCCATCATCAGCAATTGATTTTAGAGTTCCATAAGAACTTTGGAGTTCATCAATGCCATCATTGAAGAATATAAAGAGATTTGGCTGCATTGTGTATGTTCATTCATCAGAGGGGAAACTAGAACCAAGGGCAAAACGAGGAGTCTTCACTGGATATCCTCAAGGAGTAGAAGGAGTTAGAGTGTGGCTGATAGATGATAACAAGTGTATCATTAGCAAGAACGTAGTGTTCCGAGAAGAGTTAATCTACAAATATTTCCATAAAGAACAAAAATCAGGTAACAAAAGTGGTTTGAATGATGTTATAACTGATGAGTTTTCTAGTCATGAAATCTCAGGAACAGATGGAGCTTCAACAAATACATCACCAAATCAAGAGGACCAATCTCAGAATCATCCAGAAGATGAAGCCACATATGAGACAGAGATTGAAGAACAAAGTGACTATCAACTTGCTCGTGATAGAACAAGGAGAACAATTCAACCTCTAGTTCGTTTTCAAGATTATGACTGCGATGAGGATGATGAAGATCAAATAGCAAGTTTTGTTTGTGCATTGACAGAAGATGCATGGCAGAATGATCCCTTGACATATGATGAGGCAATGACATGACCAGATAGTGACAAATTGACAGAAGCTTCAGATGATGATATGGATTCATTATGGAAGAACCAGACATGGGAGTTAATTGACAAACCAAGAGATTAAAAAGCCATAGGGTGTAAGTGGGTTTTCACAAGAAAAGCTGGAATAGCAGGTGTTGAGAATCCGAGATTCAAGGCTCGGCTTGTGGCTAAGGGATACTCTCAAAAGGAAGGAACTGACTACAAGGAAATCTTTGCCCCTGTGGTCAAGCATGTTACAATCAAGTACCTTCTTTCTATGGTAACTCATTTTAACATGGAACTGCAACAAATGGACGTGAAAACATCTTTTCTACATGGCCATTTGGATGAATCAATCATCATGGAACAACCTGAAGGCTACATTGACAAGGAGAACCCAAAAAAAGTGTGTCTTCTTAAAAGATCATTGTATGGATTAAAGCAATCTCCAAGACAATGGAATTGCAGATTCAATGAGTTTATGACATTGAATGGTTACATAAGGAACAGCTATGACTAGTGTGTTTACTGCAAGAAGCTGAAAGATGACACAATGTTATACTTGTTGTTGTATGTTGATGACATTCACATTGCATCAACAAACAAGAAGGAGATTCAGGCCCTAAAGAATCTTCTCAATACAGAATTTGAGATGAAGGATCTCGGAGATGCTAAGAAGATTTTAGGAATGGAAATCATCAGTGACATTAAGAGTATCTCAGTCAAGTTATATGCTGAAAGTATTAGGGAATCATAAGATGGATCAGTCAAAGTCAGTGTCCACTCCTTTAGGAGCTCACTTCAGGCTTCAATCTGCAACAAACAAAGAGACTGAAGACCAGTAAGATTTTATGAAGTCAGTTCCTTATCAAAGTGTTGTGGGGAGTTTAATGTACTTGATGATAGGTACAAGACCAGATCTAGCTTATCCAGTTGGAATGGTAAGTAGATTCATGAGTAACGCGAAAAAGGGCATTAGCAAGCTGTCAAGTGGATCATGAGATACATCAAGGGTTCTACAAATGTTGGTTTAAGCTTCAGCAACAAAGGAAGTTTTATCGTTAAAGGTTACTGCGATTCAGACTATGCAGCAGATCTTGACAACAGAAAATCAATTTCAGGTGCCGTGTTTACTACATGAGGAAATGTAATTAGCTGGAGATCAAATCTGCAAGGGGTTGTGGCATTGTCAACTACAGAGGCAGAGTATATTACACTCTATGAAGCAGCTAAGGATGCAATATGGCTTAAAAGTCTTGCAGAAGAATTTGGATTTCATCAAGGATCAGTGAGATTAATTGTGATTTTCAAAGCGCAATAGCCCTGGCAAAGAATGTAGTGTTTCACAGCAGAACAAAACATGTAGCTGTGAAGTATCATCATATAAGAGAGTCAATTAATCAAGGCATTATAGAAGTTAAGAAGATATGCACTTCATTGAACCCCGCAGACATCTTCACCAAAGTTCTTCTAATTTACAAGCTTCAAGAAGCACTCAAGTTGCTTCGTGTAGCTGGAAAGTAACTCTAAGCTTAAAAGAGTCCACCATGTAACTTATTGATGATGGCTAAGGTGGAGAATTGTGAAGAGATAGCCAACATCAAAGTAAAATATGAGTCAATGTGATTGAAGACTCGGATGGAAGCAGAAGGCTTCATAGTGTTTCGGTTTGAAGCATGATTCTTGGTTAACGATTGGTTCATTTAATTGGACTGTTTATCAGCATTAACCAAAAGCTACATTTTTTCTTCTCGGATTATCTCTTCTCTCCTTTATTCTTTCTGTTATAACAAAACAAGAGTGTTGTTATCATTGTTGTAATTTTGATTGATATATAAGGCCAAGAGTTAGGGAGGTTGTGGGTTGTTGGGGTTTTAATTCTTTCTTCTTCTTCTCCATTGTATTCTTGGGAATTAGAATATAGGTTTGGGGAAAGAGAGAAGTGAGTTACAGCAACATTGTAAAGAGGATTAAGCTCGGGTTTTTGAACTTGATCGGAAAAAGAGATAATGGAATCCAGAGTTACGAGTTTGTAATTTCGGCGAGATGTAGGTTCCGAGTTTAGAATCGAACTTGTTAAATCTCGAGTGTTCTTGGACTTGTCCAGTTGTCAGTAAAACTTTTAATAATAAGTCATCAGGAAAATCGACAAGTGTACCGATTCTAGATGGACAAAACAAAAAGAATGATATAAGGTCATGTGCTTCGGATCCTCGAGGAGTTGTTTTATCCTCGGCAGTTGGGGAGACTAAAACTGCGGCTTCTAAAGGAAGAAAGTCTAATACGAGATCGTCAAGTGCTGTTACGAAAGCCAGGTCATCAAAGCGTCCTCGTGTGGAGACTTCTTCTGAAGCTTATCTTTTTCGATATGATGATGATACTCCTCTAATTGATAATAGGATAGCGTGTGCAAGTATGACTCGTCTCGCTAAAAGCTCGGATGTTGTTTTGCCACCACTTGATGATACTGAAGACGTAGAAGCTTATATGGATTATATGCTCAAGATATTTTTCGGGTAATCATTGGTTTTATTATATTTTTCATTTTATTACTTTGTATGTTCTGGATGTTAACCTTGTACTTGGTCGTTGTTGTAGGGTACTGCAGCTGTTAATCACTTGCTTGGTTCTTATATCCATAAATTGAAGGTCGCTCGGGATGAATTAGATTCTTCATAAAAAGACTCAATCTGATCTTTTCAAAATGCAAGATGAACTTAAAGTGGAAAAGGAAAAGAATGTGCGTTGGATTCCAAAGTTAAGAAGCTTAAACTTGAGGTTGGTTCGTTGAAAGAGGAGAATTTTCATAATCTTACTGAATCTTGGTACCCTTGATATGGAACTTGGCTGTGTAAAATCTGAAATGAAAAGAAAGATCTTTAAGAAAAATTTAAATCTGAAATTTCTCATCTACGAAGTTCTCATGATTTGGCTCTGTCTGAACAGAAGATTGCCCATCAGCTTTGCCTAAGTCAAAAAATGGTCCAGTTTGGCCCAACAAGAAGAGTCCATTTGGAAGAAAGCCCTACAATGGAAGAGGCCCACGTTCGATGCCACCTGTCCATCACTGACGAGCGGACATACATGCATAGTGACACCTGGATTCCACTGACGAGCCCACGTTCATTTTGAGCCTACTATAAAAGGGAGGCTAAGTTGAAGGAGCAAGGGGATAAAAAGATGGGGGGGGGGAGAGAGAGAGCTCGTTGAAGATTGAAGAACATTCAACCTAAATCCAGAAAAACTTTGAACACTTGAAGATCGACGAGCCCAAAACTTAAACAAAAAATCGACAAGCTCAACGTTCAATAATTGAACGACGAGCACAAAATAAAAAGGAGAAATCAACATATTAATAAGCTATCGACTTGACGAACCCAAACACCTTAGTGGTGAGGGGTTCGACGAGCACAAAGCACAGAAAGAAAGCAAAATAACGACGAACATATTCATCTGAACGGCCATTGACGAACTCATTCAACTGAAAAGTCGTTGATGATCATAAGAGACTCGATATACGAAGAGCTCAACCCACAAACTATTTTAACAAAAGTAATGATCAAATAAGGACCAGAGCTACGAAATGGCTTGATTCCTGAAAAGGATACGTAGGCAGCCGACCCCGGCGCAGCCCCAAAATTTATAAAGGACGTTCGTACACCCGTGAGTGCTAAGACCGGTACGAACAATTGGCGCCGTCTGTGGGGACGAGTTTCTTATAGACACAAAGTCAAGATGGTAGTCAACGAACCAGGAGATGGAGTTCAAAATAGTGACGAACAGTCGCTACGAGCAGGAGTAATCAACAGTGAACAAACTCAAAGACGAGAGAAAACTTCTCTCGACGAGCCAGAAAATGAACGAATTCATCAAGTAGCTTTGCCAGCCTCCACCAATGAGCAAATGAGCATCCCCGAACTTCTTCAGACCCTTCTAAGAAAATCGGAAGAAGCAACCCGAAATACGAATCGAAGGTTCGAGGAATTTCAAAATAAAATTGCATCACTCGAAGAGGCGCGTACAAGGGATACTCCATTAAGCGCGGATCATTCCTCTCATCAAAGAGTTCGACTTGAAGAAGTACCAAATTCAGATATACGACCAAATCAACAAACTATTGAATTACAAGAAGAGCGGACGACAAACAGGCGTTTCGAGAGACCTCAATATCAAGAGTTACGCGTCAGTCCAATCGAGCCATCGTATCTATCACTTGACCGTTTAGAAGATCAAGCGTTAACCATTAAGGCAATGAAAGAAGAAATGGAAAGAATGGCATCACGACTTCACAATGCGACAAGTTCGGCCCCCGAAATTGACCAAATTCTATCTAGGACGCGAAACTCACCATTTACAAGGCAACTATTGGCGGTTAAAGTTCAGCACAATGTCAAAATCAAATGCCCAACGTACAACGGGAAGACAGATCCGAATAGGTTTCTAACAGCCTTTGGAATCGCAATGGGTAGAACTCAATATACCCCGCAAGAATACGACGCCGGATATTGCCAGATGTTCGTAGAAAGTTTAACCGGAGATGCGCTGGATTGGTTTTCGAAATTAGAACCATATTCCATCGATAGCTTCAAACAGCTATCAAAAGTATTCCTCAAGCATTACTCGATGTATATCCAACCGGCAACGACAAGCGCAGATCTATACTCTATCTTCTAAGGCAGAAAAGAGAGTCTACGATCATATTTTGAACGATTCAAAGCTATCGTATCAAAAGTAGTCGTGTCAGATGACGTCGCAATTCCAGCTCTTCGAAATGGACTATGCGAAGACTCAAACTTAAAAGACAAATTGCACATCAATACCCCGCAAACATTGGAAGATGCATTGCACCGTGCTAACAAGTTTGCCGAAGTGGAAGATCGGAGGTCTCCATTCGTCAACCAACTGGCAATCAAGGAGCCTTATAAATAAAAGGAAGATTACAAAAGCAAAGAGCCTCGGCATCAATATAAGAAAAATTTCGTCAAAAACGATAGCAAGGCGAACACGTTCAATGTCAATTCACCACCCCACGCACCAGCTCAGAAGAATACGAATCCACGTTGGAACAAAAATGTCCAAACCAATACCCTGGATATGCAAGAATATTGCGAATTCCACAAGCGATATGGGCACGCAACATCACAATGTAAGCAGTTGCAACAGATGCTCCTCGAAAGATATCAAAGAGAAAATCCCGACAAAGGTGGCCTAAATACAAACCACCGTGAAAGAGGAAAAAATACCGTAGAAACATCAAAAAGAGATGACAAACAAGCGCGAGAAGAGCACAACGTGTCACCAAGCGCAAGAATCTCAACAAATTCATCTAAACGACCATATGATGACAGTAAAGACAAGTTGCCACCGCCAAGGAAAAGGATAAATATGATAATGGGGGGACTTGTCGCTTGCAAGGATTCAGTCCGAGCCATCAAAGTATACGAGCGGGAAGCTGGAGCGGCGCAAAATCACCAAAATCAAACCAACGACAACAGGCAAACAAAGTGGGATCCTATTCAAGACATATGCTTCACAAAGGAAGATACAGTTGGTCTCGTCATGCCCCATAACGATCCGCTCGTCATAAAATTGAGAATATCCGACTACGACGTGTCTCGAGTGTTGATCGACACCGGAAGTTCCGTTGATCTAATTTTCCAGGAGACATTGCAACGTATGGATTTAAAAGACATAAAAGTAAAGCATCTGGTTCGCCCATTGACAAGGTTCGACGGAGATTCAACCATGACGCTCGGAACAGTAAAGTTACCCGTCTATATCGGTGGAACGATTACTTGGGTAAAGTTTCACGTCGTTGACAAGCCGGCCATCTACAACGCTATTTTGGGAACCCCGTGGATCTACACAATGAAAGCTGTGATATCAACTTATCACCAATGTCTAAAGTTCCCGATCAATGGCGGAGTTTACACCATTCGAGGAAACCAACAAATGGCAAGAACTTGTTTCATCACGGAACACAAGCTTCGAAACAAAGGAAAAACCTTTATGATCACAAACTCGACGCAAGCTCAAGATAGCCGCAAACTCGAAGTCAATATCTTGGAAAAGATCGAGCAAATCAATATCGACCCTTCCGACGAGAAGAAGTGTGTTGGAATAGGCTCGGAAGTCTCAATAGACATAAAGACCAAACTCATAGAGTTCCTTCGCCAAAATGTCTCAACATTTGCTTGGTCAACAGAAGACATGCCGGGAATAAGTACGAAAATAATATCGCATGAATTGAACATAGACCCGACATTCAAGCCAGTCAGACAAAAAAGAAGGAAGTTAGGCCCCGAGCGATCTCGAGCCGTAAATGAAGAAGGTTATCGATTAATGAAGGCGGGATCGATATTGGAAGTACGCTACCCCGAATGGCTTTCGAACCCAGTTGTTGTAAAAAAGAAGACCGGAAAATGGCGAACATGCGTAGATTTTACCGATCTAAACAAGGCATGCCCAAAATGGAAGCAACGTTAGGAAGCAACGTTAGGAAATGAACTATTATCTTTCATGGACTCTTTCTTGGGATACCACCAAATCCAAATGCATCCCAGTGACCGCGATAAAACATCATTCATCATGGATCGCGGAATATATTGCTACAAAGTTATGCCATTTGGACTTAAGAATGCCGGCGCGACATATCAACGGTTGGTCAACAAAATGTTCAAAGACCAATAAGCAAAACCATGGAGGTTTATATTGACGACATGCTCGTCAAATCAGCAAAAGCTGAAAATCACTTGGATTATTTGAAGACATGCTTCGAGACTCTCAACCAATATGGAATGAAGTTGAACCCAACGAAATGCACTTTTGCCGTAAAATCCGGAGAATTCTTGGGTTACGTAGTGACAAAACGAGGAATTGAAGCTAACCCAAAACAAATAAAAGCAATAACGGATTTGCCTTCACCGAGAAGCAAGCGAGAAGTTCAGCGACTAACTGGGAGAATTGCGGCACTTAATCGGTTTATCTAGCGATCTACGGACAAATGTCTCCCTTTCTACAAGCTACTTCGCAACAACAAAAAATTTGAATGGAATGACGAATGCGAGCTAGCATTCGCGGAACTAAAGAATTATTTGTCTACACCCCCGGTGTTAGTAAAACCCGAAGACGGAGAAACATTATATCTTTATATTTCGGTTACGCACGCCCGTACTTCCAATCTCACGCCATAACAATCTTGACTAACCATCGCTTGCGATCAATTTTGCATAGTCTGAATCAATCCGGAAGGTTAACCAAATGGGCGATCGAGCTAAGCGAATACGATATTGACTTCAAAGGAAGAACTAGTGCAAAATCGCAAGTCCTAGCGGATTTCTTAATTGAGCTAGAACTAGAATTGCCAGAAGATGATCGCATCGAAGAAAAATGGGCATTGTACGTTGATGGATCATCGTCTACACACGGGGCAGGAGTTGGAATACAACTAGTATCACCCGAAGGAAGTATTATTGAACAATCATTCCGATTGATGTTCGCGGCATCTAACAACGAAGCAGAATACGAAGCTCTTATAGCCGGGTTACGACTTGCTCAATCATTAGGAATTCAAAAAATGGAGGCACATTGCGACTCCCAACTTGTGACAAGCCAATTCAATGGAGAATTCGATGCAAAAAACGAAAGGATGGATGCGTATCTTAAAGTGGTACAAGAGCTAGCAAAGAAATTCATGGAATTTCGTTTGACAAAGATTTCACGTGGAGAAAACACTTCTGCCGACGCATTGGCCGCTTTAGCATCGACATCAGATCCAAATCGACACAGAATCATTCTCGTCGAAAGTACTCAATCTCCGAGCATAAGTTTATCAAGGGGATCTTGCTTGAGCATAACGGACGAAAATCAAGTTACAAAAGAAATTCCCGAAGAATGTCGAGACATCGAAGATCATGTGGATTGGCGAAGTGATATTAGAGCTTATATAGCGGACGAGATTCTTCCAAAAGATAGATGGGCAGCACGACGATTAAAAGTTTGAAGCGCCCATTATACATTTTATAAAGAGCATCTTCTAAGAAGAAGTATTGACAGAACTTTATTGACGTGCATTTACGGGAAATAGACTACCCGAGTAATGCAAGAAGTTCATTTGGGAGCTAGAGGTAATCATTCAGGCGGACGATCACTTGCGTTAAAAGTTCGACGACTTGGATATTTTTGGCCTACCATGAACTTGGATTGCGAAAAGTTTGCCGCAAAATGTGAAGCATGCCAGCATCATGCACCCATCATCCATTCAGGCGGTAGAGTTTCTTGCAACGGCAACTACGCCATATCCATTCATGAGATAGGTGATGGACATAATCGGACCATTACCTTCTTCCCGACAAAAACGTTTCGTATTGGTACTTACTGATTACTTTACCAAATAGGTAGAAGCGGATTCGTATGCAAAGATCCAAGACACGGATGTTCGAAAGTTCGTATGGAAAAACATCATTTGCTGTCACGGACTGCCATATGAAATAGTGACCGACAATGGCTCACAATTTATATCTAACAAGTTTGAAGACTTTTGTGCAAACTGGAGAATTCAGCTAAGTAAAGCAACACCGCAAAATCCACAAGGAAATGGACTTGCCGAAGCATCGAACAAAATCATCATTAACAGACTCAAGAAACGTTTAGACGACAAGAAAGGGAAATGGGCCGATGAACTTGACGGCGTGTTGTGGTCGTATAGAACAACTCGTCGAAGTACGACAGGAAAAACTCCTTTCTCGTTATCGCAGGGAACAGAAGCTTTGGCACCAGCTGAAGCGAACGTCCCGAGTTTACGAAGAATGGAATTGCCAAAACAACAAGAGTTGAACAATGCAATGATAAAAGACTCATTGGACCAAGTCGAAGAATTACGAGATCAAGCCCTTCTAAGGCTCCAAAATTATCAACAAAAAGCGGCAAAGTATTACAATACCAAAGTACGAGGCCGTCATTTTGAAGAAGGAGATTTGGTATTGCGCAAGGTGTTCGAGAATACAACAGAACCAAATACGGGAAAACTTGGCGAAAATTGGGAAGGCCTTTACATAGTCTCAAAAATCGTCAAACCTGGAGTATACGAGCTGTTAAGGATGGATGGAACAGCAATACCTCGAAGCTGGAATACGATCAATTTACAACGTTACTATTACTTCATTTCCAGGCTCGTCTTCGC
Organism: Lepidium didymum; assembly: GCA_963920545.1. Lineage (NCBI taxonomy): Eukaryota > Viridiplantae > Streptophyta > Magnoliopsida > Brassicales > Brassicaceae > Lepidium > Lepidium didymum. Next base: position 5,992,702 of record OY986985.1, on the reverse strand, counting down.
CTGTATTCACTTGGTCGCCTGCAGGACCATCTTTGTGCCGGGCTGCTGGAACGACGAGCCCAGCCTCGGCTTCAGCTTGCTCACCAGATGAATTATCCTGAGCAGGAGCAGTTGCTGGCAAAAGATCTTTGTCCTCAATGACGAACGGCTCTATGGCATTGACTTGAAGCTCGTACGACCTCAAATCATCCTCCATCATGTCGAGCGTGTCCTGAGGAATCTCGACGCCTTCTTCCTTAAGAAATTTGAGGCATTTAAGAGTCCCTTCGTATTGATCGTACAAAGCGGATGGGCCCTAAATGTCATTAAGGAAAACTAAGCTGCGGCGGAGCCTCTCTAGACGAGCAGAAATAGGCTCGACGGACGACTGGAGTTGCGCATGCTCGACTTTGAGAGTCTCATACAAACTCCTAAAGCGCCTGCCCGCTGATTGAAATTTGCTGCAGGTAGTCTTTAAGGTGCCGAGTTCGTCCACCTTGCTGGTAAGATCTTCCTTCATGCCAGCGTTCTCCTTTTCGAGGTCGTCGACCCTGCGCTTAAAGCCTTCAATTTGAGCCTTAAGAAGAGCGTTCTCATCTTGCTCCTTCTTGAGCTCATCTTTCAACTGCTCACTTCCTCGTGCTTTCTCCAAAGCTTTACGAACAGCTGCAAGCTTGGTTTGGTAGCCGACGATCATTTGGTTCAAAAGCGCATCGCTCTACAAACAGAACGACGAGCATTAATACAAAAAACAAAAAGAAGAAAGAATGTAAATGGCTGAGTACTTACCCGAACTCTACTGCGAGCATACTCAAGATATGCTTCTTTCTCTTCCAGCTCGTCGAGAGGAGGAAAAGGAGACTCTGTATTCCTCACAGAGTAGAGGTATTCTCCGCACGCTCGTCTATGGTTGACGAACGATATCGGTTCGTCATAGTGGAAGTCCAGATAATCTGGACGAGCAGAGGAACTCGACGACCCTGACTTCTTTGACGAGCGGACCACAATGTCACGACTCTTTTCCTTTGGCTTATCAGCTGCCAAGGAGAAGACTACTCTGTGGGAATCGGATCGACGAGCAGAAGAATCGTCTTGAGGTGTAGAGGATTTGCTTTTCCGAGTGCTCGACTTCGGAACACCTTTAGAGCGATCTGTCGTCTTCTCCACGACAGAAGGAGGTGCCTGCTCGTCGTTTTTTCCTTCGATTGCAGGTCTTTTTGGTGGACTATTACGAGTCGATGCTTCGACTTTCCTTTTCTTCGCTAAGTCTCGTAGACGAGCGGAGTAGTCCATTTCTTCAGGTTCTAAAAGAAAAAAAGAAAAAAAATTAAATTATTACTAAGTTAGACAAAGAGAAAAGAAAAGCTCGAAAAAACACGCTCATCGATGAACTCACCTTTACCGAGATGAGTAGCTCTACGACGAAGAGGAGCCTCCAAAATTGTTGGAAAGTGCTTATGTGAGAAGTCTCGGATCCTGTCAACTTCTGCCTGGAAGTCTGGGCGAAGTGGACGACCAACTGGATGACGATTTGCACAATTAAAATGTTATTACACACAGAACCATTAAAGAAGAAAAATTAAAAGGTCAAAATCAGACCAACGAGAGCACTCCAAAGTCCTCTATAGGCTCGACGAACGTCGAGCACAGAAGCCTCGTTGATCTTGACGTAGAAGAATCGACGCTTCTAATTGTAGATCTTGTTCGGCGACCCGCAGATGATCTCAAACTTAGGCTTCATACTCACATAATAACCCCCGGGGTAATTCGCACAACGAGCTATGGTCGACACTTTTTCAAAAAATTTGACGTCGACCTCAACCCCTCACCTGCTCACCATCCAAGTGAAGGTCAACAGATTGTGAACTGATGTAGGAGCCAGCTGAGTAAAGGCGACCTGACACTCGTCACAGTAGTCGACAAACAGCTGCGGGAGAGGAAAACTTAGGCCGCGTGTGAAGAAGCTCTCGTACACGCAGAAGTAACCCTCAGGGGAACGCCATGGACGATCGGAAGGCTGGGGGATTAGGAACTCAATTGCTCCTAATTGACGCGCCTGTATTAGTTGACGAACAACCGCTTCGTCACAGGCGGTAGGAAGACCCCGCAGAGAGTCCAACCACTCTTGCAGGTTTCTGATATCGTGACGAGCAGAAAAAGTGGAACCAGCCATGTGCTCGTCTCTAGGAGAACTGTTGGAGGCGCTTCCCCGAGAACTACTGGAGTAATTGGCGAACCTTTTACCAAGAGGAGACATCATCGGCTCGTCCTCGTCGAGAGCAGGGTTCACCATTTCCAGAAGCATAGTTCTAGCTTCTAACTCAACAGCAAAGGTCAGCGGACGCTCGTCTTGGTGCTCCCTTGCTCCACCAAGTCCCATGTAATAACCACCGGTGAAAGGGATAATGGCGAGACAGTTGGGCTCGTCGAGCGTCGACTCTATTCTACGCTCGTCACTATCTGACAGCTGGTTCCCCATTCCTTCGTCTCGACGAACAGATTCACCTTCATCGACGAGCATACTTCCTTCAAAACGCAGAAGTTGGGCCGTCTCACCTTCTGATTGACGAACGCTAGCTTCGATTCCCTCAGCATCACGGCCTATGTTTTCGTTTTCAGTAGGCCTGGAAGACGAGCCCGTATCTAAACGACGAACGTGCCCCTCACGTTCGACTACCCTTAAGGAATCGACGTTCTTTTTTCTGAACGGCGAACATTCAGTAGGAAGAGTTATAGTCGCGGCTCCAGCGGTGTCGACGACCATACAATCCGAAGAAGCAGAGCTTGCAGAAGACATTTTTTTCGACAAAATGAAGACTACGAAGCCAAGCGCAAGATCCAAAACCCGCAAAAGGAAAAAAGGCAAAAAGGAAAAAGGAAAGAGAGAATTTAGAGAGAGAAAGTACCTTAGAGAGAGAGGTTGCAAATGAGACAAATGAGGTGAGGAGACTCCTATTTATAGATTTCTTCGAACCTTGGCGTCCGTTCGCTTTATTGGGAGAATGAACTGCCCATCAAACGCATGACACGTGGCAGCATATCAGTTCGTCAAAGCGCAAATGAATTGCATTTAACAAACTTGGGGGACTGATTGTATAGGGCCAATTGGGCCAAGCCCAATTGCTGAACCTAAGTCCAAAAATGGCCCAGTTTGGCCCAACAAGAAGAGTCCATTTGGAAGAAAGCCCTACAATGGAAGAGGCCCAAGTTCAGCGCCACCTGTCCATCACTAACGAGCGGACATACATGCATAGTGACACCTGGATTCCACTTACAAGCTCACGTTCATTTTGAGCCTACTATAAAAGGGAGGCTAAGTTGAAGGAGCAAGAGGATAAAAAGATGGGGGGAGAGAGAGCTCATTGAAGATTGAAGAACATTCAACCTAAACCCAGAAAAACTTTGAACACTTGAAGATCGACGAGCTCAAAACTTAAACAAAAAATCGACGAGCTCAACGTTCAATAATTGAACTACGAGCACAAAATAAAAAGGAGAAATCAACATATTAATAAGCTATCGACTTGACGAACCCAAACACCCTAGTGGTGAGTGGTTCGACGAGCACAAAGCACAGAAAGAAAGCAAAATAACGACGAACATATTCACCTGAACGGCCATTGACGAACGCTCGCTGCTGAAGAGTCATAGACGAACTCATTCAACTGAAAAGTCGTTGATGATCATAAGAGACTCGATATACGAAGAGCTCAACCCACGAAGTATTTTAACAAAAGAAATGATCAAATAAGGACCAGAGCTACGAAATGGCTTGATTCCTGAAAAAGATACGTAGGCAGCCGACCCCGACGCAGCCCCAAAATTTATAAAGGACGTTCGTACACCCGTGAGTGCTAAGACCGGTACGAACAAGCTTGTAGATCGGTTAACGGCTCGTGTGGAAAGGATGAGGCAATACATCGTTAATTCTGAAAAGGCTCATGAAGTTCTTCTCCTCTTAAGCCAAGCTTCGGAAACTTTAAGATGTCTTGATGATTTTGGTTTAGATAATATTTCTGAAGCGACTTTTGATCGATTGAGGAAAGATATTGCTAAGTATGAAGCCAAGTTGAGGAAATGAGTATCGCTAATCTCGAGAATGATGATATGATCTCCTCAAATGTTATTGGAGGTGTCACCGCTGAAGACGCTGCTACAAACAATACTAAATGTGGTATTCAGACTAACGCTGGTGCTGTTTTTTTGAAAGTCATGTTGCAACCGTAGATCTTCCATCCAAGCAGCACGATACCAATGTTGGAGTCGTTGATCCGAATGGGGTTACTAGTATAAATGAGATCGTTGGTCCTCATGATCGTGGCTCGGAGAAGGTTGACAAGGTTGCTGAAGTTAATGATGATGAAGAGATCGTCGATCCGAAGAACTAAAACTATCTATTAATATCTCCGTTTTATGTTTCGGGTTTTGGTTAGTTCAGACTAATTTTTGTGGGTTTGGATCCCTTTTTCATCGACGCTTGTTTCTTTTAGTAGTTATCCAGGGATCTCCATATTTTTTGATAATCGAGAACGTTTCTCGTTTAGATATTAAGAATACTCACTTGTTTTTTTTATAGAAAAGATAGAAAAGTGACAATTTTAACGGCAAAAGTGACGATTGCAAATTATATAACGCTTGTTAATGATGATCTTGTTATATGATCATGATTTTTTATGATTTTTTTGTATGCCTCGATGATCGTCACTTTTGTTGATGGTCCTAAATTTGTAATGTATTGATCTTCCAAATTATGCTTACGCGACATCCCAAATCCAAATTTTCATAATATCTGATTTTAAGTTACTTATAATTGATTATTTTTCATCCCACTTTGGAAAGGAGATGACGATCACTATTTTTATTGACGATCTCGATAGTGCTTATCTGAAGAACTGAAGTTTTGAAGATCATCATTTTTATTGACGATCTCAATAGTGCTATTAGAATAATGAGTGATTGCTTCTTCTTGATGATTCTTTTGACGAGACTAGTCTCGGTTTTTTTTAACGAAACTGGCCTCGGCTAAAATAGATGTGTAAATGATATTCCATTACATTGCCTTGAACTCATCTTGTTGACGTATTTGTATTTTGAAAATAATCTTCTAATCGTCAGTTTTGAGCGCGACATTCGTGGTCGTGGTGAAGATTTGATACAATGACGCTTGAAGAATCTGATCATCGTATAGGTCGTATTGTTGATGTTAATTTTTGATATCCTTAAGCCTTCTTCAACTCTTCTTTTTATAAGAAAAAATTATTGGGAAGTAATAGATTTTACCGATGCTTTTACTACATGCTCTCCACGTGCTTTTGCATGTTTTCCATGTGTCGTTACATGCATTTTGAATTGAGTGTTGTCCCTTAGTTTGGAAGACGAGTTTTCAAGGTTAACTGTTCATGTGAATTTGATGTATAATTATTTGTTTCTTCGAGCTAGAAGGTGAGTGAGCTTGTAGATTTCTCCAGTATTTGCTGTTAAGTCGTCAGGCTCATTTAAGATGAATATTCTTGTGCGGGAAACCTCTTAGGCTAGCTCGTTAATTGAATGCTCGAGTTTTGGCATTCATTTTATGCTAAGTTCTATTGTTTTGTCAAAATCTTGTTTGTGTTTGAATCTTGTTCAAATTCTTCCAGCAACATAAACATATATTTTACAAAAACGGTTGTACTATATTTGGTTACCTACGTACCTTCTAAAACGGGATCAAGTCAGACGTAGTTTTTCTTTACAATAAAAGATTTAGTGATTTTATTTAGTCACAACAAAAGACCTAGTAATAAAAACGTTTTAAGTTAAGTGTCTTCCAGCTTGGAATTGATGACCCGTCGATCTTCATGAGCTCATACGAATCGGGCTTGATGATCTTAGAAACGATATATGGACTTTTCCAATTTACTCCGAGCTTACCAACACTAATTTCTGCGGTACTTTCAAATACTTTCTTTAACACTAGATCTCCTTCTGTGAAATGTCGACCATGAACTCTTTTATTATAATATTTTGCTGCTTGTTGTTGATAATTCTGAATTCTGAGCAAAGCTTGATCACGTAATTTTTCAAAGTCGTCTAACCAATGAGCGAGCATGACATTGTTGAATTCTTCATTTTCTGGCAATTCGGTTAGTCTAGGACTAGGGACACTTGCTTCTGCTGGAGCCAATCCTTCCATTCTGTAGGATAAAGAAAATGGTATTTTTCTCGTCAAGTTGCATGGAGTCGTTCTGTAGGACCATAATACCCCATCTGGTTCGTCTGCCCATACCCCTTTTTGTCATCAAGATGTTTCTTTAATCCATTCAGAATTACTTTGTTTAACCCTTCTACTAAAGTGAATTTTCCACATAGCGAAAAATCCTTCAAATTTAATCAAAATGAATTGTGAACCGTATCTGCAAAGATTTCGTTTGATAATCCATACCGGCAAATGACGTTTTTCCACACAAATTTCTATACATCGATTTCTTGTATTTTACTATATGAATCGGTTGCGATCCATTTTGTGAAATAATCTGTAATTAGAAGTATGAAGCGCTTTTGATGAGATGGTGGGAATGGTCCTATGATATCTATCGTGCGCCACTTGTTGAGAAGGATCCCGCTTGTGCATCGACAAATAAATGTTCTTTGTGTAATACGTAGTTTCACTCGTATTTTCAATCGTCTTGCTGCTCATTTATTGTCTGGTTATGTTCTGTCTGTTATATAAGCCCTAATATATGTTCGCCAATCGATTAGGTCTTCAATATCTTCATCTTCTTTGGGGATCATATTGTTAGATAGTGACTCAATTGTAAAGAACTGTCCTTTGGGTAAGTCAATGCTCGGGGTTTTGATACATTATAACAGGATTATGCGCCGATGAGTGGGATTTGAAGTTGAAGCTAATGCTTGCTAAAGCATCTGCTGAAGTATTTTCTCCACGTGATATCAATGATTTGAAATGATTGAAATTGTTTGGCTAACCTTTGAATAACTTTTAACTATGCATCCATTCTTTCATTTTTTGCTTCAAATTCTCTGTTAATTTGATTAACGACCAATTGTGAGTCCCAAAAAGCATTAATTTTCTTAATCTCAATTGATTTTGCTAAATTTAAACCAATAATAAGGGCTTCATATTCTGCTTCATTGTTTGAAGCTGTGAAAGCTAATCGAAATGACTCTTCAATTATATCACCATATGGCAATATCACTCGAATCCCTACTCCATAAACATGCAAGGATGCTGATTCATAGACATTTAACAACCAATTTTCATTGACTTTTCCTCTGTTGTGGAGTTCATGTGCTAGTTCAATAAAAAAATCGGTGTGAACTTGAGATTTTACACTTGTCCTTCCTATGTATTCAATATCATATTCACTTTATTCAATCGGTTGCGAGTCTTCCTGATTGATTTGGACTATGTAAGATAGTCCAAAGTGGTTGGTTAATCAACACGGTTACGGGGTGAGATTGAAAATAAGGGTGTAGCTTTCTTATGAAAGTAACTACTGCTAAGGCGATTTACTAATGTAAAATATTGTATGATATCTCGTCTCTACTCCATCCAAAGATTTACTAATGTAAAATATTGGTTTTTTCTCACCTCGATCTTCATGTATCAATACTCCGCTTATAGCCGAGTTCGTCACCGAGATGTATATATATAATGTTTTGCCGTTTTCTGGTTTAGGCAATATTGGTAGGGTCGAGATGTGAGTTTTTAATTCAGTAAATGATTTTTCACATTTCTCATCCCATTCGAATTTCTTGTTATTTCGTAACAGTTGGTAAAATAGCGAACACCTATCAGTTGATCTAGCTATGAATCTGTTTAATGCTGGAATTCTTTCGGTAAGGTGTTGTACTTCTCGTGTGTCTTTTGGTGATAAAAGGTTTATTTATAGCTGTGATTTATTTAGGGTTTGCTTCAATTCTTTTCTTTGTGTCTACGTATCCCATAAATTCGCCAGATTTAACTGCAAATGTACATTATGTTGGATTCAATTTCATTTCGTGATTATTTAATATCTTAAAACACACTTCCAAATTGTCGAGGTGATCGTTCGCCTTTGTGGATTTGACCAACATGACATCAATATAGAGTTCCATAGTTTTCCCTATGTGGCTGGCAAACATACGATTCACCAATCTTTGATAAGTTTTCACTGCGTTCTTAAGGCCAAATGGCATTACTTTGTAACAATAAGTTCCTTGATCTGTAATGAACGCGGTTTTTTCTTGATCATTGTGATGCATTTGAATCTGCTTATATCTTCAAAATGCATGCATGAAGGATAAATAGTTTGTGTCTTGTAGTTACCTCAATGAGTTGGTCAATCTCTGACAATGAGAAACTATCTTTACGGAATGCTTTATTCAAATAAGTAAAATCAACACAAATTCTCCATTTCGCATTATTTTTTGACAAGTACGGGGTTTGAAAGCCATTCATGGTACTTGACTTCCATAATGCATCCAACTTTGAAGAGGCGTCAAAAAATCAAATGATTACACAGCCCACTTCGCTCCGCTACTCTGCTCGCTCCGACGATTCTACATACCGGCCGAAAGAGATTGAGCCCGGGCGAAGCCAATCACATTGAGTTGTAGATTGACATAGTTAACCTTCAGTGCACTTATATATGAATATATAGTCAGAGTTGAAGCTGAGCGTTCACCTTAGCAGAATTCTAGTCCCGAATTTCTCCGTTTATGTTTTACCGGTTTGAAGGTTGGATCGATATTCAATTCATGACAAATTCACTACAAGAAAACTATCAGTTTGCGATGGCCAGGGACATTGCAATGGTGTCGCAAATGGCCTATTTACAACACCGTTGCGACATCGACAAAAACGTCGCAATATGTGTGTCGCAAATTAAAAACGTCGCAGATACATCGCAGGCAATGCGACACCACATAAACGTCGCAAACCTGCGATGAACATGGGCCTTCCACATACGTTGCAAGTTCTACGACGCGCTTGCAAGGTCAATATCTGCAACGTGTTTGCAAGGTTAACACTGTGATTCGTTTCGATGCAGTGTCTGCTGTGCACTTGCGACGCGTGATAATGCGACTCTGTTGCGAGGCAATGTCCTGCGACTCCATTGCGAGTCGTTGTTCTGCGACGCCATTGTGAGGCGTATATATGCGACTCTATTGCGATGTCTGGTTTTTTTTATATTAAAAAAAATTATAAAATATTTTTGATTAAATTTAAAATATGTTAATATTAAAATAAAAATCTTTTACAAAATATATTTAAATTTTTACAACAAAAAAAAAACTAAAAATCCTTCGAGACGTCCTCGTTCTGATCGGGATCCTGCTCCGGAGTCGGATCTGCATTTGTCGAACTCGATTTGGGCTCATCTGGTCGCATCTCGTTTAGCTGAGCAGCTAAGTCTACGTCCTTCAAAGCCAGAACTGCGCGATGTTTTGATGCAGAGACGAGATAAGCTGATCATGCACTTGCAGCTTAGTCTCCATCTCTGCCATTTTCAAAGAATCGGCAGAGGATTGAGACTGCGAGCCCTGAGACCAGGTGCTCCGCCCGATATGCAAGCCAAGGGAGCGACTCGTCCCGAACAGTCTCCCCTTTTTACGGAGAGCAACTTAAAAAGAAAAAAAGCAATGCTTAAGTCATTTAAACAATTTGTAACGAAAGAAACACGATAGGAATAGGAAAAATCGTACCTCAGCATAAACTGCGTTCTTTTGTGCAGTTGAGAGAACGGCAGATCCAGTGCTCTCGTCGCCGCAATCCTGGGTCAACTGATGCATCTTCACAGTGACCTCATTGTAGATCTTCTCGGCTTTTTTGTCGACGAAGACGCCGGTCTTGTTGCGTTTCGTCTGGTAGAGCGTCTCTACCAGATCTGGGTGAGGATCCCCCGTCTCTTGTTGCTGAAATGTTTTGGAAAAAAAAGTTATTAATAACGTATATAAAGTATTATATAAATCAATTGACGTTATGAAAAACCTTCTTCCGGGCTTGGGCCTTGAATGACGTTTGCCCTGAGTAATACTTATGCGGACCGTACCCATTGGGATCGGCCAACCGAGCTGCCCACGTACTTATGCGGACCGTACCCATCGGGATCGGAAGGGGTCGGCGGGTGCGATCCCCCGCCATCGGTAAAGAACCTAGTATAATGGTTTTGACGTCCAAACATCTGAAATCACGAAGATTTAGATGTACGGAGTCTATGTTAAGAAATTTTTTTACGAGTAATTTTTAAAGGTAGAACTACAATTAATCATTAAAAACTACAAAAACTTAAAAAAACGAAATGTTTTTTAGATTGATAAATGGTGTTAGTTTCACATAATAATTGGAAATTACGAAACGTTCTAAAACACTTAGAACGTTTGTAAATATATTTTTACAACGTTCTAAATTGTTTAGAACGTCGTAAACTTATGTAGTTATTTATATCGTTTGTGAAAATATTCTTATTTTAACAAATTATATTTATAAAATTATAAATATTTTTCAAATGGTTATAAAATTCTAAAAATTCTTTATAAATATTTTTTTCAAAATTAAGGAAAAACCTAAAAATGGTTTAATTTTTTTTTAAATTATCAAAAAATAGAAAAACATTTTAAAGATATCAATAAAAATAAAACGTTTTAAAAATATTTTGAAAATTGCTAAAAACATTAAAACGTTTTGTAAATACCAAAATCCATTTTAAAAATTCAAAATAATTGATGGAATGGTTTTAAATTTGAAAAAATTATAGAAAATGGTTTTAAATATTTTTTTAAATTATTCAAAAACAGAAAAACGTTTTAAATATATATCAAAAAAGAGAAAAATGTTTTTAAAATAAGTTTAAAGTTACTAAAAACATTAAAACGTTTTTTAAAATTATATAAATATTTTTAAAACGTTTTTTTAAATTAAAAACGTTTTAGATAATATAAAACGTTTTTAAAAATTCTTTTAAAATTACAACTAACAAAGAAACGATTTTTAAATAACATAATCTATTTATAAAATTCAAAACATTTTTAAAAATGGTTTAAAAAATACAAAAACGCCTTCAAACGTTTTTTAAAATTCCGTTAATTGTTCCAAAACGTTTTTCTAAATCAAAATCGTTTTACATTATCTAAATCCTAAAGATATACTAATCCAAAGCCTATACTAAGTTTCAATAGCCTCAAATCAAGCAAATCCAAGTTACAATCCTAAAAATCTATGTTCCAATCCTATAGATCTACAAGTTTAAGTTGGAGAGGACTTACCTTTGGTGTATGCGCCGGGAGAAAGAGAATCAAAGAAGAAGAAGACATTGGAGCGTGCGGGATGGAGAAGAAGTTAAAACGCAACGTCTAGAGGAGAAACAAACGAGAGAAGACGGAGAACGGGCCGGAAATGGAGTCTCAGCCGCGAGAAGGAGAGAAAGAAGAGAAAGAGAAGAAGAAGAGGCGGTTCGGGTTTTTAAGTTGACGTCGCAAGAGCCTCGCAGTATTGCGAGATACTTACGACGCAACTAGGGTTTTGTGTACCCTATTGCGAGGCCATTGCGACGTCCAGAAAACAAGACGTCGCAGTGGCCTCGTAGAAAATAAAATTGAAGCACTAAACCAATATACCCCAACCTTACCGTAAAAACATAAACCGACATTCTGGCCACTATATCAAAGATCAATAAGAGAGACCGGGAATACAAGTGATTTCGGTACGTCTAAGTCTAAATTTAAAATATTACAACACTTCGACTAGATTGCAAACACTTATATAAAATTGTCAGTTTAGTTTAGCCTTATTCGTACCGCATTCAATAAATGAATGATCGACGATGTATTTTTGGTGGTTTGAAAAGACAGACGAAGAAGAAAACACGGAAGACAAAGTGTCCGATAATGAAAATAACTAAAGTTGCTGTACTTTATATTATGTTGTATCGTAAATCAATTTTTGTTTGTTTTATAAAAAAAATAAGCATTGCGAGTCTATTGCGACGTAGGGGATATGTACGTCGCAGAAGCCTCGCAGTATTGCGGCACCTTTGCGACGTTTCATCCCTAGACGTCGCAGTGGACTCGCACAAGATGAAACCACCGAAACACTAAACCATAGAAACCATAAAACCAATAACGACAATCACCATATGTAAAAGGTTTCGTAGTACATTACGGATTGTCCAAGCGTACAACGTCATTCATTTAACAATTGAATGCGGTACGTTTACTTCTACACAAAACCAACAATATATGTTATATATGTGTTTTCAATCACGTTGTTAAGATGTTGGTTGTTAAGGATTGAGTACATTGCAAGGCTTCTGTGACGCTTTAGGCCTGAACATCGCAATGGTGCCGCAATTTGCGAGTTTTCCGCGACGTAGGGGGTCAAGACGTCACAAAAGACTCGTAATGTTTATTTAAAAAAAAAAAAGAAGCAAGAATTTATTTAGGATACAACGAAATATAAACTACGACAACTTTAGTTATTTTCATTATCGGATTCTTTGCTTCCGTGTTTTCTTCTTCGTTCGTCTCTTCAAACTCATCACACTCCGCATTTTCGTATCCTTCACCATCGATGTCTTCTACTTCAAGTTGAGAATGCATGATATCATCTACGGATTCCAGGGCTATAGAAACATCTGATGCTCTTTCTTGTTGCATAACCACATTGTCGAGTTCCCGGACAATACGACCTCTCGGATTCACTTTTATCACAGATAGCCATGTCTTGCGTCTTTGCTTTATACGAGGATAAGGAATAAAACACACTTCTTTTGCTTGACATGCTAGAATGAAAGGGTCAAACTTTGAATAAGTTTGGCTTGCATTTACGTCGGTTACCCCTAACTGGTTAGTACGCACTCCTTGACTAGCCATTGTATTATACCAATGACATTGGAATAAAATGCATCTGAGTCCGAGAACTCCAGGAAATGTGACTTCGAAAATTTTGTTCAAAATACCGTAGAAGTCGGTTTCACTTGGCACTTGGATTCCATAATTTGATGTTGACTTATTTGAATCAATGTCGTAAGTATGGAAGGTATACTCGCGCGTAAAATACATTGGTGCTGTCACGATCCTTGCAATTAGTTCATCAACAATCTCATGCAGCCATAACGGTAAAGCCTTCCCTGCACATTCATTCTTGACCTACAAAATGCATACATATATATATATATATATATATATTAATTACAATATTATGTGGTTCTATATAACATTTTAAGTAAATATCCACAATTATGTTACGTAGTAGTTCAACCATCCCGTAAAATCACGTTCTTGGTAGGTATCATATTCTGCTTCACTTAGCGCGGGGAATGCTTCGCGTATCTGTCTATCGAATTCACTGCAAAATTAAAGTTGATTTTATTTTACTAAACTATATATAATAAATTGATATATATTTTTATAAATATATGTATACCTCTCAAATGGTACTACATCTTTGCAACTCCTCAGTATATAGTTATGAGATGCATGACTGTACGAGTGACTTTCCCAGTATTCTTCCTTTATTTTCCCAGCCAGTCTTCCAATCTCAGTGAAGATATCAGGAACAGCTATGTCATATGATGGTGCAACCCCTCCGTCATCATATCATCCTACCTGTGTACTTTTGGTTTTGACGTTTGAACTAAAGTAATATAAAGTGAAATGAGATGTTTCCTCTATCAAACTTCCTGCAACGATCGAGCCTTCTACTTTTGCTTATTTTTTACCTTTCTTTTTAGATGTCCCATGAATCGCTCAAACGGGTACATCCACCGAAATTGTACAGGACCACCAAGAGTTGCTTCATGAGGTAGATGAATTTGAAGATGTTCCATCACATCGAAAAAGGAGGGTGGAAAGATTTTTTCCAAGTTACAGAGCAACACTGGGATATTTACTTGTAATTGCGCAATGCCATCTTCTGTTAGTGTTCGTGTACATAAATCCCTGAAAATTGCTCTGATTCCCACAAGTTGGAAATAACTTTATTTAACGAATTTTATGTTTTTCTTAAATGAAAAATTTAAATCCAAGTACCATAGTTACCTGCAATTGCTTCGTGGACAGCTGTCGGTAGAAGCTCAAGTAGTGCAAATGGCAATAGTCTCTGCATGAAAACATGGCAATCATGACTCAATACAGCGGGAGAATTTTGACACGTAGCCATCAGGAAATTTTACGTCTTCAGAAATCCATTTAAATAATGCCTGCCTCGCTTCTCCGGTCAACCAAAATATAGGAATTGGTTTGGTTGTTTTCCATCCCGTGTAATATGTAATTCGCTCCTCACACAGATTTCAACTATGTCCAACCTTGATTTCAAATTGTCTTTACTCTTTCCCTGCACATTCAAAATCGTGTTCATGATGTTATCGAAATTTTTTTTAATGATTTGCATCAGATCAAGGTTGTGATGTAGTAAGAGATCTTTCCAATATGGGAGTTCCCAAAAGATACTCTTTTTGTGCCAGTTATGAGATTATGTATATACCTTAGGCATGTTTGCTGGAGTATACCAATTGCCACCTCTTTTACATGTTTCCTCAGCACCATAATAATCAATCTGCTTCAAGATATCATCCCCTGACATGTGTGTTGGAGGAGGGATGCGCACAACCTTGTTCTTCTTGAACAATTTCTTGTTCCTACGGTAAGGGTGGTGCATAGAGAGAAACCGTCGATGACAATCATACCAACATGATTTCTTACAATGCTTTAATTGAAATGCATCAGACCATTCCATACAATATGGACAAGATAACCTTCAATGTGTAGTCCATCCAGATAACATTTCGTACGCAGGAAAATCACTAATCGTCCACAACAAAATAACATGCATCTTGAAATTCTTCTGCTGCGAGAAATCATATGTTCGAACACTTCTATACCATAAATGTTTCAGCTCGTGAATCAAAGGTTGCAAGAACACATCAAGAGATCGTCTCGGATAGCTAGGTCCTGGCACTAGAATGGTCATAAACAAGAATTTGCTTTGCATACACACATCAGATGGAAGATTGTATGGAGTCAAGATGACTAGCCATGGAGAATATTGTCTCCCCGATAAACCAAATGGACTAAATCCATTTGTGCATAAACCAAGATATACATTTCTAGACTCTTTTGCAATGTCAGAATGTACCATCTGAAAGTGTTTCCAGACTTTTGCATTTGACGGATGTTTAACCTCCCCATCATTTGTTGTGTGTTCTGCGTGTCATCTCATTGTCGCTGATGTCCTTTCTGATTGGTATAGTCGTTTTAATTTATCAGTGATTGATAAATACTACATATGTTTGTATGGAACACGATTCCTTCCACCGGTTGCTCGATATCTTGGTTTCCCGCAAAAACGACATTCATGCAACTTATCATCGTCTTTCCATAAAATCATGAAATTGTCAATGCAAACATCAATCGTTTCTGATGGTAATCCGAGACTCGCAACTAACTTCTACATTTCATAATAACTCTCATCAGCATTATTATCTGCTAGCAGATACTCTTTAAACACATCCACTAATTGGTTCATACTTCTCTCGGTTATGTTTCCTTCACTTTTAATCGACATCATCCTAGATGCTAATGACAGTTTAGATAGACCTACGCTACATCCCTCATAGATATGTTGATTAGCAGCATCAAGCATATCATATAACTGTTTCGCTTCTGCGTTGGGTTCTTCAATAATATTTTCACTACCACCTGGAATGGACCCATGATATGCATCTGTAACCATATCATGATATCTATTACTTTGCAAATGCTCATAACTTTCAAACATATTATCCCCATAATTGCAATTAGCATTTTCAATAGGTTGATCATCAACACACGCTCTCATACTGCTACTCCCAGTACCAAGGCTATACCCCTCCCAATGTGAAAACCACACATAATAATTCGGAGTAAATCCTCTATTATATACATGCCGTTTCACCATATAAACATTCAAATATTTGGTGTTCTTACACTTAACACATGGACAAAAGATGTTACCGTCATTCAGAGTGAATGGGTTATTAGCCGCTTGGTTTATGAATCCTCGTAATCCATCTCGACACTACTTCGCCACTTCTCCCGTCTCCAGATCTTTCCGATTATATATCCATCATCGTACTATGAACACTTCATGTTCCGACGTCATTTTCTTAAATTAGAAAAAAAAAATTCAAATTTTTTTCCCCTCTATCTTTCTCCCCGTTTTCTTTCTCTCTCTAAGATTTGGTGTGAATATACAATCAAATTATGGGCTATTTATAGGGAAAAGGTGAAAAAAAATTATGTATTTGCGATGGAGAAAAGTACCATCACAAGAACATCGCAGATGACTCGCACTACTGCTATGGAAGTAAAGCATCGCAACAACGTCACGAAATTGCTACGCCATTGCGATAGCATAATGTGAATCACAACCCTGTGCCAATCACATTGCATAAACGTCGCAATATTGCGACGTGGATAAACATCGCAATCTTGCGAGGTTTTTGCGATGTTGCAAAAACGTCGCAATGGTATTGCATCTACGTTGCAAAACTACGACATTAATTTGCCATCGCAAAATGATGTCGCAAATCTAATATTTTCTTGTAGTGATTATATTTGGGTCGATGCCTTGCATGTATGTTGTTAACCATGCGAACGTTGATAAATTTCTTTGAAGAAGATTGATGACCTTTGTTCTGATATCTTTTTGTAGATCACATCCTATGCCAACACTTCTTTCTGGATGAAGGGGATCGATATTACTTGTTAGATGGTGTCTAATATTTCATCCTTTGATAGAACAAATTTTTACTAATCTCAGGCTCATTAATTATATAAGTTCGTACCTTGTTTCGGATTTTATGTTCGGTAATAAAACATGTTCTTGACACTTGTTGATATCCTTTGATAGTAGTCATTCGCGTAATCTCGTCTTTCATTGCTTCAATAGCACCTACTTGATCTCCATTGTTTCCCACTAGTCTTAACAAACTATCAGCTAAAATTCTTGGTTCGTTTATATGTCTATCTTCAGCTCTTCGTAGGTTTTGATGATCTCTTGATTCTAGTGATCCTTCAAATAAAATTTCCGATATTGTGCTTAGATTCTAGTCATTAGAACGACTTAAGGTTGTCTTATTGCTACTATTTTTTCTTGGCAATCTGCTTGCACTGTGTTTCAAAATTTTGGTTCATTTGATGTGATGATTCTTCCATTTTTCTCAGAAAAGTTTTCAGTAAATCAGGAACATCTGGGAGGTTGTCAGGCATTGAATCCTATATGGGAGTTGACACTGGGAACTTTTGGTTGATGATAGGTCTTTCTCCCACTCTTTGCTCAGTTTCATTATGTCTGACAATGTCTTCTGCGATCAGCAAATGTTCCTCTGATCTACCTCCTACTCCATCTTCAATAGAGTTCATCATTATTGAAATCTTGCGTCAAAAAATATTTTTCCCTCCTTCTAGCGCCAAATTGTTTAAGCACGTTCTTGAAAGGTTGGAAATTGAAATAGAAGATGATGTCTCTAATTAGGTTATCCACTAATGATAAGTTGGTTATTGGTAGAAGTTTCATGCCTTTGAGTTTAAGGAAGCGGTCATGCATTATGCATTGAAGAACAAAAGAACATTAGACAAGATCGGTGAAAAAAGACAAAATGCGGTTTAGATGTGCTCAGCTGAAAACATGTAAGTGGATGGTGTATTGCTCATCGGAGAAGAGCACTAATATGTGGGTTGTGAAGACTAAGTATGACTCACACATTTGTAGTGATACTGCAAAGTGCAAGTTGCGTAAGAGCTCTGTTATATCACAAATGTTTATAGATAAGCTGAGAGTGAACCCAAATTTGATGCCATTTGAGATCCAAGCTAATATTATGGAGCAATAAAAGACATTCAACATTATACGCTAATGTCAGAGAATCAGACTTCTTGCTCTCAAGTGGCTAGAAGATGAATATCACAAGCAGTTTGCACATCTCAGAGGATATGCGGCTGAGATCAGGAGATCAAATGCTGGATCAACTGTAATTGTTGATACCATCTCTAACGTTGCAGGAAAAGATGTTTTCAACCGCCTATATGTCTGCCTTGCAGCTATGAAGAATGGCTTCTACTATTGTCTGCCAATCATCGGCATTGATGGCATGTTTTTGAAGTAGGTTGTGAAAAGATGTCTTCTAACAGCCATTGCACATGATGCAAACAATCAAATATATCCAATTGTGTGGGCCGATGTATAGACTGTGAATGCTGAAAATTGGCATTGGTTCATGAACTTACTCAAGTCTGACTCAGATTTCAAAGACGGTGACAGATATGTTATCATTTCTGTCCGATCAAAGGTTTGTAACTTTGTTATCTGTTTTTGTAATTATTTGATTGTGCTTAGTTTTTTAACTTAGTTATTGTGTGTGATTGTAGGGGATCATAAGCGCAATCAAAACTGAACTTCCTAAAGCATAACACAAGATGTATGTGAAATACATCATGGAAAACCTCAAGAGATGCCATCCTACTAATGAGTGGATTAAAGTACTCGTCTGGCCATTAACTTGGAGCCATAGTACGGCAGATTTTCAAGGCAAACTCAATCAAATCTGATGTGCTAGCATGAGTTTGTATGAGGATATCATGTCAGAGAACCATGATCTTGGTATAGAGCTTATTATAAGCTAGGTTGTTGATGTGAAGATGTTGACAACAATGCTACTGAGTCTTTTAATGCCACAATAGTCAAGGCAAGAACTAAGTCATTGGTACCAATGATGGAAATCATTAGAAGACAAGCGATGGCTAGGATGAGTAAGAGGAATGAGAAAATAAGAAAGTAGTAGAGGCCTATAACCGAGTATGCTTAAGCAATTTTAGAAAAGGAGAAAGACAATTCTATGCGTTGTATTTTCACCAAAGGTACACATGGTCAGTTTGATGTTGTATTCTGTGGAAATTCACATCATGTGAACTTGTCAGCTGGAAGGTGTGAATACTCCTACACGAAATGGCAGATTACAGGGATACCCTGTGAACATGCATATGTAGCAATACTTGACTGTGGGAAGAATTTAGAAGACTTTGTGGCCCTTTTTTTTTTACAATTGAAGTATGAAGGCAGCAGCATGTGACATCACCAAGCTCAGTTAGAGGTCCAAAATATTGGATGACCAATGACTATGTGTTAGTAACTGCACCTCCAGTACCAAACTTGTCTGGTAGAAAGAAAGGCTAGAAGAAGAGCTTCAATCGGATTGAAGAAAAGATGGAGTCTCCGAAGAAGAAGGGAAAAGTTGTAGACCCTGACTTTCACAAATTGGCAAGGAAATGAAGGATTATGTACTGCAAGGAAGCTGGTCACAATGCAACTGGGTGTAAGAAGTTTCCAAAGTTGAAGAAGAATAAGCAAACTGAGGTATGCTTATGCTCTTTTTTATTTTCTGACTGATGTTTTTGTATGAAGTCTGGCATCAATTTTCTTGTTCATTGTTTCTGTTTTTCTACTAGAGTAAAGCTAATACTTTGACTCAAACACAACCAACACAAGACACTCAAGGATAGCTGGATATTACAAGAAAGATGATTTTTTGGACATAGCTAATTAGCTTATTTTGGGTAGGAATTTAGGAATGCCATCTAGTTCTTTTTTGACAATGTGATGGCTACTAATCGACTTAGTTTGAACATGTGTTGTTGGTTACATTATGTAGTGGTTTAACTCAATTTCTACATATTATATCCTGGTTTAACTCAATTTCTACATTATGGTATGGTTATAGTTAAATCTATATCACTTTGTCAATTTCTATTCTTGAAATTCAATGTCTTATCAAAAAAATGAATACAATTTTGTTACCAATTCACTTTACTCCTAGACAAAACATGTGAAAGTTGTAGTGACAACAACCAGAATACACCTACATCTACGACCACGTCACCTACATTTTTCTACATACCCAAATGATTGAGCTTAACGCAACAACCATAACACCAATTGTCTTCAATGTCTTCAATGTCGAATGATTCTTATTCAATTCCACAATATACTCTTCGTAATTGTGATTTCATTTTGCATATTTTCAATGAGTGTTTTCTGAATTTCTAGAAATTCCACCATCTCCTTCCTCAAATCCATGACTTCATCTGCAATTTTCTTCACTTTATCTTCAACACCCTTCAGTTCTTCTAAAATTGCTTCATCAATTCACTTAAACAAGTGATCTTCATTTTCTCTCTACATAAAATTTTAAAACTACAAATTTAGGCTCTAATTATATAGATTTTAAGCTCAGACTACGAATTGAAGCTCAAGTTACCTTCAATGCCACTGAACATCGATAGAATCTCCGACAAGGATTCTCCATCGTCTTCGAAGTGAATGTCACGGTCCTCTCACCACACCAGCAACTTCTCGGTGTACATGCGGAAGATTGGCGGTGGATTGAGTGGCTGGAACTCGAGGAGTAACTCATCTTCTTCACAAAATCCTTAACCCTAAGTCAAGAACTAGAGAAAGGAGAAGAAGCAGACTGAAATCCCCAAATCGATTTTAGTCGATTTTTCAACTTTTGGTTTTAGATGAAATGATGTTGTTTTGTCGTTTTCATTACCAAACTAATTAACGAGAACAATGTCTTTTTACTAACCAAACACAATGTTTAAATGCTAATAAAATGCACAGTAAAAGGTTTTGCAGTTTAATTTAAAATAATTTTTCATGGGTAATTGGTTAAAGTTGATGATTTTTCGTAAAGTATTGGAAAGTTTCTGGCACGAAATAAATAGCAAAATAGTTCATGTTTTTTCCGTGAGAAAAAAATGAGTATGGAGAAAATAATTCAGCCAATGGAGTCGAGCATATACCAATGTTAATCGTGAAACCACCATACCATTCCCCTTGTGCAGTCCGTAACACACCTCCTGCAGTTGCAAGGCCAGGGTTTCCATGAGACGCACCATCAGTGTTCAACTTAATCTAGTCGCTCTCCGGTGGTGTCTAGGCAATCTTCCTCTCACCTCGATTCAGTTTATTCTCATTACTTGCTTTATGGTATGTTTGAGATACTTCATTTCAAACGTCTTCAAGGAATTGTAGTCTATCTCTGCATTTGCCATGAGTCTCAAAAACGTTCCCACACCATCACTTCCAACCCCACCATATAGCCATAGAGAACATCGTTGACCACCTACTTATTCCATACACTGCAACATCACCAAGATTAGTGTATATCCATTAAAGCAAAGTTTGAGAAAAGAAGAGCATGCACTTTCCGTTTGGTACCAAATCTCTCCCCAATACCAGACATCACAGGGCAATCCCTCAAAATATGTAAGATAGACTCAACACCTCCCTTACACACCGAACACACATTTTTGTCTATTGACTGATACTAGTTGAACATGTGGATTTGTGTCGAAAATTTTCTTTTTAATTTTTAATTTTTTTTTTTTTTATCCCATCAATTCTTTGTTCTATTTTTTATGCACGTAAGATGTTTTCATGTTTTTTTTTTCCGAATCAACTTTTTTTTCCTTTTTATCTTATACTTACATCTTTATTGTAATTGAATTGTCAAATACTATTATTATACTTTAGTAAATAAAGTTAAAAAAATATCATTTTTTATTTAAAACCAATTTGCTTTAAAATTCAATAATTTCGCAATTCCACATATTCCAAAATTCTTCCATTACACAATCCTTTGATGAGTCTCCCAATCAGTTTCACCAGTTCGAAGACGGTTTGATCGAGTACACATAGAAAACCAAAAATTTCAAGATTGATTGGTGACCTTGTAGTCGCACATGGAAGGAGTAATTTTCTCTCTGTTGCTGTAGAAGAGCCTCTTCTTTTTGTTCTTCTACAAGACTCAGAACACGGTGTTGTAGTGTCGGTGACGACTCAAACAGCTGTTGCGACCGGGAGATATCATCTCCATCATCCTCCTTATATTCTCCTTAATCGATCTTTGTGACTCCTCTATCTGACAGAGCCTCTCCATTGATGCAGCCTCAAATCTGTGAAACTTATCAACAATCTCCACCTTGAAGCTGCGAAGATCATTGGTGAGCAATCCTAGGCGTTTCTCCAATCCGTCAAGTCTTTCCTCAGTTGTACCCATGGTTTGACGTGATGTAAACATCCCAGAATCGAAGTGAATCTGATACCAATTGATAGTGATGATTTCTCTGTCAAAACTTTAGTAACAGAATAAGAACAAAGTAACAAAGAACCAGAAACACAGAATAAGTAACGTAACTTTTTGGCAATACAATCTTGCCTATTTTGGCTTTTGCCATCACTTAAATACTGAAACTAAGCAAATGGAGTTCAACTCCTACAAACATGGAAACATGGAAAAGTAGAGATTTAACTCATAAAAATAGGAAAACACGTTCTCTTTTATGTTAATAAAAGTAAATACTTAAAACAATAATAGAAATAAACCAGAAATTGATTAACGCTAGTACTTCCGATCGAGAACATGAATCCGGTTTAGTAGTCTTTAATCGCATCATTACTCCCCCGTAAAGACGAACCTTGTCCTCAAGGTTCGGTGATGTCACTCTGACCTGACATTTTATTCTTTAACATTGAGACATGAAAAACAGAGTTTTGTAAAACAGAGTGAACTCTAGTACCTTCAGGTAATCGCAAGCGAAAGGCTACTGGTCCTACACGAGCCTCAATCTGAAATGGACCATAATACTTTGTTGGTATCTTCAGCGAGGTGCGACAAAAAATAGTGTGATGTCGAGGTAGGCGAAGGAATACCCAATTCCCCACGTCAAATGGCACATCACATATCTTGGCATATGCAATGTGCTTCATCCTATTATTGCCAGGGTAATGATGTTTCCTAATGACCTGCAAAACTCCATCTTTTTCCATACGTAGCAGATTTGGTTACGGCATCGATGCCCTGGAGTATGTCGTTCATCCCAGCTGAAGCATAACCCAATACTCCTGTTCTATTTCATCTCATCCCAGCCCAACTTCTTCGGTACATGTGACTCACATACTGGTTTAGGTGTTGATATAGTCACGCTTTGATTAATTAAACATAATAATTTCATATATAAATAATAATTGTTAGATATGTAATTGTATATTTGGTATTTCAGATTTTTATTACATTTCCATTTGGTCCAGCTTCGGGTTTGATGTTTTCTATACAAAATCTACACTTTTTTCAGTTTAGTTGTTTCGGTTTAGTTTAGAATCTTTTAATTTGGATAAGGTTCGGATAGTTCTGATTTTGGAAAAATATGTCCAAAACTTAAATGGTGGGTTTAATTATCAAAACCATAATATGTCTCCAAATCCAAAAATCTCAAAAATCTCAAGAGAAAATTTGACAGATGGACCAAAGTTAATACAGTCAAACATCTATGTACAAATTATTATTTAAGAGAGAATCAAACAACAATTGTAATTTTACTTTTATTAGTTAACTACTAATATATATATAATATATTTTGTTTAAAAGTTACGATAACTTAACTTTTATAAAATCTTATTAATTATTTTAAAAATTTTCAAAATATTAAGTAATTATTTAAGGAATTTTTAAAATATATTAGGTAATTATTTTAAGTGTTATCATTTGAAATAAACTTATTTTTTCTATATCTTTTGACCAAAAACAAAGTTATTCTAAAAAAGTAAAATATTGCCAAATTTAGTTGCTATTATTTGAATTTACGTTATTCTTTTAGATGTCACATAAAACTAAAAAAAATTACACAACATTCCACATTCAGCAGAATTTATATACCTCATAGACCTTTTTTCCTCCAATTATCAATAAGAGCTCAAATTTTATATAATAAAATTTGATTTATGTTTTCATAATGAAATTCAAACAAAGACGAAAGTTCTGTTAAAAAATGAGTTAAATTTCATAATGAAATTCTAAATGGCTAGTATTTAAAAAAGTAAAAAACAGAACATCATACTGTAAAACAACAATAGGTGTGAAGCGGAGAGAATATCAAATTTAACCATAGATTTAAAAAAAGTCAACAAAATTTCCCCCAAAAATGGCGGGGAATTAACCGTTATATGGCAATTGCTCTTGGGCAGAGCCTTATTACCTACGAATTTCTACACTTTGGGTTTTGACACAAAGGTAATAGAAGAAAAAAAGGTCAGAGCTTTATGGCAGAGTGAATGGCGACAACTCCACCAACAAGGTTCTCGTACTCCACTTTCTCAAATCCTGCGTCTGCGATCATTGACGCAAATCGCTCCTGCAAACAATTCATGCATCTACCCATTACAAACGTGCTTTAAACTTAAGACCTCTTACAGATCAAACATCAGCCAATCACACGCGATGCTAATATACTCGTAGCTCTTGTAACTTACGATTTATCTAAAGAGAAATCTAGCACAACCTTTAACTAAAGAATTGATCTTCATGGCACGTAATGTTCCTAATGAAGCTCACATGTTAAAACTTATCTTATATGATTCTAACACAACCTTCAACTAAATATTTGACCATGGCATGTTTACTAATGGTATTATAGAAATCCACAAGTTCAAACATCATATGATGACTACATCATTTTTATCCCATTCTTCCAAACCGTGCAGCAAAATAACGAGAGCACAGGAAAAATAAGCTCAAAAACTGTGAGTACCTTATACCACAATTTCAGAAAGATAACAAAAGGTTGGATGTTTGAACCTGAGGGGGAAACCGACGAGCGCTCTCAACCAAGTACTGATAAGATTCCCTATCACCGACGATTAGTTCCCCAATGTTTGGGATGACCTGGAAAGAATACAGATCGTACCTGCAACAGTAAGAAGCAAAGTGAGATTATTAAAGAAACAAAAAAGACTTGGGGACTTACTTCCACAACATGTCTAATCATCATAACTTACAAATCTTTGAATATCGGAATGTCCACATGGCTAAGCTCAAGGCACAGGAATCTTCCTCCCCTTTTTAGTACCCTGAAAATGTGACGAGTTTTAAAAGATTATAGTGAACTCTGAAACAGTAAGTTATGCCCGAAGAGAAGAGCGTGCAAGTATTTTTTTGTAGGTTACCTATAAGCCTCTGCGAGAGTCTTTTCAATGTGTGTGACATTCCTTATTCCAAATGCAATAGTGTATCCATCCATTGAATTGTCATCAAAACTCATGGCCTCAGCATCTCCTTCAACCCATACGAGTGACTTGTTATCTCTTAGACCTGTTCAAGATAATAAGGAAGCCTGAGCCCACACACATACAAAGAAATAAAATATAAATAAAGAAATAAAAGAGGATACAAATTTGATGTTTCACCTCTCTCAGCAGCTCGTTGTTTTCCAACATTTAACATGTTGGGATTAATGTCACATACGTATATCTGAGTTTCTTCAAGTAAAGCCTCATCAACTCTCTGCAATGCTCTTTTTTTGACACTGTAAATAGCATCATAAATCCTAAACGCAACATCACCTGCATATTAACACACAATCCTGTAACAATATCTGTGGCAAGAGTATTAATGTTTTCGACTATAAAATTCCAAGTGTGAAAAGGATCAACTGTTTCAACTAACCTGTTCCACCGGCCACATCAAGATGCTTCATTCCCGCAAATGGACTCAGCTTCCCAACAAGTCTGTAACACAAGTCCACCCAAAATGTCAATTTTATACTCTATTGCAATTGATAACACTTGTGATAGAAGTAGCACAGAGTCTAACCTATCCTTCCATAGCCTATGCAAGCCACCGCTCATCACATCATTCATAATATCATAACTCGAAGCTACATTGGTGAATACGTTACCAACCAATTTTCCCTTCTCTTCTTCCTTTACTTCTTGAAACCCTGAAATCAAACAATAAAGTTAAACTCACACAGTAAAACTAAAAAGAGAAGTCATAATCTGCATACAAAAGCTTTTCGTATGACACGAAACACATCATCTTGAATACATCCAAATTAATACTAAAATAACCAAATCAACAGAGAAAACGAAATAGAATTGTGAAGGTGATACCGAAACTTGTGGCATGAGAATGAAGCGAAGCAGCAAAGGAACGGTGATTCAAAATTCTGCTCCCAAGCCTCCTGCTTATTGATCTAAGTGCCATCGCTCTTATGTAGAATTAGAAATTACAGTCGCTACTCCAAAATTCGTTCCTACAACCAAATTCCACAATTTAAGATGATGATGATGAGACCAATTCACCCAGAAAGATCAAAACATAAAAGAAGAAAAGGATCCAATGTGCTCAGTATCTCGAAGAATCTATAATATGATTCAAAGCTTGGTTTTTTTTCTCTACACCAACAGTACTCATGAAACCAAAGAAGAAAACATATACCCTATAAAAATTAACAGTACTGAAAACACATACGCTTCACCGACTCACCGGAAAGAAAAGCATAACATTCAAAATCTACCCTATAAAAATTAAGCTAGAAGAAAATAGGAGGTTCTTCGAGACTCCAGAGTTAAATAAGAATCAAAAGCTATTAGCATTAACTATGAAAATGGTACAAATTTAGGGAGGGGGAAAAAACTAATTTCATCGGCTCACAGCTCCGAGATCGAGCGTTCTATTGTACGCGTTGTTCTTGCAGGACATGTCGGTGCCAGGAATCGACCGAAAAGTTTGACGGAGGAAAAACGGCGAGTGATGGCTCTCCCCTGTCCACAGAGTACGAATTGGGCTTGTAAGAAACTGACCTTTTATTTTGTGTACTGTTAAGGCCCATTATGTTATAGTTTCCGGTTCATCTTAATTTCGCGTTGGTTTTTCTTAACCGATAATCTATCGTTTCATAACAAAATTGAAAGAGTAGAAGCTATGATCGGTAGATTTAGAAATCAAAGGACCCGAAATCTCTGATCAATTTTTGCATGAACCCAAAATCAATGTTTCAAGAGATTGAAAAATCAATCAATCGAATGGAGTGGGCACAGAAACCGCCGTTCAAGACTACGGTTATGGCCGGATTTGTTAGGATCGCGACGGAGGAAGACGAAAATCAAAGGAGGAAAGTAGAAGAAGATGAGAGAAGATTGAGAGAAACTCACATGCGACTGTAACTGCGATGGAGGTTATTGTGCAGCGAAGAGACGAACCCGTTAGTGCATTTCGTTAACTTAGCAAAGCTTAACGATTACTTATTTTTTAATTATCATTCACAAAAATCAAAAATTCACTTCCTTTTTTGTAAGTCTACGAAATATAAGTTTTAACTCAATCTACGTACGAATTAGTAGAGAACTAATATTGGGATTAAACATTTAAGTATTTGTTTTCTCCTTTTCCCGTTTTTTTCGAAGTGTAAACCTCAAATAGCGGGAAGTCTTCACCATAAAGTTCGTTTTTTATTTTCTCGGATCATCACATTTTTTTTTCTTTTCTTTTCACCATTTTTGTTTCCTTTCTCCGCATCAAGAGTGCAATTTGATAACTATGAACACAGCATTATACGTTGTTTTTCTTGAAAAATATCTGTAAAAGGTATTGCTTTGTTCCTGATTTTCAAACTCTTTGTTGTAAATTTATGATCACATTATCAGATTCATGTGCATGTGTTCATGATTTTATACTTCATATAATTGTCCAGCTCTTAACAATAACTTTGTTTTGCATTCATGGTTTTTTCTCTACCTCTTATTGATTCCATAAGGAC
This sequence comes from Lepidium didymum, assembly GCA_963920545.1. Lineage (NCBI taxonomy): Eukaryota > Viridiplantae > Streptophyta > Magnoliopsida > Brassicales > Brassicaceae > Lepidium > Lepidium didymum. The sequence goes on along the minus strand of OY986985.1, from coordinate 5,965,108 downwards.
TTGCATGTGGGTTCGCCTCAAAGCCTATCATTTTCTCATGAATCTGGCTCAATACCCTCTGTCTTTGATATGAATTCACTTGTTCATATCAGATTTATCTTAACCAGATCCTCCTTATTGTTTTTTTTTTCTGTTGTTGTTGTTGACGAATCTCCTCTGTTCTTGTGCCGTTTGTCTGAATTTTGCAGCTCTTATTAAGATCATGATATAGTTTTCTTATATCTTGATTGAGTAGATGGTTGGAGAATTCTTGGATTTAAAACACTGTGATTCAATAGAAGCTTCATATTTCAATTATACTGGTTGTTTCAGCAATTTTAGTATTCATATTGTACCAAACGATTCTGGAGAATGCTACTTTTGATTCAAGCACATTGTGTAGATTAGAATACAATAATTTGTGTGCTTGCTACATTAATTGAGATATCGAGAAGAACCACTTGTTTCCTTCCAGGAAATCTACATTTACAACGTCGTCATCCGATTTCTGCGAAAATATTTCAATGCATACTCATTAACTATCTTTGCAGGTTTGGTCTGTTTATTGAAATTTAAGAAGGAGAGCTCAAGCTTTGAATAATGACGTTTTCCATGAGAGATTTAGATCAGGCTCTCCAAGGAGCTGGCCAGAAATCGTAAACTTCTCTCGTTTTAATGTTTACATTTTAGTCCTTGCTGTATTGCTTTGGATTCATTTCATATTTACTTTTGCCAATTATAGCGGGATTGAAATATGGCGCATCGAAAACTTCAAACCTGTCACTGTTCCAAACGAGTCTCATGGTAAATTTTTCACCGGGGATTCCTATATTGTCTTAAAGGTCGGTAGTATTTCTTGTTTCTTCTTTGTTTAATGATGTATAATGCGTACTAGTGTCTAAAATCTTCTTATTTTACTATCTCATACCAGACCACAGCATCAAGAAGCGGTTCCTTGCATCATGATATTCACTACTGGCTCGGTAAAGATTCCAGTCAGGTAACAGTCACTTCATTTCTCGTTTTTTCAGCATATTTTCAACAAATAAGCATTACGGTGGTGTGTTGTTGAAAACAGGATGAAGCAGGTGCTGCAGCCGTTATGACAGTTGAATTAGATTCAGCGTTAGGCGGGCGTGCTGTTCAGTACCGAGAAGTGCAGGGTCACGAATCCGAGAAGTTCCTTTCGTACTTCAAACCTTGCATAATACCTCAAGAAGGTGGAGTTTCTTCTGGCTTCAACCACGTAAAGCCTGAGGAGCATCAGACGCGTCTGTATATCTGCAAAGGCAAACATGTCGTCCGTGTAAAAGAGGCAAGTCAATTAATAATGTCCTGAAAATGTCGTTACTCTTAACTGGTCTTTTATTCTTCATCTTGGTTAACATTCTTTTCTCATATACAGGTTCCTTTCGTTCGATCTACTCTCAACCACGACGATGTATTTATTCTTGATACAGAGTCTAAAATTTTTCAATTCAATGGTTCCAAATCGAGCATTCAAGAAAGAGCAAAAGCTCTTGAGGTTGTTCAGTACATTAAAGACTCTTACCATGATGGAAAGTGCGATATAGCGGCTGTTGGTAAGTGCACTAAACCCTTAAAAACCATGAAGTCTTAAATTCTATACCAAATTAAATTGAGTGTAATATGCTTTCCTTTCTTGCAGAGGATGGGAGGATGATGGCTGATGCTGAAGCTGGAGAGTTTTGGGGTTTGTTTGGTGGGTTTGCTCCGCTTCCTAAGAAACCAACAGTCAGTGATGACACAACCGCTGGATCTGATGGAATTAAACTCTTCAGGTAGAACACTTCTGATCTTTACAGTAGTCGCCTCATACTTGACGAGTTACTGCATCAGAGGATCATGTTTCTGACTTGACACATGTTTGGTCTTTCAAGTGTTGAGAAGGGACAGACAGAACTCGTAGAGGCTGAGTCTTTGAAGAAAGAGCTTCTGGACACTAACAAATGTTATATTCTTGATTGCGGTCTTGAATTGTTTGTTTGGAAGGGACAGAACACTTCAATTGACCAACGGAAGAAAGCTAGTGAAGCTGCAGAAGTAAATTTCTTCTCACACCAAAACAATAGTCTTATTTTGATGGGATATTTACATTCTCATATTATGATTCTTCATCTTTTCAGGAGTTTTTCCGTTCGACTGAACGGCCAAAATTAAACCTGGTTACTGTAATGGAAGGGTATGAAACAGTGATGTTCCGATCTAAGTTTGATTCATGGCCGGCTTCAAGTACCACACCTGAACCCCAGCAAGGCAGAGGCAAAGTTGCAGGTTTAGCATACTAATACTATCCACATTGATCAAATTGCGCAGAGTATTGGACTTTAGAAATGAAATACTTACTCAGTTTGTTCTTTTGCCAGCTCTTTTGCAACGGCAAGGAGTTAACGTTCAAGGCCTGGTTAAGACTTCTTCTTCTCCCGAAGACGAACCGAAGCCATACATTGATGGCACAGGAAATCTGCAGGTAGTGACTATATCGTTTTTGATAGCGGCTTTGATGTATCCAAAGAAGTGAACATAACCAAAACATAATCTTTTGATTGGTGACTGTGAAATTTTTTGCAGGTCTGGCGAATCAATCAAGCAGAAAAGATCCTTCTCGAAGCAGCAGAGCAATCAAAATTTTATAGCGGAGATTGTTATATTTTCCAGTACTCATATGCCGGAGAAGACAGAGAGGAACATCTAGTGGGTACTTGGTTTGGAAAGCAAAGCGTCGAGGTACATTTTTTCAGACACACACATATATATTACACTTCTTATTCTCTATCCGTGCTTATTGATGATGATTATATAGGAAGACAGAGCATCTGCTATTTCCGTGGCAAACAAGATGGTTGAATCCATGAAGTTTATGGCAGCTCAGGTGCTTCTTCTTTTTGTGTTTGTTACAGATTCTACTGTCAATTTACATTCTCTGATATAAACTTATTAACTTTACTCCGTGCAGGCTCGCATATATGAGGGTCGAGAACCAATTCAGTTTTTCGTGATGATGCAAAGCTTCATCACATTTAAGGTCTTAACATTTAAGTTTTTTCGTCAGATTTTCTTTTGGTACTTTTCAAGTAATATTTATCACAATCTCTACAATATTATCTTCGTCGCAGGGTGGTCTAAGTGATGCTTTCAAAAAGTACATAGCAGAGAATGAAATCCCTGATACCACTTACAAAGAAGAAGGTGTTGCACTGTTTTGGATTCAAGGTTCTGGACCCGAGAACATGCAAGCCATTCAGATAGATGCGGTATGTGTACTGAAAACCATAATCAAACAGCTATCTTGTTAAGCATTATTGGTAATTCAAATAATTATCTGGTTCCAACAGGTTTCCACAGGATTAAATTCTTCACACTGTTATATTTTACACGGTGATTCTACTGTTTTCACTTGGAGTGGTAATCTAACTTCCTCAGATGATAAAGAACTTATGGAGAGAATGTTGGATTTGATTAAGGTAATCTGTCAATGAGTTTTGTTTCTTCATGTGGGACTTACCTCTCAGATCTCACATATATTGGAACCTCTGGTTCTTGGTTTTTATGTTCTTTACAGCCAAATGACCACACTAAGGCACAAAAGGAAGGTTCAGAGTCTGAACAATTTTGGGAATTATTAGGAGGAAAATCAGAATATCCGAGCCAAAAGATAAAAAAGGATGGAGAAAGTGATCCTCACCTCTTCTCTTGCACATTCTCAAATGGTAAAACCATTTTGCAACATCTGTTCCCTGAATTTTCACTTCGAATCAATCCAGTAACTTTTCTGAACTCTCTTTTACGGTGTTTTCCGGCTTGTCTCTCGGTGATACATTGTGGATGTTGCTATGTTACCAGAGAATCTGAAGGTGGGTATGATTTTTCATTTTGTTAAGCCATGTTAATGTTGTGATCTCATATATGGGGTTTCTCAATTGAGGCTCTTCTGTCTTTTTATTCCCATATAGGTTACAGAAATCTTCAACTTTACTCAAGATGATTTGATGACTGAAGATATCTTCATACTTGATTGTCACACTGAGATCTTTGTCTGGGTGGGACAACAAGTTGACCCAAAGAATAAACCGCAAGTTTTAACCATTGGAGAGGTACTTGAAGATTCATACAACTAGATTAACATTCAAACTGCAAACTGTTCTTATTGATCCTCTGCTTCATTTTTTTCCTCAACAGAAATTTCTTAAGCATGATTTCCTCCTTGGGAATCTAGCAAGTGAAATACCAATATATATTGTAACAGAAGGAAATGAACCGCCATTTTTCACTCGGTTCTTCACCTGGGACTCTTCTAAATCTGCAGTAAGTGACTTCTCTTCTCTGCCACACTTGCTTGAAAATTACTCCTCGGAGTTCAACTCCTACTAAGTGATTAACCGCTTCTTGCAGATGCATGGAAACTCATTCCAGAAAAAGCTTGCGATCCTGACAAACAAAGGAAAGCCGCTTCTAGATGTAAAACTTTTACCTCATTTGGTGACTCTGGTGCTCATTCAATCTCGATTTCTGTCTTGATTCTATGTCCTTTTTTTTTTGCTTAGAAACCTAAAAGGAGAGTCCCTGTGTACAGCAGCCGATCCACCGACAAGCCGCAGCCTCGGTCCAGAAGTATGACCTCTAGTCCAGACAGGCCCCGTGTGAGGGGACGGTCTCCAGCTTTCAACGCACTTGCAGCAAATTTTGAGAAACTAAACCCAAGAAACCTCTCAACTCCACCACCTATGGTTAGTCCTCTGGTCCGGAAGCTTTACCCGAAATCTGTTGCCCCAGACCTTTCCAAGATTGCTCCTAAATCTGCTGGTATAGCTGCCCGTACAGCACTTTTCGAAAGATCTCCGCCTACTTCTCAAGAACTAGATGCTAGCCCGAGTTCTTCTGAAAGTCTGCAGCCAAAACAAATATCACATTTGAACCCCACACTTTTAATTTGGTGAAGCTTACCCTTCTTTGATATTTTTTTTTGTATGAAGCTACAAATCAAGCAGAGGCACCAAAGGCAACATCAGAGACAAACGAAGAAGAAGCAATGGGTAGCATTCATGAAGATTCAAAAGAAGAAGAAGCAGAAGAAGAGTGCGACCTCCGTACTTTTCCATATGAACGCCTTAAAACCGACTCAGAGGATGCTGTCCCAGATATTGACCTCACTAGAAGAGAGGTCAGATTCTTCAAAACACTTAAAACATATTATAGAACAAATTCGTGTAGTGGTTTGTGTTTAAAGAAGCCAGCTTGTCTTTGCAGGCATACATGACTTCATCAGAGTTCAAGGAGAAATTTGAGATGACGAAGAATGAGTTCTATAAACTGCCTAAATGGAAACAAAACAAGCTTAAAATGTCTCTTCATCTCTTCTGATCACTCTTCTTTCAAGAATTCAGTCTTCTTCTTCTTCCTAACCAAAAAACTCGTAAGTGTTTCACTTTTTTTCTCTGATTTGTTCTTACCAGTTTGGTGCAAGTTTACACCCTTGATAGACCCCTGATTTATCTATTTTAGAAACAGGCTTAGCATAGAATCTATCTTATAAATCTTTCTTCCTTTCTCTTTTTGCAGTTCAACAAAACACAAAGAGGGCATCATACATTTAATCTGCAATCTTTTGAGCTGCTCACAAATAATCAAATACTTAGGATTTTTCGTATTTGTTTGTTTTGTGATTTCACCTATATGTCTGGCTGTGAGATTCTTTTTGTTCATGGCCTTGATTTTTTCTCTGATGATTTTATATTATTGAAGATCCAACGTAAATTAATATCTTTATCATGTTATTTTCTATTATGAATTTTCACTAATTCATAATTTTCTTTTTAGTAAAACAAATTGCTGAAAAAAACAAAACAAAAAACAAAGAAAAAGCGACCCTAAATATCGCGCTGACGCTGTCTATAGAGAGAAACGGTTCGAACAAAAACGGCAAAAAGGGAAATAAAAATTAAAAAAATCGCGACAGCTTTTTTTCCCTTTTGCGTGAAGAAGCAGTGTAGAAAAAGGAAAGAGAGAGTGAGAGAAGAACAGTGGAAACGACGATAAATACAGGAAATTTCGGGATTTCGATCCTGTTTTTGCTTTTGATACTTTCCATGGCGACTGAGCGTCCACCTTTTGAGCTCGCCAAAGGCATCAATGGCCTCGAGAAGGTCGTCATCCGCGAGTCTCGCGGCCGCTCTGCCGAGGTATTTTCTTCCCGCAAAGCCTCGGTCTCTGTTATCTTTTTCTCACTCTATATAGTTGACCTAAGATGTAGATCAATTTGATTGCAGATCGATTATGTAGTATGATTGTTATTGTGAGATCCTTAGTTTTTTAGCTGTAAACTGTGTATCTGTTTATCCATTTTCGTTAACGGAATAACCGGATCTGTATGTGCGTTTTTACTTACTGAAGTATATTGATTAAGAATGTGTATATGTTTATGTGATCTGATTTTATAGATTCACGGAGGTTATATTGATTTTTGACTTAATGATCATCAAATGAAGTATGACCTCTCTGTTAATATAGTAATCTCCATCTTTGGTTGAATATTTGTTCTGTATTATTACGAATGCAGGTGTACTTATATGGCGGTCATGTGACTTCTTGGAAGAATGAGAACGGAGAGGAGTTACTTCACCTTAGTAGCAAGGTAAATAAGCTTCTGGTTCACGAATTGGGACATTTGGTTCATGGAAAATCTTTCTAACTTCGTTTGAATTAAAATGGTGCCTACAGTAGTTCCATGTATCTCATGTTATTTCTCTTGTTGATACTCTGAATCGTAAAATTTATTTATCTTTGTTCAGTGAAGTTTATGAAAGATTTGGGAAAATCTTTTCCTAAAAGGAAAGGATCTTCAATTCAGTTTAGCTTCGTGTCCCAAAGAATCATTTGAAATAATAGAGAACATTATACTTTGGAATCTAGTCATTTCCTCATACTATAAATGTTTTTCTTGCCCAGTTATTTGTGTGTATGAGCTACGACCAATAGAAATCTGAAACCCATGTTCAATAAAATCTGCAGGCCATATTCAAGCCTCCAAAGCCAATTCGTGGAGGGATTCCACTATGCTTTCCACAGGTACATGCTTTTATCTCTTCCTTCGTTTGTTCCATCTTATAGCATTATGCTCATAAAATTCTGTGTTTGAGTGTGCAGTTCAGTAACTTTGGTACACTTGAATCACATGGATTTGCTAGAAATAGGATGTGGGAAATTGAGGCCAGCCCACCTTCTTTGCCATCGAATTCTTGTTCTAATGCTTTCGTTGATCTTATCCTAAAGCCAACTGAAGACGATTTGAAAATGTGGCCTCACAAGTATTATTCAAAACTCACTCTTTATACTTTCTCAGAATTGTATGCTCTTATATATGAGAACCACAGATTCACACCATTACTAATTTTCATCTCATTTCGGTTTTTATCCATTTCAGTTTTGAGTTCAGGCTGAGGATAGCCTTGGGTTCCGAAGGAGAATTGACTCTAACATCCCGTATCAGGAACACCAACTCTGATGGAAAGCCGTTTACATTTACATTTGCATATCACACCTATTTTTCTGTCTCGGACATCAGGTAAATCTCATGGCATTCATATTTACTTCTTGTTCAGGAAGTCTAAAAACAGAGTTAGTATTTTTTTACATGCATTGGTTTGCTTGTTTTCAGTGAAGTACGGGTTGAAGGCTTGGAGACACTGGATTATCTTGACAACTTAAAGAACAGAGAACGTTTTACCGAACAAGGCGACGCTTTAACTTTCGAATCCGAAGTAAGTTTTCTATGACAATATCTCCTTTTTCATTTGTGAAGTATCTCTTTTGCTATTATCATCTTCACTCAAAAAAAGAAAAAGAAAATGAAGACATTTGTTACTTGGGTCAAAAATACAGATTGACAAGATTTACCTAAGCACTCCTACAAAGATTGCTATTTTGGACCATGAGAAAAAGAGGACTTTCGTTATTCGTAAGGACGGGCTTGCTGATGCTGGTAAGACCTGAAACCCCGTTTTCGTATTGCGATCTGAATCTGAGTTTTGAATATGATTTAAGTTATTTGATAATCATATTTTCAGTGGTGTGGAACCCTTGGGATAAGAAATCAAAAACGATATCTGACTTGGGAGATGAAGACTACAAGCATATGCTTTGTGTAGAAGCTGCAGCTATTGAGAGACCGATCACATTAAAACCCGGTGAAGAATGGAAAGGAAGACTCGAACTATCTGCAGTTCCTTCTAGTTACTCCAGTGGACAACTTGACCCCAAGAAAGTCCTGCAGTGAATCTTTCAAACCTCAAAACATCATCTCTCTTCTCTTAAATCAGGTAATTTGAGTTTACTCTTTGCCATTATGTGTGTCGAGCACTACCAGTTCCACCTGTCATCGGCATTCTGTCATTCTTATTATATAGTTCTAATTTTTTTTATGCTTAGATTTGTTTTTGTTATGTTAATTAATAAAGTTGCATTTGTTTTGTTTGTGCAGTACTAAAAAAAATCGAGTGAAGGAGAGCTAGAAAATCATCCCAGATACTATAAAAAGACACTGAGATGGACTAAAATTGATGCTTTTTTGTTGTAACGACATACAATCACGATTTGCGGATCAAGACAAGAGGCTTGCACCGAAAGTGGTTTAGTTATATTTCATGATTAATTCTATTAATGTTATAGGTTGATTAATCAGTGTTTGTGACGTTTGGAGATGTCTCAAACTTTTAAGCGAGCCAACCCGGCCTGGTCTAGCCTTTGTCCGATGGGTCAGAGCCCAGAGGTATTTCATTATTTTATGTTTGCTCGAGAAAAAAGGTTTAAGGTGGGTTGTTCGTACATAGTCGGAAAGTGTTGGAACTAATGAGATAACATAGGAGCCACAAGACAAGAGGTCAAGTGATCCTAACACCTGTCCGTACCACACAGACCAAGTTGGCAATCACGAGAATTATTTCACGTTATAAAGAAGCAGATCTGTTTTGTAATCTAATCCTGATAATTCTTGAATCCTGAGAAATTCTCTATATACGGAGAAAAAATATGTCACTCATCCACAGCAGATACCATTTTTAGAATTTTATAGATATAACTCTTCTTTTTCTGTTGTCAAAAGCCTATTAGTCTAAAATACTTTTCTAAATTAAACATCGTACTGTATATAACAAATAAAGAGTAACAGTTAATTCTGATCCAAGATCTCAAAATCTGATCAGGATCTAAGAAACCATGATTTTACGGATCTTGCTCTGTTTTTACGAGTATGATAGTATGGTGTATGAAAGCTAGTGTCCTGAGTTAACATTAACTTCAAAATTAGTATTTCACAAAAGTTAATGGCCTGATATGGACCATCAATCAAACCTTAATAATGGATAAGTAACTTCGAGATGGAGTACAAGATCAAAGCTCACGACAATAGATGAACCCGAGATATTTACATCTAACAAAGATACTGTTCTTGTGAAAACGAAAACTCATTAAATAAATAAGGCATTTTTTGGATCCACACAAAATTACATCTGGCTCGAACATCAAGAGATTCCCTAACTTTTGCATTCAGTGTTTTATATAGATAAAAATATCATTTTGCGTAAATTGCGTTTCATTGGTTACGAAGTCATAATCTGAATCTGATTCATTGTATGTGGGAGCCGAAGTTGTCCTTTGTTGGTTCATTACTACTACTACTAGTATACTCTCCCTTCCCTCTTTCTGGGGAAAAATTGTTTATTAAATAATTTTACATTTTATACAACATATTTATATAACCATTTTTATTTTAGAGTATTTCCATACTGTTGACTGAACTTTTAAATTAAGTATAAACTATTATTTCTATATATTAGTAAATTTATCCCTATAATAAACACTGTATATGTATATAATTGATTTAATTTTCAAACTATATATATAGTCAAACTTCTATAATTAATACTTAATAAATTAATAAATAATGTAAATTAATAAAAATTTATGATTTCAAGTTAGCTAGTCTAAAATTTGATCAAAGTCGATAAAATAATAAGATAATAATTTTTTAAAAACTCCTATGTATAGTCTCAACAATATCATCAATAAGTAACTCTATATATTAGACATGTATAGTTAACATAACTTAATAAAATATGCCTCCACCGACTTTTTTTGTTTTTCGTAAAATTCACACTCTGGTGAAATATCTAATTTTAACTATTGCACTAAAAATATTTAGTGTGATGTTCTCGATATGCATACAAAATGATGAAGAGTTTTATAAGCAGTAATAAATTTTACATGTAAGATTTAATAAATACTGAAAACTCATGTTTTAATGAAATTATAAAATTTCAGGAAAAAACAGATGTAAAATAGTAATATATTAACATAATATGGTATATGTAAACAACAAAGCATATTAAATATATATATACATATATATATATATATTTTGAAAAGATATATAATTTTAAAGTTAATTATCTCTTAGAAAATAAAAATATCGAATATAATATTTTATGATTTATTTTTTATTAATATTTCGATTTATTAATTTATAGATAAATTAGTATTATTATAAGTTAATAAAACTTTAAATTCTCAACATTATTAATTTATTAATGTTTAACTGTATATACGTATGAGTAAAGTAATACTGTAGAATAATGGACAAAAGCTGAAAGGGTGAAGAAGATAAGCTAAAGCTAATCAAGTAGCGAAGTGACAAGTGGGGCAAACTTAAGACTTGAAGGAGATAACCCATTAACCCACATGTCCAAGGCCCACTTTTATTATCTAGGTATTCAACACGTGTCTCTTGGACCCCACAAATGGCTTACGAAAACCTTAATGATGTCGTAATTATCTTATATTTTTATTTCAGCAATTTTATGTGAAAATATTACTTAGCTTTAGTGATTAATTATGACAACTTGAGGTTATCTTCTTGTTTTTCTACATTAATCTTCGTCCTCATCTTAAAAAATTATGTTAAGTATTAATACCACCTCAATTTATTGGTTGAGTTGTTGCCAAAACAATAAAAATAAATGTTTGGTTGAATTGTTTTATTACAATAGACCTACCCAATTTATTCGTTATAATTATTTTCTATTAACAACATTATCTTAGATACAAAAAAAAAAAAATCATTTCACCGTCAATTTATTTTAAATGCTGGTATAAAATGATATTTGGGTTTTAATACAAAAAAAATGATATTTGGGGTTTAATACAAAAAAATGATATTTGGTTATCTTAAATACTCCTAACTGATTAATCTTCACACCAAGAAAAAAAAAAACTAATTAATCTTTTTTTTTCTTTTTATGATTGCTTCTTACGTTTATTTCGTCATATTTGAGATATAAACAGAATTTAAGACTGTAATAACTTGAAATATATATATATATATATATATAAGAAATTAAATATTGTAAAAGAAAAATACATGCGAAGGCAAATTAGCGAATAAAAAAAACAGAATCATGGATTGGTATAGAAAGAAACAGAAAACAATAAGGATGTGTGTAGAGTGGGGTAGGAGTAGGACCTACAGTGTCCGTTAGAAAGGCTACAACGCGTGCTTAACTCTTTTATTTATTTATTATTAATTTAATCGCAAAATCTATTTAACTCTCTCTTTGCTTCGACATCGTCACTTCACTTTACCTCCTTCCTCATATATATTCTCTTTACATTATTTATTTATTAGTACTACTCACATTAAACTTATTATTACAGTATCACCCCCTTCGTTTTCTTCTTTCCCATTTGGGTTTCTTGTCAAAAAAAAAAATCACCAAAAAAAATTTGCAAAAAAGAAATTCATATAAAACATGTAAAAAAACTTTCAAAATGATTACGCCAGTTGAAAAAAAGAAAGTGACTGCAATTTGCAAAACAATCTTTCACATAAAAGATAAAAGATGTGCAAAACAAAAAATATTCGGATTTACGAAAAAAAATTTCAGATAAAATATGAGTAAAAAATTTTCGTAAAAAATTCCAAAATTTTTTTCAAATAAAAGATGTCCAAGTTAATATTATAAAATGTAAAATGTTTGAAATTAATACTATAAAATCTAAAAAAATATGTAATTATTATTATTATTTTATCTACATAATATTATTAGTTTGTTTTAATTTAAATATATAAAAATTTATTTTAACTTAAGTATATAAAGATACTATAATTAAATATAATGAAAATCTATGATATAAAAAAACAAAAGCTAAACATAATTTTTTTTTTGATAAAGTATATTATGACATAATTGTGGACAAGTTTACATAGGAATTTCTTAAAATTGTAGCCAAAATCATTACTAAAAGACTACAACCGCTCTTGCTAGAGATTGTATTGGAGTATCAAGGAGCTTTTACTACAGGCAGACTCATTTCAGATAATATACTGAAAGCTCAGGAAATCATGCACCAACTAAACACGCAAAAAGAAGGCATAAAACATTTCATGGCAGTTAAAACTGACATGTCCAAAGCCTATGATAGGCTGGAATGGGATTTCCTACAAGAAATTTTAACAAGACTAGGCTTTGAAGATAAATGGATCAACGTGGTGATGACATGTGTCACCTCTGTTACATATTTAGTGATCATCAAGGCTAACCACATGGATTTATTCAACCATAGAGGGGATTGAGATAGGGGGATCCTATATCCCTTTTCTTGTTTGTTTTGGGGACTGAAACACTAAGTCATCTAATGACCAGAGCGATGATGAATGGGAAAATTACAGGCTTGGGATTCAACAAGGATGATCAACTTATACAACACCTACTTTACGCTGATGATAGCCTTTTCATCAGCAAAGCTACTGCTCAGGAAGCTGGTGAGCTTAAGAACTGCCTAAAACAATACAAAGAGATCTCAGGACAATGCATTAACTTTGGTAAATCGGCCATTGCATTTGGTACTAGAATCAGTGATGATCGTAAAGCGGCTATTAAGGGTATCCTAAATATCCACTCGAGCCATGGAATTGGCAAGTATTTGAGACTCTGAAATATTTCAAAGGCTAAAAAAAACATGTTTGCTTTCATTACGGACAAATTGGGATCTAAAACTGACAGTTGGTTTGCCAAAACATTGTCATTATGAGGCAAAGAAATACTAATCAAGTCAGTTTCTCTCTCCTTCCCAATTTACGCCATGATTTGCTTTAAATTATCCAAGAAGCAATGTCAGAAAATAATCAGTGTCATCTCACAATACTGGTGGAATTCTACCAAGGATAAAAAAAAAATTTGTGGGTCTCTTGGACTAACCTATGTAAGCCTAAAGATGAAGGAGGAATCAGATTCAGAGACATTGGCAAATTTAATCAAGCTCTTCTGGCAAAACAGGCATGGAGGCTACTTAACAATCCTGACTCAATTTTGGCCAAAGTTTTTAGAGCTAGATACTTTAAGAAGTTGTCTTTTTTGGACTATGGAATCGGGAGTAGACCATATGCTTGGAAAAATATATGTCATGGTACAGAGCTACTTAAACGGGATTACAAAAACAGATATGTAATGGCCAATCTACTTATGTATGGACTACTAAATAGCTATTCCAACAAGAATCCCGACAAGTAAAGATACCCAATTCAATGTTTGTCTTAAAGTATCAGATTTAATTACCAACTCATAATGGAATGTTGGGAAGGTTGTTGACACTTTCCTTGAGTCTGATGCAAAAAGAATTCTGGAGATTCCCCCAGCACTGATACTGAAGACTACTGGATTTGGGGGCACAACACTTCAGGAGTTTACATAGTTAAAAGTGGTTATTGGCTTGTTAGCTAACAAGGTACGGTTGGTAATCAAGCAGAGCAAATCAATGTTAACTATGTCACAGTCCTAAAGAAGAAAATATGGAAGTTAAATATACCAAAGAAGATCTCAATATTTTTATGGAGAGCCCTATCTGGGCCCCTGACTGTTAAAGAAAGATTGAAGAGCAGATCAATAATCTTAGTGGACACATGTGACATTTGTGGGAGTGGCCCTGAAATTGTGAACCATTGCCTTTTCCTATGCTCTTCTGCAACCCTGGTGTGGAGACAATCCAATATTTCTAAACCATAAGATGGGTTCTCAACCAATTTCTCATACACCAATTTTGCTTACCTTCTTAATGGAATATCTGGTGAACGACATAAAGCCAACCATGTCAATAGATTCCCATGGATTTTATGGCATATATGGAAAACTAGGAACTGCAAGGTCATTCAGGAGGCCAATTCTAACCCCCAATGCCCTTTGGCCGAGACTATCTTGGAAGGGGAATGTTGGAAGAAAATGCAGCAATGGGAGATTAAACGAAGTCACCGCAACCTCTCAGGTTTGGTGGACACTGTTGCCGAAGGCAACTTCATAGTCAAGAACAAAAGGGATGAAATTTGGTTGCACGCTCAACATGTGTTGATCAATTCTTCATCACACATGTCCATGGAATTTTCTGGCATGTTATGGGTTCTTAACTTACTTCTTGAGCTTAACATTGTAAAAGTTAGGATGAAAATTGACAACAAGACTGTATTTGGTGTTGTCACCAAGCCAACGGACTGGCTGAAATATAAACCTTGGATTGCTGAAATCCAAAGATGCATCCTCAGGTTCCAAGACATTTGCTTCACTTATACTCTGCCCAAAAATAACAAGGAAGCTACAGCCAATGCATCAAGCGTGGTTAAAGATGGCAGATTCGTGGACTATATTGCCAGTGGAGAACCTAGTTGGCTGAGAGGGCACACTCACCTTTCTAACCAAAAAGGAGTTGACCCTTACGTTTTCCACATTCTAGGTAATTTTATATAATAACATGTAGAAGCTTAAGTTTCTCTGTCCATATTTCCTTTTCCTTAGTGGTTTTAGATGCCATCTCTTACATTAACCCATTCTAATTTCGCTTCATCTTGTGGGGTGGCCTAAGTATCCACTAACTTCACCATTCCTTTTTAGATCAACCCACCAGCCAATTAAACCCACTTGGACTTAGGCCTGTTAATGTCTCTTAAAACTTGTTACTTATTATTGAGCTGCTGGGCCATTGATGTTCATTGTTTTAGCCTAGAACCTAACTCCATGTTTCTCTTTGACATCAGTTAATGTTTCCCCTTCTTTCTTTTGGTCTAATCCTTCTTCGGTATCCATTTGTCTTCTCCCCAGACAATGATCACCTTTAACCTCCTACTTTTAGCAATCACTCATTTTACCCTATTATTGATTAGGTTTTTCGTTTTTATTACTCATAATATCCCCATAAGAATATTCGACCCTCTTAACCCTCTGCCAAATGGCATCTAACCTCAAAATTGACCAATCAAGGCTTCTCTGTCTTGAGTTCCGAGACCTTTAACTCCGCTAAGCGTGTCACACAGAGTTTTAACATTGGCTCACACAACAGCTAAAACCCCTTGAGTTTCCCAACTGTAACTCGCCAATGGGACTTCAAGCATGGAGCAAATTCTAATCATTACTTTGGAGCAACTCAGCTATATATGATGGTGAATTTTTGTTCTTCGTATCATCATATCCCTACTAAAAAATGGATAGCAATTTGTGGCAAGCGCTCAACCAGTTTCACCTTGGAAGGCATGACCCGCATATTTTCCTTCCATCTCATTCCTATGAAGGAACATTGTCAAGGAATAGGATAAGGCTTATTGCTAGGCCACTTAACAAAATGGAGCAACACATTCAAGAGTTGGTTGAGGATCTCCCCAAGGACTGGTGCCTTCAAAGTTCTGTGCGTGGAAGAATGGTGGACAAGGAATACATCCAGTTTTTCTTCGAATCTGAGGATGACCTTAACGCGATACTCAGGATGCAACCACTCTTGTACAATGGCTGGCTCGTGGCTTTGGATAAATGGGTGGATCACCCCACACCTGACTTTCTATCTACAATCCAACTATGAGTACAAATCTGTAATCTACCTCTGCAATTTGCATATAAAGAAGCAGTCATAATCATAGCAAGTTCCCTAGGCGAAGTTTTGGAAGTCAACTTCCACGACTATGTAGTCACTCGACCCTTCCTCATCTGAGCAAATATCAAATTCAACTTCAATAACAGGTTAAAGTACTACAAGATTATAGACTGCGAGAATGATGATGCTTTTCAGGTGGAGTTCTTCTTGGAATGGGTGTCGATGCTCTTCTTCAATTGCTAGAGAATCACCCACAACACGTGCTTTTGCACTCATATCCCTATGGCCTCTGATTATCTAATTCCACCTATGGAGATGGCTCAAGATGAAAATCTTGGTTCGGAGAGTCATGTATCCTTAGATGAACTTACTAACAGATATACCTCTCTCTTAACACAAGCACCTACCTCTATCACTGAAGCTAGCATGGAACAAGACTTCAATACATGCACAATTCAAATCACGATCGATGATGTAATAACCAACTCAAATGAAACCTTTATGGTTGATGTGAATGCCATGCCCTTGGAGATGGAAATTGATCAACCTCGTCTAAGTCAATCAACAGAGCTTATACTGAGCTCAACTAAGAAAATGAAACATGATGACATTGATGAAAGACCCTCAACCAAGGATGCTCACAACATTTAGTTCTTCACAACCGATCACTTATGATCACCAATCTATCTTTATCTATTGTTATATGTTTGGTGTTTTTCTTCTTCTATATTTCTACTTTTGGCCATGATTGCAGGACCCTGCATCATTTCAATTGTAATCTGAACTTATCCTTGTGTTGATCTTCCAACATGCAGTAATGATATTTCAAATTGGGAAAAAAAATATTAGTTTGTTTTGGTTTAGGAAGTATTGTGACAAATTTTTTACGAGAAAAGAATAATTACATAATATTTGTATTTTATAATGATAATAAAATTATCATAAGATTCTATAACTAATTATATTATCTACATAATATTATTATTTTGTTTTAACTTTAAATATAATATAAACGCAAGACAATTAATGTAACTGAGATTGTTTACTAAATGTTAAAAACTAATATAATCCATTTAAATTAGCAAACTTTTTATAATATTAAAATTAAATATAATAATTCATTAAGTCACAACTATAAAACATGATATAATAATGTTATGTATATCTTATTTCAATAGCCATCATTAATATTATTTTTAATATCGTTAGTATTAACTTTAAACAAAAGATTTTTTCAACTATGAGATTTAAAATAAGTATAAACCTTGTTTGTCTAATTCTTAATATTTAGGGTATATTATACAAGATATATTCCTAATCAATATCTATTTTAAAATTTTACTCCTAATCCTAATAGGAAAATTATATAAAACAACTTTTATTTGATACCCATCCTATGACTATTATCATAACAGCAACAAATTTCAACAATTCTCAGTATTTTTTTTCTTTTGATTTTTTTTCTCTTAATAGTGTATTTCTCTGAGATTTTTTCGTTGAAACCCTACAAAAAAAACTAGAGAATTAAAGTTAAAATTCTAAACCTCTAGAAAGTATAAACTAAAGAATTTGGTCATAATATGATTCTTTGTGATTCTAAAGTATGTAAATAATAATTTATCTATTTGCATATTTTTATAATGATTAGGAATGATTCTAATTAATTCATATTTTTGTAAGGTGATAAAATTCACTATAATGTGAAGAAGAAACTGGTTTCTAAATTCGTGAATCTTCTTGAGCAGGGAAGTACTAAGATAATTATAAACTTATAGGTTTGTCCTACAAGCGGATCTTACAGTACTTCTACTCATAAGTAAAAAGTCTCATTTGTATACACAACTTCGGCTAAGTCAACTGATTCTCTCCCAACCTCGGTTTTGAGATTAAAATTTGTAAATTACCGTAAATTACTTGATGGGTGTCTTGAATATATATATATCTTATAGGTAAATAGTAATTTTTTCTTATAAATATTTCATATTTCAATTTATCATTATAATTGTCAATAATTTTGTTATTTATTTATTTGTTTTATAGATATCATCAGACAATTGGTTCGTGTTAGCAATACTGAAGTTACTGAAGTGAATGGAAAACCAACTAAATGAATAAACATTAGCTTTAGAAATACTGAGTAAATTTTTTATTATATTATTATTATTTTTAAAATGTTTTATTATTTTTAAAATATTTAATGATACACAATTTATATTTTATTTTTTACAAAAAGCTTATGATTACTTGTGTTTTGTGAAGAAAATATGCTGAGATGGTTGAAGAGAATGCCAAGAACGAATTTTCCCTCCATAATTATTTTACAATTTTGCAAGATAAAAATATTTAAAGGTATTTATATATGTGTCTTTAATATTTCATAATTCTAATTAATATATGATTTATTCATATATTGCTTTTTCTAATTTTTACTAATTTATTTCAAATATCATAGTTATTTCTAATGGTTTGGAGTACCTCTGGGCATAATAACTGAACCAAAAAATCCAACTAAACCGAACCAAAATAAGAGAAACCGAATCGAACCGGAACCGACTAAATAATTGAACGGTTCCTAAATGAAAAAATCAAAAGAACCAGAACCGAACTGAGAACCGAATAGTTATCCGAAAGAACCGAAATAAAATTATAAATTTTAAAATATATAGAATTTAATAATCCAAATATCCAAAATTTTAATTCTAAATCTCGATTTGTTAATTAATTTGAATGAAAACTATTAGAAAAACTAAAATATTCAATTTTTTATAATTAATCAATGGCTTGTTAATGTTTTAAAAAATTAAATAGAAGTACCCGGAACCGAACCGAATTTTAATAGGTACCTATTGGTTATTATATTTCAATATTCGAAAGAACCGGAACCGGAACCGTACCGAACCAAAATTTTGTTGGTACCTATTGGTTGCCATTTTTCTGGAATCGAAAGTACCCAATACGGAATGAACCGAACCGAAAAACCGAATGCCCAGGACTAGTTATGAGTGTACTCAAATATGGTTTGATAATGAAAAATTTTCAAAACTTTTGGACTAATTAAAAATAAACAAACATATATATATATATGTATATACTTATTACTGGATATATTTATTAGTAACTTTTTTTTGTCAACACTGTGACACAATTGCCAGGCCCATTAGCCAAGTTCCAACATAATGTAGGTGGTACGACTCGATCCCTGATTGTGCAAGTGCGCATGTCTTAGTGAACTTTTCGTCTGCCACTAGACTAAAAGCCCATTTGCTATTTATTAGTAACTTAGATATATATAAAATATAACTTAGTATTCGGTTTTTAAAAAAATTTAAATATGTATACCAAAAAACATAATTTTGTCCCGTACAATGCATAGGTTCATCTAATTCATTAGTAACATACATTATACTATTAATCGTTAATAAAACTCTTTGTTTATTAGTGCATGTTTTTTTTTTGCAAAACTAATTGCCTATTGATGAAATAAACTACAAATAGTATATTGCATTTTCAGATTTCATATCATAGCAGAAGTTTTTTTTTTTTTCAAATCTTAATGTGTTTTTAATCGTGTTAACATGTAATTGGTTTTGGCAGAAAAAACACATACAAGTAAAAAAATAACAATGAGCTAATATTTAAACATAATTTTTTTATTAACGGTTAGTAATATAACTAATATGGATATAATATCTAAAACTTAATAGCTGAACCATAATCGACCTGAAATAATGGACATCAAATAATATCCAAAATATAAAAAAGATTTTGATGGATCTTTTTTGTTTATATGTGTGGCTATCAAGTAATACTTACAACCAAATCACTACAAAAAGTACTTAAATAACCCGAACACATGTAAAATAATAAGGGTCTTTCAAATTAATATTTTTGATAATTTCGGGTAACTTTTAAGAAAAATTCCAATAGGTATTTGTGTATTTTTTTTATATATTTAAATATTTTTGGATATCCGAATATTTTCTAAATTTTTTATATTTTTCTGTTATATCCCAAACCAAACCATAATGTTAAGAGAATGTTATATTGCTCTTTCAATGATTTCATAATGAAATTTGGGACTTTTTATAATTAAATTCGACATATTTTATTTGGAAACTATTTTTTACAAATTACTTTGAGGACATTTTTGCACGTGTTTTTTTTGGAAGATTTTTTTACAAATTGTAGTTACTTTTTGATGATTTTTGAAGTATATATACTTTTTTGGATGATTTTTTTACAAATTAGGCATATTAATAATGTTTTAAAATGTTAATTCAGATTACGACAAAAAAACAATTTATATATATCAACCATGTCTTTAACAAAGAAAGTTCATTCATTAATAAGTTTGATTTTCGTTTTTTTTTTAGTAAAAAAAGTTGGTAGTCCTTACTTTACGCCCAATGTTATTTATATGTCTTATTGGTCTACTATATATATATATATATATATGTATTGTCATGTCTGCTCTTATATATAATATTTTATAATATGCGGCGGAGGAATATTATTTTCTCTGATTGATTTGTTTTTATTAACTCCACGTAAAAACAATCAAATTGTTAGGCAAAGCTAGACGGAGTTATTTAACAAACAAAAAAAATAAAAAGCTAAAAGGAGGTAGAAAAGTAACAATTAAAAATAAAAAAATATTTATCTCAAACGAGTATATAATTATATTTACATACAAGAACATTGTAACTATCGGTCTTTATTTATACAGAATCAAACAGACAATAATTCATGTGATGTACTACTATTCGAAATTTAGATGTTGACCTGCAGATTCAAACTTTGGAACTCTACCATAAATATTGTCTTTATTTAATTCAAGCCAATGAATTATCTGTGTCGGTAATTAGTGCTAAGTATTGTACTTGATCTCTTGTTTGATTTGAGTTTGCAATATGATTAATTAAATTCTTAATTACTCCTTTTTGAGTTTCCTCCTTGTTTCTCATCTCACATGGCTCCGCCTAATCCAGCCAGCTCTTTTTTCCTTTACAATAATTAAAATATAATTATTTGTTTCAATATATAAATTTAATAACATACGCATGCATTCGCGGAAGGAATCTTTAATTTTTTTATTAGAATTAAATATATGACCGCAGATCAATACAGGTTACTTAATTGTTTAATATTAAATTACGTTAATCTTTTTGGGATCTGGATTTAAGGACGGTAATAGCAAACAACAATCGATGAGATCTGTTTCTTAATGCACCGGCAATTAGTTGAAAGATTAGTCAGAGTACAATATAATTCACTTATCCGATTGTTAATTAATTAGATCCATTAATAACATTTTAGCATCGTTACACTTTTAGCGATAGATATGTTTTGTTTTTGTTGCATACATATGCTATTTTGGTTGCAAATTATTTGGTAATATATGAAAATTTAACATTATTAGAAATAAGCGATTTTTTAGATTAGAGTTAAATTATTATGCAATAGTTTATGTATTCCAAATTATAAAATTTTCTATCTGAAAAATCATTAAATATAGTAATTAAATCATTAGTGAGATTAATCATATGAGATACTATAGAATTTTAGTAAATCTAATTATGTGTATATATATATATATATATATATAGTTTCGCATGGAAACATGCAAAACATCTTACAAATTACAACAAAAAAACCTCTACAACATAAACACATTTTAAATTTTTTTTAAAAAGATTTTCATTAGTACATTATACATTGATTAACCTAATATATACAAATAATATAGATAATACAACATAATAACTAATAACTAAAATAGATTTATACGTAAGTGAGTAATGAGATTGTCCAATACATTGAGATTAAGGCTATATCATATTTAAATCTATTAATTGAAGTACAATTAGAATAAGTCGGTGCGCAATCGAAGCACCATGTTAGCATGAGATTTCTTTGAGAGGAGAAAACGAAACAAGTAGAAGTCAAGCCACATTAAAATATAAAAGTATAGTGTATGTTTTATTAATTATTACCAGACTTAATATGCCACTTAATTCATGTGCTGATAATTTCATTTTATGAGGTGTTTTAATTTTGGATTCTTATGAAGAAACTTTAATTTTGTTTCTAGGGTTTTTGTTATGGACCCTCTTTGTCACTGGCCATGCATTTTGTAAAGCAAATCATTTTACATCAGCTTATATATACCATTATATATATATATATATATATATATATATCAATGTACTTAATTCATTGCTAAAATTAATAAAAACAATAAAAGTATACATTGAAAAAGAAGAAAAATCAAAACTGGAAAAACAAAAAAAATTGGGCAACAGTTATTTAATTTATAAAAATGCAACTAGTGATGTATACTTAAAGAGGATCTATCTCATTAAACTTGGTGTCAGATAGAAATAATAATCATGAGATTTTTGGGTATGGTGGGATATTACCAAGTACGGATCACGATGATGGAGACTATATACGTTTTTTAAATACAAATTTGATAATCTTATATATAATAAAAAATAGCTAAATTTAGATTTGTCCTTACTATTAAATATATTATATCGAATAGTATTGTATTTTATAATATTTAGAAAAATATTATGGAAAGATTATTTCAATTTTTTCGTTTAATTATTGTATTAAATACAATTACAAAAATCTTACTATAATAATCAAAATATTCGTATTAATGATCGTATTAAAATATAATAATCAAAATCTTCTACAATATTTAATATATTGTAAAGATCGTATTAAACTAGATTTGAAATCATATTGATTTCTATAATAATCAAAATCAGTCAATCAAATATTACGAACATTACTATGTTTCCTTAATAAAATATAATAATCAAAATCTTACTACAATATTTAATGATCGTACTAAATTAGATTTGAATTTATATCGATTTCCATAATAATCAAAATCAATCAATCAAATATTACGAAACATTACTATGTTTCTTTAATAAACGAAAATCAATCAATCAATAATTAATGGATAAAATTTCAGAAAATCTTACTATAAAAAATTATATTCGATTACGAAATATTAATGTTCATTAAACATGTTCTATTGTAGAATATTACGAAACATTACTATGTTTCCTTAATAAAAGAAATCAAGACGTAATCAAATAATTAATAGATAAATTTCAAAAAATCATATTACAAAAATTTTCATTAAACTAAATCAATCAATCAAATAATTAATGGTGAAATTACTAAAATCTTACTATAAAAATCATTACTATGTTTCCTTAATAAACGAAAACAATCAATTAAATTATTAATGGATAAATTTTAAAAAATATTACTATAAAAAATCATATTCGATTACGAAATATTAATGCTCATTAAACCTATTTAATGAAGAATATTACGAAACATTACTATGTTTTCTTAATAAACGAAATCAAGACGTAATCAAATAATTAATAGATAATTTTTAGAAAATTATATTACGAAAATTTTCATTAAACCAAATCAATCTATCAAATAATTAATAGAGAAATTTCAGAAATCTTACAATAAAAATCATATTCGATTACAAAATCATATGCTTTAATGAAGAGATTACCAATAACTACCCGTTCATTACTCATATTATATATAAGTTAGATTTCTACGTAGAATTCCAAAATTCATTCAACCAAGATAAATTTTGCCACATTAATACAATACTTTTCCTAAGCAAGAAAAATGGTTATCAATTGTTGTGCTTAAATCATTGAGATCTCACTGGAGGATTAAAGTCAAGATTATACGGCTTTGGAAACCTTTACCAAAGAGTATGACTAGACACTTGAAGCGGTTTTGGTTGATAATCAAGTAAGTTATTATTTATCATTCATTTTTTAATTAATTCAGTAATTTGTTTCAAATTAAAATATAAAAATATTTGTTATTTTTAGGGTTCCAAATACATGGTACGGTTAAGAAAGATGTGCTTGAAAAATTTGGTCCTCTATTGAAAGAGGGAGATACTAAGAATTTCCAAGTGTGTCCAACAACTGGTTCTTACAAAACCAGTTCTCATAAGTAGAAAATCTTATTTTTATATACTACTTCGGTAAGGAACAGTGATCCTTTGCCAAATCATTTATTTGGTTTGAAGTTTGTGGATTACAATAAACTACTTGCCCGAGATCTTGATGATAATTACGGTGAGTTTATTTCTATATTTGTGATTTTCATAATTAATTAGAGATTTAAAAGAATAATTGGATTTGTTTTTTGCTTACATATCATCTTAAAAATAAAACCATGCGAAAATTTAGATTTATTACTTACGACTTTATTTTTACAGATGTTATTGGGCAATTGATTCATGTTGATCCTATGATTGTCACTGAGACTAATGACAAAGAAACTAAATAGATCAATTTTGAGCTTCGTAATGTTAAGTATGTTTTAAAATCCTATTTTGAGTCTTCTTTATATATATATATATAATAAGTTTTATAAATGGATTAAACACAATGATGCTAGAATTTCGTGTGTGATTTGGGGGAAATATACTAAAACTTTGCAAGAGAAGATTTCATTAGGGTTTACCAATAACCCAATTGTTGTTATGTAATTTTGTAAGATCAAAATGTTTAGAGGTAATATTATTTTCGTTTAAATTGTTTGTTCATGTCTAAAATCATGCGATTTATCAATGCTAATCAATCGTCTTATTGGTAAAAATTGCAGATCTCATATCAGTCTCTAATGCTTTTGAATGTACACAGTTGTGGTTTGATAATGACACAATCCATGATGTGTTAGTATTACAATCCAAGTAAGAATATACTTTAAAACCATGTACATATTTGATTATTATTTTTTGATAATGTTTTTTTCTTTTAGTCTCCCGGATGATGACTTGCAATTGGTTGTACCTAATTCACTTGAATTATCGAAAAATTCTTCTACAATTGTTCTAGGTGAATTTTTAGGCGTTTTCCTAAGAAGACAATGAAAGAACTTACCAATACGGTTAATGTAATTAAAATTTAATATTTGATTATTTTTTCCCTTACATATACAAACTATTAATTATGTTACGATATTAACATAATTATATATTTATTGTGTAGATTGGATCATATGTTACTATGGTTTCCATACTTGACATAGATTATGACTATGAGTGGTGCTATTTGAGTTGCGAAAAATACAACAAGAATGTATTTCCTATTGATTGTTTGGAAGGAGACGATGATGATGGTGTTGAGGTTTTAGAATATCGATTATAAGTTGTATCGAAAATATTCATCATCATCCGATTGTTCGATTGATCAATTTGTATGATGAATATTTTTGATACAGCTTATGATGGTGTCGAGCTTTTAGAAAATTGATTATAAGCTGTATCAAAAATATTCATCATCACTTGAGTTATCGAAAATCCTTCTATGTGTATTCCGGGAGAATTCTTTATCCGTTTTCCTAAGAAAACAATTAAGAAAGTTTCTAATACGGTTAACGTAAATAAAATTTATCATTTGATTAATTTTTTTGATATATATACAAACTACTTCATATATTAGTACTTAACATTATTATCTTTTATTGTAGATTGGATCATATGTTACTATGGTTTTTATACTTGACATAGATTACGATTATGAGTGGTGCTATTTGAGTTGCAAAATATGCAACAAGAAGGTATTTCCTATTGATTGTTATGAAGGAGACGATGATGATGGTGTTGAGATTTTGGAAAATAGTGTATCGAATTGTACAAAGTGTAAATCAAATGTTATTGAAGTAGTTCCAAAGTAAGCTAATTTCTTTAATTCTGTATATTTATAAATATTAAAATTGTTTTATTTTATACGGTTTATTTAAATTTCACGTCTACCTAATGTTTTTATAGGTATTACATTTTTGTGAAAGTTGGAGATAATACTGGGGAATCGAGATTCTTAATGTTTGATTACATTGCTCATCAAATTATTAATCGTTCCGCAGTAGAATTAGCTGAATCTATAGGAGAGATAATAAAATTAATACTATAATTCTACTTGGTCTATTCATTTCAGTAATAGTAATCTACATATTGTATTCTTAAGATGATAAATATTAACTTATGTTATGTATCTATTTGTAGATTGAGAACCTTTAAAGGATTCCAACAACAATTACTAATTTGATTTGAAAAAACTTTTTATTTGTTGTTAGCCTTAAAAAGAAACATCTTTTAACGAGTTATGATCAGACCTATAAGGTTAATTAGTTGATGAACAAGGTTGAACTATGAATTCAATGAAACACAATCTTCTCATGTAAGTTTCTAAACATAACTCACGAAATCATTATTTTTAAGATGTGATACTTTTAAAACTCGTAACAAAGTTTTTTATTCTTATTAGGCACCTTCGTTGATGGGTACTAAAGAAGGTTTTGAGACACCACATTCAAAAAAAAATGATGAAATCGCACAACTCGATGATCACCCTAATTATATGATTAGCACAACAAAGACCTTGAAACTCAAAAAGATTAATGGAGAAGTTTTGAGATTTAGAGAATATTCGATTTTTGTGGTTCTCATACTTTAAAATTATTTATTATTCAAACTAAGTTTTAAGATTTTTGATTATTTTAAAGTTATTTTATCTTTTGAGAAAATTTCTTTATTGAATTATAAAAATTAATTTTGTTTTGATTAATTTTTCTATTATTATTTGATTTATTTAACAATTTTTCTCTGCTACTTTATTAAATCTTCTAATGAGCCGATATTAATTATGTTTATTATATATATAAAAAATTTATACAATAAAAAAAATTTCTTTCAAATTTATTTTGTCCATGCAAATAGTTATATCTAATTAACCATATATAAAATTAAAATAAAATATTAATCGTAACACCATCAAAATTAGCAAATAAATATAATACCATTTGTAAAATTAACAAATATGAAAGATACTAAAAACGTGAAATAATTAAAAACTAAAAACCGTAATCAATTAACAAAATCATATACAATAAAATAAAATATATTAAAATAAAATATATTAAAATAAATATTATACATACAAATATCCCCAAAAATGAACATTTTATAAATACCGATGTTGTACATTCAAAAATATATATATTAATTATATATAAAAATAAAATAAAAATTATATAATTAAATAACAGTTATTTTTGTCCTGTGCACCGCACTGGTAATCATCTAATAACATATATATGAAAAAAAATATTTAGAAAGGGTGATCATTTTGATATTCTAAAAATATTTCATTAAAGAAAATTCCATTATTTTGTTGCAAAAAAGATTAGAAGCTTTTGTCTTCAATTGGTTCTTATTCTAATATATTTATTTATTGATAATTATTTACATGCATATCTTGATCATGTCCAGTGAGGACTTGTCTGGAATATATTGGTAAAAAAATCAAAATATTTTTTTGTTCATCGTTTGTCCCAATCCTCTTGATCTTCTCAATTTTATATTATATCAACACACCCAATTATTTTCACAGCTCCACTTATACAAAATAATATAATATACAGAATCTACTTTCATAAGAATACTACAGATTCTATATTTTATGAGTAATATACCCATGATATGTAAATTCTTGCAACATGTAAAAGTATCCACCTTTTTACTTAAAATTACAAAACATATGGTGAAAACTTTTGTTGTACTACTATTTTATATAGTGGCAAATATTGAAATAAATATAAAAAAGTTTTGTCTGGCTATTAAGAGAGAGAAGAATTAGATGAACATAAAAGCAAAGCATAAGAAAACCTTCCAGCTTTTTCCTTGACAAATATCACAGCCTGTCCAAATTAACCTTTTAATAACTCTCTATTTGTTTTTTTTTCATTACTTAATCCTTTGCTTTAATTGAAGCATTTCCATAGCTCTGAATTTCATATAACTCTTCCTTCCTTCTCTTTCCAAGCTCTATCTCTTAGCTGCTTTTGGATGATTCATTATGTTATGCTTTGGAGAAAATTGGTAAATCAAAGTGAAGTTTGGGTTTTGAAGAGCTTCTCTAAGTGGAGTTTTGTGGTTATGACTGTTCAACATGTGATCAGTGAGCTTCTTTCCACACATCTCCACTCTTCTTTCCAGGTACTTTTTATATATATATCTGGCTATTCTTCTGTTTCACTTGATGAAGATGATAACTATATATGGAAAGGGTAGCTATATATATATGTATGTATCTATTGGGTTATATGTACATATATTGGTGGATATATATATATACATATTTTAATTTAACAAAAGAATGATAAAGATTAAATAATCAACATATAACATACATAATAAAGAAAATATTAATCGTTATCTTATAACAAATATAATCGTTCTCGTAGTAATTAGTTCTCAACGAAGATAGATACATAAGCATGATCTTATGACTTGATGATGTCCTTGCGATCGTGTGTATTTATAGATGTATAAATAACAAAACTTGCTATACTTGTTTATATAATTGATGTCATGTAGACAACTATTTGAAAACACTGTTTGAAGTGGACATTTAGGTGATACAGTCTCATTCGCATGAATGTAAGAACTAAGAACACAATGAACGATGTGACCAATCTATATTGATTTATGGATATATATATATATATATATATTAAATTTCCTATTTATTGATTTTAATAGAAAAAAATAAAATAAACGTAGGTGATATGATACACTCTACTTCGCATGATCATCAATTTATTTCCCATTGTGTTTTTTTTTCGACCGATGTCTCTATCTATTTTATTTTTGAATCATTCTCATATTCTAAGTCATGCTTATCCAAAAAGAAAACGAAAACAAAAAATTAACAACTTGCTCTCTCCTTTTTTTTTTCTTTTGTCCTTTGCCAACCTTCACCACATATTTGTTTTCTATATATTTTGCAATTTTACAACTCGAATCATTGTATTTTAAACTTTAGTAGTGAAAATGATATTATTGTACTATATCACATCAATTATTTCACCAATATTAAAATTAATTATTGAATTCGAATCGCTTAGAACATAAGATAATCTTGTACTTCACATCACTTCATGTTTTTTATTATAGATAATCTATCTTAGTTTATTACTATAAAACAAGTTTGGATTGGTACTTAATTATGAACGCAAATAAATTACTTTCCGTTAAAAAAAAAGTTTTGTAATGTTATCTTATTACAAGGACAAGCCGTGACAAATGTGGTCACGATGGCACTACTTAGATACTGAACAGTGAAGATTCAGCTTTGTTTAAGTGTATTTATATATCTTTTTAATTAAAGTATATTATATAATTATTGAGATGACGTCTTAATTATATTACCGATTTTCTTTCAAATGACTATAAGTAATAAACAAACTAAATTCAGTCAAAATATGTAAACAAAATTCACTTAGTCCTTTTCAATTAAAGTAAAGTAGATCATCCACTTCTATGCTTACTAACAAAATTTTCAAAACTTTAATTATAAACACAATAATTAATTTTATGTAGTTTAAGTTGTTTTAACAAGTTTATTCCTTTTTTATAAATATTTTATTTTGTTAATTAATACTTGACTCTGAGACAAGACAACATGAAAGAGAATCTAATAAAATAGAAAAGTGTGTCCCATTAGTCAACCTTCTTTTGTCTTATAAACCCTAAATTTGGAAAACTAGTGCCTTCTGACGATTACTCCATAAGCCACTCACATAGTCACATACACGATTAGGGTTTTCTTATGTGTTTTTATCAATCATCAAATGGTCATGAAGTGTAAGACTCTATACGTTTCAGGCATGGGAAAAAAGATCGTTGAACGAATTACGACAAATCATCTTGGCTTAAAGAGTGTTGAACGTAGTGGATTCATTAAATTTGATGTTAATGGTAGACGAAAATCGTCAAAGAAGTTGACTGGTGACAAAGAGGAGAAAAAGGAAGGGTTTTTAATTGTTAGGTCAATGGATCGGTTTCTAGAAAAACAAAATGCTGAATCGATCAGACATACAATGCAAGCTCAAGAAGATACTTTTAAGCAACAGGTACGATATATGCATCATTATATGGGTTTGGTCTTTCAATCGATTTAGTGAGTTTTTCAATCGGTTGTATACTCATATTTTTAGCTTGGTTTGCGTTAGAAAATGAATATCATTCCACATTGGTTAGATTTGTCATTATTGGAAATTTTTTTTTCAAATGAACTAGACTCATACTAATATGATAGCAGAGTATGTATTCAATTCCAATTGTAAACAACCTGTAGATATTTGATACCCAATTGCCAATACGACAAACTTCATGTTTTAGACGTTTAATCATGAGCATGAGGGGTATATTAGAATATTAAAATTTTATGTTGGTTAGGTTTGTGACAATCCTTTTCACTAAAATTACTTTTTGAGTGTGAGTTAAGTCTATACCAATAGTTGTAATAGGATAAGACCTATTCGATTTATGGCATATCAAACATTTAGAACACTTGTAACTTGTTGATGATATATATAACCATATATATATATATATATATATAACAATGTGATAATGGCAGGTACGAGAGCTGCATAGAGTATATAATACACAGAAAATGATGATGGACCAACTTAAACGTAGAAGCCAGTATTGGTCAACTATTAACAACAAAGACCAAACCGGTTCAAGAGAGAGAACTGGAAGTTGTTCAGGCATAGACCTCGAAAATGTGGTTAGAGCCACGAAAACGACGACAGATCATATCGAAGAGAGCGACCTAGAATTGACATTGAGTCTGGGATTGTCTTCTTCATCAACAACAATGACAACGACGAACAAAGACATGGATTATTCGTCAACGACGTCGTTGAGATCATCATTGGATAATTGTAATAATCAGAGCAATAATAATATAAATAATAACAGTAATAATAACCAAGAAAGTAGCGGACCAAACACGCCAATTAGCAGCTTAAGTACGACGTTGTTGGATCGAGACAAGAAGAGACCTCATTGGCTTTTTCAAGGACTTAGTATTAACCGAACTTCTTGATTTTTGTTCACTCACCGACTCTTTTATTTTATTTTTTTTGTTATATTTTTCTTGGTTTTCATTTCTTCTTTGTATCTGATTTACCATTTTTCAGTTTTAATTAGCCCTATCCATTTATCCTCTTGTTAACACTGATAAATACTGATAAAAGAAACCATTCTGTTTCTTCGTATTTATTTGTTTTGCTAAGAGAATTTTATTTTAATCTGCATCTGAATTTCAATGAAAATATAGAAGGGAAAATTTTGCAATATAAAATAGGGTTTTACGCAAAAAAAAACCTCTCAAAATGACTATGGATTACAAGAAAATTCGCCAAAAATAAAAATATGCCAAAAAACTATCAAAGTGACCAAAATTTTCAAATAAAATATTCTAAATAAAACATGTGCGAAAGAACCATCTAAGTAACCACGATTTGCCAAAAAAAAACTCTCCAAATAAAAATATGCAAAAAAACCTTCAAAATGATTTGCAAAAAAAAAACCATTATCTCTGAGCATAAAATTTGATACTCGAAATTTGAACTAAAACTAATCCATAATTAAGAGCAACCAAACCAAAACTAATATTTTTTCACAACCGAGAGTTTAGCGCCACGAGAGTGGGTTAATCTTGATGTCGTTGTCCATGTCCTCATATCGTTTTTAATGCTTGTCGTTGCATCGTTGATTGGTTGTTAGTCTCTAAAATTGGTTACCATACACTTGATCCATTTCCTTTTCCATTTTGTTTTGTTGCTATGTTTTGCTTGTTACTTTGCTTTGTACGTATTGCTATAGATTAAGTTGAACACTTGCAATCCTAGTGTGTTAATACTTAATTTTAGATTTCATGTGAATTTGACCTTTAGTGCTACATCGACACGATATGAAAAGAGGTTTAATTGATATTTGGACGTGTGAAAACCTCTGTATCTAGTATCCATTTGATCTTAATTTGTTTCCGTTTTGGATTCAATTTTTTAGGTACATAAATTTAGAACCTATTCAGATACTTCATCGTTTTTGATTCAGTTTATTTCCTCTTAATTAGGGACCTAGCCTGTTTTGGTTCGGGTTTCAAACATCGAGTTATATTTTCCAGGGATAATGGTTTTTTTTTGCAAATCACTTTGAAGGTTTGTTTGCATTCTTTTATTTGGAGGGTTTTTTTTTGCAAATCAAGGTTTTTCTTGCACATGTTTTAGTTGGATGGTTTATTTGCAAATTTTGGTTACTTTGATGAAGTTTTTTGCACACTTTTTAGTTGGCAAATTTTTTTGCAATACGTGGTCACTTTAAAAAATTTTTTTTGCACAAAACTGTATATAACTATAAATAACATTTTGTAGGTTTTTTTTTGAAAAAAACACAAAAGTTTTAGTGAAATTTGGATGTATAACTATAGATTTTTAATTATTTAAGTTTCTCTTTCTTATACAAACCTATGTGCTTTGTAGCAAAAATTAGGACCTTTTTGTCCCTACGTCTTATTGCAAATATTACATTATTTTTGCCTTATCATTAATGTGTGTTAGTAAGTGGTGCATCGTGACACCAAGGTTGACCAAGAAAATACGCATGCTGATGGACTTTTTATTTTATTTTTCTTTGTTTTGGGTAAGACCATCATGGTTCCTGTTTCTTGGACCAAAAGTTGAATGCTCACTTCTTCTTCCTAATAGGAGTCATTTTCGATTGACCATTAAAAAACGAAAAGCCCAATTCAAAATCTTTTTATTTTTTAAATAGGCCCATGGCCATTATGTATTAGAGTTTCTTTCTCGAACTCCTTATAAATATGTTTGCATGTTATAAATAAAATAAGAGTTGAGAAAAAAGAAAACACCCTAACTTTTCAAAACCCGAGGGAGTACATCCAAAGTTTCAGAAGTTTAAATTAAACATTGAGGTATATTGGATTCGTATAGTGTATTTGATCATGCGGTTAAATACTCACATATAAAATATTTTACATGATAGAATTTGAGAATTTATGCCGTGGATTAAGTTTTGTTAATGAACATAAACAAAATTTTAAATGGTTTTGGACACTAATCTCAAGATTCACATTCCATTTTTCTTCCATCATATGATAATTTCACACAATATCGTATATTGAGTTATTGACTATTGTATATTTATATTACATAACCATTTCTCTCGCTGTCTTTGCTACGTTCTAATAGTCATCATCGTCATCTTCGTCATTTCTTGATCGGGAAAAGTTTCTAGCGACGGCTGAGGCTGCTCCAAAAAACATGAAGAGAAGTAGGAGGTCGAAGCCACTGCCACCAACTGCCACCGCAGGACCAGGGGCAAAGAAGGAAAACGGTGACCACCCGTAACCGCCGTAACCATATCCATAGCCGCCGATCAAAGGTGGTGCAACCTGAGGATTCACGTAGATGTTGGTTCTGTGAAAAGAAGATAAGCTACGTTTAGGATATAAAGAGACTAATGTCATGTTTTGCATTTCAAAAAGATAAATCACACAATAATCAATTTGTAAATGGGCTTTTAATGTGGACATGAGGCTGCTAAAGCCCAATAAATGAAGCTATCTGTATTTAGATTTTTATTTTATATTTAAAAGAACTCACAATTGTTAGATACAGAATGAAATGATTAAGAACTCTAGATTAAAGTCTCAATTTGAGTATATACTTAAAATTTCAGAAACTGTTGAAATGATCAAATGTAGAGAAGAGCTGCAAGTTAACCTGGATCGATTGTTAATTCTAGGAGGAGGGCGAGGAGCTGAAGACCGAAACGCTTGACCGCCGATTCTTCCACCATTTTTGGCCGCAGACGCATCTCCAACGCTTCCAAATGCCAAAACGCCAACCGCTAGCGTCGCGATCGCAAATTTTGCCAGCTCATTTTCATTTTTCCTAATAATTAAATAACATAATTGGACAAGAGCAAAGCCGAAATTAGAACTAATAAAGAATTCTTGTAATATGAAATAAAATTACCGTGAAGAATCAGTTTCGTCGTCTGGGTGTGAAGATTTACAAGAGATTGAAATGGGACGAAAGAGATTACTGTTTGAACTGGGTTTGAAACTGTGTTGGAAACTGAAAGAGTTTGATAAAAAGCTTTGTCTGGAAGAAGCTATGGCGGAGAAATACATTTTTGTCTCTGTTCTCTCGTTGTTGACAAACAAAATGATATTTTCTCTCCTCTTGTGGGAGGTTTTTCTTTGGTTTGTGATAAAGCGACTGCCACGTGGATTACAACTAGTGGCCCAATGAAGAACGCTTGTATTCTACAGATTAAGAAGATATCCGGTTCTGTTTCTAACCGGTCTGAAGAAATTAATCGAACGGTTTACTCATCAAATCAACATGTTCTCGGTTTTAAGAATTGAAAGAAAGATTCATTTGAGCTTTTACTAAACGTTGATGTATAAATAAAACTAATCTTCTCTGTTTTTTAATCTCAACACAGAAAACAGAAACAGAGTTTTGATTATGTCAAAAATAGGAAAAAAAGTATCCCATGACTATAGGAATTTATGACAAATAATAATAAAAGGAAATAAAACCATTGTATTCCCTCTCTGTTTGTGAAATCATCATCATTATCATATGTTAAACAAAGGATCTTCGTCTTCCTTAATCATCTTCTCGTTGAACCGAGTCGGATCTTTATTAAACAGTGTAGTGACCAGCAGTTTCAATGTCTAATCCCTTTAGCTTCACCACTGATTCTACATGTCCCTTAAGTGTATGAAGTTCCCTAAGCCTGTAATCAAAATAACAGATAGAGAAAACCTAAGTTTACTTCACTCACAAGAAAACACAGTTTTTTTGTTTGTTTTACAAATCATTACCTTGCGATCTCAGCTCGTCTCTTCGCCTGCTCTGCGATTGCAGATAGTTCTCTGTAACCACCTTTCTCCGGGTAACCAGTTTCCGTTTCCTTGTTCTGAAGACCGTGTAGAGTCCTCTGCGCATGAGCCCATTGTGCTTCTCTTTCCTCTATTCCATAGTTTTGCTTGGTCGTAAAGGCAGTCTGATTTTTCATATCAAACAAAAAAAGGACAGAGATTTTGTTGGTCACATTTCAGAGTAGTTAACAAGGAAAACAAAACACATACCCTGTTGTCAATGAGATTGTTCCAAGCTGTTCCAGCTAGTATGTAACGAATTGCGAATTTCATTATGTCTAATGGAAAGTAGAAGACGATACTGTAAAGCCAGATAACTAGAGCCCATCCCCATCCTATTCCTTTGATTCTCGCAAATTCCCAATTCGCGTAGACAGCAAAAAACGTTGCAATCTACAGTGTCAAGTTCATGACTCATCAACAAGAGAATCTTGTAATGAAACAGAAGACAACATACAATCAAAATAAAATCATGTACTATGCTTACCGCTTGTGCTACCCAGAAAGCGCCAAGCAATAAATATCCAGGCCTTTCTGTAAAAGACCAGCTTCTAGATCGAGTGACGAAGATAAGAGCTTGGCTCACAATACTGACTTGTAAGTATAAAGCAGACATCATCTCATGTTCGCTGCCTCTCAAATCCTTTACGTGGAACGTTCTCTATAGATATAATGGAAAAACCAGATTATGCTTTTGTAATGAAAAACAAAAACATAGTTATGATATCAGAAGAGATTGTTTATATTACCGGGAAGAAATCTGTTCTGTATGCAGCCCAGAAGAAGACGACAGTCATTATAGCCATGTAGCCTCCAAGAGCAACTCCTGTTGCGAAGATTTCTTTGAGTTTCCAGCTATCTGGTGTAGGAGAAGGCTTGACTCTGTCTTTTGAGATTGTCATGATTGTTCCTGTTGAGTAGTTATTGATATTAAATTGTCTTGTCATTTAGTAAACATTTTAGAGAAGTTTTCAGAATAAGAAGAAAACTTACCATCGTTTAGTATAGCAATGATCAAAACCATGAATGGTGAAAAGTCGAACTTCCATATTAAAGCAATGAGCATAAATCCAAACTGTAAAGACAAATAAAGTGATCATAAGCAGAGAGACTGTTTGATGATATTCAAGAATACTCATACAAGATTGATTACTAACCACAATACGGATGGTAATTGAGACTGCGTAAATCTGTTAAAATGATTATCAGAAAACATCGTCATCAGAAGTGAAATTGACGAAAAGGTACAGATTAAGAATAAGAGGACACTCACAGTGTAGTTCTTCATTCTTTGAAAAATGGCTCTACTTGTTAGAACGGCACTGATGATGACGCTGAGTCCAGGCTCAGTGAGAACAATGTCTGAAGCACCTCGTGCGGCGTCAGTAGCATCCGCAACAGCGATACCTATGTCAGCTTTCTTCAGTGCAGGAGCATCATTCACTCCATCACCAGTCATACCACAAATATGCTTCAACTCTTGCAACTTCTTCACAATTTCGTATTTGTGCTCTGAATGAATTTGGAAAGAGATAGAGAGACAGTGTTAAAAACGCAAAGCAAGTTTCTGAATCGAATTGAGATATAAGAAAGATCTTTAAACAAACCTGGGAAGACACCAGCAAAGCCATCAGCTTTCTCAATCAACTCATCAACAGGAAGAGCAGCCATGTTTTCGTCTTTGTGGTCACCGAGTAAAGAAGCAGATGGATACATATTTGATCCCATTCCAAGCCTACGTCCAGTCTCTTTCGCAATAGCAAGTTGATCACCTATAACACCAATAGAAAACATAAGGAAGAAAACTCAAGATATAATAATATAACAAAGAGATTAAGTAATGATATAAACCAGTAATCATCTTGACATTGACACCGAGATCAAGAGCTCTTCTAATGGTTTCTGCACTATCATGTCTTGGAGGATCAAACAAAGGCAATACACCAACGAATTCCCATGGACTACCAGGGCTTTCTTTTGTTTTCTCAGGTACTGTCTGAAACCAAACAAGAATTTACATCAACTCTTTTTCCTTCTTTGTTTCTTGCTAATTTTGCTACAAGATATAAACATTTTTCTCACCTGTCTTGCAACAGCTAATGATCTGAGTCCACGCTCAGCATACTTATCGATTGCAGAGTGGACTCTCTTCCTTAGATCTGCTCTCGCGTTGCAGAGATCAAGAATCTGCTCAGGAGCTCCTTTGCTCACTCGGTGCCAGTTTCCGTTACCATCGATGAAAGTTAAAGCGGTTCTCTTATCAACTGGATTGAATGGAAAGAAGTGAATCTCTCTAATTCCAGCTCTTGCCTGAAAGAAAACCAAACAATCAGAACATTTTCCATTTCTTTCAAGCAAACAAAAAACAGAGGAAAATAAAAGTGATATACCTCTTTTGGATCAGCAAGCATGCCAACCATAGCAGCATCAATAGCATCTTGATTCTCTACTCTTGAAGCTCTTGCAGCGAAAAGCACAACTTCTTCTTTCTCAACGCCTTTAGCACAAACCTCAATCAGATTTTTGTCAACACTAAGCTTATTTAAGGTCAAAGTCCCGGTTTTATCACTGCACAGAACATCCATTCCAGCCATTTCTTCAATGGCAGTCATTCTTTTCGTGATAGCTCCTTGCTGAGACAACTTGTGAGAGCCAATAGCCATTGTTACAGACAAAACAGTAGGCATAGCAATAGGTATTCCACCAATCAAAAGAACCAGAAGATTGTCGATTCCATCTCTGTACTTTCTGCGCTGGATCGGATACATCACAACGAGCTCAATCAAAATACCGACCGCTATGGAACATATGCAAAAGTTCCCAATAGCAGTTAAGACTTTCTGAAAATGTCCAACTTGGTTTGTGCTGTCAACAAGATGAGCCGCTTTACCAAAGAACGTGTGGACTCCAGTGGCGATCACAACTGCTTCAATCTCACCTTGCTTGCAGGTAGAACCAGAGAAAACTTCTTCACCTGGACCTTTCGTTGCAGGAAGAGACTCTCCAGTTAAAGCAGATTGATCTACTTTTAAAGCATCACCTTCAAGAAGACGTGCATCAGCAGGAATGATGTCACCGAGCTTGATGCTCACAATATCTCCAGGAACAAGAATTGAAGCTTCTTGCTCTGACCACCTCCCATCTCTTAGAACCTGCATACCAAAACATAATTAAAGCCACAAATTTTTGCTTGCCATTAACTTGTAGCATACACTAAACATAAAGGTAGATGCAAACGAAAACAATCAATTAATAAAGAAAACCTTTGTTTTGGGAGCGAGACCAGCCATAAGAGCAGCAGCAGCATTTCCGGCATTGTTTTCTTCAATGAAACTGATAGTTGAGTTAATAACCAAGAGACAAACAATACCGACAAAATCTTGCCAATCTGGTGGTCTTCCATCTCCATTAGCTAAAGCAATGGCCATGATTGCAGCTGCCTCCATGACCCATGAGAGAGGGTTCCACATAAAACCCAAGAACTTAAGCAATTTGCTTTCCTGTTTATTGAAACCATCAGCACTTATTAATTACTTACTTCATCTATGACTTTGATTAACGTTTTGAGCAAACTATATAACTAAGTGTTGTTTTGTGTTTTTAAAAAAAAAACCTTTTTCTCCTCAAGTTTGTTGGGACCAAAGATTTGGAGTCTGTTTTCTCCTTCTGCTCCAGATAAACCTTCTCTGCTGCATTTCAACTGCTGGAACACTTCTTCAATTGGGATTTTCTCCTGCGATTATAATATTCACACGATCCAAAGGTTTATTTCATTAATATTCTAAAGTATGCAACTCTTTCAAGTCTATTGAAAATTCTTATAGATGAACATATCTTGAAGTTTCTGCATCTCTAGTGGCTTGTTCAAATATATATAGAGAGTATTTCTCCTCATTTTAAAAACAATTAATTGAGCTTTTTCTCAAATACAAATATAATCATTGTCGAGGACAATAAATAAGTGAACAAAGAATTCCGAGAAAAAGTTGAAAAAGCCAAAAAGTAAAAGGCCATAAGGCCTTATCCTCTTATATATAAAACTGAAGGCCCAATTTAATATAAGGCCCATTAAAACGGAATATATCTGATAAGAGTAAATCCATCAGTATAACATTGGATTTTTAATTGAGAATCCAGGAAATCAGGTAATTAGTTTTATCTAAGAAAGTGTTTAAACGGGTTGATAATACGATTTCCCGTGAATATGAAAAATCAAAAAAACGTAAGTTAATTTTAACACCGAAATTGACTAAATACACTACTTCTCAAGAATTCGCAAATTAGGTAACTCATTATGAAGAATCATGTGGAATGAAAGTAAAGATTACTACTAAATTATAGTACTATTTTGCTTTATTTGGAAAGTATACTTGACATAATTGTAACTAATTTTGTGATGATTCGTAGAAATGTATTGACTAGTAAACAATGAAAAAAAGCCTGTAATTAAGTATGACATATTAACAGATTTTCGTAGATATTTTGCTCATCTATACAAACAGAAAATCTGAAAACTAAACAATTCAACGATCTTATCGATGTAAAGAGAGTAATTATTAGTAGAACCCTAATTTCATCGAATCGTTTAACTAAGAAGGAAAACATTCGTCTAGTAGCAAAATCATTAAACAAAGCAAACGTAAAAGAGAAGAAGACTGATACCAAATCAACATTCTCGTTCTTAATATCCTCAAGAGAACCACCACTCGCCATCTTTGCACTCTGCCTTCACCAGATGATCAAACACACAAAATAAATGGTTGAGGTTATTCACAAAAACTGCGGAAATATTAAGCAAATAAAGTAACGATAATGAAAATATATTCAAAGAGAAGAAATTAAAAGGTGAAACGAACCAGATTCTTCGGAAAAAGGAGAGCAAGTGAAGGTGCAACTACTTTGGCTATTTGCTGGCTCTATTTATATCACTCGCTCACTTAAACGACTTTGTTTTACATTACCTAATTTTATTCAAGATATTTTATTCTTCTCTGCATTATTATCATCTTGACTTGATTTTATGAATATTAATTTAGTCAGATTTTGAAATTTGATTAGTTCAGTTTTCTTGTTTTGGAGTCAAAACTCAAAAACCTCCTCTAATCATATCACTGAAAGACATTTTTGTCTTATCATGGTACTACATAATATATATGTCACTTAAATTATTTTTTTTGCTTTTATTTTTTTTGGTTAATCTTAAACTTCGAACCAAAATTATAATTTTGGTAAACACAAAAACAGCCGATAAGTGATTTTTCAAACTCTTTTTACTTAAAATTTTGCTCGTAAAACTACCTCGTCTGAATTTAAAAAAACTCAAAATAATACTTCTACATTGACAACGAAATATCAAAATCATATTAGTTTTTTTTACTCTAGTAATCTACGAATGATAGCATTAATTTCCTGAAAATGTTATATTTATTTCTTTCACAAATAATCACAACCTAAAATTATCCTCTTAAATTTGTAGCATAACTTAACTCAGACGAGATAATTCTAGTGGTAGTATCTCAAGTGGTGGAGTTTGAGAGGTCACCAGTTTAAACTCCAGCTCATGTAGGGAAAAAAAATATTTCCAAAAAAATATCAAAAATCTGCATTAAGAAATTTTTGAGGTTATAAAAAAAATTTGTAGCATAACAAAATTTATTTATATTGACAAAAAAATTCTGAGTTGAAGGATAGTTACAAGAAATTTTCAGATTCTTTAATTATTTTGGGATGATTTTTAAAAGAATGAAAATTAGATAATCAACTATATTTAAAGAAAGAATAATTAAAAACACTATTTAAATGGTTTTTGAACAAAGAAAAATACGCCCTGTTAATGATTTTTGTTATAAAATATAACTCTCTCTATATATAATATTATATGAGAAAGAGAGGAAAATGATGTAAGTGGGAAAGTGTTACTAACTTTGTACTTTACAAAGTGAATTGAAGGGAAGAGTAGTAACTCCTATATTACATATTGTTTCCTTAAAAATCTTATTATAGAAAATTTAATGAGATAAAAACCATGAAAAAGAAAAAAGAGTATAGTAACGTAATCTCCCTCTAAAATGGTATTCTCTTTATAAATTTTGTAGTTGGCGCATCTCGATACTATGAACGTATTTTCTGAATGTCACTGGAAAGTGCTTTTGTGAACAAATCAACTGCATTGTTGGTTGGACGAACATACTGAATATCTACTTCTTGATTCTTCTTGAGTTCGCGTGTGTATGAGAAATATCTTGGGGGAATATGCTTTGTTTGGTCACTCTTGATATAACCTTCTTTAAGTTGAGCGACACAAGCAACATTGTCTTTAAGCAATTTTGTTGGCTCTTTATTTATGACGATTCCACTTGCTTCTTGTATATGTTGAGTCATAGATCTGAGTCACACGCATTCTCTACATGCTTCGTGAAGTGCAATTGTTCCTGCATGATTTGAGGAGGTAGCAACTAGAGCCCACTTTTGTGGACGCCAAGAAAATGTAGTGCCTCCAATTATGAAAACGTATCCGGTTTGCAGACGGGCTTTATGTGAATCTGATAAATAGCATGGATCTACAAAACCAACTAAACTGATACTAGAGTTTTTATTATAAAATAATCTCAAATCAATTGTTCATTGTAGATAACGAAATATATCTTTTGTTCCTTTCCAGTGTTTACACGTAGGTGATGAACGATATCTTGCAAGCAGATTTGTAGCAAATGTTATATCTAGCTGAATGCAATTTGCAAAATACATGAGTCCACCAACAACGCTAATATATGGTACTTCAAGACCTAATACATTTTCGTTATCTTCACAAGGCCGGAATGAATCTTTATTAATATTAAGTGATCTATTGACCATTGGAGTACTCAATTGAGTCGCTTTATCCATGTAAAAGCATTTTAAGATCCTTTTCATATAATTTGATTAATGTACAAAAATTCCATTATGAAGATGCTCGATTTGGAGCCCAAGACAAAATTTTGTTTGTCCAAGATCTTTCATTTCGAACTCTTATTTCATATGAGTTCTAGCATCGTTAATCTTCTTTTGAGTTCCAATTATGTTCATGTCATCAACATATACAATTATGATCACAAATATGGAAACAAATTTCTTAATAAATACACAATGGCATATCGCATTATTGGTATATCCTTTACTCAACAAATATTCACTTAAGAAATTATACCATATGCATCTAGATTGTTTTAATCTGTAAAGTGATCGTTGTATTTTGAATGAACATATCTCTTTAGATTTTGAGCTTAATGCTTCGGGCATTTTCAATCATTCTGAGATTTTCATGTATATATCATTATCCAGTGATCCATATAAATATGTTGTCACAACATTCATTATATACATCTCTAGATTTTTAGATGCTGCGAGACTCATCAAAATCTGAATGTAATTGCATCCATGATCGTGGAATATGTTTATTCATAATCAATTCCCGGTCTTTAAGAAAAACCTTGGGCAACAAGTCGAACTTTATATCTTGTTGCCTCATTTTTCTCATTTCGTTTTCGAACAAAGACCCATTTATACCTTACGAGTTTTATATGTTCGGGTATTGTGACAATAGGTCCAAAAACATTTCTTTTATTGAGGGAGTTCAACTTAGTTTTTATGGCCATTTCCCATTTCTCCCAATCAGATCTTTTCTGGAATTCCAATATGAACCTTAGATCTGGATCATCACTTTCATTATCAATTTCTTTTGATACAGAGAATGAGAAAATTTCATCATCATCTTCTATCTCATTTCTAAACCATAATTTTCCATTTTGGGTAGAATTGATACACTACAAGAAA
Organism: Lepidium didymum; assembly: GCA_963920545.1. NCBI lineage: Eukaryota > Viridiplantae > Streptophyta > Magnoliopsida > Brassicales > Brassicaceae > Lepidium > Lepidium didymum. Next base: position 5,922,554 of record OY986985.1, on the reverse strand, counting down.
ACTTGCCATTTGCGATGGCAATGGGCGTTGCAGTGGTGTTGCAAATTGCCATTTGTGACACCATTGCGACATCGACATATTCGTCGCAATACGTGTGTCGCAAATCAAATTCGTCGCAGTTGTATCACAAACATTGCGACATCATTAGCGCGTCGGAAATCTACGATGGAAACGGGCCTTCCAGATACGTCGCAGGAGTTTCGACGTTGTTGCAAGATAATCCATGCGACGCAGTTGCGCGGCAGACTTTGCGACGTTATTGCGAGGCACTTTCTGGGACATTGTTGCAAGGCATCCTCTGCGACGACCTTGTGAGGTATCCTCTGCGATGTTGTTGCGAGGCAGCCTCTGCGACGTTTTTGCGAGGCATCATCTGCGACGTTGTTGCGACGACCTTTTTGAAAAATATTTTTCTAAAATATTTAAAATTATTTAAAAAAAACTAAAAATCATCCGAGATGTTCGGAATTTGTTCTGCATTCTGGTCGCGTTTGCCAAACTTGATCTGGACTCATCAAGGTGCAGCTCGTTCAGCTTAGCAGCTAGGACCTCTTCTTTTGAAGCTAAATAGGAGAATAGTTGATCGTACTGGGAAATCTTCTGCTGCTGGGACGAGACAAACTTGTTGCTGCTTCTAGTTTATACTCCGTCTCCACCATTTTATAGGAATCCACATAGGCTTGAGACTGATATCTTTGCATCGAGAAGCACTGATTTGTCCTCGAGCCCAGCGAGCAACCGGTCCCAAACAGTGTTCCCTTTTTACGGGGAGCAACCTGAAAAGAAAAAGTAAATTATTACGTTAGTGTAACAAATTAAAATGAAAAATACACAAAAAAATAAGAAAAAGCTTACCTCAGCGTATATTTGAATCTGTTGTGCGGTAGATAGCACGGCAGATCCAGTGTTCTCATTACCGCAATCATGGGTAAGCTCCTGCATCTTTGCAGTGACCTCGTTGTAGATCCTCTCGGCCCTCTTGTCGACAAAGACGCCGGTCTTGTTCCGTTTTGTCTCGTAGAGCGTCTCTACCAGATCAGGGTGAGGATCCCCCGTTTCTTCTTGAACAAGTATATATATTATTGAATATAATTTTATAAAATGCAGTGTAAATGTATTTAAATAATTTCTTACGAGCTTACGTGCTCGGGCCTTGAACGAAGTTGGGCCGGAGCAATGTTTATGGGGACCGTCGCCATGAGGATCGGCTAACCGTTCTGCCCGCGCACTTGCCCTCTTTTTCTCGGAATTTGGATCTTGCCAATAGTAGACAAGACCGTCCCAGACGTTGGTGTCGAACCATCGTGGCATTGCGAGGTTGCCGTGTGTCCTCCATGTAGCCTTCCAACAACCAACCTAGTCGCACATGTGACTCTTCAAAACCTCCTCGAACTTCTTAAGGACTTCACTCGTAATTGAGGAATTTCAGTGGTAACGTTGTTACAAGGGAAAAATTTTGTGAATCATAATTTATGGGAAAAAATAAAAAGAGAACTAAACGAATCTAAAAACTTATCGCAAAAGTTTTGAACCACCTATCGACGATGTGGTTCGAGACTTACATAAAATTTGCGTGCGGTTCCTTGAAATCCCTTTCAAAGATTTCCTGCATGGCAGTCGTCAATTTCCCGTCATCATTGAACCTACCATTTTAAACCCAAAAACTCATTTAAATTTGTTTTACTAAATTTTTAAATGTCTAAATTTAATTTAAGAATATACCATAGAGTTCCTGGCGGATGCTCTGGAACGAGATTTGTCAAGTAGTGGTGGTTGGGTGCATTAAGTATGTCCTCGATAGCCATCCTCGCAGCAACATCATGCGTCAAAGGTTCATACACGCTGGGAGCAGCAGGTGCAGAATCGGTCTCCCTTATAGGGATGTAGCCAGGCTGAGAGCCGAAGCTACGACTGGGAGACGATGGGACGGGTCTTGAGCCGGGAGACTGCATTTGCTGAGATCTGCCCACTCCAGGCGATGACTGTGGTTGAGATCCTGGAGGCATCGGTTTTTGAGATCTGACCGCGTTGGTGAGGTAGCGAGTATATGGGTTGTTCACCCGGATATATGAAATTATGACAATTTAGATTCCGGATTTGCAAGCAACTTTTTTAATATTAATATTTTAGTTATGGATTTATCAATTATGTGAATTATTTTCAAAATACAAAACGTATTTAAAAATGACAAAACGTTCTAAATACACTTAATCATTTAAAATTACAAAACTTTCTAAAAACACTTAAACATTTTAAAAATACAAAACATTTTGAAAATTGTCTTTATAATTTACCAAAAATCATAAAAACGTTTCTAAAAATTACATAACGTTTTCAAAAAAGACAAAACATTTTTAAAAATATGAAACATTTAATTAATGTTTTTAAAATTATAGGAAATCAAAAAAACGTTTTCCAAAATTACTAAACGTTTAAGAAAAATTCAAAAAGTTTTAAAAAAAGTTTTTAAAATTACAAAAACTCATAAAACGTTTTTTGAAATTGCCAAAAAGTTTAAAAAATCAAAAAACGTTTTAAAAGAGAGACGTGAAGGGAGAGAGGAAGAAGAAGAGAAGAGAGAAGAAGAGAAGGGAAGAATGGTGGAGGAGACGCGAAGAGGAGGAAGAGAGGCGAAAGAGAAAGAGTTTCACAAATTACAACACGTCTGTGATGTCTTGTGCTTGTACGTCGCAGTGAAATCGTAAATTATGAGTCTGTTGCGACGTACTGACATAAGACGTCGCAACAGACTCGCAAAGCTCTAAAACCGAAAAGGTTAAACCTCTAAACCCCAACCTTACCCAAAAAAAAATAACGGACAACCGTAACAAGGTATGAAAATGCAATCTGAAGAGACCGAGAATACATCAATTTGATTTCAGAGCTTTGCGAGTCTATTGCGACGTTCTAAGACTTGGCCTTGCAACGAAATCGCAATTTGCGAGGCCACTGCGACATCGTGTGCCTGAACATCGTAGCGGCCTCGCAAATTTGTGATTTTGTTGCGACGTACTAACACAGGAAGCTGCAGTGGCGTCACAAATGATGGTTTTTAAAAAAAAACAGAAATTCATCGAAGATACAACAAAATATAAACTACAACAACTTAGTTATTTTCATTATCAGAGTTTTCGTCCTCCATGTTTTCTTCGTCCTCTGTCTCTTTGAATTCATCACAGTCCGCATTTTCATGTCCGGAATCATCATGAACAATGCCTATACTTCTTGTTGTGAATGTACGATATCTTCCTTGGATTCGAGATCAATAGAAACATCTGACGCTCTTTCTTGTTGCATAGGCACATCATCAAATTCCCCGACAATTCGACCTCTTAGATTCACTTTTATCACACATAGCCATGTCTCACGTCTTTGTTTTAGATGAGGATAAGGAATAAAATACATTTGTTCTTCTTGACATGCTAGAATAAAATGGTCGAACTTTGAATATGTTTGGCTTGCATTGACATCGGTTACCCTTACCGGTTAGTACGCACTCCTTGACTGGCCGTTGTATTGTACCAACGACATTGGAATAAAATGCATCTCAGTCCAAGAACTCCCAGATATGTGACTTCTATAATTTTGTTCAAAATACTGTAGAAGTCTGTTTCACCTGGCACGTGGATTCCGTAATTTGCGGTTGATTTATTGGAACAATGGTCATAAGTACAGAAAGTGTATCCGCGAGTAAAATACATTAGCGCTGTTACGATCCTTGCAATTGGTTCATCAACAATCTCATGCAACCATAACGGTAAAACTTTGCCTGCACATTTATTCTTTACCTACAATTATCTTAAATTTTGATTAAATATAGACAATTATCTTACTTACGTAGTAGTTCAACCATCCAGTGTTAGGTTTTTCACTACTATTTTCACTAACAACTGGAATAGATCCATGATATGCATCTGTAACCATATCATGATCCCTATTACCTTGAAGATGCTCATAATTTTCAAACATATTTTCTCCATAGTTATAATTAGCATTATCACTAGGTAGATCATTACCACCAGCATCCATATTACTACTCCCTGCATCGATACTACACCCCTCCCCATGTGAAAACCATACATAATAGTTCGGAGTAAATCCTCTATTATATTTACATGCCGTTTTACCATATCAATATTCAAATATTTGGTGTTTCCACACTTTACACATGGACAAAAAATTGTTACCGTCATTCGGAGTAAATGGGTTATTAGCTGCCTGGTTAATGAATGCTCGCAATCCATAATGTTCCAACGTCATTTATTTCTCTTGAAAAAAAAAATTTCTCAAATTTTTTTTCCCACAATCTTTCTCCCCTAATTCTTTCTCTCTCTAAGTGTTTATGAGATTTGGTGTGAAGATACAATCACATAGTGGGCTATTTATAGGTAAAAAGGGAAAATTTGCTATGTAATTGTGATGAAGGTAAGTAACATCGCAAACACATCGCAGTCGTCTCGTAATTTTGCTATGGAAGAATCGCATTGCAAAAACATCGCAATATTGTTCCGCCATTGCGATAGCCGACCGTGCATCGCATCAACGTCACAATAACATCACACGTGTGTCGCAAGTTTGCAACATTATAATACATCGCAACAGCGTTGCAACGACATTGAAAAATTGCGACGTTGATTTTCCATTGCAAAAAGACGTCGCAAATCGAGTGTTTTCTTGTAGTGATAGAAATCACATGTTTTTCAACATTAATGTCTTTTTCATGACTAGTCTATGTATGTGGTTCTTCTAAACCATTTTCATTTAGTTATCTCAATTTCTTTCTCTTTTAGAGATTTTTCTCCCTTGGTCCTATTGGTCTCCGCTTTTTCAACTGAACCTTATGCTCATTTGCTATATTTTCATAATTTTGTTCTTCCGGAACAATAACTTGATGGAACATTCACAGTGGGTATATATGATTTTTTCACCTTTTTAGTATCGGTGAACGTATCTGGTATATGATTTGCTATATTTTGTAACTGCACAATTTTATGAACTTCCATTTCACGTTGTCTCGTAACGGGATCAAGGTGCCATAACGATGGTGTGCATCAAGTTATGTCTTTTGGAATTTCTCTAGCTCCTCCTCTTAACGATGGAAATTTATCTTCATTAAAATGACAATCGACAAAAAGTATCGTAAACATATCACCAGTTTTTAGTTTCAGATACCAAATTATACTTGGTGATGTATACTCAATATATATGCCCAATCTCCTTTGTGGTCCCATTTTTGTTCTTTGTGGTGGTGCTATGGGACATAAACTGCATACCCAAAAACACAGAGATTGAATATATGTGGCTTCTTACCAGTTGTTAATTCTACTGAGGAGTATTTATGATATGCACTCGGCCTTATTTGAATTAATGTCGGAGCATGCAAAATTGCATGACCCCATATTGAATTGGGAAACTTGTTCTCATTTTTAATAATTTGTAACTGTTTGATCAAAGACTCACCCATGCCATTTTGTGTGTGAACATGCGGGACTGGATGTTCAACATCAATTCTCAATGACATATAGTAGTCATTGAATGCTTGTGAAGTAAACTCACCAGCGTTATCAAGTCTTACTTTCTTTATTGTATAATAAAGAAATTGTTTTCTTAACCTGATTATTTGGGCAATGAATTTTGCGAAAGCCATATTTCGTGTGCTCAATAAACACACATGTGACCAACTACTAGATGCGTCAATTAAATACCATAAAATATCAAAAGGGTTCGCATTGTGAGTGGATAGACCCACATATATCATCATGTATTCTTTCTAAGAATACTGAAGATTCATTCCCAACTTTGGCTAGTGATGGCCGAGTTATTAGCTTTCCAAGAGAACAAGGTTTACATGGAAATTCTCCAGTTTGAAAAATCTTCTGGTGTTTCAATGAATGGCCATTTGAATTTTCCACAACTTTTCGCATCATAACAGAACCAAAATGCCATTAACGTTTATGCCAGACTTTGAACGTACATGTAATCTTCGGGTTTACATTAATATATGATTCAGCCATATGTATTTTTGTGGAATATATTCCAGAGGATAAAGCTAGCAGCTTTCCAATATACATTTCCTCTCCGAAATGATTAATGTAATGCAAAGATATTCAATTCCATTTTATTCATAGTTTTTATATGATATCCATTTTTGCGGATATCTTTGAAACTTAACAAGTTTCTGTAAGATTTGGGAGAATATAAGGATCAACAACAAAAATGAAGTTGAATCATTTTGTTTCGCCATAAATGAAATTGGTTTCTATAAAAACACAGTTATGAAAAATAGTAAGAAATAAGTTTTCTTTTGGTTTCAATAATAAGACATAAGTTAAATTGTAGGGACAAATGTAAGTGGAATGATGTTCGTACAACTTCATGTACACAATCCACTCAAAGTGACGTAGTTTCTTTGGACTTTGCATTTGATGCATATCGTGTTCTCTCAGTCCCACCAGCCTACTTTCATTTTACTTGTACTTCTTAAACGTTATAAATTTTTGTCAACACAACTTATTTGTAGTATAAGTGCAAGATAAAATATAATGCGGTATAAGTGCCGAGTAGTTTTAATGAAAAATGGAGACAAAAAATTTATGACTAATAATATAGGTATGTTGTTTTGGTGGTCGCTAGCGACAACGACAATGATCAGCGACTAGTTTCCATGAGACTAGTTGCACACAATCACGAGTAACATGTGAACTCCTCTCCTCTTGTTGGTTCGCATTATACACCTCAAGAGAGATGTCCCGTATAAACTTCACCCTATCTCTACACTTACCAACATTACCGAAAATATAGCCACACCTCCACTTCCATCCCCACTATAAAGTCATTGTAAACATTATTAACCATGAACAACCATGCCGAAGACCATCATCACCAAGGTTATCATATAACCATCCAAACAGTGGCGTAGAGAAGGAGTGTTGCCTAGAAGCAGGCACAAGACGCCTCCAAATACCTTCCATAGATAGATAATCTCTCAACATGTGGATAATTGACTCATTACTCCTGCGGTACAAGGAATATAGACCTGATGTAGAAAGATGTCACCTTAGTTTCTCCATATTGGTCAATAAAACGTGATTCACTCCCATCCTAAGGAATATATGCACGCGCTCAGGAACACATACCTTCCAAACGCGATCGAAAATCCCAGACATATTCGGTTGGACCCTGCAGTTACGTGTTAAGGAAGCATAAGCCGATCATACTGAAAATAATCCATCAGCTGCACCTCCCCAACTGAAACGGTCATTGGCATTCGTCACTTCATCCACCACATAAGCATCTAACTATAACTGTAAGTCCCATAATAAATATTGGTTGATTAAGTCCCGACACCATCTCATTCCTGTACACCAGAGCTCGCACACTTTAGTATTCTCCAAATTAGCAGGAAGAGACGTGATTACCTGCTCACATAGCAGCTCATCAGTGAGCCATTTATCTGTCCAAAACTGAGCCAAAGTTACTTATATTAGTGTTAATGGAAATTTAATTATTAAATTTAACTATTATATGATTATATTAAAAAATTTGATGTACAAATAATCACTCTCCTTTTCGAACACAAAACTTAAATATTTTATAAGAAAATACAAAACAAAAAAAATAAAATTATAGTAAAAACACTATAGCGGTTTCTTAGAAATCTGCAGGGGACTTTATGATTTCTGTGATGCTCTAGTGTTTTGCCGTTTGATTGAAAATAATTTTTCTTTTGTGTTTTTAATTGTGATTTTAACAAATGTGATACAAATATGATTTTGATTAAAAAAGTGAGACAATGTGATCAATAAAATTAGAAAAATGCAGGAAAAAAACCATGCTTGGTAAAATTAAAAGCATTACAGTTTTTAGGTAATATTGTAAATAAAATTATTATAATAAATTTATACTATCAAGAAAATTTAAAATTTGAATATTTTTTCTTGAACAAAAATTTGAATATTTTTTTTTGTCAACAAATAACTATTAGATCGACAACAACGCTCGATACATAGCCTAATTTCTTCAAATAGAGCAGGGTGAAAATCAAACTCACCACCTTGTGCCGAGCTAAATCAGAGGCAAGCCAACTCGACCACCTGTTTTTTGGCCAAAACTTTTAATTGATAAAATAAAAAATTATTAGTTCAAGAATAAGAAAATATAATACAAATAACTAAAATAAACAAAATTAATTTTAACAAATTTGATTTTTTTTGTCAACCGAAGATTATATAAAGTAGTACTGAAACACAATAAAAAGCTACAAATAGTAGCCAGCAAAAAAAAAGAATTCCTCAGAAGACTATGCCCAAACAAGGGAAAACTACGCCCAAACATGAAAAACTAACAAAGGATAACTTCACCAAACAACCCAAGTAGATTTGCCAAAAACTCTTAAAACGAATACTGAAGACAAAACTAGAACAAGTCTGTAAACCAACCCATGTAACTGGTAGGTGTCTTAACTGCACAAAAGTATCGAGAACCCGACGAAACACGCCTGGCAAAGAACTAAAGTCCAACATAGGACAAAAAGGTCAGGAAGGAAGATCAGAACTTGAGGAAAAACAGTCCAGCAAAACTACTCCAAAAATGAAACGAGGGGACAATGATGCAGTTGAGAAAGCGAATGCACAAGGAAGAACCTTGAACTTCGACAAGGGAAAATGCCAACAAGGGATTACAAGGCTTGCACGCGGACGCGGACACAACAAGTCAAACTCTAGCTATCTACAACTAAAGTCGAGCCGCTTCCTCACAAGAGAATACCTGAAGAACGAGACCACTGTATTGTTAAACTTGAAGAACCAAGGCTCAACGAGAAAACAAAGATGACCCAACAACAAAATAGCATCCAGAATTCAAACCCGAGATCCAAAACCTAAGCGAACCCAAACACACAAAACCAACCAGAGATAAAACAGAGAGCTCTCACTAAGAGTTAACAAAAAAGCCAAGACCTGTGGAGAGAAAACAACAAGGCAAAACCCAGAGAACACAAAGTACCAAAGTCGTCGATCTAAACCAGCACCACCAAAATCCCACAGATCTAGCGTAAGCAAGGAGATCCAACTAGCACATATCTAACTACCAACAATAACATGGCAAAGGAGGAATAAGAATAAAGAGTACATAACCACAAGCCAAGAGGAAACTATACTCATCGTAGCAGCCAAAGAGAACAAAAGCTTCCACAAGAGGAAAAAGACAAAGATTCCGACAATGGAACTCCGATGAGACGTTACAATAGAAACATACCTCACCAAACTCACCGGAAGGAGGACATATCACCAGATTAAGAAACTAGTGACAAAGATGCCACTAGAGACACCATATAAATGCCATTGTGATCCACCACCAGTTGAGAACCACCGTCGACGACTTTGAAAAAGAGGATTTTGTCTCTGAAAACTAATCTTGTCAAAAACGAAATAAACCAACGCTAATACCGGAAAGGGCGGCGTTCGGTGGTGCTAGGGAAACCACCATATGCCATTGACGGAGACAAATATGAGGTGAGCGGCGGCTAGGGCAACCTTCATTGAAAAAAAGAAAAAATAGTTTCTTTTTTCTCTTCCCAACGACTTTAATTTTCTTATAACATATTTGCTTTAATATCTCTTATTCGATTAAGATTATATATTGATGTTTGTTTAGATAATGTTATACGAATCTTTAATTAATTACCAGAGTTGAATGGAATCTAATATAATAACCAAACTCGACCCGAAATAAATATATGAATGTGTCTTAACTCTTGACATAATAGCAACAAAAAATTAAGATCTTGAATGATTCGACCTAAACAGAATGAATATCCGAAATTATAGTAAAGATAAAAAAAAACAAAATGTTACAACAAAAAATAATTGTGTTGTCGAAAGTGCTTTTTAAATAATAAATATTTATAGCTGTAAATTAGAAAAGAAAAACGAAAAAAAAATTTACTCAAATAGGGTAATTTATCACGAAATTACTCAAATAAGTTTTTTTTGAAAAAAGAAGAAGGAAATGGTGCAATTACCATATGCACCCTTTAGAAGACAAAAAATAATTGTCTTATTTCTTCTTCCTCTCCACGACGGTTCCAATTTCTTCTCGATTTTCCATTTCTTCTTATGTTTTCTTCTTTCTCGTTTCTTTCTTCCTCTCGTTTCGTTTTTGTCTCACCATTTCGTCTTCTGTTTAAATTCAAACCATTCGAACAGAGATACATTGATTATCGAAGGTTTGAGTAAGTTCTTCTTCTCTATGACTCATTTTCTATCTTCTTCTCTTTTTATTATTCTCGCTAAATCGTTTTCTGGGTTCGAGTAACATAGATTTCGTTCTTCTTCTCTCAATTTGTCTCAATTTCGTTCTTTTTCTCTCGATTTATGCTGTTCGTAATGGGTTTCTGGGTTTGGGGAATTTGTTGTGTTCGCCATTTCAGAGTAAGTGATTTCGAAATGGGTTAATGTCTTTAGGTTTAGTAGAGTTAGGTTATAGTTTGAAAGAGTTTACTTTGGTTTTCTCTGCGTCATTAGGTTTCTGGGTTTCTGGGTTTATGGGTTTAATAGAGTTATGTTATAGTATGGTAGCTTTAAGTACAAGTTGCTAAGGGTTTGGTAGAGTTGGGTTATCGTATGGTAGAGTTAAGCATAGTATAGTAGAGTTGGGTTATCGTATGGTAGAGTTGGGTTATTGTATGGTAGAGTTAAGCATAATATAGTAGACTTGGGTTATCATGTGGTAGAGTTAAGCATAATATAGTAGAGTTAGATTTGAAGATTTGAATTTTGAATTTGAATTTAATTACATTATTTTTGATCCTTATCAAGGTACTATAAAAGAATTTGAATTTGATTATTTCTTGTTTCTACTCATCAGGTATGGCTGCGGCAAAGGACTATCCGCAGAGGCTTTTTGCATATGGTCTTGTAGTAATAAAGAACCAGAGCATAAACCACCATTGCAATCTGAATCATATTAGGAATATGATCAAAGATATTGGTGAAGATGCATACCGAGACATAGAGCATAACTCATGCCTTGAAGTTATTTTGAAGCTTGCTGACTCTGACTACACGTTTACAGGGAGGGATGTACAATATTTATTGGCGGATCAGCTAGATATTAAAAAGTAGAATGAGTTATGGGTCTTGGTTGGTTGTCGGCCTATAAGATTTTTTCTGCACGAGTTTGAGGAAATCATGCAGCTTAATTGCGGTTTGGTGGATGAAGCTTTTGTTGTGGAGGAGGTTGCCCATGGAGATTTGTGGGAGGATATGGGTTTACCAGTTGGTGAAGGCCTTACGTTGGTAGAATTGAAAAGGGTTCTTGAGCGCTGCAGATCATGGTCTTTCGAGAAGATGAAGATGGTTGGCTTGCTAATGATTTTGCATGTTGGTGTTTACGGTCTTCACCGTAATAGTAGGATTCCATCTAGTTCTGCTAAATTGGTTACAAATCTAGAATGGTTTGAGAGGCTTCCTTGGGGAAGATTAGCGTTTAACGCAGTGATGAGATTGATAAAATGTGCATCATATAAAACGAGTCTTGTACTCTCCATGGGTTTGTGCACTCACTTCTCATCTGAGCATTTGAGTCTATCTCCCTATTAGGAGAAATTTTTGGTGAGAGAAGAGAAGGTGTGAATGTTTCCATTCTACGATGCGGTGGAAAAGGTAAATTGCTAACGTAGTAGAGTTCATAGTCAATATGGTAGAGATCATATGTCTGCTCAGTAGTGTTTAGTTTCTGCTTGGTAGAGTTCATAGTCATTGTGGAATAATTCATAGTCCGCTTGGTATAGTCCACTTGGTAGAGTTAATATGTCTATTTTGACTCTTACTTAGTTGCTAAAGTTTGTCTTGCACTTAGTAAAGTTTACTCAGTGTTTGATAGAGTTTATTTTTCTTGGTAAAGTTGATTCTCTGTTTAGCAGAGTTGATCATATAATGGTAAAGGTAAATTGCTAACGTAGTAAAGGTCATAGTCAATACGGTAGAGTTCATATGTCTGCTCAGTAGCATTAAGTTTCTGCTTGGTAGAGTTCACAGTCAGCATGGTAGAGTTGGGTTTTCTTGGTAAAGTTGATTTTTTGTTTAGCAGAGTTGATCATATATTGGTAAAGTTGATCATCCTTTTGGTAGAGTTACTCTAAACTTGGAAAAGTTGTTTGTGCTGACCTATATGTCTTCTTCTCTTTCAGGTGCGCATAAGGCATCTACGTCACAATGCCTCGTGCTGAGATCTTCCATGTTTGGCCAGAAGATGTTGAAGATCTGAGAGTGGACAACATGATCGGAGACATACTCGATGGCACGACATACTGAAGAAGAAAGAGGCACAGAAGAAGCATGACCTACCAAAGAAGAAAAAAGTAGAGAAGAAGAAAGTTGTAGAGCATAAGAAACAGAAGGAGAGGACTCCACATTCTGTGGAAAACAGTGAGCCGGAGATGGATGAGTCGACTACCTTGAATGAATTCAGACTCAAACAGAAACGAAAACATAAACAAAAGGAAGAATCGAAGAGGAAGAGGTTAAGAAACCATGGTGGAAACAAAGAAAATGAGTCGAGTACCTTGATTAAAACTCTCCAAGGGTTGTCCACCCTAGTGACCGCGATGTCGCACCGTCTATTTTGGCTAGAGGACAACAGGGAAGACATGACCAACATAGTGAGAGGGATGTCATAACATGGGCGACATGTTCATGCTCACTGACAACAAGGCCCATGTTGAAGGGGGAAGTCAGACTCATGAACCTGTTCTGAATGACGACATTGCTCCTCCTGATTTGGATCATAACTCGGTATGTAAGGTTCTATTTGAATGAGATTTACTCTGATTTATGTTGTCCATGTATACATTCATATCTATGTTGTTTACAACCTGAAACTGTTGATGTTAAAGTCGAGTGTAGTAAACTTTGGTAGAGGTTATACGGTTTAGTCGAGTTATGTGTGGTTACTTTGGTAGATATTATATGGTTTTGTCGAGTTATGTGTATCGTTTGATAGACTCTACCAAACAAATCATATGTTAGAGTTAACTTGGTAGAGTACATATACTAATAGTAGTTTACTAACATGGTAGAGTACATCGTGATAGCGTACATCATGGTAGAGTACATCTACTACCATGATTGAGTTTGTCACTAATAATATGGTATTCGTAGACCCCAGGATTGAATAAGCCGAATATGGTACACTCTGACTCAGAGAGAACACCTAGTGTCGGTTTAGCTGCCAAGAAGTTGTAACCTAGCATAAGTAGTCTAACTGGAGATTCTCTCCTAGATGACTTCATGCCGTCACATGGCACAACACACACCATTCCCCCGAACCAGGTAAATTTGTGCATGGTAGACTTCATTTTTTCATAACATGATTAGTAGAGTTGACTTTACGTTTAGTAGAGTTGACTTTACGTTTAGTAGAGTACACATGATGTTTGATAGAGTTAACATAATGTTACGTAGAGTAAACATGATGTTTGGTAGAGTTAACATGATGTTTGCATGTAACGTTTGGTGGAGTTAAACATGATGTTTGGTAGAGTTAACATGATGTTTGTATGTAACGTTTGGTAGAGTTAAACATGATGTTTGGTAAAGTTAACATGATGTTTGTATGTAACGTTTGGTAGAGTTAAACATGATGTTTGGTAAAGTTAACATGATGTTTGGTAGAGTTAATATGATGTTTCGTAGAGTCGACTTTATGCAGACTAAATGTTTGGTATAGTTAACATGACGTTTGGTCGAGTTAACATATAACGTTTAGTAGAGTTAATATGATGTTTAATAGAGTTGATATTATGATTGGTATAATTGACTTTATGCGTGTTGTTTTACAGAATAAATGGATCATTGAGATGCAGGAGACTTCCGACCCTCTAAGCCCATCATCACGTGTTGTTAGGAACCCCGAGGTGACATGTTAGAGCAAAGAAGAATGTCTTGAGAAAACACCATACGTCAAGATATCAAGTGAGCCTGATTCACCTTTGGCAAAGAAAACAAAGGCTGGAATGTCACAACTCGACATCATAAACATCGCTGATTCTCCCTCAAAGGATAAGGATGGTAATGAAAACAAAGGCTCGCCTACTAGCACTCATTGCGAACCAGGTAACCTAGTAGAGTTCATGACTTGTATGGTAAAGTTAAGATTACAATTATAGACAACATACAGTCTATTGTAGAGTTCATGTTCATATTGGTAGAGTTCATTTGTCCATAGTAAAGGTCATGACCTGTATGGTCGAGTTCAGTTGAAATGCATAGTAGAGTTCAGTTCTCCATGGTAGAGTTTATTTGTCCATGGTAAAGTTCAGTTGTCCATAGTAGAGTTCAGTTCTCCATGATAGAGTTCAGTACTTTATGGTAGAGTTCACGTACAAATTGGTAGAGTTTATGTACAAATTGGTAGAGTTTAATTTTCCATAGTAAAGTTCTACTAACAAATTGGTAGAGTTCAGAACTCTGTAGTATAGTTCGTTTAACAGTGTATCCATGTTACATGTATCCCTTTTTGTAGGATGTTCTGCTGTAAAGAGGATTATGAAAATTGTGGTTCATTCTCCCGCTGTATACGATTCTTTTGGGCTGATTCTAAAAATCAAATTGCTTCGGCTACGTGACTATATGTTGCACGAATTGTAAATAATATCTTGTTCCGTCATTTTAACACTCTATCTAACCATCCTCTCTAATGTTTTCAGGGCTATCTACAAATTGTGTAGGGAAATGACTGTAGACGGTGGGCATAGTCCAATAACGGATTTCTATCTCCGCTTGCTGTCGCCAAAAGAGAAATGACCTATCAATCAATATGGGTGGCTTAACGATTTGGTAAGTTCGTTATAACATTCATTTGGTAGAGTTGTTTCGCTCTATGGTATAGTTTACTCCTTGTTTGGTAGAGTTCTTTCATTAATTTTTAGTGTACATTCACTTTGGGTTTTCCAGCATATGTCAGCCGGTATGAATCTTTTTCGGTAAAGATCTTTGGAAAATCCTAGTCCATTCAGGAGTAATCTGCTTGCTTTCCTCGATCTACTGTTTTGTGGATTATTGTGTTACCAATACATAAGAGATTATGTAGGAAATGGGAAGAATTTCGTCTAGCCGAATGGGTTTAAAGAACTCTTCGAAGGCATTCAACCTATATTTTGTGCCATTAACAAGCGATGGATGCGAGACGTAGATACGTTTTACATTCCTTATAATTTAAACAACAACCATTGGGTAGCCGTAGAGGTTGATTTGCTACGAGGAAAGATTTAAATTTACGATCCCGACCCGAGTGTCGTGACCATTCCTGTCATTCAGCAGTCATGCAAGTAAGCAAATCCAACTTTGTTAAGTTTTGGTAGAGTTAACATGATGTATAGTAGAGTTAACGTGATGTTTAGTAGAGTTAACATGATATTTCTTTGTAACATTTGGTAGAGTTAACATGATGTTATAGAATAGTTGACATTATGATTGGTAGAGTTGACTTTATGCTTGGTATAGTAGACGTGAAGTTTAGTAGAGTTAACACAATGTTTGGTAAAGTTTACATCGTGTTTGATAGAGTTAACATTATGTTTGTACATTTACATTCCGTCTGTTCATTTCATCTAGGGCGTACGCCGTGATGATTCCAAGGATGATAAAAAAAATTTCACCACCAGAGATGCGTGACCATGTTAGTGCGGCTGCGTACAAAATAACGCGGATGAAGGGCACTCCTCGTAATTCTTGGTCAGGTGATTGTGGTGCGTACTACATGAAGTTCATATAGTGTTTAGCCCTTGGATGCACATTCCAGGGACTGGATGATGAATACATTACCTTCACTCGCCTAAAGTACGCCATTGACTTTAGAGAGGAACTTCCGGTGGAATAGATAATTGTGTACACTGATCCATGTCCTCAACAATTATGTGATAATGCCCTCCTCGTTTCAGCCTCCCAAGACTTACTCCTGGACTGGTCGAGTTAGGGTTTTTAGGATCATAGGCTAGTACAGTTTGTTTTGTACTTTTGGTACTCTTGAAGGACCAATATTTTTAGTTTTGCTCATTCGATAGTATAGACATCTTTTGTAATGCAACAACAATAATTAGTAATTCTACTTCAATTGGTATTTTCACGAAAAACAAACGCACCATTGCCATATTACACGTTCTGTTCATAACTTAAAACCTTAACAAACACAACATCAGTCTGCACTCTACCATACTAGTTTGATCTCTACCATACTGGTATGTACTATACCAGAGTGATATGAATTCTACCATACTAGTACAAACTCTACTATACTGGTATGAATCATACCGTAGTACCATACTAGTAAGTACTCTACTAAACTAGTAAGTTCATGTATGGAAGAGTACAAATTAAAACTCGTATGTCAAACTGTGTACTAGATTTTGATAAAGTTTCAATTAGTATGTTTGATAGAATTTGATAAAGTTCGTACACTGTGTAATAGATTTTAGCAGAGTTATTTTTGTTAGAGAGTTTGGTAGAGTTAGGCAGAGTTATTTCGATTATTTGGTAGAGTTAGGTATGCAAATGACGACTGAGGATATGATACTAACGAGTAATAATATCCCACTGAAGATATGATATATAAGGATTAATAGTATTCACATACATAGTTAATAACATATAAAATCACAAAACATAGAAAATTAAAAAATTATGTAACCTATAAATTATTTACATATCATTTAAAGCAGTATCAATAAGAAATGGATGGTGAAGAAGTGTAACTGCACTATGCCTTTCTACATGATTTCAATTGAGATAGTTATGGAGAAAATCTTTTGTGTCGTCCGAGTACCAATCCGGTATGTATGGTAGTTCATTGGCATTTACTTCATTCCACCAATTTCTACCATACCCTTTGTATTGCTTCCAAGGAGGTTGTCCTATTAGTATCTCTAAAACTGTGCATCCGAAAGCCCAAAAGTCAAAGTGTTAATCTACAAAAATCTATCTAACTCGACCAAAGTCTTTCATAACTCTACCAAAATCTATCAAAGAACTACCATACTAATCTGTGCATCCGAAAGCCCAAATGTCAACTCCATAGTCGATTATCCCAAAGTGTATAAGCTCCGGAGCTTTGTACCACTTATCTCTCGATTTATGAGTCAATCGGTGGCCGTATGGCATCGTCGAATCTCCATCCATTGCTCACCCAAAGTCTACAATGACATACATATACCTGACATATCTCCATCCCCAATCGGAAGGGCGTAAGAGTATGTTTGTCGGGTTTATGTCATAGTGCACTATGTTATCACCATGTATATACTCAATCCTTTTGAGAATATCTTTGAAAATTTCTCTGACGTGAGACACTCACAATCCTCTAGGATGGTTTCTGCGAATAAACTCTTTAAGATTTCCACCAGATATGTATTCGAAAATAAGATTGTGATTCGATCTATTCGGATCAAACTCATCATGAGCTATCTCGTATCCATGACACTTGATAATGTATAGACAATTAACATGTCTTAGAATACGCTCCTCTTCAAAGAGAGTGTCGCCTTGCGAGGGTGGAACATATTTTATAGCCCTCTTCTCAGACTCCATATTTGTATCTTCCGAGATACACCGAAGACGTTACGCCTCTTCCAAGTACCTTTTCTCTTATGTAGTCTGAAGGGTATGGCCATTCTGGATAAGGAGTTGATGGAGCCATGTCCGAGTATGCTTGCTTATGTTTCAAGTAAAAGAATGAGTATAATAGAAAGTTAAAGAGTCGGAGTGTTGAAGAGTCGGGGTAACCTATATAAAGAATGAATAATTGTGTCCTTCAGTTGAAGAGTCGTGTCCAATACAAGTTGAGAAGCGAAGAGTCATATCCAATAATAATGACTGTAGCATTTGGCAATTAGTGTGCATGTGGAGAAGTGGAAGAGTCTATTACATGGCGTCTAATACCACATCAGATAATATGGCGTCTAAGATTTGATAGATCGTGGTAGAGTTTAAACGTACTTGAGATTACAATTATAGACAATATACAATACAGTCAATTATTCGTAGTAGAGTTCATGTACATGATGGTAGAGTTCATTTGTTCATAGTAAAGGTCATGATCTGTATGGTCAAGTTCAGCTGAAATGTATAATAGAGTTCAGTTCTCCATGGTAAAGTTCATTTGTCCATGGTAGAGTTCAGTTGTCCATAGTTCTCCATGGTAAAGTTTCGTTCTTTATGGTAGAGTTCATGTACATATTGGTAGAGTTCATGTACAAATTAGTAGAGTTCAGTTTTCCGTAATTCCACTTCGATTGGTATTTTTCACGAAAAACAAACACATATCTGCCATATTACACGTGTTGTTCATAACTTAAAACCTTAACAAACATAACATCAGCCAGCAGTCTACCATACTAGTTTGACCTCTACCATACTGGTATGAACTATAGTAGAGTGATATGAACTCTACCATACTAGTACAAACTCTACTATACTAGTATGAATCATACCGTAGTGGTATAAACTCTGCCATACTATTTTGATCTCTACCATACTGGTATGAAGTCTACCATACTAGTAAGTACTCTACTAAACTAGTAAGTTCATTTATGGAATAGTACAAATTGAAACTCATAGCTATTCAAGATTGTACGTTTCCATTACATGTACGGGCATTGTGACCTAGTTGTTTACATCTAGAACAAACTGAAACTTTTCTTGGTCGTTTTGCCTCTCCTAAAAACCCGAACCAGCTTTTTATCCTAGATTTCTTTGGCTTTCCTGGTTGTTGACGTACGTGGGGCGGATTACACATTTTACGGCTCACATCCAACAGAACAGGAATTAATGCATCCCTTGACATTATACGATTGGAGTAAGCATTGTACAAGTAGCTATTGTGATAGTAGGGATGTGTAAGTTCGATTATTGATCGATGTCATGCCTCGGCAATGGCAATGACATGCACATAAGGATTTTTTTCCACGTTAAACCTCTTACAAGAACACGTCTTCTCAGCCAAATTGACCAAATGAGAATATGCTGATCTTGAAACCACAGCCTGGTCTTCGTCTATGTCTTGCATATTGTACTGCCTAGCTTCCTCAACCCTAGTATGTAATTTAACAAACAAAATAAAATCGCCTATACTAAATAAGTATGAACTCTATCATGAGAGTACGAAATCTACTAAACGATACATGCTAACTCTACCAAAAATCATATGAACTCTACTAAACGTTACATGCAGACATCATGCTAACTCTACTAAACGTTACATGTTAACTCTACTAAACGTCTGGCCTGCACAAAGTCAACTATACCAATCATAATATCAACTCTACTACACGTCATGTTAACTCTACCGAACGTTTGGTCTACTCTACCTTACATCATGTTAACTCTATCAACCATCAAGTTAACTCTACCAAACGTCCATGCAAACATCATGTTAACTCTACTAAACGTTACATGTTAACTCTACTAAACATTACATGTTAACTCTACTAAACTTTTGGTCTGCATAAAGTCAACTATACCAATCATAATGTCAACTCTACTAAGCAAGTATGAACTCTACTATGCAGAAATTTAATACCTTTAGGAGCTTCTCCACTGCTGACTAAAGTTAGAATAGTGGTCGTGAGAGTAGCCTTTGTCATCCTCTTCACGAACAAACATATTAACATCGCTCTAATTGCATCTAAATGATGCACTGTGGGGAAAGTTCTTGGGATAAGGCATGGTTGATTGATTCTGCTATTTTCGACGTAGTAAAATTGTATATGTTTCCAGGAAAATAAACTCGACTCCATAATCAAACATCAGCTCTTTGCAAGTACCCATGAAGCCTTGGATCTAACACCTCAATCTGAGCAAAGATAGCATTGAACTCATCAACTCTATACACAATGGCAGCTTTCTTGAACAACTTAAAGGACTCTCCCCCTCTAAATTTCGACAAAATATTTTTACGTAGATGGTAGGTGCAAATTCCCCGAGAAGAAAGTGGGTACACATTCTTTATGGCTTTACCAATGGATTTATACCTATTTGATATGATGGCAAGTTCTTTGTCATCAGGGATAACACGGTTCAGATGTCTAAAAAACCATTCCCAAGACTCATCATTTTCAGTATCAACAACACCAAAAGCCATAGGAAATATGTTGAAGTTACCGTCTTGCATGGTCGCAGTTAGAAGAGTACCTTTATACTTTCCTTGCAAAAAGGTACCATCAACAACAACAACCTTTCTCATATAAGGAAATCCTCTAATACTTGCATCGTATGCTATGAATAGAAACTTAAACCTTTCTTGACCGTCGATTTCTAGCTTGATAAGGGTTTCTGGATTTGCTCTTCTAATCACAAACAAGTACGAATAAAGTTCTTCAAAACTACTTTCAGAAGTTCCTGAAGCTAGTGCACGTGCTAACTTTAGAGTACGGTGTGCCTTTCAGTACTTTATTTACATAAATTGCAATAAACGTTACCCATTGTCAACATGAGAAAACCTCTTATAAATTTAACTCTACCAAAGCAGATGGGTAACAACACCAACTATGCTATGACGTGATATTAACTCTACTACCTTACGTATTGAACTCTACCAAACCAGACGGGTAACAACACCAACTATACCATTATGTTAACTCTACTATCCTATATATTCAACTCTACTAAACCAAACGGTAAACAACATGTAAATTCTACCATGAGCTTAGACTAACTCTACTAACCTTTATTCCGAACTCTACCAAGCTATCATGAGAACTCTACCATCATATGACGACTGTATCTTCAGACCGAATCACTTGTTCAGTGAATCAGTGACATGATTAGGTAGAACAGAAAGCCCAATACCACCTACGAATTCCATGTACAACCAGCCTAGAACTTCAGCAGATGTTTGGTATGCCCGACCTGATCTCTCTGTTACAGAACAATTGAGTTCTTGACTATACTTCCGGACAAAGAAACATGGACTACCGTCAATACGTGAAGCTCGCACTCTCCACTGACAGTTTGGTATCCAACATTTTACATCCAACACTGACTTCGATCATTCCACAACATCGAAGTCAAACCTTCGTAAGACTGACATAATCTTCAACCTTGTCTCGAGTTCATTTTTTGATGAGAATCGTTGTCCGACCGCCAATTCTAGTGATGACATTTCTATGTCCAAATGCTCAGCACTAAACCCCAACTCTTTGGTTCTCCTCGAGAGGTTTTTCTTCTCTTCTTCCTTGGATTTCCTATGAACATTGATGTAATCTTCATCATCTGAGCTTGCACCATCCATATCATCACAATAGTCAAATCTGAATTCCATATCTTTGTCCTCAACATATTCAAATTCGTGTTTCACATCTTCCGGACTACCCACATACCTTGGTCCAGCTCTACTAAACAGGGGATCAACTCTACTACATTCAAGATCAACTCTACATGACTGTGGGTCAACTCTATTACACGTCGCTGAAACATGTGATCTAATAGAAATCTCTACATAGAGACGAATTGCTTCTTTATGTAATTGTTGCACAAACACATACAATTGCCTTTCGTTACTCACAAAGATGGGGGGGGAGTATCTTGTGGTAGTGATTGCATGACTAGATTTGACATGTAGCTAATTTTACATCATCACTTTGTTGATCCAAACCGAAATCTTCATACACCATCCCCATAAATTCATCATAACTAAGATATTCACCAATCTTTATGATCTGACAGCCGTAAGTTTTGTCCACCAAAAAAACCCACTGATTTTGGTTAAAACTTCAACTCCCAGAAACCAAAACGATTTCATCCATAGATCCTAAAAGCGTTAGGGTATAACAATAAAAATGAAGGATACGAAATGTGTTAGAGGAAAAATGGAGCTTCAATGAAGTATATGAAATGAGCATAAATGAGCTCCGAGCTCTGATAGCGTCACTTAATGAGCGACATGTGAGGTAATATGTTAGGGGTAAATTTATAATTTACAAAAGACTAGGTTTCAACAACCAACTCTACCATAAACGATATCTTAACTCTACTAACCATTGTCCTTCACTCTACCAAACATCAAACACAACTCTACTAATGAACTCTACCATGAGTCACCTGTAACTTTACTATACACTACATTATGTACTGTCAACTCTACCATAGGTAACAAATTACATTTTCCGCGAGGGAAATAAACTCTACGATGGGGCATCTGTAACTTTACCATACACTACATTATGTACTGTCAACTCTACCAAAGGTAACAAATTACATTTTATCACGAGGGAAATGAACTCTACCATGGGGAATCTGTAACATTATCATACACTGCATAACCTACTATCAACTCTTTCAAATGTAACAAATAATGGAAAATGAACTCTACCATGGGGCATCCGTAATTTTACCATACACTACATTATGTACTGTCAACTCTACCAAAGGTAACAAATTACATTTTCCACGAGGGAAATGAATTCTACCATGGGGCATCTACAACTTTACCAAACACTACATTATGTACTGTCAACTCTACCAAAAGTAACAAATTACATTTTCCACGAAGAAAATGAACTCTACCATGGGACATCCGCAACTTTATCATACACTACATTACTGTACTGTCAACTCTACCAAAGGTAACAATTAACATTTTCCACGAGGAAATCGAACTCTACCATGGGTCATATGTAATTTTACTATATACTAATTATTGTACTATCAACACTACCGAAGTTTGATAAACTCTTCTACGTTGTATTCAATTAGTTTAGTAGAATTTTGTAAGAGACAAACGCTGACGTGACAAGTTTCATTAATGGCAGTTTCGTAATTACATTTTTGTTTACTCATAAAAATGAGAAAAATGATATATAACGAAATTAAAAAACCATTCTAGTAATTTTGAAACATTTGTTATATTTAAGTAATATTTCATTAAATCTGTTTTATTTCAGTATATAAAAAAAAGATAGATACTGTAGCGTTTTTAGAAATACTCAAGGCAATGTAGCTATCAAATTACTATAGTGTTTTTCTAACTTTTCCCTACATATCTATTGTACTGCTTTTACTGTATGGTTTTTGGAAATGTACGGTTTTGGTTTACTGGCAAAAACTTGTTTTTTCTTTTCTGTTTCTTGAAAAACGCTTTTTTCTGTTTACCATTCACAACCTAATATTATTCCTCTTTCAAATATAAGGGTTTATAAGTTTTTATTTTTATGATTTTTAGTATTCTATTGTATTATTTATGATTAGTTACATTACTTTAGCTAAAATATTAAATAATTTGAAAAGAAAATAAATAAGTTCCTTAATATTTGTGTGTTTTAGGTAAACTCTTTATATTTGAAAGAGATGTAGTAGTCTTATTTATTTTATTTTTTTGTGATGACAAAATTTAATTCATATGTATAGTTAATTCTTTAAAAATTCTTTTTAATCTAGTTTTTATAGTGGAGAAATATTAAAATTTTGATACTAAAATTATTTGTTAGATTATCCTAACCATTCGATTGAAAAAAATTCGGCAAATATAAAATCTTAATAACAACAATATAAAGTCTTAATAACGCCCTTTTTTATTTACACAAAATCTTTTATTTTTAACCAATATACTTTATTTAACAAAAATTGGAAGTCAAACACGAAAAGTAAAACACTAAGCAAATTCTTGAATTAGTCAAACAAGATATTTTCTATTAAAAAAAACATGACGTAGTCTTACAAAAATGTTAATTTTTCTTTTCTAGATTTTCCATTATAACTTTACAACATTCAGCAATTTATATTATTATATGTATAAATAAAATATATTTTTTGACACAAGGTCGAATTATTTTAACCATTGTTCAAAAAATATTAGGCTTTAGGCAAACAATGACTTTCCGCCTAGCGTCTAAAAAAACTAATCAAAACATAGATAATTCTAAGCGGTTTAGACCGTTTTGTAAATAAATTCAAATTTATATATAATAAATTAACTATATAAATTAAATATAACAAATAATATAAATCTTATGATTTAGAATTGGTAATTAGAAAACAGATAATTATTTATTTTTAAAAACATTATTGTTCAATGTTAAACTCACAAAAATTCAAATTTTCATTTTTTTTTATATAACTCCTTAAATCACCTAATCACTATTCCAGCTACCTAATTACCGTTTAAATCATTTGGGTACAATAATCGTCTAATCCATTTACTTACACTGAAATCAAATTGGATAATGTCCATCTAGGTGCTACCTAGGCAACCGCCTACCCCAATTTTTGAAATGCTGACTTTAACATAAGATAGGTCACACTAACGGTATATTCCATACATATATTAAACCGAACAAATTTAGTTATCTCTATAATTAACCTTAACCACCAAGTGATCTGCAAAATCGTAGTTTGAAACTTTTATAGTCTATAGTTCTACTCATGTTGTATTGAAAATAACAAGATTTTAATTGTTACTCTATAAACGAGTATAAATAATTATCATTTTATGAGGCCGAAGAGAAAGACCAGCAAATTTATTCGAATCGAACCTAGTGATGAGGTTTTTTTCGAACCGAACCTAGTGATGAAGACCAGCGAATTTATTCCTTTTAGTAAATTTATGTTCATTTTTTTTCAACAATTAGATCGATGAGATTCGATTCATAGTTTCAAGCTCACCCTTAAAATTTTATTTTGATCTATTATAATGTAGTAAAGAGAAATCGAATTCCTGATATTAAATTATTAGTTGAATTATCATAACTAGCCGATTGAAAAGCACTTGATAAATTTACGTTCCTCTTAATTTATTTTATTTTTATATTTGTTTTCTTTGTTGATACTAGATTTTTATGGACAAAGGTCTATATTTCGCTCTCCAAGTGATCACTTATTAACTATGACAACAGACGTAGGATATCGTTAAAAATGCACTAAAAGTATCTCATAAGTTTATTAAATAATAAACAATGAAAAGTCTATGGAACTCCTTAAAAAAATTTAGTAGGAATTTTGTATTTATATTTTTGGCCGAATTCTTTTTTACGTTTCTTAAAAGTAATAATAGTAAAAGAATTATGGGAAATACCCTTTTTATATTTTAAATTATGAAAAATACTCTATTTTAAAAATCTTATGCAAAATACCTATTTTATGTTTCAAATTATGGAAAATGCACTATTTTTGAATTGTAAATTGTATCTACGATAGACAAATTTTGTTTACGGTGTATATATTTAGTATATATGTCCACCATGTATAAATATATTGCATTTTTATTCATTACATAAGTAAATTTACTAAATATGTACACCGTGGATATAATCTACAATTAAAAAAAATATTTCCTATAATTTGAAATATAAAAAAGGTATTTCTTAGAAATTTTTTAAAATAAGACATTTTCATAATTTAAAACATAAAAAAAAACATTCTAGATAATTATTTCTAATAATAAAGGGCGAAATAAAACACATGATAAACGAATCTAATACAAAAAGAAAAGGAGAGATAAGAAGAATCAAACGCGAGGTGATGGATAAATGTTGAAATCGAATCATGCAATTAAGCCTCTTGTTTGAAGATCGTTGGACCAATGCCGATTCTGATTTTCATGTTCGTTTTCTCATATTAGTTTTTTTTTTGTCCGATTCGTCGTCTCAGTAGTATTTATTTAAGTATTTAATAAATTACCAAACAAGATGAGTATTTGAACAATTACAAAATTTGAAATTTTATTCTCTTCAAAAATTGTATAAAGAAAAAGAAATACTATAGTGGAGGATTTTAGCATCTCGTCGAAGATATATATGAATACAGAATTTTGAAAAAGTGTAAAGACTCGACCGACCAAACCCACTTGTTCTCTCACGTCCTATTTTCATATGCTGATTTTTTTTCCCTATAGTTTACTTATTCATTTATAGTTACGAAAATCAGCATACTGGAATAGAGTTTACAAATTTTAAATTTCTGAAAAATACTCTAACATTGCAGATTCGGAAAACTGTTTTGTGGTTAATACATCTACATATATTATGAATGAGATATATTATTCTCTACCTAATAACCTCATTAAAACTATATGTATCTTTCTGTTTTAGAGAAATGTCATATAAACCAATTTTCTTTATCCTATCTTGAGTATCAAAAAAAACTAATTGTCTAACTAGTATCTCATACTAACTATGGGCATTCGAGTCGTCAGGTCAGATTCGAGTCGGTTTATATCGAATTTGAATATTTCGGATAAGAGATTTTTGAACCTGTATAGAATTCGCCATAATTTTGGTTAGGGTTTGGGTCAGGTGTAGACGATCCAGATCAGTTCATATTTTGAATATTTGTAACTGCTAAATACCCGAAGTTTTGATTCCAAAATTCAAGTTCGGGTATTTCGGAACTTTTGACCTAAAATCATATCCAAAAGTGAAAGAATTATCCGAAATTATACCCAAAAATAAAAAATTTACCCGAACTCATACCCAAAAATAAAAAAATTACCCGAAATCATACGGCTTAGTCAACATGATGGACTGGTTGCTCGACCATATAACAATGGTATCAGAGCCTAGACTAATGTTTTGGTGGAATAAATCATTGTTTATGAATGATCGTTTTGAATTTCTGGAGAACAGTTTTCCACCATGTCTATAACAAATCCTTCAACTATCAATTCTTATCTTGCAATATCCACTTTACCAAGACATAGAAGCCGTTTATCTTCATCTATATGAATATTTTGCAAAAAAACCTAGTGCTTTCTCAACTAGAGGAGTACGAGAACTAATTCGACTATCCTCAAGCAAGAGAGTCATGGAGTACGTTCAGTCTAGCAAATTCTCATCGTGCCAAGTCCCAGCCACGAAAGAAAAACAGTTCATTGCACTCAACATTCCAGAAAATCTTCCAAGGTTATGGCAGCATCAAGGATATACTCACCTACATTTCGGTGTAGTGCGAATTGGTTTTAACCTTACACGCTCGGAAGGGATTACCAGTTGTAGCACGAATTCTTCACTTGACTCAAGGCTAAAATCAAATCAACAAGCTTGCATCAGAACAGTCCTAACAACATTAAACATAGGAACAATATTTATAACACTGTTTCCAAACTTTAATGTGTCTTTACAAGATCCCAATCTGTTAAAGACGCTCAAGGTTCAGCTTCAAATAATAGGAGCATCCATGCAAGAGAAGAGTGTAGTTGAAACCCTACACCACCATATCGTCTATAGAATCCAAGATCACGCCCTTGACCTTGTGTTACCCTCGTCAGACGAAGCATTGTATCTCGAAGTCACCTCAGCCTCGCAAGCACCTAATTCTATTCAAATTCCTAGACAGATCTCTCGAGAAGAGCTACTGCGTCGTTTACCAGAATCGTGGGTTACGAGCTATGAAAAGTTACACCAAGCAGAGAAAACATCAGTCCAGACGTCAGAAGTGAGCTTTCAATCTTGAAGCGATGGAACAATGGAGATCAAATTGTTGTTCGGGAGACATATGTTCACTCAATCTGCGATACAGATTGATGAGCAAGAATACCACACACCTCCAAAAGAACAAATTCCTAATCCTATTTCTTTTTGCCAGGACGGATCTGTCGTTTATCCTTTCAAGGATGAGAACATTCATCAATACTTTGATGTATGTTCTTGTACTGCATGTACTGAGGAGATGTACGAATCTGACAAAGAAATTCTGTGAAGACGAAGAAAGACCCTCTTTACAAAAGATATCTCGAAGGTGACCCTACTGTTGGTCCAGTGGGAGAAGATAATGAAAGATACGATTACATAGTCCAGTATTCGGAGAAAAGGGAAGAACTCAAACCTATCATGATGATGAAACCAGAAGATTTCCCTCCTCCAAAAGATTTTACCAATATCGCCCATAGTCCAAAGATTCTCGCAAGAGTCATCAACCCTAATGGACTAGACCAGTTAAGTCAAGGAGAAAAGGTTCTAAATTGGCAAACAGAAAATGCCCTCGCTTAAAATCATCTCTTAGTAACAATAAATCACAAGGTCGATTAACTCACGGAAGGCTATAACAAAAGATTAAGCATTCTCTAAAGTTCAATAGAAGAAATCCATGGACGACTTAATAATCTTCATCAAGAGATGATGAATATGGCACAAAACATGATGGCCAATACTACTCACTTTTGAAACAAAGAAGCTGAGATGATCAACCTCAAAATTCAGTTAAAAGATCTACAAAAGAGCCTAGAAAGTATGATACATAATCATCAACAATCTGACACATACTATCCTCATCTTGGTAGTATGCCGACAGGACCAATGTATCAAGGGTCTGACTCCCCGAGTTTGCTTTGTGGATATCAAAATCAAAGACCAAAAGCCTCTGTCCCTAGATTCCTCTCCCCCGATGATGCTTTCACATCTCATTATACGATGACTTCAACAAGCAATTTCAGGCCAAGAACGTCACGAGAAAAGACAAGAAGACAATAGGAATCAAAGTTCCAAGTTAACCCAGCCAGAAACCAGCTCTT
Source organism: Lepidium didymum (assembly GCA_963920545.1). Lineage (NCBI taxonomy): Eukaryota > Viridiplantae > Streptophyta > Magnoliopsida > Brassicales > Brassicaceae > Lepidium > Lepidium didymum. The sequence continues at coordinate 5,894,063 of OY986985.1, read as the reverse complement.
ACTTCTTCCTCAAGCAACGAATCTCCTGGAGATACAAAGAGAAAAGGAAAAGATATTGAGATAATCCATTTTTCCATGTCTAGCTTTCTTGATAATCTGAATAAAGCTTCTTGTGAATCAGTGCAATCACCATTGGCGTAAGAACCTCAAGCCTACTCCTCCGAGCCAATCCCAATGATTTTTCATTTCTCTGAATCAAGCTGTAACAATTACAATGCTGAATCAGACGAAGAGTCCCTACCAAAACAGTTCGTGATAGGCGAAGTATCGAGTACAACTAGGGAGGAACCGAATATTAATGTGGTAAACTCAAGCGATGAAGAAATGAACTACACGCCCCCTAGACAACAAAAAATGTCGTCAAAACAGTTCTCATCGAAAGTCTTGACTTTCACATTCGGTGACATTCCCTTTGAAAAATGAAATGTTCGTCTTGATGAATTTCACGCATGGATGAATTCAGAAGCTATTACTTCACCAACGGAGTTTGTTATATATCAATTTACAGAACGACTGTCTGGAGCACTCAAAGAATGGTGGACTTCGTTCGGTGAATACAGACAACAACAAGTACATCAAACAACAATTATGTTGCTTCTTGGAAAAATTCACAGAGAATTTATCGGAACTCCTACTCATCTAAAAGAGCAGTTGCAAGAAGAATTCTTCACAGCAAAATGTTGTTCACTAAAGAAAAGAGACCTGGGAAAACACTTCGAGAGGCAAACACAAAGATATTATGCGCTAAACAGCCTTAACAATTCAAGTCTAAAGCAAGTATATCTTTCTTCCATTGATGATTATTTAAGTCAACAGACAAAGCTATATATACGAGACCAAGGTCAAACAGTTGAAGAAATTTCTATTGGCCAAATTCAACAATATGTATTCCAAACACTAGACAAGCTTTGCAAGCGAAAGGAATTATGGACAGAGTTCATGGATAAATCGAAACATCAATCCAAGATATCTGCCAGATCTGATATATCTATCAAATGTTCTAAAACAAAGAAAGCTTGTTCATGTGACACACAAAGAAGACCCCGGAGGTTCAAAAAATCGTTTCGGAGAAATTTCAACAAATTTAGACGCAAGTGGTTTTTCCGGAAGAAACGAAGCTTCAAGAAAACGACGAAATGTTTTCTATGCCATAAGGAGGGGCACTGCGCGAATAATTGCCCTAACAAGGCAAAGAAGAAGAGGCAATTGTTGAAAATAAATAAAGTTGATTTTGGATCAAGGGCTCATTTGTGTCAAGTTTAATTAGGTTACATAAAATTTGATCTATATTCTAGAGAAGTTCTTAGAATAAATATCTAGATATTATGATAATAAAATAATCTAGATATTATGGTAGAACTCTCTAGATTTTAAATTAAAATATTAGAGATATTTTGAGTTTTGGAGGCTATATATACCTCATTCTCTTTTCATTTGTAATCATCCACTTAAGTTTTTAAATAAGAACAAAATCTTTTTCTTTCTAAAGTTTCTCCTCTCCAAAATATTTAAACACTTCCAACAATAATTTCTCTCTTCCAACAGCAATATCTCATCAACTTCATCTCAAGGATAGCACCTGATATCGACGTCAACAACCATGACCTTGAGTCAGTTCTATCATATGATAGTGAAGACAAAGATTCTATATCGGTTATTCGAACTATAACACTTCCTCTGAATCATCATATGAAGAAGAAGATGAATGCTGTTTCAAGATAACTCAAATACCTCAACAAGACGAGATACAAACACCACACTTGCCGGTCACAATTTTTGATCCAACGCAGAAGGAGAATCCAGTTCATGCAATCGCATTCATCGACACAGGAGCACATTCAACGATAATGAATCCAAATATTCTACCACCATCAATGTGTAGACCACACTATCAAGAATTTAGAGTCGCAAACTCCGACTCATTGACGGTCAAACTAAAGTCAAAACTGATTAGTATCGAAATCTTCCTCGGATGCCGAATTACTACGGAAGTACTTGGTTCATCCTCGATCTGGTATTAGGATGGGATACCTATTACGCTTTGAAGAAAGATTTCGACATCTAGATTCAACCACGAGGAGTAAGATGGCGAAACCTCTATAAAGCCTTCACAACAAAACCTCGCCTCTTCACGATTGATGTTTCTACTGACCCATGGGTTCGACAAAATAAAAGAGGAAATTACGCTAATCTCGTGTGCAGATTCTCACACAGATTTTCTTCAGAAATGCAGTAACCCGCTATGGCTGAATTCGGAGTTCTTTGTGTCTTTACCTTTCAAGGAAAATGTAGAATCTATGCTTTGCTACAAACATGCTAATGAATAATGTGACCAACTTGTAAGCCAAGGAATTGCTTCATCGACAAACTCGTCGTGGGCTTGCAAGGCATTTTATGTTAACAACCGAGCAGAACAAGCAAGGGGAAAACTTAGACTAGTAATTGATTACAAGCATTTAAATCATATCTACAAGACGTCAAATTTCCTCTACAAAATAAAAAGGCACTTCTACAGCACCTTCAAGGAGCAAAGATATTCTCAAAATTTGATGTAAAATCTGGGTTCTGGCAACTTGGTATTCATCTTGATGAAAGATACAAGACAGCTTTTTGTCTACCAAACCACCATCTTCAATGGAATTTTTTGCCTTTTGGCCTAAAGACTTCGCCGTCCCTATTCCAACAGGCTATGCTACGTATATTTAAGCCTCTACTACATACGGCTTTAATATACATCGACGACATCCAGCTATTTTCATCAAGCGACAAGGATCATATTCAGTCTCTCCAGTAGTTTCAGAAAATTATTAAAGAGTATGGAATTATGCTCTGGCCCCGAAAAATGATCATAGCCCAAGCCCAACATCGAATTTCTTGGAATGCAAATTACAAATGGGCATTTTGCACCACATGCCCATCTAGCTACACCACTACTCGATTTTCCGGAAGAAAATCTCACAAGAAGACAAGTTCATCAATTCCTTGGAGTAATCAATTATATAGGCGACTTTATTCGGCAACTTTTGCAACTGACAAGACCACTCCAGAAAATGCTGAGAAAGAATCCTCCACAGTGGGCAAAAAGATAAACTGAAGCGACTAGAAAGCTAAAACTAGAGATTCAGAAGCTACCACATTTAAAGATTCCCTCCACAGGGACACATATCCTACAGACTGACCCGAGTGACAAATATTGGGGAGCTATTTTATTTGAGGAGATAGATGGAAAACGACAAATCTGTGGATATAAAATGGACGGTTTAGAGATTCGGAAATGCATTATCACTCCACGTTCAAAGAAATCCTAGCGGTCAAGAAAGCTATTGAGAAGTTCGAGTTCCATCTGATAGGACATAAATTTTGCATCGAAATGGATATGTCTTCTTTCCTGAATGTCTAGCAACATTCCTCACATGGTTTTCACCACTGAGCAACCGGAAAATTAAGAAAATCAACAAAGGCGACAAACTTGCCATTCAAGAAACTAAAAGGCGAAGGATGTCTCAACCCTTTCCTCAATCCTCATATGATATATTTCTTCCACCGCCCTGTTCAGGTCAATGTCAAGTCAAACAAGATTCATGCACACCCTACACTCATCATCATAACGACTATCAGAGAGGAGTGCGCCCAGACTTCAATATTCATGACAACAAGATATATGAAGATTTCCAGACTCATGCATTTCGTCTCAACAATGCTAGGCAAACGTTTCCCATTCCATTCAACCCAATATGGACCTATTATCCAATTGACTACCAAATGAGTCTCGATAAAGACGTGCACTTTAACCTGGAAAAACTAGAAGAAATGGCGAGAAGACCAATAATGGAAAAACAAGAGCCAACCATAATAATAAAGCAAGAGCCAACGTCTCGAAAATGCCCGCCGGAAGATTTCCCAGACACACAACTTCCTTATGACATGATGAACATTGACGAAATCGGAAAAAGGTTTAAAACTTATATCAACGACGACACTTGATCAAACTACGAAGAGCCTGAAACAGAAGAAGAATACGAATGTCTAGGAGACTACTACCGATGTTTTGACGACCATATCATCGAATTTGAAATGGATCACTAAGAGATAAGCTAAGTACTTATTCTGTATTATTATTATTATTAAGTGTGTTTAAAATATGTATAAGCGATACTGCAATCGCTTAAGTAATAATGATGTCAGCAATGATGTAATCACTTAAATAATGTAAGTGATCACATGTTTTAACCATAAAAAACTACCGCAAATGCACAACAAATTGTAGTAATATTAATGGATCGAATCCACAAGAACTGAATAGCTACACTATTAATCTTTAAACCGAATTCGAACTAAGACAAAAATAAAAGTGGTTGAAAACTTGATAAAGATTACTAATAACAAAATAGACTTCAATAAATTAAAACATCAAGCTTATGGAATTTGGGAATCTAACCAGGACATTATTCAAGCTGCAATTTAAGAATCATTTTCGAACTCAGAACACTAATTTATAGTAAACCCACTATCGTGGCGTCGACTACTATGTCTAGCAACCTAGAATCCTAAACTGCCAGTTCTAACCATACATTACAGTTCGAGTGTAATATGTTCACAAAATTGCCTTAACATCAGCTTTCGTTGGTTAAGGATAATCTGCTCACGTAAGTTCTTTCAGGCATTTAATCAAACACTTTTGGTGCGTTAAATTTCCTATGATCATAGATTAGGTGGCCAGTCTAAACTAAGCAATAAACCCAACAATAGATGAAGAATTCTAATGATAGACACCCTATTTGTCCCTAATTCATGGATTCCCTAATTCCTAAGAAAACCCAAAACTTGATTTTGGAACTACTCAGACATCGAAGAAGAAACAAACAAAACTTTCATAGAAGACATAATTGAAAACTGAATTGAATTAAAAAAGGAGTTTAGAAATCTTCTCCAAAATGTATATTTTTATAGGTTTGTGCAATCAGATCAAATGCTATCACATAATGCAAACATGTCGATGCAGTATAATAGGTGTTAATCCAAGTCAAGTGTGTCACTAACAGTCGGGAATTATACGGATCAACCTAATTCAAGTTCAATGATCAGTCCATCAAAGTGTCACTGAACTGAAACATAGCAATAACAATAAAACGGAGACATAACATGCAGTAAATAACAATAACAACTTAGCAAGCAAAATAAGCGGGAACAAAACAGAATGATAACGATATTCAATAAACAGAAATAAGGGTTCAAGAGGATTTGGATTATGGATCACCGCTATACTAGGGACTTACAGACTTGCTTAACAACCTATTGAGGGCGATTTCTAGGCAATAAATTCAACAATAACACAGCCACTCTTGTGGTCAATGAACTCAGCAAGCACAGATCAGACCTAACTCTCGTTAGTGAAATCCAAACAGGCAGGCAATAAGAATCAATTTATTCTAGCCAATATGTTATCTATTCAACCAATCCCTTGTGATAGACAAACATATCTCAGACTTTGGTTCTATCAAGCATTTAATAGAACACCTTCCGGGTAAGACAAGCAAACAACATATTTCTGGTGATCAAGCATGAATAAGCATTATGCACACCAAATCTAAAGAAATCCTAACATAAAAGAGCTTAAGCAAGCTGGAAACACCCTAGCTTCACATCAATCTAACCATTTCCTCTTAAACCCTAAGCAAATCTACTCACTAATCAACATAATCAACTCAACAACATCATTAATAATCATGATTAGCAAGCTCATGGAAAGATAAACAAGAAAGATTAGATAAGAAGAAACCAAAACTCAATGCATTAAACTTAGATTAAGCATTTAGGAATCTGGAAATACAAACTTAGCCAAAAACAGAAAGAAACTCGTCTAGAAAATCAGATGTTCAAAATGTGGGCTAACAAAAGATATTTATAGCCCAAGTACAAAAATGACCTAGGTCAACACTGAAAAAGTCAACAAAAAGTGCGTGGATAGGTGACTCGACCAAGGATTAGTCGAGTCCTTCCGTTGAGTGACTAGATGTCTGTGAGATCCTCAGTAAACTCGAGTCTTGGGCACTCGAGTCTGTTGGTCGAGTCGGGGCTCTGTGCTCAGCAGATGGCCAGCTCGAGTAGATTCTCGGATGCGACTTGGTCAAGATGAGACTCGACCAATCTGGTCGAGTGGCTGGATCGAGTTGCGAGTAAAACCTCTGAAAATCCTTGACTCGATCAAGGGCTGGTCGAGTGTGTGTGTCGAGTCTGTTTGGTCTTAACACTTAGCTGTTTCCTCTGATCACGAACAACACTTTGTTCAAGTCCACGTCCATCGTCACGTTCATTAGCTCCCAGAATGGTCTATATTCCTTCCAAAGTACCTAATAACGGACCAAATGCAGGATGCATGCAATGCAAATGCACAATGCATAATGCAGACCTAAAACGACTCTAAAATGATGAGAATGCATGAAAACTAAGCTAAATAAGACTCTAAAACATGGTAAAATTCATGCATATCATAGTCACTCCTAATAGAAATTACAACGTGTTCAAAAAGTATTTAAAAACCTAATCTCGCTTAGGATCGTGTATCAATCAATCTACAAGTGGTTGATCCTTCTCTCAGCTAGTCAATCTGCACGTCGTGCGCAAATTACTCGTTAAGGGTCGGAACGATCAATCCTCAATGGTGAGGTCGATCCGGAGGTCGTGAGAAATTTCAGTTGCAATAGACATCGATCGATCGATCTTAGTCTCTTTGAACGTAGAAATGCTCCTTTTGCTCCAATCCAAGTTTTGAGTGCTTAATTCAACTTTAATCTAGTTTATACTTGAAAAGACTCTAAAAGACCAACAAAGACTCGAAAAACACATGAATAATTGGGTTAAAAACCGGAAAAAATGAGGTACATCAACTTTCCCAGACTTAGCATTTTGCTTGTCCTCAAGCAAACATAAAAACTAAGAATGAAGAATGAAGTGTAAACAAAGAACTCATTCATCATAAGAGTACTACAAAATCAATTCCCTAAATAATCGACATGAAAAACTTACCTGATAGAACCGAGACCACCTTGTACTTCCCCAAGACTTTGCAATTGTCCCAAGCTAACTCCACAATCCAAGTGAGATACTCGAATGCATCATACTGACTTCCTAAAGTATCTAGGTGCGGTCTCATCAAGGAGATATCGATCAAAAGACACATGGGTCTTTCCACAACCTTAGGACTACCTTTATATGGTTTATTTCCTCTCATTCTTTCACTTTGCAGCCGATTTTTTTCTACTTACTTAAGGTATCATTTTATTTTTTCTATTGGCTGTGCACCCAATTTCTCCCTACTTACCTAGGGTATCATTGTATTTTTTTTATTGGTTGGTTCTTTAGCAATTCAAAGAATGTAGACAAGAGTAGCATCATTGGAGTTTTCCTCAGTCTACTAACATGCATCAAGCATTGATTTATAGTCACTTCAGAGATGGAATATTTAGCACAAGTACTTCGAAACGAGCAAGAGATGGGAATCATACTCACATAGATAAGTCTTTCAGGATTGAAGAGAGAACCCGATCCGATGTATGCCAAGCCCCTAGACAAGAAGATTAAGTCATGTTATGTATGAAACTGGCATGAGGTTCTTTGAATACCCAAGAGGATATGGGTAATGCTGAGGAGTTGCGCGATCACCGAGTTTTCCAATAGTCAATCGATTCTTGTCAAACTTGCAACAATGGTTACTTAAGTTCCTAAAAATGTAGTAATTCCTCAAAATCACGGTTTCCTATAACGGTTTTAATTCAATGAAACACAATTTGACTCAAGAAAAATGTGAAAATGACTAAAAAAGAAAACAAAAGAAAGAAAAGCGGCGTTAGTCACAACAAGTGTCCTCCCCCACACTTACTTCACACCATCTAGGTGTGAGGATAAATCCCAAGTAGCACGACTTACGCAGAAAGAAAAATAGGAATTTGAAAAATGGAAAGGGGAATGAAGTTGTTAAACCTGACAATGGATCGATCGATCTTCACGTAAGATCGGTCGATCGGGTGTATCGACCTTTAGATCGATAGAAAATCAGTCATAAGGTCGTGCGCAAGTATGTCTTGATTTATGGGATGGATCGATCGAAGGGTGAATCAATTGGTCTAACCATATAATCTTCCGCACGATCGTGGGAACGAGTGAGCTTGGTCACCATGTCGTGCGTATTTTTGTGGATTGATAGATCTATAGGTAGATCGATCGATCACAACATTTTGCTCGAAAGTTCAAATCTTGAAATAACTGAAACAGAAACGAGAAATACGGTGAAACAAAAATAAAGTGAAATAAAAAGACTTACTAGTGAATTGCCTCCCACTCAACGCTTGTTTTAAGTCATTAGCTTGACTCGAATCTGTCTAAACGATGGGAGGGTCATCCAAAGGATTTGAGTCTCCTTCGGTGATGTCCACATCTGCGAGGTACGACTTCAATCTTTGCCCATTGACTACAAACTCACCTCATTTAGTGTACACCAACACTACAGCTCCATATGGTCGTACTTTCTTGATGGTTAACAGTCTGGACCACCTTGACCTGAGCTTCCCTGGAAAAAGTTTCAATCGAGAATTGAAAAAAAGCACTTGATCATTCGCAGCGAAATTCCTAGTAAAGATACGTTTGTCATGCTTGGCTTTTGTCCGTTCTTTATAGATCCTGGAATTCTCATAAGCCATGTGACAAATTTCTTCAAGTTCATGTAATTGTATCGTTTGTCTCTCGGAAGCCGATTCAATGTTGAAATTTAGGAGCTTAATGGCCCAATTCGCCTTGTACTCTAGCTCCACTGGAAGATGAAAAAAATTATCGTAGATGAGGTGGAATGGTGTCGTAACAAGTGGTGTTTTGTACGCTGTCCTATATGTCCAAAGAGCTTCATCAAGTTTGACAGATCAATCCTTCCTTGTCGCTCCAACTGTTTTCTAAAAGATACTCTCAACTTCACCACTAATCTACGGATGATAAGGTGTAGCAACCTTGTGTCCAACTCCGTACTTTTTCAGAAGACTTTCAAAAGTCTTGTTGATGAAATGAGAACCACCATCACTAATAACAATGTGTGGAACACCGAACCTCGGGAAAATAATGTGTTTAAACATCTTTAGAACTACTTTAGCATCGTTTGTTGGGCTAGTCAATGCCTCAACCCACTTCAAGACATAATCCACTGCTACTAGTATGTACTGATTCCCAAAAGAAGGAGCAAACGGTTCCATAAAGTCGATCCCCTAAACATCAAATACTTCGACATCGAGAATGAAGTTCTAAGGCATTTTGTTCCTCTTGCTTATGTTCCCTTGTCTATGACATAAATCACACTTCGTAACAAACTTATGGGCATCACGAAACATAGTTGGCCACCAGAAACCTGCTCGAAGAACCTTGGACACTATCTTGAAAGTAGAAAAATGTCCTGCATAAGAAGAACCATAGCAATGAAACAAAATTCTAGGAATCTTATCCTTAGTAATGCATCTCCTGAAAATACCATCGGCACACTGCTTGTACAAATAAGGTTCATCCCAGAAATAATGTCGAATATAACGGAGGAATTTCTTCTTCCTGTAGCCATAGAATTGTGCAGGTTCGACCTCAACAGCTAGGTAGTTCGCGAACTCTTTAAACCAAGGGATCCCGAGAGGTTTAGATTTTTGCATACACGCGTTAGTGGGATTACGATCAAGGTAAATCGTGTAAACATGCTCTTCCGGTAGGCTATCGTTCATAGGTACCTTATCCTCAATCCACAGTCTAGAGAGGTGATCTGCCACTCCATTCTCAATACCCTTCTTATCCTTAATCTCAAGATCAAAATCTTGCAGCAGTAGAACCCATCTGAGAAGCCTTGGTTTTGCATCTTTTTTGGAGAGAAGATATATCAATGCAGCGTGATTAGTATGAACAATCACCTTGGAACCCACTAGATACGACCTAAACTTCTCGAAAGCAAACACAATAGCAAGGAGCTGCTTCTTGGTTGTGGCAGCATCACTGTGACCTTGACGGTTATTACAGTTACCTAAATGATTATTAAGAGTTGGGTTGCTCATTCTACCTTAAACACAACAAAAAGAAAGACAAAATTAAACTGTAAGCAAACGAAGAATTAGACTAAAATTTAATTGAAGATTGAAAGGAAACACAATTGGTTCCGGCAACGACGCCAAAAAATTGATATCACAGGTTTTAACCCTAAAAGACTACTGCAAGTGCACAACAAATCGTAGTTCTATTCAAGGATTGAATCCACGAGAACTAAATAGCTATACTATCAATCCTTAAAGCGAATTAGAGCTAAGACAAAAATCAAGGTGGTTGGAAACTTGATAAGGATTACTAATAACAAAATAGACTTCAATAAATTTAAACATCAAGCTTAGGAAAATCATAAGGAAATTAGGAATCTAAACAGGACATTATTTAGGGTACAATTTAAGAATCATTCTTGAACTCATAACACTAATTTATAGCAAACCCACTGTCGTGGCGTCGACTACTATGTCTAGCAACCTAGAATCCTAAATTGTCATTTGAACCTAGAGTTCTAACCATGCATTATAATCCGAGTTTGATATTTTCACAGAATTGCCTTAAAATCAGCTTTCGTTGGTTAAGGATAATCTGCTCACATATGTTCTTTCAGGCATTTAATCAAACACTTTTGGTGCGTTAAACTTCCTATGATCATAGATTAGATGGTAAGTCTAAACTAGGCAATGAACCCAACAATAGATGAAGAATTCTAATGATAGACACCTTATTTAACCCTAATTCATGGATTCTCTAATTCTTAAGAAAACTCTAAACTTGATTTTGGAACTACTCAGACATGGAAGAAGAAACAAACAAAAGTTTCATAGAAGACATAATTGAAAACTGAATTGAATTAAAAAGGGAGTTTAAATATCTTCTCCAAAATTTAGAAGTGAATCCAATCTCCTTGCTAGGAGTCTAGAGTAGTTTTTCCCAATATAAATTACAACATGTTCAAAAAGTATTCAAAAACCTAATTAAAAGGGGCAAAAAACACATTGGTACAAAATAAGGAAAAACTGGAAATCTCGCTCAGGCCCGTGGATTGATCGATCTACAAGTGGTCGATCCTTCTATCGGCTGGTCGATCTGCATGTCGTGCAAAAATTACTTGTAAAGGGTCAGAATGATCAACCTTAGTGGCGAGGTCGATCTGGAGGTCGTGCGCAATTTCAATTGCTGTAGACATCGATTGAACACAAGTCGACGATCTGCCCTTTTCTTTGGTTGAGTATTCTGGTTGATCAATACGACGGCCAATACGATTCTCATGGGGAAGTAAGGTTCCTAAGAGTGGGTAGAGCCTCGAAGGCTTTGTGGTTTCCTAGTATGCTCCCTTTACCTGGAACTTATGAACCTTTGTCTGTCAATATGGCTTAGTCAACACGATTAACTGGTTGCTCGACCACATAACAATGGTACCAAAATGTAATGTTTATAATCCTATAAGTCTATCTGACATCTGAGCATCATAATCCAAGAACCAACCAAACAGTAATCAGTTAAAGTCTGCCAGAAAAAAATTGAGAATCAGTTAAAGACTTAAAGAACATCAAAATTCAAGAAGACTCAAACAATGCAAGAAATTATGAATTGAATCATAATTAACATTAAAATTCGATAGCATGCAATTTGAGATACCATGTGACTAACGTGTTGAACTTGAAAACAACACCAAACCAGAATCTACTAACTCAGCGAGCAATATATAGAGACTGAAATAGGCTTTAGAGGAGGAGATTGCTAAGATAACACCAAACCAGAATCATCATCATCATATAAAGAAAGAGCTAAGCGAGGCCCATAGAGAAGAAGAACAGTTTTGGCGACATAGGAGCAGAGAAATGTGGCTGAAATCTGGAGATAAGAACACTAAATACTTTCAAACTGTTGTGAAAAGTAAGAAAGTGAGAAACAGAGTTAATGTATTGATAGATGATTTGGGGAATGAGCAGTATGGAGAAGGTACAAAAGGATAAATTGTTGCCTAATACTTTCGAGACTTATTCAAAAATTCTAATCCGCGTTTGGTGAATGAATTATTGTATGAACTCAGCCCACGAGTTACCCGAGTCATGAATGATAAGCTCACTGAGCACGTGACAACATTTGAGATTAAGACGGTTGTCTTTGCAATCAATGGGGACGAATGTCCTGGTGCAGATGGATTTCGTGTGAAGTTTTGCCAACACCATTGGGATATTATTGGACCGAGTGCTATTCAGGAGATTAAAGCTTTTTTTCGAGAATGCATACTTCCCTACGGATTGGAATTTTACACATATTTGCCTCATCCCAAAAGTGTCAAACTAGACGAGAATGACAGAGATGAGACCAATAGCCTATGCTCTGTTCATTACAAAATTATATCGAAGATACTCTGTTCGAGGCTCAAGAAAACACTCCCTCAAGTGTATCCAAGACACAAGGTGCCTTCGTAGCGGGTAGGTTGATATCCGATAACATTCTTGGTGCCCACGAGCTGGTTCATTTACTAAGAACCGACACGAAGAACACGGCTCAGTTTATGGCTATCAAGACTGATATGTCTAAAGCGTATGACATAGTGGAATGGTCCTTCCTCAATGTTTTACTTCATAAATTGGGGTTTGATGATAAATGCATCACATGGATCATGTTCTGTGTGCAAACAGTATCATACACGGTTCTGCTAAATGAGAAACCACATGGTTTCATAAAACCAGAACGCGGTTTGAGGCAAGCGGATCCCTTTTCGCCTTTCCTCTTTAACCTTTGTACTGAAGCTTTGATACATGTGTTAAATAAGTCTAAAGCAGAAAAGAAGCTGACGAGAGTGAAAGTAGCAGCTCAGTGTCCGGCTGTTCACCACTTACTCTTTGCTGATGACAACCTTCTTCTTTGCCAAGCTAATGTGACGTAAAGTAGAGTGATTAAACAATGCTTAGAGATGTATGAAGCAGCATCTGGACAAACTATTAACTTAAAAAAAATCCTTGGTTTTCTTCAATACAAAGGTGACTAGTACAGTGTGGAACCAGATTAAACAAGTATTTGGGATTTTGAAAGAGAGTGGAAAGGGAATGTACCTTGGGCTGCCGGAAGTTTTCACAGGATCAAAGAGGAATCTATTAAATTTCATCCATGAGAAGTTAAGATCCAAAATGCATGGGTGGGTTGCTAAATCCTTATCACAGGGAGGTAAAGAAACCATGATTAAGGCTGTGGCTTCATCCCTACTGGTTTATACAATGCAGTGTTTTAAACTCCCCTTAGATATATGCCAAAAAATAACATCAGCCATGAGAGATTTTTGGTGGACTAGTGGCTCGAATAAGAAAAAGATACCATGGGTTGCTTCAAGCAAACTATGTAAAAGCAAGTGTGAAGGCGGCTTGGGGTTTAAAGATATTAGGCTTTTCAATCAATCTATATTTGGTAAACAAGCATGGAGACTCGTAACACAACCTCACACCTTTCTGGGGAAAATTCTAAAAGGTCGATACTTCTGCTCTTCTTCCTTTTTAGATAGTGGTATAGGAAGACGACCCTCATTTGGATGGAGAAGCATACAATTCGGGAAAGAGCTTCTATAGCAAGGTTTGCTAAAAAGTGTTGGTAATGGGAATGCAACATAGGTGTGGAAAGAAAAATGGATCTATGATGTCTTCCCGCGTGCTCCTTATGCGGCTAATCAAGGTCAGGATGAAGAGTTAAAAGTTACTGAGTTATGGAACAGAGACACTAATGAGTGGGATGGCAACTGCTTAGAACTTTGTTTACTGAGCAGAACGTTGAACTCATTGCAAATATGAAGCTAGTAGCCACTCATGCGGATAGATATAAATGGATGGGGTCTCCCAATGGGCTTTATACGACTCACAGTGGTTATAAGCTGGCTACAAAGTTGGCAGAACCAAACAGTCATAGCTTACCTCCTTTGGAGCAACATATGGCGAACGTAGACCACACCAAAAATACAACACTTCTTTTGGAAGGCTCTTGGTGAAGCTTTAGCTATGGTTGCACGTCTAGCTGCAAGGGGGATTTCTCAGAGTGATCTTTGCCAAATCTGCAGGTGGGAAGCTGAAAGTATTAACCATGTTTTGTTTTTATGTCCTACGGGCCATCAAGTATGGGAGAAATCTAGTATTACTCTGCATGAGTTTGGCTTCTCACTCTCTTCAATCTTCTTAAACTTTCATCATATTATTCGATGCAAAAAGGACAAAAGAATGGTCAGCCCAGAGTATAAGGCTATTCCATGATTGGTTTGGCTCATCTGGAAATCCAGAAATGCACTAATTTTTGAGCAAACAAAATGAGATGCGGAGAGTATTGTTCAGAGACCCTTAAGTGAATTAGAGGATTGTTTATGGAAAATAGAGACACGGACATTACGGCATCATCAACTCGACAACTAGCTCCGACAACTAGCTACGTCGATGATTCATGACTACTCTGCAGCATAAGCTGCTCTTGGAATATGAATGATCATTATAGTGGAGCAGCATGGATATTGAGATATCATTTAGGGACAGTTATCCTACATGGACGTCGAGCTTTCTTGAATGTCACAGACCATACACAAGCCGAAGAACTAGCACTTGATTGGGCGGTAGAAAGTATGAATCATAATCACCGCAGGCGGCTACGCTTTTAAGTAATTTTGACAAGTTTAGTCTCACATGTCCATAATTTTCATGGCCGATCAGTTTGGTTAAGGAAGCACCAGAGTACAAGAGACCATCTTAGATGTATTGGGGAATGGAAAATCTCACAATCTAATGATTGGCAAAGTCGAGTTGCAACAGAGCTTGCATCCTCTGTTACAAGAGATCGACGATATCAATCCTACATAGCTATTGGACTACCACCTTGGTTGGTAGCGTGGACACAACAAAGGTTCCCATGAAGTGTTTTGATTACTTTCGTGTTTTCGGGATGCCTTTGCTATGTACGTTTTTCCACATCTTCTGATGTAGACCTTGACTTGTATACTTCCTTGTAGAATAGCTATAGTTTCGTTTCGTTCTTATAAGTAATAAAATGTATCTTCAGAGCAAAAAAAAGAAAACAACATCATTTAATCATAATCATTTAAATGAAAGAATCTGCACATTAGATCAAGTTTGGGAGAGGTTAACAAGAATGGGTATAGTTCGGGATTCCTCTTGGCTAATAATGGGGGATTTTAATAAACTTACGGGCAATCACGAGAAATAAGGAGGGAACTTAAGACACCCAAATTCGTTTCTATCGTTTAATCAAATGATCCTAAATTGTGGTCTCGTAGAATTCCCGAAAATAGGTGATTCCTGATCCTGGAGAGGGGTAAGGAATAACGGGGTGGTCAGATGCATATTGGATAAAGCTTTTGGCAATGAAGATTGGCATGATCTTTTCCCAATATCTGAAATTAAGTACCTTCAAATAATTGGATCGGATCATAGACCAATAATTGAACCACGAATTACGGATGCCAATAACCAAATGTTACTGTGTCGGGCTTCCAAAGAGGAGATAAAAAATGCTCTCTTCTCGATGGACCCAAGTAAAACGCCAGGACCAGATGGAATGACAACTCTCTTGTTTCAGAAATCTTGGGAAGTGGTGAAAGATGATATTATTAAATTGGTCAATGATTTTATTTCCTCTGGTTCTTTCGACCAAGGTTTAAATGAGACTAATATATGTTTGATTCCAAAAATCTCGAGACCGATAAAGATGTCAGAATTTCAGCCAATCAGTCTCTGTAATGTTGGATATAAAATTATCTCAAAGGTTCTATGTCTAAGACTTAAGCGATTAATGCCGAAATTGATCTCGGAGACCCAATATGCTTTCATCGCTGGCCGGTTGATATCCGATAATATTCTAATTGCGCAAGAATATTTCATGCCCTACTCACAAACAAATCAGTGAAGGGCAAGTATATGGCCATTTAAACAAATATGAGTAAGGTGTATGATCGTGTTGAATGGAATCTAGTAGAAAGCTTGCTGTCACAATTTGGCTTTGATCCTAACTGGATAAAATGTATTATGTACTATATAAGTAGTGTGGAATATTCAATTCTTTTGATGGGGTACCCCGAGGGAAAATAATTCCCAGACGCGGTCTTAGACAACGTGATCCATTATCGCCGTATCTTTTTATCTTATGTACAAAAGTCCTTATAGCTAAGTTAAGGAAAGCAGAAAGAGATAATCTTATTTCGGGTATCTCAATCGCGAGAGCTAGTCCAAATATTTCTCATCTTTTATTGCCTGATAATAGCATATTCTTCTGTAAAGCTTCTACGAAGGAAGCTACTCATATCATCAGAATTCTAAAAGATTATGAAAGTTGTCCGGGTCAAATAATAAACTTTGACAAATCTTCGTTACAATTTGGCCACTCATTCCCCAAGAGTGATAAGATGCCCATTCATCAAGTTATGGGGATTCACCAATTGGGCGGTATGAGATCTTACCTTGGTATTCCAGAGAATATTGGAGGAGCCAAAACAAAAGTCTTTGCTTTTGTTAGGGATAAACTTAATGAACGGAAAAATAGTTGGTATTCAAAGTTCTTGTCTAAAGGAGGTAAGGAAGTTCTGATCAAATTGGTCCTCACAGCCTTGCCGACTTATGTTATGTCATGCTATAGATTACCCAAAACTATAATAACAAGATTAAACTCAGCTATCGCGAATTTCTAGTGGTCGAATTCAGAGACTTCGAAGGGAGTTCACTGGATGAACTGGAAAAAATTATGTCGCCCGAAACAGGAGGGAGGTTTAGGCTTCCGAGTTTTGGAGAATTTTAATTCAGCACTTCTTGCTAAGCAAGTCTGGAGGTTGCTATGCGTGGCCGCTACAATAAAAATTATTGCCAGATGTCGGCCAAAACAAATTCAAACCCTTCTTTTGGGTGGAGAAGTATTACCTCAGCTCGTTCATTTGTTACTAATGGTTTGATTAGAAAGGTTGGTGATGGACGTTCCATTTTGGTTTGGAGAGATCCATGGATCCCGGACATTTAGCCGCGTGCAGCATTTGGTATAGATCCAGATATTTTTCTGGATCTTACTGTTGACCAATTTATAGCGTCTCAATCACGTACCTGGCGATAGACTCTACTAAGGCAATATTTTCATCCCATCTGATGTTCGTTTAATTATGGGAATACCAATTTCACGACGAGTACGGTCAGATTATTGGGGATGGCATTACACAAAGACCGGTCGCTATTCAGTAAAATAAGGATATCGAACGGAGGCGAATATTTCTCTATTGGATGTTGGTTCTCAGGGACAAAATTTTTGGGCAATACAAGCGAAAATATGGAAATTAGATTGCCCAAATAAAATTCGCCACTTTTTATGGCAAGCTTTAACGGGTTGTATAGCAGTTAAGAAGAACCTGAATAGCCGAGGAATAAGGTGTGATATAAGCTGCGGTAGATGCAGCACAGAGGAGAAAATAATTAATCATGTCCTGTTTAAGTGTCCCCCGACAGTTCAGTCATGGGCACTATCTCCGGTCCCCTCGTCCATGAGTGTCTTCCCGGGAAACTCGATATGGTATAATCTGGACTATCTTTTATGGAGGGTACCAGAGTCACCAAATGTCAATGATTTTCTATGGTTGATTTGGAACATCTGGAAAGCGAAAAATAAAGCGTGTTTTTCTGGGATGAATAAAGATCCCCGAGAAGTATTATCACAAGCGTAGCAAGAAGCATCGGAATAGACAAATGTTAGGAGAGAAAGTTGTCACGTTAGCCAACGAGGATCGCTAAATTTTGCTACGATTTGGGCAGGGGTGTCGAAACCTTTGATCGTTAATCTTGTAGAACATTTTGGATTCTCCATACTTTCTTTCAAATAAAAATTAACCTCATAAAGTTTGTCTTGAATACCGGTTTCTTGAACAAAGTGTATAGATATCATTCATACTCTCATATTCAAGACCATTACCAAAAAGTGTTTTCTCTGTAAAAGAATCTCCAATCTGCTCTTGAGACTCAAAAGATACTCTATGGGACTGAGAAGATTTGATAGGTCCATTCGTTCACTCTAGAGCTATACTCATCAAACAACCTCCTTAAAATATCCACAACTCAATCATAGAGATGGCTAGCTTCTACATTATCTTTACCATACCATTTCACAAAACAGAGCTGAGCAAACTTCTTTTTTTTTGTTGGGTCAAAAGCAATTTCTACTATCACTAGTTTATTCATCTTTATCTCTGTCCCAAACAGATCCCAATATTTCTCTAACTTTCCTAACATGCAAACTGCTTTTAACTGTAAGATTTGATCAGATCTAACACAGTGCTACTTCTTTAATATTTCTAATAATACAAACTATCTCACTATATAGTTTATAAGAGCAAATAGAGGTTCGGGCTGAAAGAATCAAAGTGGAGAATATGATAAGGAATTGGACTAACCTACAATTGAATCCCAATCGTCTTTAGTCGGTGGTCCAACTTTCTTTTTTCCATCCACAATTTCAGTAAAATAGTCATTGTATGCCTTGTCTTCAGCCTCCATTTTCTCAAATCCGGTTCTGAACTTCATAGCTTGTCCTAGCATGAGAAATGTTGAATTCCATCTTGTTCTTACGTCCAAAGGTAAACTTCCTCTTTGAACCCTTCCTGATTCCACACCCTGCTCAAATGACTTCATCCTAGGTGTTGAAGCCTCACAAACAGAATCCCATTACGAATAGCATTGATATTGTTGTCAATCTCCTGCAAGCCATCCTTCACAAGCAAATTATAGAATGTGGGTACCACATCTTAAGTGCAGAAACTCACCATTCAACATCAATGCATAATCTCCAAGGTTTTTGAATCCTCCCTTAAATCTGTTCAATGCCGACATGTTTAATGTGGCATTGTCAGCAGTTATTGTCAACACTCTTTTGATGTCCCATTCAGCTAAGCAATAAATCAAAACCCTACTAATTGTTGCACCTTTATGATCATATACGTTCTTGAAACTTATGATAAGCTTTCTTAACTACCACAAATCATTAATAAAATGTGTTGTTATTACCATATAACTAGCACGAGTATGAGGAAAAACCCATATATCTGTAGTTAATGACACTTTCTGATTGTTCTCCCCAAGAATTCTCTTCATAGCTGCTTTCCTTTTGACATAAATCTCCACAATATCTCTTGTCGATGTTCTCCTAGAAACATGGTTGTACAATTGAACTTTAGAGCAGAAAGTTCTCCAAGATAAACACTCTATAAAAGCTAAAGGTAACTCTGCCATCACAATTAGTTCACTAGTAGCTTCCTTAACCACAGTTCCTGATACTTTACACAACTTAAGAGCACCACCATTACCATCAGTTCCAATCACAGTTTGATCTTTAAACTTATTCGCAGCTTCCCAAAGTTTGTAAGACTTACCTGTGATATTTAGATGCTTCTTCATGTTGGATGTACCAGATTTGGTTGGATAGACCATATCTTTCCCACAATAATGACAATTAGCTTTGTCAATATTGTCATTCTGTCTAGTGAAGTGATCCCAGACCCAAGATCTACCTTCTTTTTAGCATAAACCATTGTCTTCTTCTTTTTCTTTCCTTTTCCCTTTATTTCTGGAACTTGGAACCTTAATATTTTCATTTGTTCCATCACTTTCATCAGATTGATCGTGATCTCTGACATTTGGATGTCCACAAGAAGTCATATGTTTGAAAGACAAACACATAAAAACATTCAATAAGTCTCTATTATATTTAAACTCCTTAGGCATAAAAGTAAGATCACTTTTAGAAACTTACGCCATTGATTCTAGCAAACAGTCGTTTATAATATCTTAGTTTCTTATAATTCAAGCAGAAATTAGTTCACAATCTTAAATACTTTAAGCTTATGTCAATCCTACAATGACTAATCTGTGAATAGTGGAATACTCACTAACGATGCTTTAATTTTGGTACTATTAATTTTAGTTTGAGGAATTCGCATTATGACAAATGTTGACTACATCATACTATGACTAAGTGTTACAACAATTTTAGTTTTGTTATATCATACTAAAAAAAACTATAATTCTCTTAGTCAACATGCCACTAACAATTACAGTATAATAATTGAGATCGCAGATCATCATGCTACTCAAATTCTTTTCTTTTTTTTGGTCGACCATGCTACTCAAATTCATTCAACTAACTTTAAACATTTAAATATTCTTGAGTTTGTCCATATAATTATTAATTTATGGGTATTTAATCAAAAATATATCCTAAGAGTTGGAAATTATGAGAAATGCACTCAAATACATACTTTTGTCGATTAAACCCTTTTGATAGAAAAAGTGTAGCTAAAATACCGAATATGGACAAAAGAAGAAAAAATGGTGGGAAGAAAGAGAGAAAAAGAAGAGTAGGTAGGGGAGTTCAGAGAATTAAAAAAGAAATAAATGAATCTGACAAATGAAACATTGACACATGGTAAGAGAACAACAAAAAGGAAAAATGATAAGGGACAAAGAGAATTCGTGTTCATTATGGACAAATTGTGTCTATCGTGGATATTGTCCATGTCCATAAACATTTGCATATGTCCAACTTCATTTTCGAATTTCTATCGTCCCAGACGTATTTGGTGGACAAAGAAGCGAAAGAAATGACTGATGTGAAGTATCTATATTGGATTTCCCGTTTGCCCTATTCATGGCCACCTTTTTTCTTTTTTTTAATCACATTAAGGGTATTTTTGGTATTTTTAGCTATATTTTTTGCAGAGAAAGGAGCTAATCCATAAAGATTTGTTCTCGGGTATATTCTAGATAATTTCAAAAAAGTACAGTGCATTTTACATAATTAATTCTTTATTTTATGTAATTCGTAATTTATATATCATCTCAAAGTGAATGTACAATACAACTTTAAACATTTAAATATTCCTATGCTTGACAAAATTTATATTTTTAATTATAATTAATTGACTTTTCAAAGTTCAAATTCAACGTAAATAAAGATAAAGAGAAAAGTATTACGAAGATTAGTGACAATGCAAAGCATCAAAATGTCTAAATTGTGATTACAAAGAAGAGAAGAATATAAAGAGAAGGGAGAAAACAAACTTTGATTCAAAAAACTATTCACCCAAGAGAGATTATCTCAGATTGATTTCTAGACAACATAGATGGTGGTGATAGAAATGTTTCCAAAAGATTATTCTTCAGTATTGACTCCAACATTTATTTAGGGGTTTCTTAAACAAATACAAGAAAGTTAGGTTAAAGAGGGAATAGACAATCATGAAAATCTAAAAGTTTTATCGTTCTGATGTTATATTGTAACACACTAAATGTACTAGAGACTTAGCGTAATAAGTAATGCAAAATGGGTATTGGTTCTTCGGGTAGAACCCAAACCTGACCAGACACTACAAGAAAACAATGCGGATTCCGACAGAAATTTTGACCGAAAAAAGCAATCGGAAAATAGAGAAAAATTGACCAGAAACTATATACGGTCTAAAATCGTCGGAAATTACTAACCTTTAAACTACCATTGGAAAAGGTTGACAATTTTTGACCGTTTTCGACGGGTTCCGTCAAGAATTTTTTTTAAAAAACTTTAAATTTTATTATAATTAAATAGTAATTACTTTTTCGAAAGTTTTTCAAAAAATTTCCTAAGCAGAAAAAAAGCAACAACTTTTTAAAATTTTCCGACAGGAACTGACAATTCTTGAAAATTTTAACGGTTTTCGACGGACACTGAAATTTTTTTATTTATTTATACTCATAAAAAATTTTCTTCTCCACCGAGTTCTTTTCTTCTCTTTTTCTCTTCTTCTCCTCTTCATTTCTTCATTTATTCTCTTCTTCTCTTTTTCTTTCTTCTCTTCTTTTCTTCTTCTTTTTTTCTCTTCTTCTCTTTTTCTCTTCTTCTCTTCTTCATTTTGCCTATATTTTTATTATATATATTATTACCAAAACTGTAATTATGTATATATTTTTTTTTTTTGCTTGTTTCCGACAGTTTCCAACAGTTTTGACGAGATTTTTCATTGAGAGTTGCGGTCTGATCCACAAGCAGCATCAGCCGCGACATGAAGCTTCTCTTCCGACGTGGGTCACGGCCAAGACTCGTCGGATCACAGCCTGTTCTACTTATGATAATGGCTACGACATGGAGGACTTTCGTGAAGTTGCTCGCTGCCGAACCAAAGTGAGTCGTAACTCGATGCAAGGTCACTCGCAGCCAAGACCTGTGATGTGGAACACTTGATCACACCCTTTTATTTTAGATCTGACCGGTTTGTCCCGAGTTGACCCAATACATTTTTAGAGTTTTTACTATGTACTATTTAAAGGCAAGGACCTCCGGTCTAAACCACCAACTTATTCTTTTGTAAACTTTTGGAAAATATTTGAATCTTTTGGTTACTTTTTGAAGATTTTGAAATCTTGGAAATACTTTGAAGGATTTTTCAATGGATTTATGAGCATCGTTGTGATTCATTCTTCTACTAAGAGTTTCCTCTTAATCCCTTCTTTCTTTCTCTTTATCATTTTAATCATGTTTCTCATTGGACTTGCTACATGTGTGACTATGTAAGAGTAGTCTCTTGATGGGTTGAAGGTTAGGTAGATCTAGGGACTTAATGATTGATTTTTGTTGTTAGGGTTCTCAGATCTATCGATCTTCCACTCAAGGTGTGCTTAATGCTAGGTTTAGTATGATCAATTAGTATTCTAGATGAGAGTTTAGTTTCCCTAATTCTTGCATAGGGGTTGATGCCACGAGAGTGGATTAGCCTAGATTGAACAAGTTTCATTCCCTATGATGGTGCTTGTATTATGAACCCTTAATTTGCTTGAATCATTTGTTATACCCTGGATCAAATTGTCTAACCCTAGATCCATTGCTTCTCATCATTTGAATCATGTTTGTTTTATTGCTTTTGCTTTTATTAAGTTGTTAGTCTTAAGAGTTATCAAATAACCACATCTATCTGCTCTGGCTTGAATCGATTCCTGCAATCAGATCTTATTAGTTATAAACTCCTTAAGAACTCAAACCTAAAGTGCTTCCAATGACTAGTTGTTCTCATTTGATGTATTTATTTGGTTGTTACAAAAGCGAGCGATCAAATTGACGCTGTTTCTGGAGTGTTTATGCAATTAGCCTTTTCGATTTTGATAGACTTTCGACTAGAGACTTTTATTTTCTTTGTTACTTACAGTTTTCTTGTTGTTTTATTTTCTCTCTTGTAGGTGTATGCAAACTCGAAGCCACCAAAGACAAGTTAGTGATAGTGGTTTAGATTAGTTTCATCTTGAAAGATAATGTAAAAGAGCTGCAAGAGAAAGAAGAGCCAAAAAACGAGAAGACCACATAACTCACTTGGGTATAGCTGACCAAAGAAGTGTGCATCTTGAAGTTGCTCATGCTGATGAGAACCACCTGCTCCTCCGCCCTATGGACAACCGCAGAAAACTCATTACTTTGAGGTGAAATCTAGCTTAATCCACATGGTTCAAAATGATATATACAACGGGTTGCCGTTGGAAGATGCTCTCGATCACCTGGATCAATTTGAGAGGTTGTGCCAAACTGTGAGGATTAATGGTGTCCCGGAGGATACGGTGAAAATGATCTTGTTCCCATTCTCTTTAGGGAACGTTGGTTCTCAATGAGAGAAGAATATTCCATCAGATTTGGTCTCCACTTGGGAGAATATTATGAGGGAGTTCGTCACCAAGTTCTTCCCAAAAAACAGACGGCCAAGCTCTGAAAACACATCACTAGCTTCAAGCAAGGAGGATCCGAGAGTCTACATGAAGCCTTGAAGAAATTGAAGGGGTACACTAGGATGTTGCCTTCACCATGGTGAAATTAATGCCAAGATGGACAATGGGTACAACGAACTTCAAGGAATGATAAATGGCATGGCTACTCAAGTAAAATTCTCTTGAAAATCAAATAGCATAAGTGGCATTTACAAGAAAAAGGCCTTCAGGAAAACTTGCGGAAAAACCCAAGTAAAATCTGAGGGAGCATAGCAATGCAATCCTCGACGATGAGGAAAAGGATATAGCTATTAAAGAGATTGCAAGGATTCTTTGTGGTTTGATTTGAGCAGAAATTCATCACCAAGTACAGTAAGGTCGCGAAAGAGGAGTCGATGTTTGGTAAAGTAGTTTTACTTGACAACAAAGATGGGTACATTGAGCTGGTTACAGCGGTGACAAAGGAAGATTTGGTGGCTGTTGAAGCTAAGAGGAAGGAAAGGAGTTGAAGGACTTCATGCAGGTAATTGCCGAAAGGGACAAGGTCATGGTTGATCCAAAGCAAATACTCAAAGCTAGCAAGGAAGAGCCTAAGGGAGTCAAAGCGACAAAGAAGCAAGCAGTTGAGCCTCCACCTTACAATCCTCCAATCCCCTTTTCAGGAAGATTTCTCACTAAAGCACAAAAGAGAGTGCTTTCTCACTTCAAAGCCAGCATGAGTGAAATAGGAGTTCTTCTCCATAGGATGGAAAACTTGTATGGTGTTCCCAAGCAAGTAAAATTCTTGAGGAACATTTTGGCCAACCGAAGGAAAGTGGAAGAGTTCATTCTCACTAAGACCGATCTCAATCCCGCCCCACCAGAACCTAAGATCCTACCCAAGGAAGGCGATCAAGGTAACTTTTTCATGCCTGCACACGTGGCGAACTGAAATATGATGATGCCTTGTGTGATTGAGGGTTGAGTGTAAACGTTTTATCTTATGAGGTAGTGAAGCTGCTTGGTGTTGAGAAAATGAAAGAGCATACAACCACAATCTTGTTTGGAGATGCCTCATCTAAAGTCTCAGTTGGAAAGCTAGTGGATAGGGATGTCAAACAGGCCTAATACCCATGGGCCTGGCCCAATAAGGCCCCCTTGACGCGGGCATGTACAAGTAAATATTTTTCCATTAATTTGCGGGTATAGCGGTCCGACCCGGTATGACAACGGATCATATGGATCTGTCTTTTCTGGTTACGATTGTGATGATGCCACACATTTATTTCTTCATTTCATCTCCATCTAGTCTTTTCACCACCAAATGTGTCCTCTTCGATTGGTATTTCTTGTCTTCTTTCATATGAAAATTTTCTATTATCAGTTTTCTGGTTGATTTATGGATAAATTGTCTACTTTTTTATAGAATTCCAAGCCTCTCTAGATAGAGATTTTGTGTCTTAAAGGACAAAGCATTATAATTTGGAGGTGAGAGATTCGATTCTTTCACAAAGCATTATTGATGTTTTAAATTTTTAAGAAAAAGATTGTGGGCTGGCCAGCTAGTCCGCTGGGCCTAGCGGATCGGACCTGGACTATAGTTAATAGTCTGCGGTTTTAGTAGGCCAAACCTTAGATACTTTCAGATCTGTTTTTAGAATTTTAACATACACTAAAAACAACAAGAGATGGTGAGAGATTAGAGTATAAGTAACATGAGAATATTGAGAATAAGTAACCAAGAAAATAATGAGAATAAGTAACCGAGAGAATAGTGAGAATAGAGAATAAAGATTTTTGCTCAAGAGTTCATGTGGACAGAGTTTTACTCTGTTTTCTTGAGTTTTGTGGAAGCTTTTAGCTGCCAAATCCAAGCCAAGAACACCTTAGAACAACAAGAACTTGGTGGTTAATGGCTGGAACAAACTATGGACCGATGGACAATAAATTTTCCCACCGGTTAAAGACTTGGAACTCACAGAATAACACATATCCAAAAGGTTTTCGTGAGCTTTAGACATCAAGAGCCACAAAATAATACCAAGATTAGTGATTTCCATGGTTTGAACAAAGAAAACTTCAACAACTCACAAGATAATCCATTTATTTGAATTTTCGTGAGTGTTTTTGAAAGTTAAAAAAAAAAACAAAAGACAATTAGTCTAACACCTTCCCCATTTGAAATAAGCTAATATCCATTGATAAAGTTAAGAGGTAAAGTCATTAGATCTAAAAAAAAAAAAAACTTCATTCATGTCCTCTTCTTTTGAGTCATTGGACAAGATGAAGAACACAAAAACAAAACAAGAGAACCGAGTTTAATGGGAACCAAGCTCTTGTGGCTCTGATACCATGTTAGTTTTTATGAGAGTAAGTTCAAAATAAGCCATTGAGACTTCACTTGGTGAGTGAAACCACTTAACCCACAAAAGATTGACTCGGTCTCAAGAGTGTGGAAATACCATCTTGTGGTTGAATCTACACATAAATGCCTTAGTAAATCCAAGACTATCATGGAATAGCTCGGCCTCAACAAGGACTGAGGATCTAAGTTGGATCTAATCCGAGTAAAGCATCACAACACATGAAGTTTGTGTGCTAAGAAGATCTCGGATTCAAGAACCATTCAACTAGATTTGTAAACAATTAAATAAAACATAAGAAAAGTTTGGTTGATATCTAGAAGTGTTTAGGTAGAGGTCTGCCATTCGGAAGCCTCTACTCGAGCTCACTAACCCTAGAAACTACATTGCAAACTATTAACTTAAGCTTAAATGAACAAAGAATTTGTAAACACTTATTTTTGTATTAAATTGAATTGGATTACATAGAGAGATAAAAGCTCTATTTATAGAGGATTACAATAGAGGGTGTCTCAACTGAATATAAACCCTAGCAGCCTTTTTGTGGCTGTTGGAAGAGAGAGAGAGAGTGGAGTTCCCAAGCTTGAAAGTGACATCTCATCTTTCTTGAACTTAGCATAAAGAAGACTCACATGTCTTCTTAAGCTTCCAATAGTCATATTGCTTCTAGTTAGGCTTCATTTAGGTCCTAACAACCTTACCTAACATCCCATTTGATTAGAATCAACATATAGAAGATTTCTCAAAACGTTGACTTTTTGCCTCGGTCGTTGACCCATCTGTTGACTTTTTGCCTCAACCGTTGACCCTTACCGCAGTATGTATTTCTCGACCCTCGGTACGATGCCTCTCGACCTGTGGTATGTGAATGTCTCGACCTGCGGTACGTGAATATCTCGACCTGCGGTACGTGAATATCTCGACCTGCGGTACGTGCTGGATCCAGCATGTGGTACATGATTTCTTGACCCGCGGTACATGCCTCTCGACCCGTAGGCTTACCCGCGGTACATGAATATCTCGACCTGCGGTACGTGCTGGATCCATCCTATGGTACATGATTTCTCAACCCGCGGTACACACCTCTCGACCCATGGTACAAGCTTCTCGACCCGCGGTACACGCCTCTCGACCCGTGGGCTTACCCGCGGTACATGTTATGTATGTTGACTTTCTAGAGCTGCTGTTGACTTTCTTGCGGTGCATGAATTCCTTGCCCGCGGTACATGCCTCTCAATCCGATGGCCTACCCGCGGTACACAACACCCATTCGTTGACTTTCCTGAACATCCACCATCCGACCTTTTGTCTGAGATATGTTTGTCTATCCCATGGGATTGGTTGCGTAGATAACATAGTGGCTAGATTAAGTTGATTTTAGTGCCTGCTAGTTCGGATTCCGTTAACGGAAGTTAGGTCTGATCCTTGCTTGTTGAGTGCATTGACCACGGGAGTGGCTGTGTTATCGTTGAACTTCTTGCCTAGAAATCGCGCTTAAGAGGTAGTTAATTAAGCTGGAAGTCCCTAGTGTAGCGTTGATCCATAATCTAAATCCTCTTGAACCCTTATTTCCGTTTATTATCTATCATTTATCGTTTTATTCCTATTTTCTGTCTACTTCCCTTGCTGAGTTGTTTACATTAATTTACTGCTTATTTTGTCTCTGTTTTTATTGCTATTGATTTTAATTCGGTTCCATGACACTTTGATGAACTGAATACTGGCTTGAATTAAGTTGAACTGCATAGTTCTGACTGTTGGCACCACACCTGACTTGGATTGACACCTTTAATACTGCAACGAAATGTTAGCGTTCTAGGGATTAATTTGATCTAATTGCACGAAATCGTAAAAATCTTGTTATCAAATTGGTGTTGTTGCCGAATTAAATGTTTGTTTGCTACGTTCGGGACATTTAGATCTCTTGAGACCAAGTTCCCCACGATTATAGAGAAAACTAACTACTTATTTTCTCTTTTTTTGGTGAATTTCAGGTACCTCGACCTGTCTCACTCGAGTTGTGTTTTCTGCTTATCCAGTTTCACTCCTCGAGTCTCCAACTTGACAGACACTCACTCGAGTCTTCAATCTGTCACCCAGATTCTGCTTACTCGACTCTGTCACTCGATCTACACTGGGTCGAGTTGAGTTTTCTAGCTGATATTCAGGTTGTATGCAGACAAGATCCAAGTGTAATCAAAATCTTCTCCGCTACATAGACAACGTCCAGTAGTTTCCACGAGAGCTACGAGCACAGCAGGCTAGGTTATAGGCTGTTCAACATGAATAAGCGGGTATGGAGAACCAAAATCCACCACGACCTATGCACGAGCCTTAACCGAGGAGGCCAAGACACATGGCATTGCATGGCATGGTGTTCCCCCAACCATTCCGAACAACAACTTATAAATCAAGAGTGGACTCATCGCTATGGTCCAGAATCAGAAATTCCATGGTCTTCCTGTCGAGGATCCGCTTGATCTATTAGATGAATTCGAGAGGCTCTGTAGCCTAACTAGAATCAACAGGGTTAGTGAGGATGCCTTCAAGCTGAGGCTCTTTCCATTCTCTTTAGGTGATAAAGCGCATCAATGGGAGAAACATCTACCTTAGGGTTCTATCACCTCATTGGTTGAATGCAAACATGCATTCCTTTCCAAATTCTTCTCAGATTCTTGGATAGCAAAGTTTTGAAACAACATATCGAGTTTTGTCCAAAAGAATTTTGAGTCATTCTCCGAAGCTTGGGAACGGTTCAAGTCTTAGCAATCTCAATGCCCTCATCATGGATTCAGTGACGAGTCTTTACTCAGCACTCTTTAACGGGGTGTTCTCCCTAAAATCCGCATGCTTTTGAACACAGCTAGCAACGAAAATTTTCTCAACAAAGAAGTAGATGCTGGCTGGGAATTAGTGGAAAATCTAGTAGCTGCGGATGGTAACTACAGTGAAGACTATGGTCGCACTCCACTGGGTAACGGTTCAGTTGAGTCTGACACAGTGAGTAGAAAGGAAATCAAAGCTCTTAATGAGAAAATCGATAAGCTCATTCTGGCTGCATCTCAGAAACATGTTCCTATGGTTTGTGAGGACGACACTGTTGACGACGACGAAGACGATCAGGTTGAGTTGGTCAGCTTTGTATAGAATCAGGGTGGTTATAAGAATTACAATGCCTATAAGAAGAATCTGAACTTGTCTTACCGTAGCACCAACATTGCAAATCCGCAAGATTAAGTCTACCCGCCCCAGCAACAACAAGCCCAATCTAAACTGTACATTTTGAAGCAACCCTACAACAATTATAAAGCAGCCCCAGCGGTATCACCCGGGTACCAAACTAATCAGGCTCCGCAGCCTCCTGCACCCGCTTCAGACGTCATGAACATACTTCAACAGCTCTTTCAAGGGCAACAATCTAGTGCCAAAGAATTGTCAAAAATGCAAGTTGAGTTGCATAGCAAGATTGAGGGCTCACATAATAATTTGAACTGCAAGTTTGAAACGTTGAATGTGCGGTTAAAGTATGTTGAGAGTCTTCAAGCGTCTTCTTTTATTATGAAGACTATTGGTCAATTACTAGGCAAGGCGGTCGAGAACTTCCTCCACGTATTGGTGTTGCTGTTACTGAGGACAGTAAGGTTCAAGATAGGGAGGACAGCTTTTCCAAAGCTGGGCTGAGAAGGTTGAAAACTCAACCCCAACACCTAGACTCAAGTCTACCACTTGACTGGAAGGGAGTCGAGTCGTCTGTGGCACCTCGCCTAAGCTGCCGCTCGAGTCTCAAACTCGATCTACTCCAGGTCGAGTCGAGCTTTCTGAACCCCAAAAATCTGCATCTCCACATAACGTAAGCAAATCTCCAGCTCCACGCCCATATAAACCGCAACTGCCTTTTCCTCAGATGTTCAAGAAGGAACTTGCTGAGAAATACAAGAACCTCTTCGGCAATCAAATGAAAGGGATTGAGCTGAAAATTCCTCTACTTGATGCATTCACTCTCATTCCACAGTACCAGAAATTCCTCAGTATCAGAAATTCCTCAAGGAAGCCGTTAATGAAAGGACCAAGGAAGTAGAGGGTATGGGAATTGAGACTCATGAGTGTAGTGCTATCACACAGATGAGGGTAGTGCAGGAGAAGCTAGAGGACCCCAGAACATTCACTTTACCATGCTCGTTGGGTTATTTAACTTTCAGTAAATGCCTTGCGATCTCGGAGCTTCAATTAGTTTAATGTCGCTTTCAGTTGCAAAGAGGCTAGGATTCAACAATTACAAGTATTGTAAGCTCTCTTTGATCCTAGCTGATACGTTTGTTTGACTGCCATATAGTCTATTAGAAGATTTGCCTATCAAAATCGACAATGTGGAATTGCCCACAGATTTCATAATGTTGGATATGGGTGAAGAACCGAAAGATTCACTTCTTCTTGGCAGACTGTTTTTAGCCTCAACTGGAGCATTGATTGATGTGAGGAGTGGGGCTATTGAGCTAAACTTGGGCAATGATCTCATAATGAACTTCGACATCATGGTGCAACGAGGAAGCCAACTATTGAAGGACAAACATTCTCTGTTGAAGGATTGGACCAGTTTAATGTCAAACCGTTTAAACTCCCTCAGGTTGTATTGGTAAGGAACATCAAACTCAGCGATTACCGCAACAAGGTTACTATGTACGAAGAAGTTGTCGACGGAAAGAGTCTAGCCTCTATGTTCGCTTATGATGAGACTGCTCATTCGCAGATTAAGGGATTATGTGACCCACCAGCGTTAGAGCTGGGACCTGGCATACTGTTGAAACTAATAGGTTATGTAAACAGAGTGATGGAATACAAGGTTAAGAGCGGTAAGCGTCCCAAGCCTTTTGCGAAGGTCAAGCAATTCCTTATCCCATCACAGCCTAAGTCAGATTGGTCAAGACTTTTTGACATCAAAGGAATTATGCCTTGTGGAGCCATAGCTTTGGTTAGCAAGGAAAGGGACAATCTTCCGTTGAAATGGCAGCGAGCTAAAGCCTATGTAACCACTGAAACAAAGGGAACTTAGCTCCTCTCTGATCCATCCCAGCACTAATGGGGATGAAGAGTCAAGCTTAGTGACTTTAAACAAGCTCACTTGGGAGGAAGTCTCATGCATATCCTTGTAAATACTTTGTTTGCATTTTTAGAACTTTGAATTTTCTTTTCTTTGCAATCTTTTCTTTCTCGTGGTTGTTTCTTTGTCTTCAGGCCATCAGAGTGCATATTGGGTCAAGCACACTAGTACGAGTATTAAAAACAAGGGATCAGAGTTGCCTAAGGCCGAGAACTTTGCCAACTCGAGGAACATACTCGACTGGTTAAGTCGAGTGCATGTCCCTTGGACACAAAAACCATGACACTCGAGTATACCACTCGAGTGCCCACTCGGGTAGCACAAGACTGTATCCGTTTATGTAGCCATTTTCTAGGCTGATTGTTTCTTCTAGGCCCTGATTCCACTCCCGCTCAATTATTAAACATTAATCAATTGATCTTTAGAATTAAGACCATCTATATTTATACTAAACCGGCTCTACCCATATTCACGTATATATATGTTCCATGCGTTTGAATCTTTTCATGCAGGAAGGAATTGAAACGAGCACGGGACAGCCACTAGGTAGAATGATGGATATTAAGTGTGAAGTTGGCAAGCTCGAGTACCATGCTCGACCAGACTAGTCGAGTCACTGATCAGTACGCGTGAAAGAAGCAGGCTCAAGTCTCCTACACGATTCTATTGATCGAGGGTGGAACGGTTGACCCGGATTGGCCTAACTCGACCAAAATTAGTCGAGCACCCAACTCGAGTTAGGTCAAATTGAAGACTTGTGGACGAGATTAAACCGAAAAGAGTCGTTACGGATTGTGTGGCTAGGAGTGCTTGAGTTAACTATTCGACCATGGTCAGTCGAGTAGCTAACTCGAGTTAGGGGGATGAGTGGCCAAAATTGGGTTCGAGTTAAACCTTGTGGCCAAGGAGACTTGAGTTAGCTTAACTCGACCTGGGTTAAATTAAATGCTAACTTGAGTTAAGTTTGTGTGGACAAAATTGAAGCAGCATTTACTACAGTTGGTTGTCCATTCTCCTATAAATAGCAGCCTTCACTCCACAATTCAGCCTCCACCAGCCTTCAGTTGAGTTCTGAGTTCGAAAAACCAAGCTCGACCAGTTCAATCAAGGAGCCCAGTCGAGTCACACCTTGAGAAACCGCATATCTAGCCACAGTAGCACAACTCGACGAAATCCCATCGAGGGGTTCAGTGAGTCATTCAGAAGGCCACATTTCTGCAATCAAAAACACCTCCCTCGACCCATTTCGAGTCGAGTACACTACTTCCAGGTATTTCGCAGCCTTAAATTTTTTATTCTAACATCATGTCTTCGTCTCTTGCTTCTTGGCGTGCATATCAAATACGGAACAGGGCTAGAATCAACAAGAGAAATAGAAAGCCTCATCTAACTGAACAAGCTCCAGTAGCTCCCTCAGACAGTCCAGAAGACAGAAGGAGGAATTATGTGGCAAATCGGAATTTGATCTTGCAGTCTGAAAGTGATGAAGATGAGGCCTCTGTTGAGCAAAGTAATACAAGTACTGGCGGGACTCTCTGGTCCCAAAATAGATCTGCGGAGAAATCAAGCTACAGCTCATTCTCTGAATATGTCCGGAATGCTCTTGAAAGATAGAAGAGAGCAAGGGAGCAGAGGTTCTCCAGAATGCATGAGAAAGAGCGGAAAAGGTTACAGGCTGGAGAAATGAATGCACCAGACATCAGAGGAAAAGAAATCGCTCCTCCATCTGAGAGTGAAGGTAAGACACCGCAAGTAAGCGATGATGATGCTGGGAATGCCAATCTGGAAATCGAGTATATGGAAGAAGATTCACCAAGTATTGATGATCAGGCTGAAGAGGAACCCGATCAAGAAGAATTTGACAACGAGGTGAGGGAATCACCAAGACGTGAACCACATACTGAGCTGACAAGAGCCTTAACCGATCTGATGGCATTTGGGTACAATGAGGATGAAGCCTTGATCGAAAATGAAGAAAAACAGTGTGAGTTGCGGCAAAAACAAGTCCTACAAAAAGCTGACCCGAAGAGCGCTTGAAAAGCAATTAGTGCAATGGGATTCAAAGGACACGCTACCCCACCGTGAAATTGTGGACAGGCTGAAGATAACCCAAGATGTTGAGTTGCTATTTGAAGCACGCGGGTTAACTTACTACATGTCACTAGTTTCGAAGACCTATGAGAAAGAGACTCTTCAGTTCCTGGCTACGGTGCACCTCCACAAATACAACGAAAATGTTAAAGGCTTGCTGGAGCGTGATGGAGGTGGTTACATAACATTTCAGATGGACAGGAAGCATTATAAGTGCACTATGCAGACAATCCAGAAGCTATTCAAATTCCCAAAGAGGACCGCAACTTACCAAAGCATCGATGAGAATGAAGTCGATGAGCTCTGGACAGTGAGTGTTTAACCCATCTCGTGCAAAATGTAATTGCGTTCATAACCCCTGTATTAATTATATAAGTAGAGTTGTTAGAGAAGTCTTTTTTGCTAAGGACTCTATGGCTCTGATCATTCTGGGAGAGATGTATATGTTAGTTATAGCACTAAAAGGGACCATGGGAGAAATGCCTAGCGGTAAGCCGATAATCGAAGATGATGCAGATTATGGGTTAGCCTTTGTATTGGTGAGGCAATTGATGGAATACAGAGTAAGAGCTGCAGTACAAGCAAAGAGAAATACGCCCAAGCGGATTAGTATAGGTAGACCGGTTTATCGGATCATGAAGAAATGTGGAGTAAAGATTGATAAATCAAGCTGCATTGAACCTCGCTACATAGACGTTGAATATTTGAAATGTCAACACATTTTAACATGGGGTGAACATGACGGGAAGCTGGTTTATAAGTTCATACATCCGGAAGAGCCAAATGCACGCATTATGCTGCCATGCCCTGAATTCACTTCTATACGAATGGGATAAGAATGTCAATTTTATTCCACCTGTGCATGCTCTTATTGATCCAGATGCGCAGCCAATCCGCCAGCCGATTCCAACGAGTGTAGAGGAGCTAGATCTAGAGGAGTACCTTTTCGAGGAATATAATGCATCGAAACACAGAGTTGTTGTCAAAGAAGCTCACAAACGGATAGGTTTACTCCAGAAGATGAACAAATGGCTCTTCAAGAAAGTAAAGGGTCTGGTTAAGAATAAGGAGGAATGGACTCAAGAAAAAGCTGAGCTTATATGGGAAATGGATGCTCTCAAGGAGAGATTCAGTGCGGAATCGTCACAAGCGCCTGCTACTCTTCAAAGGCGTCACTCCGTGTTTGTGGAAAACACTTGTGTTCATCACCAAGAGCCTCCAAGACACTCTTTCGTAGAGTTGAGGACTTACCAAAGGAGGCCACGCAAGGCCAAGGCAAGGCACTCGACTCCCTCCCTCGATCAACAAGAACTCGAGTGGCCTCAATCAGCTCTTGAAAATCCAGCCTCGACCTTCTTGCTTGATCAACAAGGACTCAAGTGGCCTCAATCAGCTCTTGAAAATCTAGCCTCGACCTTCTTGAGTCGTATCATCCTACTTCGAAAATCCATGCCTCGATTGATCAACTTGACCGCAGCAGCTTGAGGTGCCTCTAAACATGGGAGATTATACTTTGGAGAGCATGAATGCTTCCACATCCAACTTCTTTGGTTTCTAAAAGGTACCAATTCCTTCCTTCACTGTAAATACCATTGCATATTTGTTTCTGTTTGCTGGTCTAGAATTCTCTTTCAAACTTTTATACAGACAAGGGACTGTGTGATTTAATTTTGGGGGATGGTTCTAGAGGATATTAATCATGTTTGCTTTGTTCTTAGTTCGATTTTCATTTATTACATACGTAGCATAAAAATCCATTTAGATTTTTTATTTTGAGCATTGCATATCATATAAGGCATATAAAAACCAAAAAAAAATCAAAAAACCTTTTCAAAAATCCATAAAAAGAGTGTCATGTAGATGCATCCATGTAGGATCGATACTAGTTTTGCATAGGGGATTATGATGATTACGCTTGTTTAGCTCGCTGATTTGTTGTGCTAAATTCACCGTTCTAGATATAAGTTATTTGCTACATGCTTTCCTATCCGAAATGTAAAACCGCACCATGTTAGGAAGGTTTAGTCTAAGCATTCACGCCTAATTGAATCATGTTGTGATCTGGTGCCAGTCCTTGTTTAAATGAAAATTGTAATCTTGACTGTTAATTATCGGGTATATACATCGATTTTAAGCTTGTGAATACAAAAAATATTTGGATTTCCTTTATCATCATGCAATCTATCCTGTTAATCCAAATAGACTCCCACCATGCATTGTACTTTCGTTTAAACCATCTGTTGCTTGTTGTGTGTTTGTGAGGTCTCTTTTAGGTTTAATCTTGGCATAAAGTGTTAGGTGAGAGCCGACAAGAGCATGACTTCATGTAGATGCTGGTCCATGATTTTTGGACCAGATAGGACTAGGTGATTTCGATTCTGGTTATGGGAATGTTTATGCATGTTCAGAAAAGGAATGAAAAGAAATAAAAAGGCTAAGTAAAAGTGTTTACGTCTAAAGGAGAAAGTGGCTAGAAAATGTTTAATGTATTCTAGTAAATGTTTTGGGTAGTGAAAAAGAAGGAAAAAGAAAGGTTCTAAGCATAGAAAAAGAAGAAAAAGAAATAAGATGAACCAATTGTTGTAAATGTTTAAGTCCCAAAACCGCTAGAAGTCACAAATTTGTGAGACCCCCTCCTTAGATTTATGAATGGAAAAGCTTTTGAATATGATCTTGGTGGCTAGAAAAAGAAGAAGCCTTGAATAAAAAGGGTAGTCTATGATCAGATTCTGGGTTTAGATTGCTAAGATGAAGCTGAT
Organism: Lepidium didymum; assembly: GCA_963920545.1. Classification (NCBI taxonomy): domain Eukaryota; kingdom Viridiplantae; phylum Streptophyta; class Magnoliopsida; order Brassicales; family Brassicaceae; genus Lepidium; species Lepidium didymum. The sequence continues at coordinate 5,857,978 of OY986985.1, read as the reverse complement.
GTGGGTATACGGGTAGATGAAGTCATGTTTTTGTATGCGCCATATTGGTTCTCACCTTTAGCACTATGCTGAAGCTTAATCCATTTCATTGAGTGATCCATGTGCATTAATTGACCAGTTACTATAAAGAGATCATTCTAATATCTAGATTGTTATTGACATGGCTAAAGTTTTTGGAGTACAGATTGCTTAGTTATGCATCTTAGAACTTGTATCTTGGACTGTGAGTTTAGCATTCGTATCAGCTCGTTTTTTGCTCTAAATCCCCACTTTCACCCTCTTCTCCATCTTGGTTCAGTTTGTTTGCTTAAGGGCAAGCAAGATCTAAGTTTGGAGGAGTTGATATGCATGAATTTTACCATGTTTTAGAGTCTCATTTAACTTAGTTTTCATGCATATACATAACATTCTCATCGATTTAGAATCATTCTAGGTCTGTATTGTACATTTTTCATTTGCGTAGCATGCATACTGCATTTAGTCCATTATTAGGTACTTTGGAAACCCACCTACTTGACTGAGTTTTGGTTGAGTCGTCTATCCGCGCAACTTTATGCTGACTTTTTTAGTGTTGACTCTTTAGGTTATTTTTTTTTGTACATGGGCTATAAATACCCTTTGTTAGCCCACATTTGAGGGGCGTTTTTCTTTTTGGTTTTGGCTAAGTTTGAATCTCCTTCCTCTCTAGACTCTTTGTATTTCTAGATTTTGAATGCTTGATTTGAATTTAATACATTGAGTTTTTGCTTTTGCTTCTTTAACTAATCTTGATTCTTAGGGTCTGCTAGTTCGAATTCCGCTAACGGAAGTTAGGTCTGATCTTTGCTTGTTGAGTCCTGACCACGGGAGTGGTTGTGTTATCGTTGAACTTATTGCCTAGAAATCACCCTTAATATGTTGTTAAGTAAGCTGGAAGTCCCTAGTGTAGCGTTGATCCATAATCCAATCTTCTTGAACCCTTATTTTCGTTTATTGTCTATCGTTTATCGTTCTATTCCTATTTTCTGTCTACTTCGCTTGCTGAGTTGTTTACATTAATTTACTACTTATTTTGTCTCCATTTTTATTGCTATTGATTTTAATTCAGTTCCGTGACACTTTGATGAATTGAATACTGTCTTGGATTAAGTTGAACCGCATAGTTCCGACTGTTAGCATCACACTTGACTTGGATTGAAACCTTTAATACTGCAATGTCATGTTAACGTTTTAGGGATTAATTTGATCTGTTTGCACAAAATCGTAAAAATATTGTTATCAATCTTGTCATGGGACCAGCTGGCACTTGCATCACATCCTCAATTATGTTTTCTTTTGCTCCAGATGCTTCACCCGAGCAAGTAGTGATTGAGTCCAATGGTCGAGTGTTGTCTTGGCTGTCCATGATCACATAATCTTCTCCCTCTTGAGAAGGATTTGCCTTCAAATCCATTTTATCTGCAATAAAAGGTCCAAGATCAGAAACATTGAAGCTAGAACTGACATTATACTTACCTTGGAGATCAATCTATTCTTGTAATCCTTATAATATATTGGCTTTTCTTCTTGTGGATAAGATGTCCTCTGTTTTCCAATATTATCAAAACAACCTCGACTAATCCCTTTCCCTTTGGAGTTGTTATTCTATCAAGGTGACGTTATGAAGCATTTCTTCAAGATCCACGTAATGCTCCATCTCCATTCTATCTTGAATGTCACGATTAAGTCCTCTTGAAGAACCTTGCCATAGTTGCTTATCTATCCTCACACACATAAGCCTGGATCGTCATAGTTTCCATTTCCTGAAAGTATTTCTCAACTGATTTGCTTCCTTTATTTAACCTCCTTAGCTTCTGATGGAGCTCTCTATGGTAATGACTTGGAACGAAACGTCTCCACATAAGAGCATTTAGTTTGGAGGTATCCGTAACTTGAGTCCATTCAGATTATCTTGCACTTTTGGTCTAGCATTCCTTAAGCGTCTTCAACTTCTCTGGATATGGTCTTATGAACCTCTCTCAGTACCATAGTACTCATCAGCCAACGGGGCTTGTTTTGGGTGTAATGGCTCAAGACCTTCTTCATTTCGTCTCGGTCGAACATATTGGAATCTTCCTCTGCTAGCTTCTCGATCATAATTGTGTATAATTTCTTGTCTTAAGTTTAGTATCTATCAATCGCTCCACAGTTTCAGTCATTGCTTCAAGTAGTAACTTGTTGTTGGCTTCATTAATAGCTTCAGCATCATCATCCACCGTTGTTCCTACAAAATTCACAGACACACAAACCCAGTAAAAGGATTCTAAAGAAAAAATTTGGAGAGTAAATAATGATTAAGGAAGACCAAAAGTGATACTCGACCACTGTCAGAAACTCACTCGATTGAGTGTAACAACTTCAACACCAAAATTCCTTAAAACGCTTCAGATACAAATGAGAATAACATATCTAAGCAAATCGAGCAATTTAAGCAACAATCTTAGGTTTTATCACACAAAGACAAAGGAGATGAAGAGTTTTTGAACTAGAACTCAGATCTGAACAACCTAGTAAGATTCACTCAATATTATGTTAGATCTAGGTCTTAACAACACATTTTAGCACACAAAACATTAATAACGTGATTGAGTGATGATGAATCAGAAACGTACATGAGATTACGCAGAGACAGAGATCGAAAACATAACTTTTCAAGGCTACTCTGATACCACTTAATATGAATCTTCGTAGACTGGACCTTGTTTAGTTGAGAACTAGAAGGATATGCCTTGATTCCTCCAAAGATGTCAAGGTTAGTGGAACAAGAGGTCGCACAATGGTTGTGTAAAGCTGTTGATTCATCAGAGAACCCTTGGATGTGACGCACCAAGATCATTCAGTGAGCTCGGATATGACACACCGTGTACTCTAGATGTTAGATATGACACACCAACAAGATAGAGAGAAAACCCTAGTTTTCGATTAAAAAATGAAAGTGTTTTACAAAGTAGAAAATAGTTAAACAAAACAAAAAGAGGCCACAAAATGGGCTTTAGGTTTCTTAATGAGCCTAAGTATCTTGTTTTGTATAGTCCAATTACCTCATTAAAGACCTTAGTGAGAAAATCCATTAGGAAAAAACTCATTAAGGGAAAAAAAGTGTAATTAGACTACACACTTATTGGTTGATCTTCTTGAAGACTCATCTCAAGCATCAAGGTATTGATTCATTTGTCCTTCTTCTTAGTTCTAAATCTGAGCAAGTAGTCCTCCAATGGCTTAGTTGAAGAGCTTCGTTCTGGATCTTTGCATAGGACCATCTAGCACTTGCATCACGTCCTTATTATATCTTCTTCTGTTCTAGATGCTTCACTCGAGCAGGTAGTGATCGAGTCCAATGGTCGAGTGTTGTCTTGGCAGTCCATGATCATATCAACTAGTCTTGCTATATCCATTGTGGACTTTTTCAAAGATGTTATACCTTGAATCGGTTTATATACAAGCACACAAACCGAAAGGGTCAAATTCAGATGATCCTCCTCCCATGATGGAACAAGACCAATCTGAAGTCAATTTTGAACATTTTCTTTGCGAGACCCATTGGCCAAACCGAGCAGGCCAGACTGTCGGTATACACTCTATGGTATTTCAACTCAATGAAAAACTCCTTGGGACTCGAATCCGACAAGGAGAAACAACTCCACCCCGATAACAATGAAGACTCTAGCGAATGGAACGATGCTTTTTTCAAAGAGCACACCGTCACTAGCCAAGGTACCTATTCACCATCTTTGTACATATTTTAGTAGTCATTTCTATTTTTCTTGTTCTGCATTTTTCTGTGTGGCCCTTTCTCTTGCATTATGTTCTCACCGGGACGGTGAGAAGTAAGTCTGGGGGAGAAGCCGATATTTGATATTACTTTTAGTTATTTTGTTTTCCTTCTTTGAGTCTTACATTTTACATCTAAATATTTTTTAAAAAAATACAAAACATAGCATGTAGCTGCATTTATATTGTAGATATGTCTAGGATTTCATAGCATTTTCATAGGGAACAATGATTACTTCACGCCATTAAGCTTTCCGATTCACTTGAATAGTTGCATCCGAGTTTGTTTGAAATGTAAGGTTGATCCATGCTTTGAATTCTCAATTTTTCATTCATTCCTTAGTTGAAGCTTACTTTGATTTGAAGTCATTCCTTATCTTAGTAGAACCTAATTTGTTTAGTTGAAGCTTACTTTGATTTGAAGTCATTCCTTATCTTAGTAGAACCTAATTTGAACTTGTAATTATCATGTTATGCATTGGATTTGGTCTCATGGGTACATACATACTTGGGTCTCTCTTTTACCTTTGAATCACACTTGTTGATCCAAAGTAGTTGTTTCCCACTATTGGAACAGTTCCCTAACCTTAGCCTAACCTTCTTTCTAGCCATTATTAACCGATTCTGTGTGTGTGACCTTCTTTTGGAATGAGCTTGGTAGAGATTATTAAGTTTGAGCCGACTAGAATGGTGTCTCATGTAATTCTAGCTCATGCTTTTTGAATTTGATAGGACTAGGAGGGAAACCAAATTTCGGGTATGGGATCATGAGTTTTGAGCTGAAAAGAATTAACGAGAAAAGGATTGGAAAAGAAAAGATATGGTCAAAAGGATTCTTAGGAGAAAAAGAGTACAAATAAGAAGAAAAAATTAATCTAGTAAATGGTTTTGGGAAAATGCAAAGATGATTGAGTGGTCTTAAGCAAAAAAAGAAAAAAAAGAAAACCAAATAAAAATAAGTAGAGCCAAAGTTGAAAGGAGAAGCCAAACCCGCTAGATCTGATAAGTATTTTAAACCCTCCTCCTTATAATAAGATTGAGCAAAAGAATGTGAAAAAATTGATCCAACATTTTGCAAGAAGAAAATGACGATATGCCTTCAAGAAAGGGTAGATTTAGGGTCATATTCTTCGGGTTTAGAATAGGATGGGTGAAACTCGATTGTGTATACTTGGGTAGATGTATTATGTTCTTGTATGCATCTATTGGCTTTTACCTTTAGCATTATACTAAAGCTCATTATGTTTCTTGAGAGATCCTTGTACTTGTCTGTGAGCCTCATGATAGAAGAGACCATCTTTGTCTCTTAACCTTACCCTTGTCCAAATGAGTCCATTGAATTTTCATAACTTGATCCATAGGTTTTTTTAATAAATGATAAAAGAAATGATGGATTTGAATGCTTGTCTACGTCGAGGTTGAATTCAGATTGAGTTGTGATAATTATGACTAAAGCTTTTAAGTAGAACTTACTCACCTTGCAGCTAGGTTTGATCTTTACATCAGCTTGCTTTGGTTTTTGAGTTCCCGCATCTCAACCTCTCATTGCAGTCTTGTCGGTTGTTTTGCTTGAGGACAAGCAAAAGGCAAGTCCGGAAGATTTGATATCACTTAGGTATCATATTCATCTATTTTAGTGTAGTTTTTCATTCATTTTGCATCATTAGAGTTTAGAGCTAGAGGTTTGCAGATTTTGCACTTTTTGAGTATTTTTCTAGGTGAATAGAGCCTTGGTGAGTAGATGAAGATGGAGTATGGAATAGAGTGAGAAGGAGGAAGCATTGGAATTTAGGCTAAGGAGAGGAGGAAGGACTAAAGAAGACTCGCGAATCGAGTCGCGGCCGAGACCATCAAGGTCACAACCTATCCAGACGATGCAGCTAGCTTGCGGCCCGATCCACAAGCAGCAGCCGCGACACGAAGCTTCTCTTCCGATGTGGGTCATGGTCAAGACTCATTGGATGGCGGCCGCGACATAGAGGACTTTCCCAAAGTTGCTCGCGGCCGAACCAGGGTGAGTCGCGGCTTGATGCAAGGGCACTCGCGGATAAGACCTGTGACATGGAACCATTTGATCACACCCTTTTATCTTAGATCCGACCCAGTTTATCTTGGGTCGACCCAATATGTTTTTAGGATTTTTACTATGCATTATTTAAAGGCATGGACCCTTGTTCCAAGCCACCAACTTAGATATGTAGAATTCGATTCTCTATAATATTTATCTCTCAAAACTCTCACTATCAAAGAATCTTGATCATCAATGATTCTCCATAATTTATTTTCTTATAGAATTCCTCAAGTCTTAAAGCCCAAACATCCCTCATGATTCCCTTTACATATGTTCTCCCATTTTTTCCAGTGAATCCCTCTCAAGCTACCCGAATTCTCTTACTAGAAATTTGTAATCACTGATGTTATTTTTGTCATAAAGGACTTAGAAAACCTATAACATGACATCACATAGAATGTAATAAAAATAAGAATTTATCTTTTATTAAAACCTTATTTCCCTCCTTCTGAAAGGAATTTTAAAGACCAAAAATCAGTCCATTCCTAGGTTTTCTCTTTCACAAAAGAGAATACTTTGGATTTAGCTCCTTTTAGCCTTCATGGGAGCCCCATGTATGTCTTTATGCCCCTAAATTGAATATTTAGGGATTTCTAAATCTCATGTTTCGTAACAAAATATACATGATGACCAAACTGGATCAACAATTTTGAGAAGTTAATCTATTTTCATGAGACCCACTCATACTCTTGTAGAACCCTCAAAATTGTGACCCACCCATTTCTGGTATGGAATTTGCTTCACACACCACCCTATCATTTATGTCAACATTGTCTTCAAAATGGTTACTGGTTATCGTGCTAAGGAGGTTCTTGGTTGAAATTGGTTAGTCGTTCTTTTATTATGTTATCTTTCGAGTTAGGCTTCTAATTGAGTGAAGGGGTTTGTTGGTTTTTGGTTATTTGCGGAATATGGCTACTTGATAGAGTTTGATTAAGGAAGGATCGTCTAGTTTGAGTTTAGGTGAGGAACATAGAGTTGATTACTATGTTAGATATCTGTAATTCTAAAGTTGAAGTTGCTTCTAAGGACATTGTTGTTTATTGATCACTTGATTTTGCTAGAATGTTACAAAGAGATGTCATATTATATTATCTTAGGTGACTATGCAGAATTGCATATAATTTTTGGTGACAGTGGACACTCTACGTGTCCCTAAATATTGCCTAAATATTGTGTGCTTAAGCATATTTAAATGGTTATTTAGTGAGTGTGTTGTTGTACTAGTCGAGCTCTCATGGTCGTTTTCTTACTTTTTCAATTGCTTCGCATGTTAAGCAAAATTGATGTGTGTATATGTTAGTCTCTCGTGAATATTTAAGCTATCACCATGTAGGTTCTCGGGGTTAAAACTTTTCTTTTAGCCACACAACCAGAATCAAGAAAAATTATAATGTTGATTTGTAGTGAATTAATCACTAGTATGTTCATTTCAAAGGTTAAGTCGATTGATTCTTGTTGTGTTTTACTTTGCCATGGTAGTCATTTTTGTTGTTTCCTTCTCACCGCAATATTGATAAGTTGATATCTGACAGAAAGGAGCTCAACCATTCATATTAGTTGTTATGTTTTAACCTAGGCTATTTTGATGTTTCTTGGTTTTGTTGTTAGTCTCTTTTCGCATTGCCGAACTTTTTGTCTATTATTTTGTGCACCAGTAAGTCAGGGATAATTTTGTTTCTACGTCTTATATTGTTTCCAAATATTTTTCAAATTCTACTGCTGCTGCTCCTTCTTACAATGTAGAGGACCATTTGCTAAAAGAAGGCATCTACTAGTTAACTCTATGGTGATTTCTGAGATAAGAAGATGCATTGATGAAGGTGTTGTCTTCCAAGGCAAGTTGTTGAACATTGTGAAAGATAGGTCTTAGCTAATTAATAAATTATAGTTGACTCCTATATATGGTGACGATGATACTATCACCCATATAATTGCAATCCAGTTCTTTATTGAGTCAGACATTGACCTTGGACCTATTCTTGGATCTTCAAGAAAAGAAAAATCAATGGATGAGATATACTCAGGTTTTGTCGCTGGGGAGCAGAATGTTTCATGAGGGATGTGTGGGTTATTCCAGCTGAGTGATGAGGTTGTAGTTATGAAGATATTGTCACGCCTTACACCAAGAAGTGTTGCATCTGTTAGCTTCATATGCCACATGCTATATGTGCTGACAAAGAACAAGGATCTTTAACGAAGGGTTTGTCAAAATGCTTGGCAAACTGAAACTACACGTGTATTAGAGGTTGTACCTGGTGCCAAAAGACTTGGTTGAGCCCGCCTGGCTAGAGAACTAACTACCCTTGAAGTTGCATCATGGAGAAAACTTACTATTGGAGGTACAGTTAAGCCATCTCGCTGTAACTCTAATGCTTGTGTTGATGGAAATCGCGTCTTTATTTTTGGAGGAGAATGAGTGAATATGTAGCCTATGAATGATAGTTTTGTTTTAGATTTGAATTTGGATTTCCCGGAATAGCAACATGTTAAAGTGAGCTCTCCTCCGAGACATTGGGGCCACACCCACTTTTGCATAAATGGCTTTGATCTAGTTGTATTTGGTGGTTGTGGACAGCAAGATTTGTTGATGATTTGTTTATCTTGAATCTTGATGCAAAGCCGCATACGAGGAGAGAAATTTTAGGTTTGGCTCTGCTTTTACCAAGGTCATGGTACAGCTCATGCACACTTGACAAAACCAAATTGATTGTATCTGGAGGTTGTGCAGAATCTGGTAATCTACTCAGTGACATGTTCCTTCTTAATTTTTCAAACCAGTGTGGAGATATCCTAGCTGCTTGGACTCCACTCTCCAGATTAGGCCACATATTGTCTGATTATGGTGGAAGAAAGATCTTGATGTTCGGCAGTTTTGCTAAAAGTGGGCCTTTGAGATTTTGTTTGAGCGATGTCTTGACAATGGATCTAAGCGAAAAGAAGTCTTGTTGGAGGTGTGTAATCGATAGCGCAATGCTTAGAGCAGGAAACCCAGGAGGAGTAGCACCACCACCGAGACTAGATCACGTAACAGTTAACTTCCCCGGAGGTAAAATCTTGATCTTTGGCAGTTCGGTGCCAGGGCTTCATTCAGCGTCTCAAATTTATTTACTTTACCCAAAGTACGTCGCATTGGCGTCGCAAGTAGGGACGAAAACCCTAATTTTCGTAGCAACTGTGTTGCAGGTTGTGACGCCACTACGACGTACTTTTAAGTGGTACGTCGCAGACGTGTCGCAGTAGCGTCGCAGTGCTCGGGTTGTTATTAAAACTCGAGCCGCCTCCTTTCTTTTCCTCTTCTTCTTCCTTTGCGCATTTTCGTCTCTTCTTCTCTTCTCATCTCCTTCTCTCTTTTCCTTCTTCTCTTCTCCTTCTCTCTTCTCTGCCTTTGCCTCGTCCCTCATCTCTGCCTCAGCCGCATCCCGCGACGTCTTTCTCAGCCTCTGCTTCAGCATTCTCCCGCGAATCCTTCTCTTGTCTCCGCCTCCGCGTCCTCCTACTGTAAGAAACTCCTCATCCAAACTATATCTTAGATCTAGGCTTTGGAACATTAATTTTGGTTTTGGCTTGATTGATTTTGGATTGTTGGCTTGAAATTGATTGATTTAGGTTGTTGGATTGTTAGATTTAGGTTTGCAATTCTCAAAAATGTTTTCTTATTTTTTAAAACGTTTATTATATTTTTCTTAATTTTAAAAGAATTTCTAAAAACGATTTGCATTTTTTAAAATGTATTTATGATTTTTGATAATTTTAAAAGAATTTCCAAAAACGTTTTCTTATTTTAAAATAGTTTTTTGATTTTTGATAATTTTAAAAGAATTTTCATAAATATTTTCTATTTTTTAAAACGTTTTTATGATTTTTGGTAATTTTAAAACAATTTTTAAAAACGTTTTCTATATTTCAAAACGTTATTATGCTTTTTAGTTATTTTAAAACAATTTTTTTAATAAATGTCTTCTATTTTTTAAAACATTTCATTTATTTTAAAACGTTTCGTTATTTTTTTAAAAAGAATTTAAACGTTTAGTCTTTATTTAAAAATGTTTTGTGTTTTGTAAATATTATTTAAATCGTTATTAGAATATTAATATTTAAAACTTTTAAATATTATTCATAGTAAAAAAAAAAGTTAATAACGACTCTGAACATCTAAATTGTCGTGATTTCAGATGTCCAGAATTCGTAACCCCTACACTAGGTACTTTACCAATGTTGGGGATCTCACCCACCAACGCCTCTCAGATCTCAACTACAGACGTCTCACGGGGAGGACAGATTTCAGCCTATAGGGGTGAAGCCCGACTGAGATCTGAAACTACGACTCGGCGTCGACATGACAGATCTCGAGTCGGGCTTCACCCCTATACGGGACACTGAGTCCGCGCCTCCAGCTCCCAATGTGTACGAGCCGTTACCGCCCAACATTGCTGCGCGGATGGCCATCGAGGACATTTTGAATGAGCCAAACCACCACTATCTAACCAATCTCATTCCACAATATCCGCCGATAACTCTATGGTATTTACTTACATTATAAATTTAGACATTTTTTATATTTAGTAAAACAAATTTAAATAATTTTTTGGGTTTAAAATGGTAGGTTCAATGATGGCGGAAAATTGGCGACTGCCGTGCGGAAAATCTTTGAAAGAGATTTCACGGAACGGCACGCTAATTTTACACAAGTCCCGAACCACATCGTTGATAGGTGGTTCAAAACTTTTGCGGTATGTTTTTTGATTCTTTTAGTTCTTTTTTCAATTTTTTTAACATAAATTTAAGAGTCTTAAATTTTTTTCCTTGTAGCAACGTTACCACTAGAGTTCCTTGATTACGGGTGAAGTTCGTAAAAAGTTCGAGGAGATGTTGATGAGTCGCATGTGCGACCATGTCGGCCGTTAAAAGGCAAAATGGAGGACACACAGCAACGATGCAATGCCACGATGGTTCAGCACCAATGTCTGAGACGGTCTTGTTCGCTACTGGCAAGATCCTAAGTCCGAGAAAAAGAGCGCAAGTGGGCGGGCAGCACGATTGGATGTTCCTAATGGCGACGGTCCGCACAATCAATGTTCGGGCCAGACTTCGTTCAAGGCCCGAGCCCGCAAAATGGTAAGAAATTATTTCAATACATTTACACAACATTTTATAAAATTATATTCAATAATATATATACTTCTTCAATACTTTCAGCAAGAAGAAATGGAAGATCCTTACGCTGATCCGGTAAAGATGCTCTACCAGAAGAAATGGAACAAGGCCGGCGTCTTTGTCGACAAGAAGGCCGAGAAGATCTACAATGAGGTCACTGCGAAGATGCAGGAGCTAACACAGGATTGCAGTGATCAGAGCACTGGATCTGCCATGCTATCTACCGCACAAAAGAACCACATATACACCATGGTAAGTATATTCAAATTAATTTTTTGTTTTTTCCGTTTAAATTAGTTACACTAACGTATTAATCTACTTTTTTCTTATCAGGTTGCTCCCTGTAAAAAAGGGAAGATTGTTTGGGACCGGTCGCTTGCTCGGATCGAGGATTGAGCAGTGCTTCTAATCGCAAGAATCTCAGTCTCAAGCCTCTGCTGATTCCCTTAAAATGGCGGAGATGGAGAATAAGGTAGAAGCAACAACAAGTTTGATCTCGTCCCAGCAGCAGAAGATATCCCAGTACGATCAGCTGTTCTCCTATTTGGCTTCAAAAGACAAGCAACTAGTTGTTAAGCTGAAGGAGCTACACCCCGATGAGCCCGGATCAAGTTCGGCGAACACGGACCAAAGTGCAGAACAAAACTAGGACGTTTCGGATGATTTTTAGTTTTTTTTTTAATAATTTTAAATATTTTGGAAAATATTTTTATTTTAATATCTTTTATTTTTATTTTTATTTTAATAATTCTTTAAATAAATTAAATATATTTTATTTTAAAATTATTTATATTTTAAATTTTTAAAAAATTGTTTTTTCAAATAGGTCGTCGTAACAACCTCGCAATATCGGCTTCGCAACGGCCTCGCAGATACTGCCACGCAATGGACTAGCAATGAACAGCCTCGCAACAACGTCACAGAGGCTGCCTCGCAACGACATCGCAGAGGCTGCCTCGCAACGATATCGCAAATCATGCGATGTATCTGGAAGGCCCAATTCCATCGCAGGTTTGCAACGTGCGAATGACATCGCAATGTTTGCAACACAACTGCGACGAATTATATTTGCGACACACGTATTGCAATGAAAATGTCGATGTCGCAATGGTGTTGCAAATAGCAATTTGCGACACCACTGCAATGCTCATTGCCATGGCAAATCGCTAGTTTTCTTGTAGTGAATTTCTCCCTTTTCTTTTGTAAGACTTGCTTGATTAGGCTATGATAATCTAAGTTTGAGTTTATGCTTTTTAATCTTTGTTGTTCTTCTTTCCATCTTCTCTCTAATCATGCTTTCCATTTCATTTATTGTGTTTATGTTCGTGATGATGATTAGTGAGTAGACCTCTTATGGGTGTTGAGGAAATGAGGTAGATCTATGTATATCTTGGGGAATCTAGATTGTTTAAGCTTAGAAATGATAAGATCTCATCAGATTTGGTGTTCTTAATGCTGATTTCATTTTGGTCATTTGAAGTTTGATTAGAGACTTTTCTTCACTTACCAAGTGTTAGTTTAAATGTCTAACTGAACCAAATTCTGAGATAATCATGTTTAACTCACGAGATTGATTGTTTGAACTGATTATTGGCTATATTAGATTGTTTCTTAATGCTTGCTTAATTAGATTTCGCTAATGAGAGTTAGGTGTGATTCTAGTTTAAGTGAAGTTCAATATTCATGAGAGTGATGTTGATTGTGTTGATTCCATTGCCTTGAGTTTGATTCATGCGGGTTTGTTAAGTAATCTAAAGACTCCTAGCTAAGCATAGATCGATAACCTCACTCATCAATGTCCAGCTTTCCTTTAATTGCTTATTGTCATTTTTGTTGCTCTACTTTTATCGTTCTTGCTATTTCTGTTCTTGTTGTTTATGCTTTGCTTTTGTTTTGATTTGGTGACAAAATCATTGTTTGAATCTGATTGGATTAGAGTAGTTTATCATGTCTTGAATGCTAGTGACACACTTATTGCTTCGATTACCTTATATGCTATAGAGATTTGATAACCGGGGTAAAATCTTGTTATCAACATGTCTATGAAAACACGAATATCTATGTCCATTTCCACATATGGAGCATGATTTACCCATATGACACCTATGTGCATGTCCATATATATGTCTATGTCCATGTCCATGTCCATGATAAATCATACATGGTCATAACATGTCCATATCTATAGAATTCAATGTCATGGCAATAGATATGTGAATATTTAAGAAGACAGTATAAATCATGGACATATGAGACATATGTACATGTGTTATACTATGAAATTGTATTTGTCCATGTCTATGTAGTTCATTGTCATTAATAGGAAAATGTTCATAGTGATATTTACATTGCAAATGAGGGATATATGCGACATATGTCCATGTCCGTTTAAATGAAACAGTACATGTCCGTGTCCATAAAATTAAATGTCATGATAAAAGATATGTCTATGCGTAAAATGACATTGTTAAAAATAGACATATGAGATATATATATCCATGTCCATTAAAATGAAACAGTACATGTCCATATACATATCAATAGAATTTAATGTCATGGCAATAGATATGCGAATATTTACAAAAGACAATATGACATTTTGAATTCTTTTGAAAACATGAAATTTTTGATAATTTTCACTTCTAAAAATTTCGATCTTTTATTATACAGAAGATTTCCAAATTCAATTTCAGGTTTTAGTTCTTCTGCGTCCTGAGTTTTATAATGTAGGGACCCTATAATGTATCAATCATTTCACTGGTAAATAAATAAATTCAGTTTTTATATCAGTTTAATAGATAAAAAGAAAAAATTGGGGGAAATTTTAGAGTGAATTGCTGGAATGACCTAATTGAAGAAACAACAATCTATCTAACCTAACTTAATTCTATCTAACCTTAATTTTACTAACAAATATGAAATTCCCATTTTACCCTTTATACAATAATTAAAATTAAAAAAAAAAAACAAAATATATTATTCTTCTTCTTCTTCGCGTAACCGAAAAAAAAAAAATCTGTGCACGTCCGTCGCCGGGAACCTCACACCACCGCCGTCGATTTCGATCCACCGTCGATTTCGCCTCCGCCGCTACGTCCCCCGTCGTCGCCTCTAGCCAAGGACCGCTCCCTGTAGCCGTATTCGTGAGTCCGTTGATTTTATTCTATTTTGATTGTTGTAACTTGTGCTTCCTATCTTGTGTGGACTGAAGGTTTTATGTTATTGTGGATTATGGGTATGGATTGAGAAGTGAATATCGGAATTTGTTGGTTCAGATCTGAATCTGGGAAAACTAGATCTGCAGATAGTACAACTAGTTAAACTATATATAGACAGTTGAACTAGTGAATCTGGTTAAACTAGTTAAACTATATACAGACAGTTGAACTAGTGGAACTGGTTAAACTAGTTATACTATATACAGAAAGTTGAAACTAGTTAAACTGGGTTAAACTAGTTAAACTATATACAGAGTTGAACTAGTGAAACTGGTTAAACCAGTTAAACTAGTTAAACTACGTGCAATTGCTATATATTGATGTCGTTTATTTTATTTTTTCAGGTGGCGATGATTGACATATCTTTTAATTACGGGGGACATTACTCACATGACGGGGATGATATACAATGGAATCCTAGAGAACATCGGTGTTATACCATATATATGGATAAAAATTGGAAACAAGTGAGTTACTCATCTTTGGTTGATAAAATATGCAGAAAGGTGAAGATAAGTGAATCGAAGTTGCTGAAGATAAGTTATTTTCAACGTCGATGGGTGAAACCTAAGATGATATCTTATATCGAGGATGACGAAGATAGCTGCAGCTTGTACACACGCAAAAACGGCGGTGGATGATGTTGATCTACATGTGTTTTGCTCGCCTTATTATTATATGGAGCAATGGATGTTAGTGTACTATCAAACCATTTATCCAGTACCTCATCAATCTGAGTGGAATGTTCCTGAGTATGTTGTAGATATGTGTGTTTTACCTCCAGATTACGAAAAGACGAAGGGAAGAAACCAAGAGGTTAGGTTCCCATCGGTTGGAGAAAGGAGAAGAAGGACAAAAACTCGCTAATTATTTTTTGTTTTGTTGTTTTGTGTGTGTTTATTTCATGTACTAGACATGTTAAACTGGTGAAACTAAGTCAAACTGGTACCTTCTGGTGAAACTAAGTCAAACTGGTACCTTCTGGTCAAACTGGGTAAACTGGGTAAACTGGTTAAACTAGTTAAACTGGTATCTTATGGCTAAACTTGTAAAAAATGTTGAACTGGTCAATTTACGTCAAACTGGTTAAACTGGCTAAACTGTGTAAACTGGTTAAACGGGTTAAACTGGTTAAACTGGTTAAACTGGCTAAACCCTAAACCCTAAACCCTAAACCCTAAACCCTAAACTTGTTAAACGTACGTATTTCAATAAATTGTATAGGTAATGGTATATAACAACACGATCTTGGCCAAAAAAACTTTTTTAATGATTTAAGTGATTATTTCATGAAACCTTTACACTTCCACTAATCTTCCATATACTTTTAAGATCATACACTAATGTCCACCAAATAACAATGTCATTCAGAGACACATAGATTTTATCATATATTACGTCATAATAAGTTGGTAAATATATGTTAAACAACTAATTTCATAAGTTAAACTAATTAACTTTTTGTTAACTGTGGTTAAACTAGTTAAATTGATTTAGACACGTGGTTAAACTACATGTAGTTTAACCACGTGGCGCTAAGAACTGACGGCACCTAGAAATGACGGCGCCACGTGGCAATCATTTTGGGTCCCACGTTGCAGTCAATGACGGCGCCACGTGGCAGTTATTCATGGTGCGACGTGGAAAAAAATATTTTAATGTCGGGTCCATTGGTTAAACTGGTTAAACTACATTACACTGGTTAAACTGGTTAAACTGGATTAAACTGGTTAAACTGGATTAAACTGGTTAAACTGGTTAAACTGGTTAAACTAGTTAAACTTGTTAAAACTGGATTAAACTGGTTATAACACATTAGTACTGTTATACTAGTTAAACTAGGTTCATAAGTACAAAAAAAAAAAACACCAAGGTTTTTAAAATCAATCGTACTCCTACACCTTCCTACCCCTTTTGCCACCTCCTTTCCTCCCACCTCTTGCACCTCTGGCACCTCCTTTCCCCCCACCTCTTCCTACACCTTTCCCACCTTCTGTGAATGGGGTGCTGATATGCTTTGACTTCGTCCTCTTCCTCTTGTTCTTCCCTACATTATCATCTGGAGTAGAAGACAAAGGAGGAGCTGCAGCCGTCGGCACCCATACAACAATGGCACTCCCCGGATCAACAGCGGCAGGAGGCTCACCAGCATCGTCATCAATAGTACCTGGAGGAGCTGCAGCCGTCGGCACCCATACAACAATGGCACTCCCCGGATCCTTTGGAGAAGAGGCACCACCCTCCGGATCAATAGCGGCAGGAGAAGAGGCAGCATGAGGGGACAAAGTTTCTGCTGCAGTACCTCCAGTAGGAAGATCCTTTGGAGAAGAGGCACCACCCTCCGGATCAATAGCAGTTACTACACATCAAGATACAGTTAAACACAACAAACTAAACATCAACAAATAGTTAAACCAGTTAAAGTACCTTCGGTAGGAACATGGAAAGTGGCAGGTTGTCGAGGAGAATCCCATGTATGATGAGGAGAATCCCATGTATTACGAGTGTTATCAAGGTTTTCTCCACGGGTGTTAAGCTTCTTTTGGAGGTTTTCAATTTTTTTGTCCAGAAGATCAACCTTCTCATTCAGTTTTCGGAACTCCCTCTGAATTAGATGACGAAGGTCTAGAATATTCAAATCAGATGGAGGTCTAGAAGGCGAAGCACCATGAGGAGTACCATGAGGGGCAGCATGAGGGGCAGCAACTGGAACAGGAATATCAGTAGCACCAGGAAGAACAGCAGGACCATCACCAACTCTTCGGCTTGCAATATCTTTCTCAAAAAGATCATTCCAGAATATTTTCCCACCTCCCTTTAAAATGCTCGTCCAACCATGAACGATGTCGTCACGGGCATCCTCATCATCATTTGCCATGATTACATCGTTCATCCTAGACTCATTACTTCCTTCGACAAGTAAGATACTCGTGATCTCCTGTGTGTATACAGACAAAAACAAAGGTTAAACTAGTTAAACTAGTTAAACTGGTTAAACTGGTTAAACTAGTTAAACTGTGTAAAATAGGTTAAACTAGTTATACTATTTGGAATACTAACCTTGGACTCTCCCAGAACATCATATATCTCCCCCAATCCGTAACATGTTGTCTTCGATTCTTTGAACTTGCCCCTACACAGCCTAGGGCAAAAGTCATCGGTAACCATCGTCTCTCTATAGGCGCTTTTAAGGGGGACAATAGCTTCAAACGCCAAAACCTACACATGCAATTATAAGATGTTAAACTAGTTAAATTTGTTAAACTAGTTAAACTGGTTAAACTAGTCAAACTAGTTAAACTGTAAAACTGGTTAAACCTACTAGAATTAACAAGTTACCTCTAATGGCAAGATAAATCCCGGAATAGTGGTGGTAGGTTTCACAACACCTTTCATCCGCGATAATATAGAATGGATGTTGTGTAAAGCATCATCAAATGTGAGACGCCCCCACGGGAACGTCTCACACAACTCTAAGCTATCGACGCTCCTTAACAAGAAGGGGTCTATGGAGCCTTGAACCTTCGACTTGCCTTTGATCACTGATGCCAAGAACCAGAGAACACACATTCTCAATCTATCTCTCGACGATTCCTTCATCGACACCAGCTTCTCATATATATGCTCAGGCCATGGTTTGGCACCTTCACCAAAATGTTTGGTCACAAATCTAGTCCCCCCCAAATTCTCGTAGTCTTCAGGGTATGGCCCGCAGTCTAACCCAGAAATCAGGCCATGTTCCCTAATCGAATAACGGATAGGAATGCCGTTTACCACAAACCACAATTCCTTCTTCTTATCCGTTTCTACCATCCGGACTAGTAAACTCCATAAACCCATTAACTTCCTATTCTTATGGAGATGCATGTGAAAGAAGTGTTGGAACTGACGATGTGCTAGAAACCATCGCAGCTCCACACCTGGTCCGAGCCCCTTAATGTATTCAACTACTGTGTACGGATCACATCTCGTGCCGATCTTCGGGTACTTATCAAATTCACTTGCCCCGAACATAAATCTTCTGGGTTGCATCGGTTCTGTCACTTGTAATCAAACAATATGCGTCAGACATTGTACCATATTACGAAACATCATCTAGTTTAACTAGTTTAACTCGGATGTTTAACTATCTAGTTTAACTAGTTTAACTCGGATGTTTAACTATCTAGTTTAACTAGTTTAACAAGTTTAACAAGTTTAGCTATCTAGTTTACCTAGTTTAACTATCTAGTTTACCTAGTTTAACTATCTAGTTTAACTCGGATGTTTAATAAAAAACATACCTTTTCCATCGATGAGGATGACGATGACGATCCCGATGCTGATGCCGACGCCGGTGCGGATGCCGCTGTAGGTGACGATGCCGCTGCAGATGACGATGGCTGCCATGAGGCATTCTTTGTGCGAGGAGGCATTCTTGTAGAATCTGGGGTTCCAAAAATCAAAAACAGGAAGTTAATCAATCGGTATTCCAAATCAAAAACAGATTTTGTAGCCCATGATTCCAGAAATTCATCACGCAATTCCTCTAGAAAATAGAAAAGGAAAGAAAGCGATGTGGAGAAATTACTTACAAATGTGATGTGCAGAAACCCTAGAATTTGTGACAACCAAACAGGAGGAGACAGATCGGAACCGTCGATGATGGAAAGTAAGAAGGAAGATGGAGAAGTGGAAGGATCTATGGAGGATTAGTTGAAAGCCCAGAAACCGTCGAACTTGAGGAGTGGGAGAAGCTTCCGCGGGACGAGACGTTTACAGAGGTTTTTTTTTCTTTTTTTTTTTTAATTTTTGTTTTAGGTGTTTTAAATTTAATTAAGGATCCATAGTGGATTGGGTGGGTAAATGGATTTGGGTGGGTTATCCATTGGTTGGGTTGTAAATATGATAACCTTTCATGGTTTTTTTGTCATTTTGCTTATAAAAAAAATTCTAATTTTTTTTAAGTCATTTTGGCTTTCTCCTTTGCCAATAAGGTCATTTGAGCAATTGTTTCGAAATTTTATCGGAGTCTCTCCGAGGAACTTGGTTAAACCCTGACACAGCGACCTTCCTCAGTCGTATCACCACTATGTCAGAGCGTGACCGCCGCGAGCGGGAGAGGTACAGGGACCGTGAACGCGACCGTGATAGACGCCGGGATAGAGACGACCGTGACCGTGATCGTGACCGGGAAAGAGATAAAGACCGTGACCGTGACCGTGACCGAGACCGAGACCGATCTCGTACTCCAGACCACCATGGTCGTGCTCGCCACGTGCGCTCTCCGGAGAGATATCGGTCTCGTTCCCGCTCGATTGACCGGGACCGTCATCGAAATCACAGGCGCAGGACTCCTTCCCCCGATGCGCCGTCGCGCAAACGGCCTCGGCAAAGTTCAGTGGACGATGAGAAAGAACGTAATCGCAAACGAGTTGTATCTGATTTCGTAGACGAGATAGCGAAAATTCCTACTACTAGTAGTAGTAAGAAGATGGATAAACAACCAAGCAACGATGGTGCTGACAATGGCGGAGACGGAGGCGAAGCTGAGGAAGGAATGGATGTGAATGAAATTGAGATGATGAAGATGCTAGGGATTCCAACTGGATTTGATTCGACGAAGGGTAAACCAGTTGCTGGTGCTGATGTCAGTGGTATTAGAGCCGTGACCAAGCGTCAGCCAAGACAGTACATGAACCGTCGCGGTGGATTTAACCGTCCTTTGCCGGCTGAGCGTAACCGCTAGTTTATCTCAAGGTTATGCTTCTCACTAAGCTTCCCATGTTTATGTTTTTGTGATGATAAAATCGCTGTGATGCAACAACATGAAAGTGGAAGATAAGTTTAGCTATAATGTGTAGTATGATCGAATTAGGTAGGACTTAGCTCGTACACTTGTTTGTTGACTGCTGCGAAATTAAATCCTCAACATGTTTTCATATAATGGATTCTAGGAATATATCAGGTTCTTAGTGTTGTTGCTTTAGAATTTTATTGGTATCATGGATTCTTTTACACTCTTGCATTTATGGTTTTTCTTCTTTCTCTTGTTTCGTTAGTGGTTATCTC
Source organism: Lepidium didymum (assembly GCA_963920545.1). Taxonomy (NCBI): domain Eukaryota; kingdom Viridiplantae; phylum Streptophyta; class Magnoliopsida; order Brassicales; family Brassicaceae; genus Lepidium; species Lepidium didymum. The sequence continues at coordinate 5,837,692 of OY986985.1, read as the reverse complement.
TGTTTCAGGAGATATTTTCACAAGATATATCTAGACAATTCATTTCGGTTCTTTTTGTCATCTGCATTATTCATCCAGGGGATGTTAAACCAGTCTTGTGTTGCTCTAATGTCTTTGTCATGCCTTGGCACATTTGACTCGCTGGTAACATCTAACAAGATTAAGTTGTGCAAGTCACTGCAAAAACACACCAATCATTCCACCTTGGTGCTGATTTTATCAATGGGTCTCTCAACAGCTGATTTTAGAAACCACTTATCATTGGATGGATATAAAGCCATATCATCTGCTCTGAACAGATTAATCCTTTTCAGTTTTCATGATTATTATCTTGAATCTTGTCGTTACTCTTTTTATCCAATTTGTGTTTTTGCATTGATCACTTTGCCTCACCAATTTTCCCATCCCTTGAACATATCTTTCAGGTCCTTCTCATGCTGTCTTAAACACAAGTAAAAAAGATGAGAGCTCGAGCTGCATTTCTCAGGCCGTATCTACTGCGATTCTTCCCCAGACTCTGTTCTAATCCCCTTGGAGAACAAATCTGTACTCTCTAGATTTATAAACAACACATGAGTTTTCCCTTATTCAGGATTTAGAATTGCTAATGTTTGTGTGTTAACTCCCAGCTCTAACTTCCATATCATGATTCAGTTGACATTATGCCTGTTAATTTTGAATTTTTTTTCTACTTGCATGATTCATTCTAGATATATAGATATCAAGCAATTAAAAAAAAAAATGCCAAATTCAAAAGCTTTAATGCCAAAGCTTAAGGCATATTCCAGCAGGTACGACACCATTGGTTGATGATCTCTTGCTCGGTATACATTCTGAGAATGTATCCACAAGCTGTTGTCCCAAAGAAGACAGATCTTCCATAAATGTTTCAACAAAGAGCTTCACAATTCTGACTTCTCGGTGAGTAGCTCTTAAGCTATACCATGTCAAGAACCTTTCCCTAAAGCTCTTGTCTATATGTCCTCCTTGCTCTAAACATCTAACCGTCTTCACTATGTGACCCAAGTCTTTATCTTCCACTCCATATGCTGCATTGATTTCAGATTTCTCGTTCACTGTTGCTGTTCTTGATTTGGATCTTTTATTCCCTCCTTGCTTGCCCTTAAAAGTATCTCTCTTGCAGGGTGTTACAAGCAAGTCTCTCCTCTCTATCTTGTTGTCTTTCCTTTTTAAGCGCCTCTGCTCTTCAAGCTCAGATTCTACTTCTCCTATACTACAGTGTTCATTGTTGTCCTTGTCATTATTCTCTTTGTGCACATTATTAGATTCATCTTCTGGCGAAGATGGATTACCAATAAGACCACTACTAGAGTTTTTCAAATGACTTTGGTGGTTCCTTGCTTCATCTCCATCGTCCTTCAATGTTGAGAACCGAAGCTCAGACTCATCTACGTCACCTTCGTCGTCAAAGGACACGACTCTAAGACAGAACTCAGTCTCGGGTTCAAGTCCTTGGATAGTAGAGCTCATCTCAGGAAGATAAACAATACAATCCACTTGACACGAACACTCTACGTCCTTCAACTGTCGACAAAACAACCTGAAACCCATGATCTGGTTTTGCAAAGAAGAAGACAGCTCCCCCGAGTCTAATCTTACAGTTACTGATCTTGCTTGAATCTCCTCTACTCTCACGCTTATCTTGTCACCTAATGATAACTACTGTCAACATCTTAGACTTTAAAACAAAACTAATATGTGAAACTCACTAACCTTGTTTTGATACAGATTCTGACGGTGAGACAATTTTTTCCAAAGCTTCCACTGCAAGAGAACACAGCCTCTGAACTTGTGACCCCGAAGAAAGTCTATTGACGATACCTCGAGCCATCTTCATCGCCGAACCAGATAACGGACCCACATCACTCTCGAGCTTCGTCACCGCCTCATCCATGATATCTAACAGATTCATGTATCTTCTTGTACCTCTCAACAGCTTCTGTCCTAAAGAAACACGGTAACAAAGTACATCCACACGCCTCGTCTCTTTCGCCAACTTCACTTGTTTCATCCAGCATCTGTAAGTGTACACACACATTCACACATTACATTCTCCAAACAATTAATTTTCATTGTATATCTCATAAGATCCAAATCACAAAAAGTTCTTACCCGAGCAAGTCACTATCTTTGCCACAAAATGCACAACAAAACCTACCATCAAGATCTTTTCCTCCATCATCATCATCACTCCCAATCCCATATTTCTCGTGCTTCAAACAACATTCCAAATGACAAGACAATCGACAAGCTTCACAAGTCAGCCATAGACTCGGATCCTTCTTATCATCAAACTTTTGACAAATGCAGCAAGAACATCTTCTGCAAAAGGTGTCTTCACTTCCGAGTGCAGCCCTACAAGCTAAATTCTCACAGCAAATGATATAACCAATCGTCTTCTTCTTCTTCCTCCTTGAGTTTCTACGGTCAGAACAAGAAGTCTCTCCAAGAGGACGAGAAACAAGATTAAGTAGATTCTCAATGAGCTTTGGTTTGGCTAAACCAGTGTACTTCCTCTCTTTCCCCATCTCTGCACATATGATCTTCATGATCTCATTTCGGCTCCATGAATTCAAAAGCTCCGAAGCTTCTTCTGGCTGATTTGACAATGCATGGATCAGTTCTCTCCTTTCACTTACACTCAAACCATTTGGTTTTGGTGCTTCAACGCATTCAACATCTGCAGTATAATAAAGAAGTAAAAGACAATCCTTTAACCCTAAAATCTCCTGAAAATGAACGTATCACCGGAGATAAAAGCCAAACGGGAAGAAGAGCAAAAAGTAGAATCACAATTTTTGACCTTTTTTATTTTTTTTGGCAAAAACTCAAAACTTTTCAAACTTTGAATAAAATCACAACAAACTGAAAACCAAAATGGAAGAAATAAGCGTTGGTAGGTATTGATGAATAAGAAAACGTCGTCGTGTTAACGCCCTAAAAACATAGAATAAACACATGAAACTTAGAACAGTGAGACATTCACGTCGAGAAGATATCGTACCTTGAAAGGAAGAAGAATCCATGTTTTCTAGACCCACATTATCATCGAAACGCCAGATCTTCGAGAGCTGCAGATCGGATTTCACACTAAAGTTAAAATTACGTAAAAGTTACATAAACAAAAAAATCTGAGTTATCCCTAATAAATACACTCATACAAAAAGGATCAAATATGTAACAGTGAACAAATGAGATCAAGAAAAAGCTCATAAAATTTTTCAATTTTTGATTTTAAAATGTAAAAATTGATAACCTTCAAACAACAAAAGTGAAAACCCATGAAACTCTTATTCGTTCTCTTTGTTCAAGTACGTATATATGTTTGTTTAGACAGAGATTCGAGGAGGACTTGGTCTTAAGAACAAATAAAAATTTATTGATAAAAAAAAATACTCAAGAACAGAAATAAATACATAAAATGAGGATTGGTTCTTTATGAAAGCTGTTTATCGAATGAGAAACCATTAACAACAAATATGTTTACCGAAGCAGCTTGCATATTTCTTGTGTTCTTCGTTTGTTTCTCTGGTTTTTTTTTTGTTCCTAGGTTATAACAGATATCATTTTGGGGATTTTGAAAAATTAAAAAGAAAAATATTTAGTGGTCGCCACTTCTGTCTCCTTTTTTCGTAGATCTTTTTAGGAGAAAACCCTCTGATGGATGAATCGTCTGATCTGAAAGCTTTCTTCTTCTTATTTTATTTTTAAGTTCTTTATAATTTTGGTTTTGGTTATTTTAATATTAAAAAGAAATGTAAATATCTAATAGCTTCACGAGCTTTGGAAAGATATTATATACACAAATGCTTTGATTTGATTGGTGACTAATTGCTGGACTCCTCCTATATGTCTACGATATCCCTTCTATCTCCGTGCCAAATATTACAATAAATCATTTTACTCGTTCTCATTTAACATCTAATATTTTATTCACAAAATGTTTTTTTATCTACATAAACTTCAAACTATTATATGTCTTTAACTACAAAATTGATGCGATACCACGGTGACATACTTGATTCGGGTTTATATAATTTTGGTTACTTAGCTTTAATAAATTCAATTCGGGTTTATATTTTAAAAGACTAAAACATTATACCAACAAAAATATTGGCTTACTGATGTAATTAAATTGTGAATCAGTTGACTAATAAAACAAAAAATATATAAAACTAGAGTAAATCAACATTAAACCAAAATTAAATTAAGAAAATGATAAAGAAATACTTACGTACAATGCCACTTTTTTTTGTCAAAATTATTCGCACTGTTATTGATTTTAACTCTTATGTATTAGTCCCCTTTTTCCAAATATAAAGACTATTATACCCCCCACTACGAATCACCTCTTCACTTCTATCTCTCTCAACACTTCGATATCATCATTCAAACTAAATTCACTCAACGTTTTTTTAGTTTCCTTGTCACGTAACTCTCTTTGTTCTGTCTGATTTTCAATCTGCTATCGAACTTTCAAAATTTGCTATGGAGTTTTGTATATATTTTGCGATCTTTGATGAAGATATACAAAGTTAAGTGTTCTGTCTGAAGATTCCATCATTGTCGATGACAAGCTTGATCTCATCATGTGAGGCAATATTAAACTTCATCTTTGCTTTGTTATATTTTTTCTTCCATTAATTTCTAGATTACCAGAAAAAAGTTCTTATTTTAAATATATTTTCCTAGAAACATGGATTCAAATGTTGAGGCCTTTTTGTGTTTACTTACATGACCTTTACCAATTGTGATAGGATAACGTTTACACTGACGGTTCCTTATTATAGTATGGCATGTGTAATTGCCCTGTGCTTGAGAGCTACGCTTAAAGAATGTTTGTCACTTCATTATAAGGTAATATATGCTTTTAATAAAACTCTTTCAATCTAGTCTGATTATTACAAATTCTCAATAGCCACTTGTTACATATGTTTGATTGCTTTGTTTGTTTTACTTATGTTTCGAAGTTGATATCAGAGTGACACTTGTCCATGCTGGACACATATATACATTTGTTTGTGCTGGACATGGAAATGTCCATGCGACGAATAACTACTTGACATGTGTCCGAATTTGTGTTTGATGCTGGATATGGACACATATCCATACTAGACATGAACATTTATCCATTCTGGACATAGACATTTTCATGTTGACAAATAACTAATTGGCACATGGCGGATTTGTATACGACATTAGACATTGGCACATGTCCATTGCGGACATGGACAAATGTCTTGGACTTGGACATAAAACATGAGACAAAATTATATTTGTTTATGATTTTCTTGCCTTTTTCCATTCTTCTATTCTATTTACTTTTTTTGAATTTTCTTTCTCAAACTGATTTTTTCGTTTTTCTGCATCTCGCAATAGTTGACAAATGTTATATATTGTCTTTTATTGACTAGTAGGCGAGATGTCTAGAATACGCTTGTCTTTCCAGTTAATTTTTGCACCCAGTTTCAAAGGTATATTTGTCTTTTGTGCATACTACAAATTGTATTTTTATGGCAAATACAAAATAAAAAACTTCAGATGACACTCGAAATTATAGATGGCACTAGACAAAAAAATCCCAATGATAAATGATCTAAAGTTTCATTTAGGAGAATCAATTTTGACCATGAATTACTACTTGGTCAAAAAAAAATTTTGGTCGACTGAATTATTATTAATTAACTAAAGTGTTTGGTAACAATAAAATACTCAACAGAGTAATAATTAGAGGTGGGCATTCGGGTACCCGTTTGGATTCGGGTCGGGTCTTTTCGAGTTTCGGATTTTCGGATTTACACATATAAGACCTGTTCGGGTATTTTAGAATTTCAGATTGGGTTCGATTCGGTATATTTCGGGTTCGGGTCGGATTCAGTTCTTATAAAATATCATGTTTCGGGTCGGGTTCGGGTATTTTTATTAATTCTTTTAAAAAACTTGAAAAAATTCTTAGAGAAATCTTAATTTAATTTTAAAATTGAAAATGTTAGTATCTTTTTCATTCATTTAATTCAAATTGTAATATATTTAGATTTATAATTATAATTTTGAATATTTGATTACTTAAAAGTTTATATAAATATATATAATTATTTTTAAATTACATAATATATTTCGGATATTTCGGGTACCCATTCGGGTTTCGGGTTTTACCCATTCGAGTTCGGGTACCCAATCTTCCATAATGTAAAACCCGTTCGGGTATTTTGTCGGGTTCAGTTTGGTTTCTCTTATTTTGAGTCGGGCTCGGTTCGGGTTTTGGGTTTCGGATATTATGCCCACCCCTACTAATAACAGAATGCAAAAATAAAGGAGAAAGCAAAACACTCACTCTAAAAACGTTTAAAAGGCTGAAATAGCTCATTAAAGAGCCTAGAGAATTAACTCTTTCGCCTCTCAAAGTTGGCATTAAGCAAATTGGACCTCTTGAAACTATATAGGACTAGATTCTTCCTTCTCAAGTGACGCTCTAAACTATACCTCTCGCTGCTTTATTTGGTCAATTTTAAACTTAATATTTTCATCACGTTTGATTCTCCTAGGTGAAACTTACAATCATTTATTTTATTTTCTTCTAATTTGGTGTAGTATAGTATGTTGTCAGACTTTTTAAGTGTTTTATAATTATTTTGGTTTTTATTAGTTAATCAATCCACAAAATTATTATTTTAGTAAACCGAATTTTTTCGGTATAATGTTTGATTTTATAAAAATGTTAACCTAAATCAACGCAGACGATAAAAAAAAATGTATGATTATAGTGTTGATATATGTCATATAATTGTTTCCTTTTTCATTTATTCTTAAAAGAAATTAGAAATAAACTCAGAAATACATAAGGCCTACTAACACTACAAGAAAACAGATGATTTACGAGGAAAATTTGCGATGGAAAATATCTATCTCAAATTTGCGATGCCATTCCAAGGAAATTGCGGAAAAACACAAAACACTGTAACTTTCTCGCAAATTTGCGAGGTTAACTTTCCTCACACATTTCGAGAAAGTTGCGGTGTATTTGCGAGGTGTTAGAAACAAAGATTGTGAAAAACAAAGAATGGTTCAAGAACAAAGATCAAAGGAACCGAGAAAGAAGATCAAATCGCAGAGTCGAAGACTAGCTTTTGCGTTTGAGCCAAGAAACCTCCGAATTCCATGAAGAAAGGTTTGAAGGTTTAGCTCCAACGTTCCTCTGCACTCGCTTCTGGTTCACGCCTGAAACGAGTTGAAAACTCAAGGAGAAGAAACTCGAAGAAGAAAGAAGTTGTTCAGCTCTACTTTCTCTAACTGAATGCTCCTCCTTATATAGATCATTGTATTGTTTACTTCTTAAGTTTAAACATTAAGAAAATCTTCTTAAAAGATTCTTGAAATCAAGAAACAGATCATGTTATATTTGTCTTTTAACAAACTAATGACATATTGAACTATGCATTATATGATCCATAAGATATATTATATGTTATTCTATATCATCAATTTGTTAAACACACTCTAGCATTATCCACCTTGTTTCTCAAATTGAGGCAACAACAACATTGATGTCTTAATAGATTTGAATCAATCCTTGAGAATTTCACAGCATAATAAGTTCCCTTATTCAATTTGTTTTCTTTCTTGTAATTTTTTTTTCAAACAATGTCATAACATACAAACTACTCTATACGAATTTTAATGTTTACATGACATTCATGCTTTATACAATGACTTTAATATACTTTGAGAATCACTTCTCTACAACCTTTCTTAACTAAGTTCTTTTCCTTATTTTCATGATTGTATTGAAATCAAATGATGTTCAATTGTTTGACTTTTTGAACTTGCAATCTAATTGAATAGATTACTAGGTAAAGAGCTTTGAACACATTCACTAGGTAAAGAGTTTTGAACACATTCACTTTCCAGCCATTCTTAGCCCCATTTGCTTTGTTGTGTCCAGGATCAAACGTCCACACAAGGGCTTTGTCATAGGATCTGCTATATTACTTCCTGGTATCACGAATTCCAGAGACAACACATCAGTTTCTGTGAAACTTCTGGTTACTTCGTGTCTTAATCGTATATGTCTCTTCTTCCCATTAAACAACTTATTAATTGTGACTGCAATAGCTGCTTGTGAGTCACATCTCATTGAGATAGAAGGACATTCTTTGCCAAACATTGGAAGATCAGCTAATACATTTCTCAACCAATCTGCTTCTTGACCAGCTAGTTCCAGAGCTACTAACTCTGATTTCATTGTTGATCTAGCAATACATGTTTGTTTCTGTGACTTCCATGAAATGGCTCCTCCACCTATTGTGAATATGAATCCGCTAGTTGAGTTTACCTCATCATTGTCAGTGATCCAATGAGCATCACAATAAGCTTCCATAACACAAGAAGATCCATCATAACAGAGTTTGTAATCAAATTGTTCCCTTCAAATATCTTAACAGTCTATCAATTGCTATCCAATGATTTTTGCCAGGATTCTGAGTATACTTACTTAACATGCTTACTATGTAAGCTATATCTGGCCTAGAACAATTCGTCAAGTACAAGATGCTCCCTATGATCTTTTCATATTCATTTTGATTCACACTTGCTCCTTCATTCTTACACAAGTGTACTGTTGGATCATAGGGAGATTTTGCAGTAGGTTTGTTCCAGTATCCAAAATTCTTCAGAATCTTTTCTATATAATGAGACTCATTTAGAGAAAAACCTTTCTCTAGTTTCTCTATCTTTATGCCAAGGATCACATCTACTTCCTTCAAGTCTTTCATACTAAATTTGGAGCTCAAAAACTGTTTAGTTTCATTGATAATCTCTAGAGATGTTCCTAATAACATCATATCATCCACGTACAAGTAGATAATTATGTAATCTGAATTCACTACCTTACTGAACATACAAGTGTCTCCATTGTTCAGTTCAAATCCATTTTCTTTAAGAGTTGAGTTGAACTTCTCAAACCACTGCTTTGGGGCTTGTTTGAGACCATAGAGAGATTTTTTCAACTTACACGCTTTGTCTTCTTCTCCTTTTACCACGAATCCCTCAAGTTGAACCATATAGATCTCCTCTATCAAGTCTCTATTCAAGAATGTTGTCTTAACATCCATTTGATGTACAATGAGATTGTGTGAAGAGGTTATTGCTAACAACAACCTGATAGAGGCTATTTTGGTTACATGAGCATAAGTATCAAAGAAATCCAAACAATACTTCTGAGTGAATCCTTGAGCTACCAATCTAGCTTTATATTTGTCTATTGAACCATCTGCCTTCAATTTCTTTTTTAGAATCCACTTACACATCATGGCTTTACTTCGTGAAAGTAAGTCTACCAATTCCCAGGTATGATTAGATATGATTGACTCATATTCATCATTCACTGCTTCTTTCCAGAATAATGCATCCACTGATTGCATAGCTTCTGAAAAAGAGTTTGGATTATCATCAATAAGAAATGTAAAGACAAATTCTTCACTCAGTTCATTGTCTTCTACAATGAAGCTTGTGATGAAGTCAGCTTCTAAATCCTTAGTCGTCTTTGTTCTTTTGCTTCTTCTAGGTTCAGAGTCCTCAATCTGATTCAATAGTTTGCTTAATACTTGCAGCCATCAATAAAGCAATGGAGATCAAATTCTTTCTCATCTCAGGCACATACAAAACTGTGGTCAGAGTCAGCGAACGTCCAGATGACATTTTTAGTTCAACTTCTCCAATTCCTGCAACATTCAAAGCTCTGCTATCACCTAAGAACACATTATTAGATGCTGATTCATCCAAACTCTTGAACAAATCCTTTTGATTACAGATGTGCCTTGTTGATCCTGAATTTATGATCCATTCCACTATGTCTGTTGCTGCAAAACCTCTCAGACCATCAACAGTAGTTTGATCCAGTGGGAGGTTGTAACTTTGAGAGATCATGTAGAATCGGATTCTTCATTATTCAAATCCTTGAATCTGACATATATACTTGGCTCAAAATTGTTAGAAACAAAGATTGTGAAAAACAAAGAATGGTTCAAGAACAAAGATCAAAGGAACCGGGAAAGAAGATCAAATCGCAGAGTCGAAGACTAGCTTCTGCGTTTGAGCCAAGAGACCTCCAAATTCCATGAAGAAAAGACTTGAAGGTTCAACTCCAACGTTCCTCTGCACTCGCCTCTGGTTCACGCCTAAAACGAGTTGAAAACTCAAAGAGAAGAATCTCGAAGAAGATCAATCTATTAGAGAGAAGAAAAAAATTGGCCAGCTCTACTTTCTCTAACTGAATGCCCTTTTTTATAAAGATCCTTTACAATAAAACCTTTATAAATTAATAATGTTGGATTTTGAAAAATTATTAATTTAAAGAGATATTAATTTATCAATATTATTAATTTATTAATAAATTAATATTATTAATTTATAGTGTTTAATTTTGAAAATTATTTCTTTTTTAAATTGAGACATTAATGTTTTGAAGGTTATAAATTTATAATTTAGGAACTAAAAATTTTAATATTTAAAAACTAGTATGTTTGACCATAGATTATCGATACTATATATATATAGTAAAACCTCTATAAATTAATAATGTTGGGACTTTGAAAAATTATTTATTTAAAGAGATATTAATTTATCCATTAATATTAATTTATAGTATTTAGTTCTTAAATTATTTTAAAAAATTTGAGATCATTTTTAGATTAATTTTTGAAGGTTATAAATTTATAATTTTGGAACTAAAAATTTGAATATTTTAAAACCAGTATGTTTGACCGTAGATTAACGTAATATATATATATATATATATATATATATATATATTCAAATTTACAATTAATAACATCAACTATTTTATTTCAACAACCTATAATACTATTACAATGAAAATAAAACATAACAACTTTCAACATAATGACCTCAACAGTTTCATATATATATATATATATATATATATATATATAAATTTTAGATGATTATTAATTTATGATATAAATGTGACTGTATTTTTACATAAGGATTTCAAAATAATTATTAATTTATTAAATTTAATCAAATTTTATATTGACCTGAGACCAAAATTTTTTATTAATTTATAGTGTTTATTAATTTATAGAGTATTATTTTATAGAGGTCGTACAGTATTGATTGCTTCTTTAAGTTTAATAATTAAGAATATCTTAAAAGATTCTTGAAATCAAGAAACCGATCATGTTATATTTTTCTTTTAACAAATTAATGACATATTGAACTATGCATTATATGATCCATAAGATGTATTATATGTTCTTCTATATCATCAATTTGTTAAACACACTCTAACATTCTCCACCTTGTTTCTCAATTATTGTTTCTCAAATTGAGGCAACAACAACATTGATATATTAATAGACCTTAATCAATCCTTAGAGAATTTCGCAGCAGAATAAGTCCTTATTCAATCTGTTTTTTTCCTGTCATTTTTCTTTTCAAACAATGTCATAACATAAAAACCATTCAATACGAATTTTTACATGACATTCATGCTTTATACAATGACTTTAATATACTGCGAGAATCACTTCTCTACAACCTTTCTTAACTAAGTTCTTTTCCAAGAGCAACATTTGCTCGAGGTTGCCATGTTGGGTAGGCACACGCATTGGAGTTGTTGTCAAGTTGTGGTGATTGTTTGAAAAATTGAAGACACTGTGGCAAAAAACACTGCAGATTTGGCACTTTCCTTAATATTTCTCTGGCCTTTGTATTCCTGTTTGTTGTTTCCATTGTTGTTTAGCATATTGTAGGGGTTTTGTTGCCATTGAGAGGAGTTTGCAGGATAGTTGTTACCAGTGTTGTACGACTGCTGCTGCTAGTTTTTGTTGCGTGGAGGGGATTTGTTGCTGTTGTTGCGAGGCTTGGAATTGGCAATATTTGCAGAGACTGGTGCAGTCGTGGGAAGATGAGACATGGCTAGTAATTTAGCCTCATAGTTCAGCAATTTCTCATGAAGTTCCGCAAGAGAGGGAGGAGTATCACGGCTCTCCAGTTGATCCACGATTTGCTTGTAGTCCTCGGAGTCCTTGAAGCACATACTCCAGTTGATCTTCGGCATCAATTGCCTTACCAAGCAATGCTAGCTGATCAAAACGAGCAGTTATACCCTGTAAATACTCATCAATAGTCCTTGTACCTTTGTTCCAGTACTTGATCTGCAGTTTCAGTTATTTAACGTGTCCACGGCTTGGCTTGGCGTAGGTTGAGGTTAAGGTCTCCCATATTTCGGCTGTGGTTTGAGTCCATGAGAGGAGAGGTTGAAGAGCAAGGGAAACAATTCCCAAGATAGTGTTGTATAACAATTTATCTTGCTTAAACTAGAGAGTGTATGCAGGATTGGTTGTCACACGATCAGATGTAGTGATTGTTGGTGGCGGAACATCGGTGTTGGTGAGATGCCCAAGTCAGATAGTTCTGAGCAGTAAGTTTGGTGATATGCGTCTTATTGACGTGAACGAAAGTGGTTTGAGAAGTATCAATTGTCTCAACAGTTGAGGCAAACATATCAGAAAAAAACAGAGATGAAAAAGAGGAAAATGAAGAGTGGCGGCTAGACAGGTTAGTGATTCGTAGCCTGCTCTTGTACCATGTAAGAAGGGTATTTCTTATTATTCACAGAACAATTGCAGTGAGACATATATACACGTACATAGAAGAGTCTTAGGCTTTCTACATATGGAATATACTGTAAACAAATGATTTAGCAATTGTGAGTAGATACTCATATCATGAATCTTACGAAATTTCAAAGATAATTATGTTTTACAAAACCTTTAAGAGATATTGAAATTTCATAAGTTTTTTTATCTTTTGTCAAACAACTTTCCAGAAGAACAATATCATAATTGCCAAAATAATCAAATGCATAACATAAACTCACAACACTATCAATTTCTACTTCACGGTCATCGCCTCTTCTTCTCTCTAGAAAAGTTCTGGGAGATAGGAAGTAACTCTTCGGGATTAGTTCATCGCCGATAAACAGATAGGAGTAACCATCCGGATTCACCTTACATTTGCCGGTAAACAGTTTAATCACAAATTTGTTTTCTTCTGTGGTTTGAATTTTCTTTCACAAAGCTTTAAGAATAGAGATTTGATTTTACTTGGGTATTGCTAGGAAATAGTCTCAAAATCTTCAGATTTCATTTGCACAAGGATTTGGCTAAGATTAAGGATCATCTTTCTTTCGCAGGCTTCATATCACCATAGTCTTTTCTCTTCTTTTTCTTTAGGATCTATCACCGTCGTCAATTTCTCTCTCAATCTGCATAATTCTCTGTTTATCCTCAATGAGAACAAAGTGTTTTCTTCTTTATTAATTTCTCTTGGAAAGGAATTTAGTTAATTTTTGCTCAGTTCTTACACCATATTTCCTTACTTCTTTTCTCCTCTTGGAAGATCAGATAGCTCAAATTTATTGCATTATGATCATGTTTGCTTTCCTCCAATTATTTTCTTTTTCTTTTCTATTTATCTTTATTATCTTGTTTCTTCTAGATAAGGTTCACTCAATCTTTTAGATAAGTATCAGCTTTTGTTTTTGTTCTGTAAAAATCTATAAACAAACATCTTTTCTAAAAAATAAAAAGAAGAATCAAAAAAAGGAAAAGAAAAAAACCAGAAAAAAGAAACAAACAAACAACAATTGCAAAGCACATAACCCGTTTCTGCTAATATGACTCTGTTAAGTTGGAATTGTCCAAGTGTGGAAAATGACTTGACAATTCAGATCTTTAGGGAGATGAGACGAGACCATTTTCTAGATTTCATGTTTCTCATTGAGACGAAAAACTCTTCTACTTTGTTTCTCATTTACATAACTCTAATATTGTTGATCCAATCGGTTTAAGCGGTGACCTGACATTATTTGGAAACCTTCATATAATGTTGTGGTGCTTTCTTCAAATAAAAACATCATAGATGTTAAAATTAGATTGGGATCAATAGATTTCTTTATTTCGTTTGTGTATGGTGCTCCAGAAAAGAAATTGTTTGGAATGATTTAGTTACTATTAGGAGCAATAGAAATGATACTTAGTTTAGTTATTGGGGATTTAAATGAGATCGTCGACAATAATGATAAGATTGGTGGCCCAACACGAGCTTCATCAACTTTTCTTCCCTTTTGCAACATTATATCAGATTGTGGCTTAAGAAAGATTAAGCATATTAGAAATTTTTTCTCATGGGCGGTGACTTGTAACAATATTAACGTCCAGTGCAAACTCGATCGTTCTCTGGGTAATACGGCTTGGTTTCATATATGGCCAAAAGGGCAGAGTGAGTATCTTGAACATATTGGTTCAGACCATATGCCTCTTTTTCTCAAATTTGTAGGAGAAACTATGCAAAGAATAGGCAGATTCATCTTTGATCGTCGATGGTTCTCGCGAAATGGTGTAAAAGATATAATAAAACAAAGTTGGGAGAGACAAGGTCAAGCGGAATCAGCTTCTCTCATGGATAGGCTGAAACAATGCATGATGGATCTTGATGTCTGGAAAAGAAGAGATGAGTGCAACTCTCGATCAAAAATACAAAACCTTAAAGAAAAATTTGATGCAGAAGAAAGCAAGACACAACCTGATAGAGGAGTAGCCTGTGCACTTAGAGCTAGTTTGTCTCAAGCTTACAGAGATGAGCAACTCTTTTGGAAACAAAAATCTAGAGAGAACTGGCTAAAGAATGGAGATCGAAACATAAGTTTTTTCATAGCATTTTTCAGAAACGAATAGCACAAAACACAATTGTGTCTCTTATCAATTCAGAGGGTGTCGAGCATTACACAGAAGGGTAAAAAAGGTGCAATAGCGGTCAATTATTTCAGAACGATGTTTACATCCACAAACCTTAATTGTGCTGCAATTTTGCTAGATGGTATGCAACCGCGAGTCACAACTGAAATGAACATGGATTTAACAAAACCAGTGACGAGTGAAGAAATCAAAGTAGTTGCTTTTGAGATAAAAGCAAACAAAGCCCTTGGGGTTGATGGTATGACTGGAGTTTTTTTTCAATCTTATTGGGAACTTGTGGGTGCTAAAGTCACTGCAGAGGTTAAGAGTTTTTTTGAAACATGTTCACTTCCAAAAGACTGGAACAACACACAAATCTGCCTCATACCAAAGACGAGAAATCCAAACAAGATGACAGATTTGAGACCAATAAGTCTCACGGGTTATGAGCAATCACCTAAAAAAGTGTCTCCCTGGCCTGGTTTCAGAATCACAAGGCGCTTTTGTCTCTGGACGCCTCATTTCAGACAATGTCTTACTAGCACATGAAATGACTCATACTTTGCATACCAACTCACGGTGCAACAAGGGCTTTATGACGATAAAAACAATGTCAAAGGCGTATGACCGAGTAGAATGGTCGTTCTTAAAGGAATTATTCCAAAAGATGGGGTTTGACAACGTATGGATCACATGGATCATGGAATGTATCAGCACTGTTTCATACTCAGTTTTACTCAATGGCACATCACATTGTTTTATCAAGGCATAAAGGGGGCTCCGCCAATGAGATCCTTTATCCCCTTTCCTCTTTATTTTGTGTGCTGAAGCGCTAACACATGTGATAAGGAAAGCCGAGGAAGAAGGCAGGATAACCAGAATCCGATTAACTAAAGAGTGTCCTACGGTACAACAACTTCTTTTTGCTAATGACAGTTTCTTCCTTTGTCGATCTACCTTTAAAGAAGGTACAAAATTGTTGAGATGCTTGCAGCTATACGGAGATGCTTCAGGACAAGCTATTAATTTCAACAAATCTGCAATAACATTTGGCAACAAAACTGATCTTATCTCCAAAAGGATACTCGGACTCTATCTTGGCATAACTCAAGAGTGTAGTATGGAAAATATTTGGGACTCCATGAGCGTTTCAAGGGTTCAAAGTAGGACATTTTATCTTACATCACTGAACGGTTGAAAAGTAAGTTCAGTGGTTGGTACGCAAAGACGTTATCATTAGGAGGTAAAGAGATTTTCTTACAATCTGTTGCGTTGGCACTTCCGGTATATACCATGTCTTGCCTTAGATTCACAAAATTCCAATGTAAAAATTAATGAGTGCTATCACAAGTTTTGGTGGAACAATAAGGACAATAAGAAGAAGATTTATTGGATTTCTTGGGAGAAAATGTGGAAATCTAAAGAAAATGGTGGCTTGAGCTTTAGAGACATAGAAAGCTTTAACCAAGGTTTGTTTGCCAAACAAGCTTGGAGACTGCTAGATGTACCTCACTCCTTACTATCGCGAGTTTTGAAAGCATGTATTTTCCTACAAAAAATTTGCTTGAGGCAAAGATAGGATCTCGTCCATCCTTCGCATGGCGAAGAATACTTTTTGGACGAGAACTGTTATCTCGTGGTATGATGAAGTCCATTGGAGATGGACACGATACTAAAATCTGGTTGCACAAATAAATTATGGATGAGGAGCCAAGATGACCTTACAACAAGGAGCTTTCTATCGACCTTAATCTGCAAGTCTCGGATCTTATCACCATTGAAGGTACTTGGAACCAATCGAGGCTACAGTCACTTTTCCCACGATCCACCGTATTTTGCCATATCCTCCTTGTGTGAGTAGAGATGATTCATGGATGTGGGCATATTCAAGAAGTGGTAGTTACATAGTAAAAAGTGGATGTTGGCTTGCCACGAAACTAGTAATATGGATGGAACCTGAGCCCCTAAGCATGAGCATATCCAACGTACAAACATAACCAAAAAAAAGAATTTGGGAAATGAAGACTCAACCAAAAATCAAATTTTTCATGTGGAGAGCTTTGTCAGGTGCTCTAGCTGTGACAGAATGTCTAAGAACTCGAGGCATGAACATGGATCAGATTTGTCAGTTATGCAAACAACAAAATGAATCCATCAGCCACGTGCTATTCGAGTGTGAATATGCCAAAAAGGTTTGGAGGAAAACAAACATTCATAGTATCATGAGTAACACCTTTGACAGCATCAATCAGCACTTTGACAATCTAATCTCATAAATGGAGAAAAATAGCTCAACTAGTCAAGTTCATCAAGCTCTTCCTTGGATCCTATGGGGAATATGGAAACAATGTAATGGGAAAGTTATAGGTGGAAAATACGAGAATGCAGACATTATACTAGCAAACGCGTTAGAAGAGTCATGTGAATGGAAGAATGTGAATGATATATCAGACATAACGGAACAAGAGATCCATAGTGAAGACTCAAGAAATCATTTATGGACTCGACCGAACATTATACGGTGTATCATGGATATCAAGAGATAACTCAAGTCAAGTGGAACATCATGCTAGAGATGTCTCGACTCTATGTCAATCATGATTAGTAGCAGAATGGAGATGTCTCCTATGGAAAATGTGAAGCACACAAGATATTCGCTACACAGACGTTGAGTTTTGGATTGAAAATCAAGGTATCTTGGATGCTATTCACCAACCAAAACTCTGGCCAAGATATAAGACTTTCATTAGTCAATTTGAGGCTTTGAAATCATAGTTTAACTATTGTGAAGTGAGACAATCAACAGCAACTGCTAATCAACCCGCCTGTAAGATTGTGTTTAGCATAACTATGGAGAACAGGTTTTCTGCCTACCTTACTTATGGCGGCCCTACATGGCTAAGTTACTCACTCAAAGAGGATCAAAGACTGTCAATCTCGAGTAGAGCCCTTTGACTTTGGTGTTAAACTCTACCTCGCTTTATTACAGTTTTTCGTCTCTGTATCGTGTTAAATCTTTTCCTCTGTTTTGAGGTTTTATTTTAATAAAAACTTAGACGACAAAAAAAAATCTCACAACACATTAGAACTATTAGATAGAAAATATGATTGTGTTCTCGAATGTGGAAAACATATCGAATTATCCCTAGTGCCAAAAAGAAAATTGGTCGAACATAGAAAGACGTTCTATGTACCCTTGAATTTGAGGTTTGGTAAATGTTCTTCATTGTTGATTAATTTTGGGAAAGACTCACTCTATAAAGGAGGAAATAGTTAAGTCTTAGTCCAAAATCTAGATGAGATGGATGGTGGCATGGCGGAATCACCCTTAGATTTGTCAGAAAGTGATTATTATGAGGAAGTGCAAAACAGCGGCTAGATAGAAAGTTTCAAGTCTAAAGATTAAAATGTGATGACTCTTTATCAAGAAGTAAAATCCGAGAAGGAAGAAGAAACAAAGACAAAGAAAAAAGTAGATGAATCAGATTTCGAGAAAAAATTTCTTCTTCTTTTTGCGATTTCAATTTCATTTTCTACAAATCTATGTGGTTAAATAGTAATGCATGTTATATTAAACATGAGTTTGCAATCCTAAGTCTTTGATTAATCCAATCTTTGTTGATACAAACTCTATGACTTAAAATTTTGAAGAAATGTGTATAGGACATGGTTGGGTTAGACTCGAGGAATTCGACCTCTCATTTATATGCAGAAAACATTGGTGGAGGCAAAGATCGCCAAATGTTTCTCACGTCCACAAACTAAAAAGGTGAATAGTGGCATGGAATTACCCTCAAATTTTTCAGGACGTGATTTCTATGAGAAATTGCACAATGGCGGCCAGATAGAGAGTTTCATGTCCAATGGTTTAAATGTTGTGGCTCTTTACAGAGAATTAAAACTGAGAAGGGAGAGCAAACAAAAACAATAGAAATAGATGGAAGAGATTTCTGACATTGTGAAAAAGTTTCTGCGATGCCGAAAAGAAAATAACATGTGCTTTCTCCACGATAAGATTTAAGAGAAATACAAATCTTTTATAGAATGCCTGAAAGTTTACAAGTTTTCACAAATTCTAGAGTATTTTGTTTTGCATATCACTACAACCTTGCGATGATCAATATCCCATGAGATAAAAATCAAAAATCTAGTTGTAGATTAAATATGAACCATAAACAAAGTTTTTTTATTAATCGATAGATTATAAGGTCGACCATGTTTTTCTAACGGGACATCATATGATATAATATAATGTAATTAGTCCCTTTTTTTATCAACGTTACATTTATAATTGGATCAACATAACTTAATCTATAGCCAAAATTCATATCCTAATTTTTTTTTCCTTCTCCTTGCATCGGAGAGGAATCAAACCCTGATGCCTTGAGAATTAGTAAAGTGACCACTACTATTGGACCTTCATATGATATAAATATAATGTAATTAGTCCCGTTAGAAAATTAAATATAAATAATTCCACAAATGAAAAAAAAGGAGAATTTTTCTTCTTCAGAACATACCATTGCAAATGATTTCCATAAACAATATGTGGCCTAATTATAATTAGTTCATCTTCCAAGTTTAGTCAGTATGATTTACTCATTTTATAGATACTTTAATAGTCTACAGTTTAGATATAATACAAACACTAATATAGCCACTAAGAATATAGTTTGCCCATGAAGATGGTCGGTCCAAATACCAACAAAGGTTTAGTACAATCCCATGTTTCCTCAGCTGGTTCTTGGGACGAGTGACTTATTGGCAAACACGATAATAATACATAAAGGTTAAATTTTAGTTACCAAACGGATCTCTCGTAACATTACGAAGTACTTAATGAATAATAGAATCTTGTCATAATAATGTAACGGACACTTCACACAGCATTGTGGGGCAAGAGTGTTCGTTCACGTTACTTATCTTGGTGACCTCCAAAAATATGTATGTGAGTGACATAACACACAACTCACAATGAAGAAGGCAAAAAGGCATTTGCAGGTTTTGGTTTTTATTCGTGTGAATCACAATCGTCTCCATATTGCTAAAGTGCAGTCTGCTTTACTCGTTGCTTCTCATTCTCTTCCGTTTTTACTACCAAGCGGATTCTCCAAAATCCTAGTTCTCTGTTTTCTTGTGTCTTGTTCTATAGTTATTGTCATGCTCGACGAATTCTTTCTTTAGGACGACTCCCAAACTTATAAGGTTTGTAGCATCCCCTATACAAGTGTAGTTTTCATCTAAGATGACTCTTATTCCTCACAAAGATGAACCTTTGCCCCGATCTTTCCTATCAACACGATTATTATTGTTGCTCACTTCTGGATTTCATTCGTTAAGCTATCCAAGATCCATTTCCATTGACTTGTTTCAGTAACGTTCTTCATATTGTCATACGGCTTGGCCTCCTTTCATAAACATTTCTATGATTTATCTAACGTATTTTTTGGATATCTCGCGTCTCCTCTGACCTTAATCTAAAAAAAGAAAGATTCAGTCACCGAAGATGGTTTTGGACTTTCATTTATTCACATATGCTTTCAATGATATTGTCTAAGCAACAAAAAAAGAAAAAAAAAAACTGAAAAATGAACAAAGGAAAAGGTAACAGAAGTTCTGAAAAGAGAAAAAAGAACCCAGAAGGCCATTAACACAAAGGGTTAGTACTGTCAGATCGTTAAATTCGTGGTCGTGACAAACATAATAGTAAAAAACTTATAATTGGTTTTTATTTTATTTTAAACAACTACTTGAATAATCTAAGAAGAAAATATCTGATTTGAAAACAGAGCTTTCTTTATTTCCTACGCCTTTGGTTTTTGATCTCATTTATCAAGATGAGACCTCATTCCAACCCAAAAACCGGTGTCTGCAAAACAGAGAGATTTGACTTTGCAGTTTGGTATGAATTTGAAGTGTTGTTATTTATCCAGTTTATATACCCTTCGTGGCCGTTACCTATTGTCGTTGTCGTGGTCAGCGGAAATGCAGAGACAGGGCTCGATGCACCAGACTGATTGTTATACACTTCCGAACCGACAAAACTACCACCCAAGTTATTGCTTTCGCCTTCTTGCATTATAGCAAAACCAGGAGAAGTGTTGTGAATATCCGACCCAAAGTTTGCTATTGGTCGGATCTCTGGTTTTGGATTTGTTTGGAATCCAAAAACATTGGACCAGTACTGATCAGCTGGGTCTTGTTTGATTGGTATTCCCGTGTGTAAAAACGTTCCTCCATGTTCATGGACCGGTGATGCCACATTGAATGTGAGCGACGCTGTGGTTAGAGAAGAATGGTCTGATGGTGTAAGCTCAACGGGTTTGTCAGCTACTACGGTTGCTGGAGATGGTTTTGGCATTAGTCCACCCACAGGAAGATTGCAGCTAGCTATTGATTTGACATCGTATCGACTGATGTCGAAATTGGTGACTGCATTTAGGCCGCGGAATTTGATGGCTGCTATATCATAAGCTTCCGCAGCTTCCTCTTGAGTGCCTGAGATTATACATCCAATTACTTTTGTGTTAAAAAAATCATAATTATAACTAATACTTAACCCAGATTTATAAAGACATCAAAATGGACTAACTAAATGTGCCAAGATAAAGATCTTTGTTGCCTGCAACTCTTCCAATTCGTGCCTGCCATCGACCATGCTGATGATGTCTGCATTATTGTATTATTATAAAAAAAACATTTTATTGTATATTAAATTAAACTATACAAATAAAAATCTACTGGTTAGAGGTTAAACAGACCTAGTGACACCTCTGTACATGGAGGCACCCCTAGAGAATCCACTGCTTTTCCTATGTAGCAATTAAAAAACGTATTTTGATTATTAGCAAATAGATTCGCATCTTCTTGCCACAGTTATAAGAAAGGAAAAAAAACCAATGTACATATATTGCAAAATAAATTATTACCGTCTTAAAGAAGCAACGAACTCTTGTCGAGTCATGTGTTTCATCTCTTCAAGCTCAGACTCGTAATTCGATATCTAAAAACAAAAATTTATAAATGAAAACAGTCACGAAAAAGATTCAGATAACTAATTCACATAAAAAAAGATAAAAAAAATTACCGGGAAATTAGTGGTAGTCGAAGGACCCCAATACTTGAGAGCTGCAAGATCGTAAGCTCTAGCTGCTTTCTCTTCTTTATCATAACCACCTGAATTTATATATTCACGATAATATAAATACACAAATTTAAAATAAGAATGATAGAATTTATTGGAACTCACCTAAATAAACTGAGCAACAATTAATAAGTTGAGATCGTCCAGGGTTGGGTAATGATTTCACATCGCGGAGCAAAACACAAAACAAAGCGACGTTAGATTTGGCTCTGACCGAACAAGTACAAGTAAAAAAGTAAAAACAAAGATAAAACGCGCATTATAGTAAAGATGAAGAAGATCCTACTAACACGCACGCACAAATAGAGCGCATTTTAAGATTACCTTGTCTTCCTTTTCTGCTTTGGCCTTCTCTTCGGCAACTATTATCCCATAGATGAGCTTCGTATCTTCCAGTCCATCTATGTCTGTTCATATTAATGACATATCAATCTAATCATATATTATCCAAAACATATACATGCATATGCACATATAAGCATTAACGTACCAACAAATGTTACACTATCGTCTACTGATTACATAACGTATATAGTGAATAAATAGATCAAGAGACGTACCTTGTGACTCCTCTATAAATCGAAGTACGTTGTCCAAAACTCTCAACGTTTTTCTTCGGAGTCGGAGAAGCCTCTGATACAACTAGAGGATTCTGTTGTTCCTTATGAACGCTAGAGACTTCTGATGAGTGTCCACCGGAGTAGTTTCCCAGGAAGCTAGCAGCTATTGATTTAAGCTCAGCGTCGTAGATCTCTGCGGCGGAAGGAGAATTTAGCGGTTGCTGTAGGTCGGAGGAGAAGATAACGCCACCCACAGGTTGCACTTGATGCACTGGCCTTGTTGCTGTGGCCGAGCCGCCAAGGAAGTTCTCGAGTTTTGGACCACCAGGGTAAATGGATAAAACCGCCGTAGCATCGCCGGAGGATACTCCCGGTGAACCATCCTGCCGCTCTACTGAAAATTGGTTTCATTCGAGAGGGTATTGAAGTAATTAGTATTTTTACTTTGAAGGAGACAATATCTAGTGAAAGATTCTATAGGGGAAAAACTATAGGTATTTAATATCTTAACTAAATCCAGTAGATTGCGAGGATTTATTAGATTAGATTTGACTGATTCCAAATCAGAGAACAAAAACAAAAGTAAGTTAAAAATATATAATCATAAAATACTAATTAATCTAAAATAAGAAAAAGTTTAAGCAAACAAAAAAGGGTAAGAACGGGTATGAGTGCAACAAGACAGAGTTTGTATGTCCTAATTCATACAAAATTTTCAAAAGAACAAAACCCTAAGTAAGAGAGAGAGAGAGAGAGAGAACCTGGAGTAGTGGAGAAAGCATGAAAGAGAGAGAGATGAGGATGTTGATTCTCAGTGAGAGTAGGGTTAGAGGAAGGAGTGAAATTAGAGTTGTTGGAGAGAGAGAAAGAGAGCCAGTTCTGATGAGAAGAAGATGAAGAAGAAGGAGACAAAGAAGAATCATAGGTAGAAGAAGAAGAAGAAGATTTGTTGTTATTGTTGTTGTTGTTCATCTTTGGAAATAGAGTTATTCTTTTTCTTGGGGAACTCGATAGAGAGCACTATAACTATGTGAGGTGAATTAAGGACATTGGAAATAGTGGAAGAGGTCTCTTCTTTTAACCCTTCTTCGCTCTAGGGTTTGATAGATAGAGAGAGGACACGACACAGATATAGAGGTCAAGATGAGAGAGACGACTGACTGCATTAGGCTCGACACTCTTTTCTTTAATGTTTTTTTTTTATTTAATTTATTTTGATGATTTTGGTTATTTTCATCACGTATCATATTAAACAATTAGAATGTCGGGTCTATATATATAAATATATCAGCTAATGATAGCCATATATATAACTGTAATTTATATTAACACAAAATTCAACATTCGTGCGTTCGTTGTTTTTGGATTACCTTCTTTCGCACAACATCTTACATTAATAGTATTCGAAATGATACTTAAATTTTTATTGTAGGCTGATTAGTAAATTATTGCTCTTGGTAGTAACCAGCTGCTTAACGAATATTACGTAATGATGAAATTAATTGTTATGAGAAAAAAACAGTAAAAAGCAAAATAAAACAAAAATAAATACTATAATACTCAAAAAAAAATAAAGAGGGAGAGAGAGGAAAAGGGCAAGTGGAAGCTTTCGATGGGATGAAGTGGGCGGCGACTGATCTCACGTCACTTCCTTCTTTTTTTATTTGTAAGTTTTGTGTTTCTTATTTCATTATTCGTTTTTTCCTTACTAAATATATTCTATGCAACTTGGGAAGCACTTCCAATTATAATTTTTAGTGTTAATTAGATTATGCTAATTAAGAATAGTTAAGAAGATTTAGAACATGTTTAGTGGTAATATTTTGAAAATCTTAATAATAAAAAATTAGTGGACCAATAAGAGAAAACCACATATTTAAGAGACTCATCTAATGATCGTTTAAGTCTCTTATTTAAGAGATTTATTTTTCTCTTTCTTTTCTTTTATTCTTAAAAACACATCTAAGAGACTCCATTAAACATGTTTTAGACTCAATGGGCTGAATCGTACCTAGGTGAAAGGAAAGTGGAATAATTAAAGAGATGGTCCTAAAAGGTGACGCGTGTCCCATCTCTTCCGTATCCAATTATTACTCACTTTGCCATTCTTCTTCTTCCTCATTCTTTGACCACTCCAATATCGTTTTCATTTGTTTTTAGCTTTGGTTCCTTTTCACTACGATTCATAAGAATATTTATTAATTTTCAAAGCTTTGGCGCCATTTACCATTCTTTTTGTTTGCAGTATATGATGTTCAATTCTTAAAAAGTCGGTGATATATACAGATCCAATTTAGGTAATTAAACCTATTAGAATTTCTATGTACTTTACAAAAAGTATACGATAATCACAGCTACATCATTTTATTGGCAAATCAAGAGTCTGCTCGGTATACAACGAATATGTTACTCGCAACGAATATGTTTTGTACGGAACCAATGCATGTGGAGTCAAATGTTTAGTTACATTTATTTGTTCACTAACTTTATTACTACTTCTCTTTCATAATATAAGAAATTTAAATTAACAAAATATATATACGTTAGCTAAAACATGCAATTATTTTTAAAAAAACTCATTTATTATCTTTTTTACATAATTTACAATTTATTTAAATATAAACTAACCAATCATAAATAATAGAGAAATTAGGCCAAATAACCTTTAAAATATCAAAATTGGCCAAATTACCATGTAATAGTGAATTATCAATATTTTTTATATCCTATAAAATATATAATATTCTATATATCTTTTTCTTATCTTATAGAATTTCTTCTTTCATCATCTATTTTATTCACATTATATCTTTTAATAAAAATTAACTCAATTTTGTTTAATAAAACACATATTTTTGTACATATAATGAAATTTACATTTTCTTAAAATAACCAAAAAATTATTAAAAAATAAATATGTTATTAAATAGTTTTTTATTCTATTTAATATAGAACTTCTGACATCAATTATACATAAATTTTTTAAAATGAAATTTTGGTCCAGAAGATAGTTTGACACTATAATCAAATAGTTTTTTCTGCTAAAATTTCATAATCAAATACTTAGTTACTTAATTAAAAATTTATTATTGTTTGTTTGTAACTTCTTACGCCAAATATGATTTTCTCACAAATTATCCTCCCTAAATGCAGAATTCTAGTGGTAAAAAATATCAAATTCATTAAATTTTTGCAAAAGAAATATGGAAATCATCTTATAATATGAAACATTTGGTGTGACACGATGCATTGAAGCAACGTACAACACAACAGCAAAATTACAAAATCAAAACGTTTTTCCTTTTTTTTTCTCTATATAATCGCGTTTATGATAATAACAAGACGTAAACGGGACAATATTGGTGTGTTTGTTGATGCGCCGACCATTCGGTTAAAACCATTAACCATCACATAGCGTTTGAAGTTAACGTTTAGAGTTTAAGTCAAACATAGGCCGTGAGATTGGCGAGTGAGTATTTAGATGGTTTGGAGCTTAATTGAAATTAAGATTAGATTAAAATGGTAAGTGAGGAGCACATGGTTTGCATGTAAACCGCTAACACGTGGCAGCAACTATGCACACGTGTCATCTGCATGCTGCGTTATCCCATTGTCTATCTCGTCACCCCGCACTTGCACCATTCTCATCTTTTAACTATTTTATGTCTCCTCTCTTTCAATTATTGTTTTCTTCTATTAATATTCAATTATTGTTTTTCAACGCTTCCTCATTTCTATTTTATTTTTTATACATACATGTGAGTTTCTCCAACCCAACTACAAAACACCAAATTCATTGTCAAATGCTCTCTAACCCAATTGCAAAATTAACATCAAATTTAATATTTTGGTGTTTTGTGAATAGTATTGCACTACATCCTATGCAATACTGTTCACAAAACACCAAAAAATAATTATTATTTTATTATTATTTTTATATTATAAAATAATTTATCTATTAATATTAATCTCGTGCATTTTGTCCAGATTTAGAAAAATTGACAAAAAAACCGAATAAAATCAACTCATAATTAAAGATTTTACTAATTCTTATATGGATATGAAATTTACATATATGAACGACTCAAAACTGATTATAACCGAGTAAAAATAAATATATTCTAAAATATTAAAAATTTTATTTTATTTTAAACTATAACATAACACTGAATTTTTAATTATATATCAAAACAAAATAAAACTAATTTTAGTTTTAGTAATAAAGAATTTTTTTTAATTATTTATCAAAACAAAATAAAACTAATTTTAGTTTTAGTAATAAAGAAAATTTTAAACTTAGTAACATAATAATAAAAATATTATATTTAATGAGAGATTTGGTGTTATGATTGGAGATAGAAATTTTTTTTGGAACACTAAAACACTAAATTCACTAAATTTGGTGTTATTTTTATACTAAATTTGGTGTATGGGTTAGAATTGCCCTTGCTCCAAAGTAGTAAAATACAAAATTCTTTCGTACATGTCTGCTTCTTTTATATATATATTTTTCATATTAAATATTTTTAAATTAATCATTTTAGATGATATTTATAATATATATTCATGGCCACGATTTCATATTGATATATATATATATATATGCGGTTTATCATTGTGTTGACAGAGTTATTTATTTTAATAGTATATTTAAAAGTGTAATTATATGCCAGCTTTTGAAGCACGTATTTGGTCTCCAGGTCGCATTATCGATTCGGTGAATCACGTGTTAGATAATTCCTAGCCTTTTGTTTTCATATTAAAAAAATACACACTTACGTTATAATGCTGCAGAATTTTACAATTGAAAGCGGTCAGGGCTGGAATTATATAAAAAGGAAGAAGAATCTAATGGAATTTATGGTCAAAGAATGTGAAACCACAAGTTTAATTATTACATCAATGAAGAAAACTGAAATCTTATTTAAGTCAGTAATATTACAAAAGATTCCAAAAAGAGGGTCACAGTGGATGAATCGAAAGTAAATGCATCAAAACCGGAGTGGTTTAGTTTACTTTTGGACTAAGCAACCACTAACTATATTATGTTAATTTATTTATAATATCTTATCTAATTTTCTTATTTTCATGTTGTATATTTTTTGGAGACCATTTCTATACTATATATATGATATACCCATATTTAGCATTTTGTTTTGTTGTCTTCGAATTAATTAATATTTAGTATAAAATGTGATAAGTTTTTCTATTATTATCAGCTGACAGTTTTAGAGAGAAAAAAGGTATACGTGGTTTGTGTGACAAAAAGAAATAAAATGCCGAAAGAGTATTTAAATTTAAAAAGATGTTAAAGAAAACGAAGACAAAGAAAATTTTGCCAAAAGTTCGGCGCCGAAATATGATTGTGATTTTATTACATGTCAATTAATGTCATCATCCTATCATATGATAAAAACATTACACTTTACATTTTTTCTAAATAAGATAAAAAATGTGCAGTGTTCCACCGGAACCAGAATCAAATGCAGTATTTCGTATCATGCACTTTAAATATCTAAGAAGCTCGTCTAAAAACTAAAAAGTAAAAACACTTATTTTTTCTATAAAAAAAGAAAAAATAAACACTTACGTAATAGAAATATTAAAAATGTGGTTAGGTGGTTATGTAAATTAGATTTTTGATTCGGGAGAGAGGCATTTAGGTGATTAAGTGTCTTCCGGTGATCTTGTTTTCTATTTTCTATCACCGATTTCTTCTCTCCTTTCCATTTTGTTCTTTTCGTTCTGAATTGGTGTCTCCTGGCTTCAATTCCTTCTCTTCTAGTCTTGGTCTCTGTGATGTCTCTGTTCATTCCTCTTCTTCTGGTTCGTGATTTTGAGTTTCTTCGCTGTGTTCAAATCGTTGAATGATGCTAAAGCTTGGAGGTCTATTGCTAAACCTTCTGGTTCTGTAACCTCATATAATTTGGCTCTCAATTTTTCTGATGGTGTTGTCGCTTCTTCTACTATTCCGGATGATGTCCTTGAGAATTCCATTCTTATATGGTCTTCTTTTGTTCTAGGCAATTTCATAGGTGATGTGCCTCATATTGGTTCTATTCATGCAACCGTCAACAAAATATGGCAAAATTTTAAGAAGAATATGAAGATTGATGCTCATTTTGTATATGCCAATGTGGTTCTTTTTCGTATTGAGGATGATGCTATTCGAGGTTGTGTTCTTCGTCGTCAGTTTTGGCATATTAGTGATTCTCCTATGGTTGTTCGTGAATGGTCTCCGGAATCTGCATCTTCTGATCCTGAACTGACTTCTATACCTATTTAGGTTGACTTTGGTGATGTTCTAATGCATCTTTTCTCCTATAAGGGTATGAGCTTCTTAGCCAGTCACATTGGTGATCCTATTAAGCTTCATCCCATGACAGAAAAGTGTCTTCGATTTGATGTAGCTTGTGTTCTTATTGATGTCAATATGCAAATTTCTCTTCCTTTAAGAGCTGGAAAGTTTCCTGAGACCAAGATTCAAGTGGCTTACCCATGGTTACCAAGGAAGTGTGTTGATTGTAATAAGTGGGGACATGAATCGAAATCTTGCTCTTCTAAGATTCTGTCATCATCACCTACTATTCTCCAACACTCTACTAATGGTATCTCAACTAAAGTTGTGGTCTCTACAGACAACTCTAATTGTGATACTTTAATTGTACCTTCTACTATTTCAACAAGGTTGGTCATTGATGATGATGAGTCTGCTCCGGTTTCATATTCTTCTACTATGATTCCTGCGAATGGTGTTCCTAAGGACCCTCCGATTACAGCTTGTCTCAGTACTTAACCAACTAGGCGCTCACCTTTGGAATCTGATGATGGTCATAAGTCTCTTGACTGGACCACCATAAGAAAATCAGGTCGTATCTCTTATAAACTCTCTAATTGTAATAAACTCTCTAAATCTTCATCTAATCTCTCTTCTCGGCCAGTTTCTCCTTCTCGGTTTCAGGTCCTTGAGAATATCCACGAAGATGGAGAAATTCTAGAATCTCTTGACAACTTGTCTATTGGTTTGGCTTCTCAATCCAAGATTAAGTTTAAAGAGTCTAAACTTAAATCTGCTCGGAATAAGAAAGGTGATAAAGATAAAGAATCTACTCTATCAACTGGTCCGATTTCTACACAAAATGCTTCCTTTAGGAAGCCATGATCTTGTTATTTTCTTGGAACATGCGTGGTTTCAATTTTCCACACAAGCCTGATGCTCTCAAATGTTGAATTAAAGAGTAGAAGCCTTCAATAGGATGCATTGTTGAAATTCGCATTCAAGAATCATATAGTCTTGGAATGTTATTACCAATTATGAGTATCACATACTTGGTAGAATCTGGTTTTGCTCTACTGATGAAGTCTCTATTACTGTTTTAGGTAAGATTGCTCAACACATTACATGTGGTGTTCATGTTATCAGTTCTAGTGAACATTTTGTTTATACTGCGGTTTATGCCTCTAACTTTGAAGTTGAAAGGTGTTTGCTCTAGTTGGATCTTGTGGCTGTTCACGACTATGTATCTCATTCTGGTAACCCCTGGATTCTTTTGGGTGATTTTAATGAGATGTTATCCACCAATGAGCATTCTCACTCTGCTGATTATTCTTTTGATCAAACTGGTATGATTAATTTTCAAAACATGGTGCAGAACTGTGATTTATCTGATCTTGCTTATTCATGCCCTACATTCTCTTGGTAGAATAACCATTATGCTGATCCTATTGGCAAAAAACTATATCGTGTTCTAGTAAACGCTAAGTGGATGAATGGTTTTCTTCACTCTTATGCTAATTTTCATGTTGGAGGCATCTCAGATCATATTCGTTGTGTTGTTCATGTATCTCCTCCAGTCAGTAGTAATCGAAGGTCTTTTCAGTTTTTTAACTTTATAGCTTCTTATGTTGATTTCCTGCCCAAAGTCTCTCAGGTTTGGAGCTGCTCTTCCCCTTTGTATCACTCGCGATCTGTTCTTCATATGTTTCATAGAAAACTGAAGCTATTGAAACCAGTCTTACGTGAACTTAACAAGACTCACTTTGGGGATCTTCCAAATCGGACTAAGAAAGCTTTTGAATATATGTGCAGTGCTCAGAATGAGGTCTTACTCTTCCCTGACTCTTCTCATCTTCAAGCAGCTGCTGCTGCTTCATCTAACTGGCACCATCTTGCTCTTATTGAGGAAGATTTTTTCAGGCAAAAATCTCTGTTCAATTGGTTGAAGTCTAGTGATAATAACTCTTCTTTTTTCATCGAGTTGTGCAATCTAGAACTGCTAGGAACTCGATTAAAAGTCTTATAACTGATTTAGGTTCTTTACTTACTAGCATTGTTGATATTAAGCATGAAGTTGTTACCTATTTTTAAAACTTCTTGCAACAATCTCGAGCTCTTTCTTCAAATGTTTATCTTGAGGATATCATTGATTATCGTTGCCCTGAAGTTTTGGCTTATAGGTTCACTCAACCCATTACCCCTAAAGAGATTACTCTAATTGTTTCCTCCATACCTACTAATAAAGCTTCTGGTCCTGATGGCTTTACCTGTGAGTTCTTTAAAGCGGCTTGGTATGTTGTTGGCAGAGATTTTGTAACTGCGGTTCAGTCTTTCTTCCTCTTTAGCTCCCTATTAGGGTCAATGCCACCTCTCTTGTTCTTGTTCTGAAAAAACCTGATCCTTCTTATATGAAGAATTACCGCCCAATTGCTTGTTGCAATTTCTTGTACAAAGTTATCTCAAAGCTTATTGCCAACAGACTTAAGGTTTTTGTGCCTGATGCTATTGAGTTGAACCAAACTGCTTTTGTTCAAAAGAGATTATTGTTGGAGAATGTGGTTCTTGCTATAAGCTAGTTAAGGATTACCATCTCTCATCAGTTGCTTCTAGATGTGCCATTAAATTTGACATTGCTAAGACCTTTCATACTGTCAATTGGAACTTTATTTTATCTGTTTTGAAGGTCATGTGTCTCCCTTATATCTTCATTCACTGGATTCATGTTTGTATTTCTACAACCTCTTTCTCAGTCTCTATCAATGGAGATCTTGAGGGTTTCTTCTCTAGTTCTCGTGGCATAAGATGAGGATGTGCTCTCTACCCTTATCTCTATGTCATTATCAACAATGTGCTATCTAAAATGCTTAATCATGCTGCAGCTCAGTTTCGTTTTGGATTTCATCATTTTTGTGAAAAAGTTCTTCTCACTCATCTCAGTTTTGCAGATGATATTCTGGTTTCTACTAATGGTTCTTCACAATTAATCAATGGCGTCTTTGAGACTATGTTTGAGTTTGCAAGCATGTCTGGGCTTCACATTAATCTCACTAAGTCCTCTATCTTTCTCGGTGGAAGAAGGTTACCTGGTACTGATTCTTTTGTGCAAACTTCAGGTATCTCTATTGATACCCTTCCTATTCGTTACCTTGGTATCCCTCTAACTACTAAAACCATGGTGTCTACTGATTATGAGCCTTTGATTAACAAAATTCATTTCAAGCTTATGGCCGGGTCTGCAAAAACTCTCTCTTATGCTGGTCGTGTTCAACTTATTAAGTCAGTTGTTCATAGTATCATTAATATTTGGAGCTCTGTTTTTCAACTCCCTTTCAAGTGCCTTTAGAAAATTGAGAGTATGTGCTCTGCATTCCTTTGGTCTGATAATCCAAATGATGTTCATAAAGCAAAGGTTTGTTAAGATGATGTTTGTCTTCCTTTGGATGAAGGTGGCTTAGGGATCAGGTCTCTTCGTACCTCTTCTCGTGTCTTTGCTTACCACTTGATTTGGAAACTGGTTTCTTCTTATAACTCTCTTTGGGTTGCTTGGACTCGTTGTTACCTACATCGTGAGAATTCTTTTTGGGACATCAAAATTGGCACTAAGAGGTCTTGGATTTGGAGAAAGCTTTTAAGGCTTCGTATGAAGTTTATGACTTTATTAAAGTGGATAATTGGGATTCCACTGGTAATCTCTTGAAGCTTTTAGGTGATTGAGCTTTGCTATATTTTGGCATTCATTGTAATGCCTCTGTTAGTGATGCTTTCTCTGATATGAGCTGGTTGTCTCGTTCATCTATTGAGAGGCGATTCTCTTATATTCTTCCCATTCTTCGTGCAGCTCAGCATCCTAGTCACGATGGTGGCTGTGATATCACTCTTTGGGGCCATGCTCCTGACATCTTCATGGATTCTTTCTCAGCTAAGAAGACTTGGCAACAAATTCGGATTTCCAAGAGCAAAGTTCCTTGGCATCGTATCATTTGGTTCTCACAAGGTGTTCCACGTTTTTCTTTCATTTCATGGCTTGCTATGAATGATAGATTGATTATCCATAGGAGTTCGTATGCGTTCTTGGGGACTTGAAAAATGTTGTGTTCTTTGTGGTGAACGTAATGAATCCAGGGATCATTTGTTTTTGGCATGTCCTTATAACTTCACTATTTGGATGGACCTTTGTGTTGGTATACTTTCTCACTTTATATCTCCTGATTGGAATGCCACTATCTTGTCTCTTTCTCTGAGCTCACATGGTATCTTAGATCGTATTTTGCTAAAGATGGCTTTCCAAACTTGTATCTACTATATTTGGAGAGAGAGAAACTCGCGGATCCATGGTCGAGTATGGACTAACTCCTCTAGTTTGTCTCGCTTCATGGACAAGGCCATACAAAATATAATTTTTTTTTTCTGTTACAAAGCTCCCCATAGATTAGAGGAACTTCTTCGACGTTGGTTTGAGAATAGAAGTAACTAACTCTTAATTCTTTGATAGGTCCTTATAAATCTATCTTATGCTTTGTATATAATTTTTTTTGATGATTAATAAATTTGAAATTTTATCAAAAAAAAATATTAAAAATGTAATTATATACTTTGGGATATAAATAAAATAAAAAGGGATATAAATGGGTGGGATTATGAAAAGGTAGATGGAATAATTCCCCACGTTCCCTTTGTCACCCTACTATTTACAAATTATGAATTATCGCATCATACTTTCCCTTTTTCATTTTTCATTTTTTTTTCTAATATGAAAAAGAATTAATATTGTGGACACAACACTTTCATTTTTGTCCTTTTTGACTATTAGAAAATATCTTATAAGATGAATTATTTTCAATCTGGTGGTTAGGATGATCCAACTAATAACAATGATATCTAGGGTTTGATTCTTTTCTTCTACAAGTTGGTAGACTAAATAAGAATTTTAAAGATTGGGTTAAGGTATAGATCGAATCTTGTCGATCCAATGTTGACAAAAAAAAATTCTTATTATACATTCGATTTGCCTGCTCATTGGACAATAAAATAGACGTTTCTTTTATTTTTTTCATTAGAATGGTATCTGCGTTTGAAGTGCGGGTTACATTTAGTCTTTGTAATTAGACAATAACTATTATATTTTTTTAGGTGTATGAAATGTTTACATTGAGGTGTGTCTTGGGATTTAACTAATGTACAATATGTAATGGAATTGCTAATTTGTATTTAATGATATCTTTATGAGTTGTATTGCAGAAATACAGATTAACTGTTTTTGAACATTTGATCAAGAAATAAAAAATAACATAAATGCAGATTTGTTTGTGTAATGTTTTATTTTCACAATAAATAAATTGTAGATTTGTATTTCATATATAATACTTTGGTAAATACTAATGTGTTTGTACATTAGTTTACCATAAATTTGCGCTTACAGAGATGGGAGGACTTTGATTTCGGTCTAGTTGGAACGGTAACATCAAGACCCTCAGACTCTCCAGTGCGATCCACATGATCCGACGACTGAATCTTCAGTTACTTTGGTTCTTTAAACAAAATAAGAGGAGATTCTGGGTTCACCACAACGAAAGACTCGGTTGATCTATTCTCGTTGACCTGAGACTCTTCTGAAACATCTTGCATGTCCGCCGACTTCATAAATTCAGACAATTATGGGATGAGAAAGTTCTGAAACATCTGGCGGTTCTAGGGTGAAAGACGTAGTTGGCGACGATGTGTGCGATGAGAAACCCTTATGGTTACGAACAGATCGTCGAGTTTTTATTTTTTTGCAGAAGATAACAAAACGCTAAAATTTAATATTTCAGTTGGAAACAAACCTTTAAAGTTATGACTACGGTTTCTCAAATTCTAATATTAAAGGTGAAATTGGAAAATAATACACGGTAAATAAGAATATGAGCAGTCTCTTCAAATACACTGTTTAGAAATTGGTCTTCCCGCACTTAGTTTAGTGAGCCTAGAATGAAATCATCCAATATACATAACTTATGCCTATTATCTACTCGAAAGATTGATAAGTTAAAACCTAACTTACTTGGCGTAATGGGTCCAACAACTTCTCGTTATTTACAAAATGTATCAGCATATATAGACTTTTGTTGGACCTCTTCAGACATGCTTCAGTAATGTGAACCTTTGTTTTACTTATTTAAAAGCATTGTTTAATTTATTTTTTAAAAACAACAAATGAGAATGAAGATACGTGTAGGCATTTGTGAACTGCTGCGGAGAATACGTGCACACACATGATCTAATACTTTTAACTTTAAACAATAACTGCACTCGGAGATAAGAAACGTCATGCTTATACAATTTTGAAATTATGAACGACACGTTGTTACGTTGTAACCTTTAGGGAGTTCTTAATATTATAAATACCATGACGCAATGGTTATTTAAATATTAAAGCTTTTGTTCATCATCCTTTTCATAATTTCGTGTTCATGGCCACCAAAAAACAGAAATCTCTAATCCATGAACATTCGATATTGTTATTGCTGGATGATATCTTGATCTCAATAACTATGTCTTGTGCTAATGCTTCTTTATCTAATCTTACAAATTTATGTTTGGTATGCAAGGAATTCAAGAGAAAATGTGACGATCGACACATTATGTCTAGAATTTCACTTGCAGAATTAGAGTTCACTCCATATTGGCCCAATAAAAAGTAAGGGAGCATAAGATATGAAAGGCAGCGAAGGAATGGAAACCCCTAAGCCATGTATCGGATAGGAATTTGCTATTTTTTTATGAAAACAAAAAAGAGGAGGATTTAGATTTACTCAGAGATGCGGCAGTGGCGAATTTCAAGGATGCACAGAGGAATTTGTTAAGTTTGACAGAAGGGTTAATTATAACACGACATTGTTTTGACTTAACAAGAAAATAAACAGAACTTTGTTTGATTGTTTTGTTGCATGATTTAATGACGTGCTTTATTTGACCGAAACAACTAAAATTTTGGGACGCAAAAAGAGGTCAATGAAAAACAATATGTTCATTTTGGCGAACCCGATAGTTGGTATATCAGATAGCAGAAATTTGAAAGTTGAGAATTTTTTTATCGATTTTCCCATATTTGAATTGTTCTGGAAAAAATAAGTCAGAGCGGTGAAAGCGAAATGAAGTGAAAGCTAGGAGAACGTGAAGATAGAATCTTAGACTAAATGTTACAAGATCGAACTATAAAATGGAAGATCCTGAGCTGGAAATGATCATGTAATCTTAGGCAATTAAATTCTAGGCTTAGAGAAAATCCATTGTTCTCCGTTCTTTTTAGCTTCTGTTTCTAAAGCTTTGTAACTCTGTTTTAATTATCAATAAAGATCCAAATTCCGAGAGTTTAGTTCGATTCATTCAAGTTTATCTACTATGCAATTTGGTCTCGAGTAGTTAATTTTAGGAATCAACAATGGAGATAGAGAAAAACATTAAAGGAGAGAAATAAAAATTACTGAAAAATCTCATATCAAATAAAAAGAAAAGTATTGGGTGGATAATTACGACATCTTCAAATTCTTCTTTCCACTATCAATTCAGATTTTAAATTTTTTTTCAACTTATTACGGTAAGGAGGTCGAAAATTTTGGGTGCTTTTTTCTTCAATGTCAGTATAATGTACCAGAGCAAATTTTATTTGGGAATTTTTTTTTTTTTTGTCAATAATTAGATCGATAAGTTCCGATTTATAGTTTAAAGTCCACTCCTATAATTTTTTTTCAAAGTTATCATAATGCAGCGAGTAGAAATCGAATCCTGATACCAAATCATTAGTTAGATCATCCTAACCACTGAGAGTAACTCAATTTAAAAAGTTTTTTTTTTTTTTAATTTAATATAGGATAGAAAAATTAAGAGAATTTTAATTTCACTTTAACGCGATTAAAGTTTATTAATCTATTTATGCAAAATTCTAAATTTTTAGAAGTATATGTATTAAAATGGCAATATAAATAAATTTGTGTATTATTTGCGGAATCAAAAAGGTTAGTATATTTTTTTGAAAAATGTTAATTAGTTGGTGTATTTTTTAAGTTTTTTTCAAATAAAAACAAAAAAAAGAAGTAAACGACAGATTTTCTTTCCAAAAAAGCGACAAGGAAACAAAAAAGGAAAAAGACTTAACGAAATATCTCATAATGTTGGAAATAAAAAATGGAAATATCTCGTAATTGGGTCTTTCTAATTAAAGTTCTATATGAGCCTAATATTGTATATAACTGGCCCAATAGTGAGACCTACAAATTACTCACTGTGTTCGTTGTCTGTGAACGTAGTCTGTAGGGTCTAGAACTTTTCTTTTGTTTTATTTTGTCAACTGAAATAATTTGATCGATAGAGCTGGATTATTCTAACCACAAAATTGAAAAAAAATTTGGTATAATCTATAAATTTCTTAATAAAAAAATATTTTTAGCAGGATTTTTGTTATTTGATCCCCCTATAATATTCATCCGTTAGGTTTTTTTGTCAACATCCATAATACCAGTTTAGTCAAAAAATACCAACCAGATTTTTAAAAATTCAAAGAGAAAAATAACAATAGTAAAACTTTAAAATGTTCATAAATTAGTCGGATCATATTATCATGTAGTACTAATTTTTAATTTAGTACAAAAAATAATAAAAGAAAAGAAGTCTAATGAAAACCAGTATGCTTGTTCCTTAAATTCGGAGAATGACAACTGCTAAACCATTGACGTGGTGAAGCCTTAATTAATCTCCGATCTTTCAAGGAAAATGATGAAGATGAATTTGAAGAAGAAGACGAGCTTGATCTGTAATCTTCATCACTCTTCTCTAATTTCTCCAACTCACCACATGAATTTGAATCACCATCACGTGCATTGTTAGAATCTGATGAATGAGGCAAATGTTTAGATGTTACATATATAATTAAGAAAAATTAATATAAATTAAACTCGTAGGCCATGTGGAAATAACGATAATTATTATGATTTGCAAAATGACGGAATTAACGATTATGTTATTCCTTGATTATGCAATATTAATGACAAGATTAGAGATAATTTTGCAAATTCAATATGTGATTACCAATAATATAACGCAACTTTCTTTAAAAAAAACTATTCTTTCCATTCTTAATTTATTTGTCACAGACACATTCACTCAGATTATACTAGTTAATAAATGTTTTGCTTCGCAGTTTTTCTTGTTAGAGGAAAAAAAGTGCAAAATAAAACATTTATTTTGTCATTCTTGTTTTATTTTGCACTTGATCGAGTAATTATTCTATATTATAAACTTACGAAATCAAGAATATTTAAAAAATAATAATAATTAAAATAATAAAGATAACGTTATAATTTACCTCGAGTAAGCATGTTTTGGGTTGAGCGTTTAGAGAAAAATCTGTTACGAAATTTCTTCCACTTCCAAAGCTTAAGATTGGCCGGAAAAAGTGAATGTTTGTGAGATTCTCCGACGACGGAGATAGAGGGTTTGGGGAATGAAAGACTAAGAAACGCAGGAGGAGGAGTGATCGGAGGAAGGATTTCTTGCGGCGGAGGATTGATGGGTGTTCCTGGTTGCATCTCCCACTTGAAAGGAACTCCTTCGTCGAGATGATGATAGTAATAAAACACTCTTGAAGACATCCCCACCGTTGATTTCCGTGACACTTCTGATTCTCTCTTGCATAGATTATCCTCCATTAACAATAGTGAAGCTTTTGGTGTTGGAATTGTGCTATTATTGTGTTCCTCATTCATCGTCATGTTTTAGGAGAGTCGTCTAAGAGAGAAGATGTGTGAGATTTATATATGGAGATAATAATGTAGAATGCAAATGTGTGTTTATATATGAAAAAGAGATATTCTTGCCCGAAAATATGGGTGTAAGAAAGGATATAAATCAATTTTGATGATTAGGAGAGTTGACTATGTGAATCTTCTTAGACCGATGATGTTACTATTATATAATAATTCACGGGTTTGACTTTATATTATACAAAATACATTTATAACCTTTGTTGCTTGTTTTTCTTTTGGTGATTCTGTTGCTTGTGTACGGGCAAAAGTGTAAAGAAGATATTTATTTATTTATATATTTCGAACAGAGTTTATAAGAATACATCAAAATTACATTTGGTTTAATTTGAAGGATGAGACGGACTTACTAGTTAATGCACATTTGGCTGTTAGAGCATTTACATAAGTATAAACTATCTTTAAAGAAAGAAACTCAATTGTCCAAAAGAAGAAATAAACCATAACTGTTAAAATTTATGGTATGTATATCTTTTCCAACCAAGGAAATACTGATGTAATTTGCTATTCAAAGAAAGTCTTTTAATGTAATCTAATCAATTGGTTATAGACACTTTATAGATGATTCCGTTGCCAAATCATTGTAATTTTGATTTCTTTTTTTTGCTAATCCCATTAATTTAAACAAGTAATTTTTAGTCTAGTGACAAGCGGTAAGTCCACTATAGACATGCACAATTAGGGATCGAGTCCTACCGCTTACATTATGTAGGAACTCGACTAAAAAGCCGGCCAATTGTAACCTAATATTAACAAAAGAAACAAAAAGCAGTCTTTGGAGCATGTATCAACAATAAGTATTCCTATTATTTAAAAAAATCTTTCAAAACTACGATTTAATGATTTAATAAGCTCCCTTATCCAACAGAAGAAATAAATCATAACAACTATCTGTAACATTAATTGCATATCTTTTTTTTTTAACAAGGAATTTACTGCTGTAATATCTTTTCAAGGAAAGAATGTTTTCAATGCATTTTTTTTGAAATAATCTAAAAAAATATTTGATTTCCTAATACATATGCATACATAATCTGTAGTTAGATTAAATTAAATGTTTACTTGATAATGAAGTGCACGTTAATAAGTCCAAGGACGGTTGATTTCATATGCGCATGTGAAGCAAATGTCCAATCCCTTAAGAGACGCCAAGCTTTGCGTACTCCCCAATTTCATATCCCTTTAACTTATTCTTTGACTTATTGCACTAATCACGCAATTACCACAGTTTAAACCCATTTTTACGAAAGACTAATTTTATAAACTACTATAATCACGAAATTCTGACCACGTAACCGAGTAGGTTCAGTTACAGCGACAAATCCCTAGTATATATGTCACTCAGATCTAGAGTTATAGAATGTCGTCTCCTAGATTGGACCGACTTAGGCTATCAAATTATGAAATGGATTCAAAGTGATTTGACTAGTTTGGTTGGTACTTGGAACATAGAACATGGTGTTCCTCTGACTTACTGTGGGATTACTAATTAGTAGAGACTAAGAACCTCGAATTTTTGTCATTAAGCCACGATTCTGTTGTACATATACTAGGACTCGATCACATATAATAAGATAATGATATTCCAAAAGATCTCTCATTTGACACTACTAAGAGCTGAATATACAAAGATAGATATCGAAGGAAAGGTTTAGTGATAGTGAATACAATACTAAGACTACATTTTGCGACAAATCTTTTAGCAACATACCTTAACATAGATTCATGGTTTTTTTGAGTTCCGATATTTTCATACTCCCTGTGGATACATTATAAAAGACAGATTAATCAAGAGTCATTATTAAGCTCTTTTTCTGTAAAAACAAAACTGATGAAGAAAGTCTACATATTTTTAAGAGAGGGTAATCTGAGTGTACCTCAGCTGCCAATGGAACTACAGAGCCCCTGCAACAAGATTGGCCCATTGTTCATTATGTCACATAGTCATCTTTTGTTTTAGCCAAAATCAAAGATTGTATATTAATACCTTCGCTGCTCTGATTTTGGGAGATGTTTAGACATTATGGACTCCTGCAATAGAATTGCTCCCGTTAGTTTCTAAACACAAGTCAAGGGACATTTTCAATAGATGTAGCGTTCTTCCCAAAACATCATAATGTGGAGACTGGGGAAATAAGGACCTGTTCTTGGATTATGCTTCTTGCCTCGATGAGCTGAGCTTCAAGTTCAAGCTCTCTCTCTGTTGCTTCAGATGTAACAGATGCTCCTTTAGGTGCATCTTGCAACTGTACCATGCGTTCCTTTATTTTTTATGTCCCAAAGGAAACAAGAATTAACATCTAATAAAGTTAACCACAGATAAAAAACAGGTTTCCTGATAAATGCAAAATGTCGTTTAGAAAAACCTTTATGGAAGCCATCTTAGTCCGCAAACTTTCTTCTATTTGACCTCTAACCATCCGGAAAGGTAGATCAAAGACATCCTGTGTTCTGACTAGTTAGTTAGATGCTGTCCAATTATATGAGACTATAAACAAGAACCATCAAATTATCTAGTTAGTTTAGGCATACCGTCTTCACACCCACTGGAGATTGTGAAGGAGGAGCCTCACGTTGCTCACTGCCAGCTAATGAAGGATTAGCTGACCCGTTTGGAGCATTTAAGAGATCGCGCATATCAGTCTGCAACGAAACCAAAAATAAAATCTTACCTTATGAATAAACAAGTTAAACTTGTTAAGTAACTTAAGTTAAGCTTAGTATTTAAAAAGAGCTTACCTGCATGGATCGAAGTGATGCTCTTAGATTAGTGTTCTCAGCCATCAATTCTTGATTTTTCGCTTCATACGCATCCACCTGTAAGGACAAGGTTATTGAGGAGATGTCTTTGAAACTCTACTTAATGTATTTGATTAGTAGTTAGAACGTACTATCTTTTTGTAGAAGTCGGTATCAGTCTTCTTGCCGTTCCAGGT
The DNA here is from genome assembly GCA_963920545.1 of Lepidium didymum. Taxonomy (NCBI): domain Eukaryota; kingdom Viridiplantae; phylum Streptophyta; class Magnoliopsida; order Brassicales; family Brassicaceae; genus Lepidium; species Lepidium didymum. The sequence goes on along the minus strand of OY986985.1, from coordinate 5,796,198 downwards.
CCCACGCTGCCTCCCTTCTTTCTATTACATACAACAGACTATTGAAAATCCCACATTTTATCATTTAGGATTGCTTAAAAAACAAAAGGGGTAAAGGACCTGTAGCAAATTCATAATCTCCATTCCAGATCTTGATTCTTTCTTTTTCTCCATCAATACTTGATTCAGTCGTTCCTGCGAGAAATAATCAAAATTTAGTGGTCACAACGCAGAATTAAACAAGACACACAAAAGCCAATTCCCTGAGATAAGACACACAACCTGCAACTTAATGTAATCCTTCTCCTTTTTCTTCATTTCATGTATCTGTTGAGCTTTGAGTTGCTATCCAGGGATTAGAATTAGTACAGGCAATCCATCAGTACAATTTCCCTCAAGATAAAGTAGTTAATCCACACAGCAGAAATGATCAGACCTGATTACCAATCACCATCCTTTGAAACTCATCTCTCTCCTGCTGTAGCTTTTCAATCTGAGATTTCAAAGCTGCTGTGTTTTTGGCTTCCTGTCAAAAGAGTAACATACCCTCGTGGGTCAAGATCCTAATAAAAAACCATTACAGCTGATTTTTGACGGGACTCACGGTTCTGGTAATAGTTGCAATTTCCCTGTCCTTCTGTTGGAATTGCGTTTCAAGCCTCTCAACTTTTGCTTCAAGTCTAGCTATATCCGATTGTTGTCTATACACAGTAAGAGTATGCACATAAACCATAAGAAAACCTTTCCGCAAATCGATGTAGATAATCTCAAACATCAAATTGTGTAACCAATGAACTACAAACCGATAGTACTTTTAGAGAATTTAACCAATGAACTACAAATCAAAATCCTGCCCAACAAATGTAAAGGTAAAATTGAACTCTTGGGTATCCATGGATCCAGATCCCAGATTTTCTTTAATGAAACTCAAATATTATCATAGCTGAAACACTAAGTATACAATGACTGATATCAGTTGTATCTAATCTTATATTACAGCCCTGCTCTAGACCAATGGTCAATTCTCAAAGAACAATTCAATGACCACAACACAATGAAATGCAAACAAAATCAAATCTTTAAAAAGAAAGATATAGATTTCACCTCTGTCTCTGCTCGTTAGCAGATTCTCTAAACTCTATGTCACGTTGTCGCTGCTGCAGCAACGAATACATACAATTGCAGGTCCTTGAGATGGAAACCTGAACAACAAAACCCTGAATTAAAATTAGAACCCTCCCCACAACTTCGGGATTACGACGACTCAATAACCCACCGGATCATTGGAAAAGAGATCGAGCGAGGCGGGAAATCCAAATGTAACCATAGTCTGATTCAAGTACTTCGTACAATGCTCCAAGTTATCCACATTTGCGAAGGTGTAATCCCTTCTCAAAGCAAATAAACCCTATTAGTACTCATCAGAGATTTAAAATTAAACCCTAGGGGAAAGGAAGAAAAAAACTAACCCCGTCGCAGACTGAGATGAAACCTGTGAAGCAGAAACCACAGAATGAATTACAGAGCTTGATATTCGAGCGAAATATAGAAAGAAAGAAAAAAAAGCAACTGTACACAGTAATCTTACTTTGAGATCGTACTCAACATCAGTCGCCGGCATTTTCGAAAATGCAACGATAACTTCCTCCTCCGATTGAATATACGACAGTTTGAGCAACGAAAAACACAAATGCTCACAGTATTTTACACAAGAACAGATCTAATCGAGCAGAGAGAGCCAAAAAAATTCAAAAATCAAAATATCAGAAACGGAATGTTTATGGAGAAGAGCGAAAAAACAGAGATTTCAAAACTTTTATCTTTTGCTTTTTATCTCAGTAATAAGGATTTGATAATGAGCTATAATTAGCGGTTAAGCATGGATTTATAACCCTCCTTCACGTAAGGAGAAACGTGGGCCCGCATAATTTTAAGTTGGGTCTCATTAGGCTTATTGGGCTCGTATGTAAAGCCCAATAAATTATGTTTTGACTTCGTGCCAATGTAATAAGATGAACATTACAAAATGATTATGGTTGTTTGGTTAGAAACAGACCAAAACAGCGGGTAAATTGTTTGATTTATTATTCCAAAAAATTAATTTATTATTTATTATTATCGGGGAGTGAAATAAGCAAACATTAACGTATGTCTGTAGAATCGAAAAAAACAAAAATCGAGACAAATTAAATTAGAGGATTAAAAAACAAAAGAAATGTGTGAGAGTAGAAATAGTAGAAAAGAGATGAAACCGAGGAGAGTTATAAACATTTCCATGCCTCCCATGTCGGATCTTCGAGTCTTGTTCTCGAATCCCAAGTATTATATTAACACTTATGACCATATGATCATTATTACAAATAGAAAATTAATAATTGTTTGCTTGAAGCTTAAGAAAATATGCTTCTTGTGCTTCGTTATATGTCTTCTTGGATTTTGCTTAGCTACATTCAACTCTTGCTTGTTGAATCCACCATTCATTTTTTTCATTCAACAGACAAAATGAGAAAATTTGTTGTTTCTCCAAGTAATTTCATGTAGGCCTGATTATTTGACTAATACGTATGATATATGAATGAATACTTGTACGCACTGTTGTTCTTTTTACAATTTTAAAATAGTGTACTATATATATATATATATTATAATGTTTTAAAGACTTTTATTACTTTTTGTTGTCCCTAGCTAATTTAATTACTCTATAAATTAGTTGTATTGTTCACCTAGAATTAACAGATTTCGTTTATTTATTTCCTTGAGATACATATATATTATGTGAAAAACACATGTATCTATATTATTACAGGCTTCTTCTTCTGTCTATATCTTACTGACTACATCTTGATGATTCTACTTAAAGAATGGGCTCTCTTATACTATTTACAATGGTGAACTATTATGGTGTTCAATATTTTTTTCAACTCTTAGATTTATTGCAATAGTTTGTTGAACTATTAGATATATTGCAATGGTTTTGTTGAAAAAAAAGAAAGAGATGATGTGACTTCAACATTATTGAAAAACATTCAACCGCGTGATTTACAAAATAGTAGATTTTACTATGCTACGTGGCGGGTAGCGATTGATTATTTTTTATAATAATATTTAGATAAAACAGTCTGAGATTCTAGATTTTTTTTTAATTTCATCCCAATTATTTTGAGACTATTTATGTTATAGAATATTTAACTTTATTTTAATTTTCTTATACCAAAATTCATCATTTTTCATTCTCTATAAATAGATATTTATTTTTTATAGATATTTGTTTCACTTAATTCGGACACGAAATCATTTTTTCTACTATAGTTTTGCTATCAATCTATCTAAAAATATATCCTAATAATGATTCTTTGTATTTCCTATTATCCTTTCATAAATTTTTACAAAGATTTTTAAATGGTTTTACAAAGACAATTATAAGATGTAAACCAACTTATATGGTTTTACAAAGATTTTTATAAGGTTTTAATAAGACTTTAAAAAAAAATCAGAAAAGGACGATATATTTTGTGTTTTGATGTAGTGTAACGGCTTTATTTATAGTGTAACATATTTATTTGTATTATAACAAATTTATTTGTAATATAACAGATTTATTTGTAGTGTAACATATTTCTTTGTAGTGTAGCAAATTTATTTTTAACTTTCATATTTGGAAGAAAAGAATTAATTAAGAATATAAGATAAAATTAAAGAAATATATTTAATATTTAATTATTTTAATTTAGTTTTGATTGAAAATTGTTATTATATTCCCTCTGTTTTATAATATATGATATTTAAGGTAGATGCACAATAGTTAAGAAAACTTTGAAATTACTTAAACAATCACTATATCGTAATCAATGTTGTAATTAATATGAATAAGTGAAAGAGTTAAATGAGGAAAATAAGTCAAATTTTTTGTGTTGGAAACTTAAAATACCATATATTTTGAAACAAAAAAAATGAAATTAAAACTATCATTTATTTTTTTTGAAATAGAGGGAGTATATAACTACAAAAGCTAAAACATAAAAAAAAGCTACTATAAAATAAATAGTATGGAATAGGGTGTTGAATTTTATTAAACAAAATTATAGTAAGGTGTAAATTTTAGTGGACGTTGAATGGTGGAAAAAAATGATATGGAAAGTTAAAAAGTAATGTGGAGAGAGTTGAATGTTTTATTGAATGTTTTATCACTGTATTGTAGATAGTCTTACTACGAAATGATAGGGAGAGTTTAGAAAAGATGTGTTCAAATGTCATGATGAACAGACACTAAAAAACACGTGGCAGAATAAGAAATGCAAGGATTTGTGAATTGAGTGCAATAAGGAGTATAAAAGATTCGTGTGTGAGGGAATTGGAATGAAGGTAAAAGTAGATTCATGTGTCCATGAAGGTAAAAGTAGATTCATGTGTCCATGAAGGTAAAAGTAGATTCATGTGTCCATGAAGGTAAAAGTAGATTCATGTGTCCATGAAGGTAAAAGTAGATTCATGTGTATGTATGTATCTAAATGTAGTACGTGTATGAGTGCATGTAAATGTGAATAAAAGAAGATGACGTGGAGGTCCCGACCAGGCGCGAGTCAAGAAGCGATGCGTTCGGCGACGGCAGCGCGGTCGTCTCCGCAGCCTATGCGTTACAATTTACTAGATCTTTTTTCTTTCTTTCTATTATAACTTAAATGTTTCTTTATTTATTAATCATCAATCACTCTTTGTTAAGTTGTTCATTTGGAGCTTTCTACTTCCTATTTTCTTTTACTATTCACCCTTGCAATATGTTCTTTTCAGTTTTCCAACTTATGTTTTCCCCTCACCTTGCTTATTCTCCAAGTTTACCTTTCCCAAACCATTTTCATTTTAAATTGGTGAAGCCTAATAACATTTCCAGTAACAATAGTTCTTTTCAGGTGACAGTGAGAAAAAGATGAGAAATGCAATCTGTAAGTTTTTTTAACTATTTTAGACTAGTACATATCATGTGAACCAAATGGTCGTAGTTTATTGATTTCCACTTGGAGAGAAAATGATTATGTTGATCCAGATCAAAAATCGATTTTCCTAAAGCATGAAACAATTTTTATTTCCATTTCATCACGGACATTCACTTGGGTTCAGTGGCAGAGCCACCATATCATGAGGGTCAATTGACACCTATAGATTTGTAAATATGTGTTAAATTCTTTGTTTATTTTTTAAGTTGACTCCTTAAATGTTTGTTTGACTCTTAAGAAGTTTTGTTTTGAACGAGATCCTCCATCCCCGTGAGAAAACTGGTGGCCATACCTACGACATAGGTTCTTTACGGGACTTTAGGCAAATGGTTAATGTTTGCTAAGTTAAGGATCTATCATACGAATGAAACATCATGACATGGGTTGGACGGCGTCACACATTCTTGTCCTATGTTGGCTTGATCGGGCCATGTGTAGTGATGAATGGCTTGCTCGCTATCCTTCTTCACAGGTTGAGTATCCACAACTAGGGGAGTCGGATCATAGATCAGCCGTCATCAAAATTTGGAGACAATTGAATGTGGCCGCAAACAGTTTACTTATGACGCACGACTTAATGGTAATGAGGAGATAAAACGGCTACTACAGTCGGTTAGGTCTTCAACTGATTACGCTTCCTCTACATCACTGTTGGATAGAATGCGGTCAAGTCGATCGGTCATAGCCTCATGGAAACGTGGTGGAGGGAACAACTCTGCCTTTGAGATTAAAATTTTGCAAGCGGAGCTTGAGAGAGTTACGTTGGATGCTAATTCAACAACAAAGGATATCAACATTATTAAAGACCAATTGCACTAGGCGTGCAAGCAGGATGAACTTTTTTGGCGACAAAAAAGTCGTGTAAATTGGTTACAAGTCAGTGATGCAAACACTAAATATTTTCACGTGGCTACAAAGATAGGTCAGGCAAAGAATAATATTAGGTTCATTAATAATCTGAATGGTGTTGCTGTTTATGGTTCGTCTAATATAGCTATGTAAGCAAAACATTATTTCCAAGAATTATTCACGACTGCCGGACCACGAGACTTAACGCCAGCCATCACGTCTCTCCAATAGGTGGTCTCTTCAGAGATGAATCAATTGCTCCAACAACATGTTACGTTAGATGAAATCAAAACGGCTGTTTTCTCTATTGGCTCTACTAAGGCACCAGGACCAGACGGGTTTACGGCTGGTTTTCTAAAATCTTTTAGGGATATACATGGGTTCTTTTAGACAAGACATATTCCTAGAGAGTGGGATCATACCAATATTTGTCTACTTCCAAAGGTCAACATTTCTTAAAAAGTCATTTCCAAAATCCTAGTTAATCGCATGAAGATGGTGCTGCCGGAGCTCATTAACGAGAGTCAAGCTGCTTTTGTTCCGAGTCGACAAATTTTAGATAATGTCTTAATTGTGCATGAAGTAATGTTAGTAAGGTGTATGACCGTATTGAATGATACTTTCTGGAGGGTTTTCTGACCTATGGGTAAATTGGCTTATGACTTGTTTCTGTACAATTATTTTTTCGATGTTAGTTAATGGCTATCCATATCAACGGTTGGTTCGGATACGTGGTCTCTGACAAAGTGATCTTCTTTCTCCATATCTTTTTAATTTGTGTGATGATGGTCTAAGTAGTTCTCTACATACGTCACAAAATACCGAAGAGCTGAAAGGTATACAATTGGGGCGCTGCCGTCCGCGAGTTTCACACTTGTTATTTGCGGATGACTCCTTATTTTTTTGTCAAAATGGATATCTCTAATGCTACGCGACTCAAAACAATATTAGAGACCTATGCTACAGCCTTGGGACAACTTTTGAATTTGGATAAGTCGACGATAATACTTGGCAATCGGGTTTACCATGCTACACATGAGCGGTTAAAGGCTATGTTACAAATAACACATGTTGGTGGTGCCGGAAAATATTTGAGGTTACCGGAGCAATATGATCGTGACAAGAAAGCAACGACCTCGTAGCTTGGTTTATCGAGTTCTTAAAGCTCGTTATTTTCCGCTTGGTACTATGCTTACCTCACGAAAAATGTCACATGATTCATACGAGTGGCAGTCACTCCAACATCGATGCGATCTATTAAATCGTGGTGTTCATTCTTTAATTGGCGATGGACGTTCAACACCGATAGGTCTTCAGAATTGGTTACCAGCTGACCCTCCACGCCCACCATATTCCCCAACAATACCTGTATCGCGACTAATTTCTCCGGTCATAAACCAGTGGGACCAGACGCAACTAGACATTTTGATAGCCCCCTGTGATCATGCGGTCATTTCAAAAGTTTTTTTGCCTTCACACAATGTTTTCGACTGTTCGATATGGAGCCTTACTCCTGACGACAACTATAATGTTAAATCTGGTTATTGGTTTGCTCAACAACAAGAAGATATGCATAGCTCCCGACCGCCTTTGTGGGGTTATAATGAGCTTACTAAAGGTATATGGGGTTTTCCGATTGCAAATAAGATAAAATAAATTCTCTGGCGTATCAGGTCCCGTGTGATTTTCTCTGCTGATAATCTACAATGCCGTCAAATACATACGTCTCCGACGTGTTTGCGCTGATGTAGAGCTTTTGAGAGTATGGATCATTGCATTTTTACCTGAGAATATGTGAAGGCGGTATGTCATTTAACAGGTATACCTTTGGGTCCGCTTCTTGATGATTCAGTTTCACTTAATGATAAACTCCAATATCTGGTTACTTTTAGAGGTAATCAATCTGTTTTACCGGGTTTATATATTCTTCTTTTTTGGACTCTATGACGAATCTGGACGAGTCGCAACACCTTATTTTTCTCAAAGAAAGAAATCTCACCGGTAGAGACACATAAACGGGCTAAAATGGACACATCGGAATAGATGAGTGCGATGGGCTCAAATACAGTTGACGTCATTCGGGGTCGAGTACATTCTTCTGTAAGATCTTTAAAATGGGCTAAACCGGCGATAGGCTGGCTAAAGTATAACTACGTTGCATCACATCATCACGGCAATCAACTTTCTGGCATGGGGTGGATTATACGCGATCACTAATTAGTGGCATGGGAAAATTCCAAGGACGTGGTATTGTGTTCGAAGCCGAAGCATCATCTTTGATATGGACACTACAATGCAGTTGGGGCCATGGCTTCCGCAACATTGAATTTGAAGGCGATAACCTTACTCTCATAAGTCTACTCAATACGGTTGCGGTCAATCTGCGCTTGCAACATTATGTTTCTACGATTCGACAATGGTCATCTATGTTTGACTCAATACAATTTACTTATACTCGATGTGATAATAACATTTGTGCTGATCGGTTAGGTAGAGCAAGTTTACATCTTACGGAGCCTCATTGGAGATTGTTCTAATCTTGTCCGCAGTTTATTCTTTCCCACTTAAACAATAATATTTTATAATAAAATTTCGGCGTTAAAATAAAAAGAAGTTTTGTTTTGATTCCCACAAAAATATTTTCCGCTTCTGCTACTACCTAGACTTCCTCGGCTGAATGGTGTTAGTCCTCAATATCAGAAATCTCGATTCTCTGTTGAAGATAATGCGGTGTACCTGCTAATTTGAATGGGCTATCCCCTAAAACCCGGAACTTCTCATTCCTAAAAAAATACATGACATGTGACAACATTTGTGCGTGAATCCAATTGTTCATTGATTAATTTGTTAATTAAGGATCTATAGCTTGATGAGAACCCCAAAGAGCAGATGTACTTTCGAATTAAATGAAATATTAAAGACAACATTAATAAAAGAAAATAATAAATGTAACTGAAAATAAAAGACACATCTTCTCTTGCCACACAACTTACGCATTCTCTTTATCTATTTATACTGTACTTACATACACTTTCACCACAATCTCATCCACACCAACTCAACACACTCTCTCTCTCTCTCTACCATATTAAAAACACATTCGAAACACTTTTGAGTTTCCATTCAATATCTTTGTCTTCTTTAACTTACAAAACCCTTAAAACCTTATTATGAACAGTCTCGAGCAACAAAGCCAAGCCTCTTTACAAAGAAGGTTTCATCAAGATAACACCACCACACAACAACCTCGAGACACAATCATGCCCAAACCTATTTCAAAAAACCCTAATATTACCAACTCCAGCTCCGGAGCCGCCGGTAGATCGTTCCAAGGCTTTGGTCTCAACGTCGAGGACGATCTAGTTTCATCGGTGGTTCCTCCGGTTACGGTTGTGCTCGAGGGCCGTTCGATTTGCCAACGCATAAGCTTAGACAAGCATGGGAGCTATCAAAGCTTAGCTTTGGCTTTGAGGCAAATGTTTGTCGATGGGGCTGATTCAACGGATGATCTTGATCTGTCAAACGCCATTCCTGGCTATCTTATTGCTTATGAAGACATTGACAACGATCTCCTTCTCGCCGGCGATCTAAGCTGGAAGTAATACTCTTCTTTTAACTCCCAAACATTAACTTCAACTATATTAATTAACATTCATGCAATATTCACATAAAATAGTTATCTTTCTTTAAAACTAAGATTTTGTTCAACGTTTAAATGATTGATTGTTAAGGTGTGGTGATTTTAAACTTTCTTTTTCTCGTAGATTTGAAGTTATATAAGTGGCACTATGTTAAAAATATGTGGAAGTTAATGAGAAAATTGGTTTGTGAGGATGCACAGGGACTTTGTTCGTGTAGCGAAGAGGATTCGAATCTTGCCGGTGAAAGGGAACACACGAAAAGTGAGAAGAAACGGGTGAGGAGAAAGACCGTTTTGGCAACGATGTCAGAATATGTTTTGTAGTAGCAGTCAATGTCGGTGAATCCCAATGGCATTGTTGTAATATCATCATGTGTTTGCTTCTTTGTCCACTTATATTCCAAACGAAATGAAAATTTATGAATAAAAAAAATTGAAACGACAAAAACAACGATAACATATCATGTAGAATGGCCCAAAAAAAAACAAAAAACATCATGTAGAATGGCAATATACAGAGGATAGTTGATCTGAATTTAACTAAAAACGACAACTTTTGTATGAAAATTGAATCAATTATTTCGTTTTTTTTATAATGTTTGAAGATTTTACTTCACAGGTTTTAAAATAGTTGTAATACATAACTGTACTTAATTTTCATATTTAAAAATTGAAGAGTTGAGGCATGTTAGTGATGCGTAAAGAAGGGAGATTCCAAACCATAAAGTAATTGTACAACAAAAACAAAATCAGAAGATCCGATATGTTTGAAACTTGTGGGTGAGAGTAATTGTACAAAATTAAATTGTTTAAACGTTACAGCATTTTATTTTTTTGTTTGGTCTCTCGTCATGTCATCACTTAGTTTGTATCTGACTTCAACAGCCAAAAATCATATGACCCTTGACGACACAAATTCATAAAACCTCATGGCTTCATCACGTCTACGCAAAACAATATAATAAAACAAACAATAACCTTCTTATCGATGCATGATTTGAGTTTTTATCGTTACCTTGAAGAAACTTGTACCGTTTTTAGTTAGAATCCTCGAATGGAGGCAAACCCCATTCCTCTGGTTTGAAATCGAGTAGAGAGGTCATGATTTGATCTGCAACATCTTGATGAGCTATATCTAGTCTAGGATCCGGCACCATCACCACGTTCCTGTTGAGAAGAAGCCAGAGGAAATTAACTTCTTCTTTCTTTGGTCTATCGTCTAAAACTTACCCATTAATTGCTCATCCATTTGGTTTACATGAGATAATTTAGAAACTACTAGGAGAAGACTACTTACATTCCAGCGTTTTTAGCAGCAAGAACTCCTGATGGAGCATCTTCAAACACCAAAACCTTTTGGGGATCCACAGGACCGTCCTAATGAATCCAGACAAAGAAGATCTTACAACTCATTTTATAGCTTGAAATGGAGGATACAACAAAATCATGGAGAATCTTGAAGACTGTCGCCTCTTGGTTACCTTAAATCTTCTAGCTGCAGCAAGAAAGCCGTCTGGGGCAGGTTTTCCTTGCTTTACCTCTGGATCATCACCGCGAACTATGTGATGCATCAACGAGAAAAGCTCTTTGTGTCTTTGAGTTTTTAGATCATAATGCCGTGTGTGAGTACTGCAATCGTACATTCAAAAATACAAGGTCATTTTCCGGATTGTGAAAAAAATGAAGCTGAAAAATGAGAATGCACATTCAATGGTACATTATGAGAAATAGATGAGCCTCTGAAGAAAAAGAGATACATACCCCGTAGCAATACAAATTGGAATATTCTTTGCATGGAGATGCTTGATGAGTTGGCTAGCCCCTGAAATAGTGGAAGAGAAATGGTTCATGACGGCTAATTTCAATATATGAACTTAAGGGCTTGGTGCTGGAAAATAAGATCAATCAAGATGAACAAATAGAAAACAAAAGCAGAAAACGTTTCTCTTTTCTTTCTTCCATGAACGATTTATGAATCAACGCAAAGGGAGAAACTTTTTGCATCTATCCACATTAAGTAGAAATATTCAGACAAGTAATTTTCCTGTGAACCATATGTCATATATGCAAACAAAAGTGTGAGACAAGTTATGTCGTACCCGGCATTAGCTCACTAGTAGGGAAGAGATCTTGCAACATAGCCTCCCTCTCGACAAGGAAGTCCTCAGCTGAAAGAGAGTCGCTAATTCCGCTTTCTTCAACAAAAATCCTTGCAGCTTCTATTGCTTTTCTGCCCATCATCTTAGCCTTGAGAGACCAATCAAATGTTTTGTTGAATCTAGCAAGTATAATTTCCTGGACCTCAGTGTAAAACTTCTCAGTGTCTGCAATCGAAACGATAAATCACCATGACTCATCTTCATCATGTAAACATCGATCAATAGTTTTTAAGTGATATCAAGCGAGCACATAAGTTTAGATTTTCAATGAGCAATAAGCCAATGAAGATTCTAAAATCTCAATTGTTCAACATTCGAGCAAATTAAATCTACACACTCTAGCATCTTAATCTTAGTTGAATAAAATCGATAAAGTGGAAACATAAAAGATCAGCCCCTGAATACAGCAAATCTAAAGAAAGAGAATCTCAGTAATATAATGTAATGAAGCAAGAGAGTGAGATCAGATGCAACGACAAGTATCGAGAAGAAGACCGTCCATGTCAAATATGACATGAGTAATTGATCTTGTGCCGACGACGGCGGCGGTGACGGCAGTAGGATTCGACATTAATGGGATCGGAAAAGCTAATTGGTTTCAACTTCCTTGGAGTGACGGACAACGAATCCAATTCAGTCGGAAGTTTCACGCTGTGCTATGACTTCTAATTAATTAAGGGGAAATTGGAAATATTTTTTTTATATATATATTTGTCTATTTATACTTTTGTAAATTTATGACAAAATTACCCTTCAAAAAATACTATTCATTTTTTTTAATATATTAAAATTTATTTTTCTACATGTTCTACAAATTTTAGAATATACATTTTACGGTTTATTTTATAGTTTACGAAAATCAGAAATTACATTCTACTAAATTCTCAATGTTCTACCGACCGCAGAATATAAATTCTAAATTAGTTAGATTTTCCACAAATTATAGAATATATATTCTGCGGTTTCTACTATAATCTATTAATTTCAGAATTTACATTATACCGATTTCTCTATGTCCTACCAACCACCGAATATAAAAAATCTAAATTAGGTAGATTTTTCACAAATTTAGAATATACATTCTACGGTTTCTTGTATAATCTATAAAATTCAGAATTTAAATTATACTAATTTTTCTATGTTTTACGAACCGCATAACTTAAATTCTAAGTTCGGTAGATCTCTCACAAAATTTAGAATTTATAATCTAATATTTTTTGTATACTCTAATCAATTCAGAATTTATAATCTAATGTTTCTTGTATACTTAGTTTTTAAAATAATTTTACAAATTCGAAACATGTGTCAGTCTTTTACTTCGCAAGCGGTATCCAACCAACTGTCATCTAGAGTCTTTATCCATTCAAACTTTCTGGGCATCAAGAGGCTTTAAGTCCTTCAAACCTTCTACTCCATCTAGAGTTTTAAGCTCCTTTGAATCTTCATTTCCAATCTATGTCTTTGCCAACACTCAACCTTATGTTTCTGTTAAAATCTTTGATAATATTGTCTTCATAAATTTTTCTTCATAAACCACACAATTTTATAAAACAAAACCAAAAGAAATACGAAAAACTAACAATTCTTTAATCTAAAGTCCAATAAAGATGAAACAATTTGTCGGAGTTATCTTCCTCTGCATCATTCTTCTCTTTTTCACAGCCAGAAATACAAATTCCGGTAGTATGATCTCTGATCTCTGCAAAAACTCAGAGGATCCAAAATTATGTTTCTTTAGCATACAAGCGCATCATGAATCCGGAGAATTTGCAGGCATCGAGAACCAAATCGAGATCATAGCTATCTCCGCATCGTCTACAAACGTCTCCGCCACATCCACCTACATCAAAGAAAAGCTCCGCTGAGAAGATCTAGACTCGGCGTTTGAGGATACGCTCGAGGATTTTCAGGAGAATTATCAAGACATAGTGGAGCAAAATGTTTATATGGAAATGTTTATACGTAGTAGAGTATGAAAATGTTTCTTAAGAAATGGGTTAAAACCCATCTTTTACAAGCAGAGGCGGACCCACATGTAATAAAAAGGGTTCAATTGAACCCCCTAAAATCTGTAATTTTTTATTTGTTTTGTCAACATTGGATCGACAAGCCCGATCCATACCCTAAAGCCCACCCTCAATAATCCATTTTTTAAGCTACCATAATGCAGCATGTAAAAATCGAACCATGGTGCCAAGTCTTTAGCTGGATCATCTTAACCACCAGACTGAGAGCAACTCGGCAAATTTTATTTTTTATATATAGAGCTTCATTCACACATATGTGTGTTTTTTTACCTTAAGATTATTTTTGTTTTATTTTGACACCCATTAATGTAACTAAAGTCCAATAACTTTAACTTGTTTAAAAATTTATGGCCCAATAAGAACCCAAAAAGCTTCATCACTCACAATTCCTTTCATTTTTAACGAATCATATATTCTTTTTTTTAGAAAATTTTCTTTTTAATCAAGAAACACAATATTATATCTACCCAATTGAAATTAACCTAATTGTATTTAGGCTTTTAAAGTTGGTTTTGATTTTATATATTGCTACTACAACTTTTTAGAGAGATGTTTTTCAGCAATAAAGATTATGAAGACAAAACGACGCAATCAGATTAGAGATCAATTTTTGATTGTTTAGTTTGTTTTGTTGATAAAAATTTGTTCGAGTCTATTACAAATGAGGTTGTGATGAAGAGATTTCAGGATATGAATGATCGCATGGTGGTTTTGTAAATTTGTTTATTATTATTGGCTTTCTATATCACATTTTACTTCTTATTATTTTATAGCATAGTTGGTTTATTTTTTTATGAAATATAATTTATTATTTTCTAATATATACTTTGACCCGGTAAAATAATTTTCTGGGTCCGCCACTGTTTACAAGTATTCTCATTTATATGGGCTTAAGTATTAGGTTCCCTACACAAAAATCAACTAGAAATCACCATTTTTTCTGCTTAATATTATTCACAATTTCAAGCTCAAAAGATGTAGTAGTAAAGTTAGTTATGTAGATAACCTTAGGAGTGCTAATTCCGCAGTAGCTCGTGATACAAGGAATACCAAACCATGCCTCATTCTTTTACCACGAGAGCTAAAAATTTGCTCAGCCGCAGACATCAAAACTGGATTTTCTACACCAATAATCTACAGAAGAAAAGAGTATTTACATTAGAATGATGTGTGATGTGTAGAATTAATCGTTATGACTTGTTGAGTCAGTTGTAAATTTTAGTTCCTTAAAATTTTAACCAATTATCAAAAGCATTCTATAATCTTTTATTTAATCTTTTCTGTAATTGTGATTGCTGTAACTTGTGATTTTACTTCAGTTTATTTATTGTTTGATCAAAATATCTTTCAAATGAACAATAAGGGTGAAAGCAAAAGAGGAATCTTTATGTGCTGTCTCTGTTATAAGTAATGGTCTCGGGCTCGCATTATAGCTTCTTGATCTGGTTATAAACCTACAAAACCTTCTATGTTCTTCCTGCTTTCACATGAACCCTTATCAAGTTGTTGAAGGTAATGGCATTTAGAGCACAACCCTAATCTATCATATCTGCTAAGACATCGCGATACTATAAGTATCCCAGCCAATTTCATCTCCTTGAATACTCTCTCTGCCTGTGAGATTTCACTAGCTCTGCACCACCCACGATACAAATTGGTGTAGACTATCATGACTGGCTCAAATAAATCAAGCTTGATAAATGTCAAATTGAATTCACTATTATCATTGCGTAAGCAAATCTAAACTTCCTTCTGTTTACAAGTACTTGACACTACACTACTCTTGTAAGAGTTTTTATTGTACAGTTTACAAAGATGATCAATGAATCTTTTTACTAGAAGAAGGAAAAATATATGTCAAGAGACACTGAACCTTCAAAATCGGCTAGTATCACACTAGAAGAACATAATTTGATGGTGCTTTTCATTCATTTGATCTGTGTCTTCAATGTCAAATGAAGTATTGAGGCTTGGTTCAGAAACTAGTGATCATTGAATTCCATGTCGCTAACTCGTATTCTGCATCACATCAAAGACTTTCCTTGCGTCCTGCAAACTTCCACATTTGTTATACATATCGATCAATGCGGTTCCAAGGAAACAATCAAGCGGGAAATTTCCACATTTATAATCAACGCTGCAATATTAACCCAAATTCACCGGAGGATCTAATTAAGAATGCAATCAACAATTTAATATCGCTCATTAAATAAATAGTCAAAATTGAACAATTGAGTCTCTTCGTTGCTAAATTTAATGTCGAGCATTAAACAAAGAGGCAAAATTGAAATTTTAAAACTACAAAAACTGCTGAGGACAGGTGGCCCATTGGTAGTGGTCACTTTACAAATTCTCAGACAGTAGGGTTTAATTCCTTCCAAATGCAAGAAGAAGGAGAAAAAATGAATTTTAGGATGTAGGATTAGACTATGGATCGGGTATTGTCAATCCAATTATGAGTAAGTTTGACAAAAAAAAAGAACTACAAAAACTTTCAACTTTACAAGCAAATACTCGATTTCACAACCTATGAATCAGTTTAAGAAATCTACACAGAAACAAGAAGCCAATATTGATCAACTTTAGGAATCATAGAGATGATGAACACAAGAACATAGATTAACCTTGAGATCATGGTCGTTGCGAGAGAAAACAAAGATGGAAGGAGAAACGAATCAGAAAGATCATCGGAAAAATGGAGTCGAGGCGGTAGAAATCTGAAATAATCAGAGATTAAAAACAGAGAAATCGAAGAAAAGAGGAAATCGAAGATGAAAAGAGAAATAGAATCATAGAGTTAAGGGTTAAATTGATTTAACATTATTATAAAGACTATTGTAACAAAGTCGGAAAAAAATATATAGATTACCAAAAATATAGAAAAAAATCTTTTGTTTCCCATTTTCTCATTAATTAATTCATTCCATCTTTTTTGTCTCGTGGTAGTTTGCTCCTGTCTCTTTAAGAAACTTTTGTTATTGGGTTATATGGTGGGCTGGATCTTGAATATAGGCCGGATTTCATAAAGACTAAATTGTTTTGTCCTTATTGACTAATGCATGGTATGCATGTAAATTTTCTTACGGACTACTAAAAATATCAACATTTCAAGTTGTTTTTTTAGTAAATTATAGAATTATAATTGGTTGCATAGATTAGATTATAGGTAAACATTTATTATTTGTATTGGTTGCCTTAATAATAAGTATTGGTTGAGTCAACCTAATTTTTATTAAGCTAAGAATTTGAACATAATATTTTTGTTGTAAAAAATCATATTATATTGAGGAACAACAATAATTAATAAAATTGAATATTATTTAATGTTTATTTAGCAACAAAAATCTGTTTATTTGCCTTTGACATTTTGCACATCACTTTTTGACCTTTCACATCATTTTCTCTTTCTTTCATCTAAGCATTCAACATCCACTAAAATTTTACACCTTACAATAATTTTGTTTAATAAAATTCAACATTGTACCCACTTTATTTATTTTGTATTAGTTTCTTTGAAATTTTAGTTTTTGTAGTTATATATTAATAACAATTTGCAATCAAAACTACAAATAAGTCTTGTACTTCACCCTTGGCGGAACTATAGGGGGTTTACTATGGATTGATGTTGGCGTGGAAAAGCGGGTAATAAGGCTAGAGGTGGAAATTGACTCGAAGATAGTGGTGGGTTTTTTGACAATGGAAATTAATGATGAACACCCGCTCTCTTTCCTAATATGTTTGTGTTATGACTTGATATCAAGGGACTGAATAGTCTGTTTCTCTCATGTATATAGGGAGGCTAATCGTCTAGCTGACAGATTAGCTAATTATGATTTTTTTTACCGTTAGGTTATTACTCTTTTGTTTCTTTTCTGAATTGTGTCCATGAGATTATCCTTGGGGATTCTGTTAGCTTTTTGACTATGCATAGAGTTTGCTTTTAATTTTACTATTTATTTTGAATAAAGTTGGGAGGCAAGCCTCCCGTTTTTCGACCAAAAAAAATAAATCTATTACAAATAAATCATATGTCAAATTAATTTTAGACTTGGTTATTTCGAGGATACCAAGACCAGACTATTGGGGTTGACATTTTACTTAGACTTAGCCATGGGCATAAAAACCAGACTCGAATACCCGAGGAGGAACCGACCCAAAATTTCGGTTTCGGGTCCGGTTCGAGTCTTGCCCAAGTAACCATAGGGTCTACTAATGGTATACCTTTGGGTATCGGGTCGGTTCCGGTTCTTACCTTGCAATCACAATCTTCACCAAGACAATCTGAAACTTTACTTTCAAATCCTAAACCCTTAATCGACTCCGACCCTCTGCAGAACGCGTTGTCGCCTCCGTCAGCGACTTCTAGAAATCAAACCCAGGCAGAGGCGGACCCACTAAGAGCTTAGGGTGGTCATATGACACCCCTAAACTAGATAAAAATATTTGGACTGAGCCAAATGTTTAAATCTCTTCCAGCAGAATTGGTTTCATTATGTCCATTTGACACCCTCTTACCATGGATCAAACCACAACCTGGACACTTTTCATCTCTATTTATAGGTATATTTATGATTTTTCCTTTTATACTTTTGACAATT
Organism: Lepidium didymum; assembly: GCA_963920545.1. Lineage (NCBI taxonomy): Eukaryota > Viridiplantae > Streptophyta > Magnoliopsida > Brassicales > Brassicaceae > Lepidium > Lepidium didymum. The sequence continues at coordinate 5,777,955 of OY986985.1, read as the reverse complement.
ATGATAATTTTCCTAAATTAGTTATATTATATATATATATATATTTTTTTTTGACCCATGTAATAATGTATGCTGGATCCGCCACTGAACCCAGGTAAGGGCAATGAGTTTAAGTAGCATTAACATAAGAGCAATGAGTTTAAGTAGTAAGTAGTACTGTATATAGAGAGAGATATCTAACTTTGTTTTTTAATTGTTGCAGAGAAAGTTGCATAACTTTAATGTGTAAATATACTTACAGTTAAAGAATGAAACTCAAGAACTCATAAATGTGTAATTTGATATAGATATATAGTCATAGAGATACCACTAAAGTAAACCAAGTGTGTTTTTCTTCATTGTTATTATTTGAGTTTTGTGTCTGCTAGCTTTTCTTAAGTTGATTATCTTATTGATAACTTTGGTTTCTTTAAGTAATCAATAAGAAACCAAAGTCTGTGTTTGCTCTATTTATGATATATATCTAACAACTATCTTTAAATTTTATGTAGATGGCATTTTTTGAGTATTCACCAAGTAAAGAGGACGATGATGATATCAATACGGGTCACAGTCCTGGGGGTAAAGGCAAACATAAAGACCCAGAGAATGATGCTAAGGACTTTCCATCAAAGAAAAAGGCTAGGAGTGCTGTCTGGAAGCATTACACCAGACTTGCAGACAATTATAAAAGGTGTACTTGCAACTACTGTGGGAAGCAACTGGCTTGTCCAACCTCATCTGGCACTTCAAATTTGCGCAAGCACTTGGAATCTTGTAAGCAATACAAGGTATGGCAAGCTGAACAACAAAAAGTTTTTAATACCACTGGTGATGCTAGTCTAAGATCAGGGAAAATGACTGATAAATAGTGTAGAGATATATATGAATTGTATACGAAGAAAAAGGCTGCAATTAGGAAACTGCTTGGGGATAATAAACAGAGGCTATCATTGACAACTGATATCTGGATAGCTCCTAATACTAGAACTAGTTATATGGTTATAACATCCCATTATATTGATGCAAGTTGGAAGTTGAAAAAACTGATTCTTGGTTTTTGAAACGTGCCTGATCACAGAGGTGTCACAAATTCATATTGTTTGGCTGATTGCTTAGCTGAATGGGGAATCAAGAGGTCTTTAGCATAACAGTAGATAATGCAACAACTAATTCTACAGCTATGAAGAGGTTTAAAGAACGTTTTTGTTTAGTTGGGGATGATGCAATGGTTTTAGATGGGGATTACTTACATTTGAGGTGTGCTTCACACATTCTGAATTTAGTGGTGAAAGATGGATTAGCTGAGGTTGATAAAAGTGTAGCTGGAATTAGAAATGGTATTCAATATGTTAGATCTTCTGGAAATCGTCTTGAATCTTTTGAAAGACGAGTAGAATCTGGAAAGGTTAGTAGAGGCAGCTTACCTTTAGATTTAGCCACCAGGTGAAACTCAACATACCTAATGCTCAATCAAGCCTTGAAATTCAAGATAGCATTCGATAAAATGGACACAGAGGATAGGATTTACGAAGCGTATTTTCGTGAAACTATTGATGGGAAAAAAGGACAGGACCACCTATGTCTAGTGATTGGGAAGCTATATCATCTTTGATGAAAATTCTGGTGCTATTTTATAATAGTACGTTAGTCTTTTCTGCATTTACATCTGTTTGCTCTCACAAGTGCTACAATGAAATTGTGACGATTGATAAGAATCTACAAAGTTATTCTAAGAGTTTGAATTTAGCTTTGAAGAGTAGAGCAGAGGCTATGATTGAAAAGTTAGCTAAATATTGGAATCCTTTTGGAGAAATGAACTTGCTGTTGATTGTTGCGACTGTTTTTGATCCCACTAAAAAAATGAAGTTTGCTCAGTTATGTTTTGAGAAGTTGTATGGTAAAGAAAGTGTGGATAGTAGTCGACTTAACAATTTAGTTATGGATCTGTTGAAGAAGCTATTTGATGAATATAGTAGTCATATCGTGAAAGCTGCTGCAATAAGTAGTACAAATTCATCTCAATCACAGTTACAATCACAGTCTCAAGATCAGATTGAAAGCAATAATGTGGAAATGATTGATTTGGAAACTGAGCTAGGGTATGAGAGAATGGGCAGTTTGTATAATGAGCTAGTTTCAGAGATAGGATTCCAAGATCCTAGCACAAAATTAGAAATATATCTGAAAGAACCTGTAGAGAATCCAAAGGTGATGATGGGAATACAATATGATTTATTGTCTTGGTGGAAAAAGAATGCATCAAAGTACCCAATTCTGGCTGTTATTGCCAAAGATATTCTAGCAATGCAAATGTCTTCTATGACTTCAGAATCACCATTTAATACAAGTGGAAGGATCTTAGATCCATCAAGAAGTTGCCTAACACACTACACGATTAAAGTGTTGATGTGTGTTGAGAAATGGCTTTAATGTGAGATTAAGGTCAGTTAGAAAGGAGTCATTACGATTCAGGAAATGCTATCGGAAGTTTAATTACAAGATGACCTTATGAAAAATAATTATATTGGTTTTCTATCAATTACTTATAATTCATTGACAAGTTTTCAATTCACCTTGTGATCTATTTATTTGAACTTCTATATTGTTTTCTAGCAATTGAGGTATTAATTTAGAACTATGGTTATTCCAAGTGTTTGTTGAAGTTGTATGTTCTGTTAATGTAGGAATGAAATTCTCAAAGTGGGAGCTTGGAGTTGGAGTCTTGGACTGTGCATGTCTACAAACTTTGAATTTCATTTTTGAGCAATGGATGATCCAAACTAATGACATAATGCTTTAGTATTTGTTTAATGTTTTGTGGAAACTAGGTGCGTGAGAGAATTCCTTTTAATACAACGTTATTTACAGTCTGTAATGGTCATGCACTTCTTTTATTGTTTCAAAGTGTCAAAAACTATTTCGGTTCTTTTTTAGTTTTTGGATAAAATGACAATATTTTGGGTAATTTGTTAAAATAACCAGACTCGAAATCGAACCGACCTGGAACTAGTACCGAACCGAATTACTTACAATATTTGAATGGGTATTGAATTCGAGGTCTTGAACCGACCCGAAATCGAAAGGAATCGATCCGGTACCAAACCAAAACTATATAGGTACTTACGTGGGTATCAAAATACAAGACCCAAAAGATCCGGAACCGAATCGGATACCCGAATGGCCAGGGATAAGACTAGGTCTGGGCATAAAACAGATCCGAAGACCCGTATCTACACCCGATCCAAAAAAGAAGAACCGAACATGAACCCGAAATGCCAAATACCCAAACGAAACCAAAAATTTAGGACCAGAAGAACCGGACCCAAATCCAGATCCGAACTGAGAACCGAACGGGTACTCGAAGATCCGATTTTATAATATTTTTAAGGTATTTTTAGAGTATTATATGAGTATTTTTTAATATATTTAGGTACATGTTTTGGTATTTTTAGGTATTTGTTTTGATATTTTAAGAATTTTGTTGGATATTTCTTGGGTATTCAGGTAATTTTTGATTTTTTAAATTTGGACCCGAACAGACCCGAAACCGAACCAAAATAGTAACGGGTCCTATATGGGTATAAAAATTAGGACCCGAAAGAACCAAATCTAAAAGAACCCAACCCGAACTCGACCCGAATACCTGAATGGTCAGGGCTAGCTAAAACTGGTCGATATTCAGTTAAATCTGGATATAAGACCGAAGAAGAAGATTTACTCGAGGTGAACAAATGTTGTGGCCCTAATTTTCAGGATCTACAAGCACAATCACAATCCTAGAAACTGAGATGTCCGCCAAAAATTAAGAATTTCATTTGGCAAGTAATCTCTGGCTGTGTTGTAGTTAAGGATAATCTTCATCATAGAGGTATCAAATATAATAGATTGTGTAGTATGTGTGGCATTGTTGGAGAATCCATTAATCATGTATTATTTCAGTGCCCTGGGGAATCCATTAATCATGTACTATTTCAATGTCCCCGACATTACAAACATGGGCTTTATCGACCATTATATCATCCCAACATATTTTCCCAATTTCATCCATCTGGTCAAACTTAGATTTCTGGCGAATTTCTCCCAATGTGGATACTTGAACTTTCCCATGGATTATTTGGAATTTATGGAAAGGACGAAATGACAAAATATTCTCAAATTCAATTTATGACCCATGATCAATAATTCAACAAGCAAAAACCGAAGCCTCTGAATGGTTCTCTGCTAAAGCCCATGTTGAATCTCAACCTAACTTTGGGATGCTGACACAAAATTTCTATCTGGCCTAAGGTATCATATCCCTCCTCCACAAATCCGAGCTTCACGGGATACATATGCTTTGTAGATGGGTCTTGGAAAGCTACTAATTTTCAATCGGGAATTGGATGGTTTTGTTTCCTTGATTCGGTTGAAGGTTCATGCTCTGGCTCAATGGGTATTCGACGCAGTCTCTCGCATCTTCTTGCAGAAGTTGAAGCAGTTCTTTGGGCAATGGACTATTTACTCTATATGGATTACCTTGAAGTTGCGATGCTTTTTCTGATTGTTCCGATGTTCTGAAGGTTTTTACATCCCGAGAAGAGTGGCCAGCCTTTGCTCCCTACCTAGAAGACTTTACAAGGTTGAAGAGTTATTTCTGTATTTTCTCTTTACATGTAATTCCTAGGTCATTAAATCATCAAGCTGATAATTTCACTCGTTTTGTTAGAGAATCAACTTATGGTTCTTGATTTGTAAACTCTCCCTATTTTGGGATTTTAATAATAACTACAGTTGACAAAAAAAAAATCTGTTACACGACAAATAAATCTAAAATTAGTTGAGTTCATAAATACATGAAGACACACAATATTTGTTTTTAAATTTTTTTTGAAAATAAGACTTTATAAAATTCTTTGTGACTTAAAAATAATTTTATTAAAACACAAAAAAATAACATTTAAAAATTTAAAACTAGGAGTTTATGAAATGTTAGTAGAAAAATTATAGAAAATAAAAAATTTATGTGTCAAACTGGATGAAACAAGTCTTTATTTACAGAGCACAAAAAATTTTATAATTTTTTTATGTGTCAAATTAGTCAGTTTCTTTATCTGATTTTGCCATTCTGGTAGTTGTGGGTCTTGTTCTCCTGTCATTTTCTGCCATATAGTTTGTCTCGGTCTCGCCTCAGTAGTAAGGCTTTTGTCGTGGCTTCGTGCAGTTCTGGCTCCTGGATTCATTCTTCTCTGTTTAGAAGCCTATTTCTTCATTCGGGAGGTGCACTCAATCACTATAGGGAGTTTTCGTCATCAGTTTTGTGGTGACTTCAATCATCAAGCTCAGATAGTTTTTATTCAAGTTTTCTGTCCTTAGTAGTTTTACCATTTTATTTTTCTAGTTCGTTTTATCTAGTTTCCGAAGACATTCCATCATTGCCCGGCTAAAGTTTCCAGGGATATATCCATTTTCCGCCTACTGTTGTATTTCATCAACGAATTTTACCTCTATATTATTAATAAAATAAGACGACAAAAGAATTATGAAAAAGAAATTAATTGAGTTCATAAATTTTGGATTTTTTAAAAACTTAAGAATAAAATGAACAAATAGAAAATGGTGTTATAAATAAATATATATATATATATATATATTATTGTTTTTATTCCGTAATATATTTCACAAAAATAAATATGACTAAATCATATGTTATAGTAAATCAGAAGTTTACATGTACATTCAAAATCTGGCATGAACGCTTAGGACACCCTTGTTCAGTCATGATACGAAAGATTGTGGAAAATACAAATGACTATTCGCTGAAAAACCAGAATATTTTTCAAGCGAAAGAATTTCAAAGTAATGCTTGTATTCTGGAAAAACTAATAACTCGGCCATCACAAGCCAAAGTTGGGAATGAATCTCCAGTATTCTTAGAAAAAATACATGGTGATATATGTGAACCTATCCACCCACAATGCACACCATTTAGATATTTTATGGTATTAATTGATGCATCTAGTATATGGTCACATGTGTGTCCATTGAGCACACGAAATATAGCTTTCGCAAAATTTATTGCCCAAATAATCAGGTTGAGGACACAATTTCTTGATTATACAATAAAGAAGGTAAGACTTGATAACGTTGGTGAATTCACTTTAAGAGCCTTCAATGACTATTGTATGTCATTGGGAATAGATGTTGAACATTTAGTCCCGCATGTTCACACTCAAAATGGCATGGTTGAGTCTTTAATCAAATAGTTACAAATTATTGCTAGACCGTTGATAATGAGAACAAGACTCTCAATTTCAATATGGGGTCATGCAATTTTGGATGTTGCGGCACTAATTCAAATAAGACCGAGTGCATATCATAAATACTCCCCATTGGAATTAACATCTGGCCATAACCCAGATATATCTCACCTCTGTGTTTTTGGATGTGCGGTTTATGTCCCTATAACACCGCCCAAAAGAACAAAAATGGGATCACAAACGAGATTAGAGATATATATTGGGTATATATAACCAAGTATAATTCGATATCTGAAACCAAAAACTGGTGATATGTTTACGACACGTTTTGTCGATTGTCATTTTAATGAAGATGAATTTCCAGAGTTAGGGGGACGAACTAAAGAAGCTCCAAAAGACATCACATAGTATACTCCGTCATTGTGGCACCTTGATCATCCTACAAAACAACATGAACTGAAAGTTCAGAAAATTGTGTATTTACAAAATATGGCAAATCAGATACCAGATGCATTCACCGATACAAAAGGGTGACAAAATCATATATACCCGCTGTGAATGTTTCATCAAGAGTTATTGTTCCGAAAGAACAAAATGATGGAAACATAACAAATGAACCCAAGGTTCTGTTGAAAGGGGGGAAACTAATGGGATCAAAAGATAAAAATCTCCAAAAGAAAAAGATTTTTGGGATAAATAAATTAAAACGATCAAGAAGAACCAAATTATACAGAGAAAAATCATGAAGACGAAAATAGAGAAAAATATGAGATTTCCATCAACTATGCCCAAAACAGAAATATTTGGGTTAAAAAATGAAATAGAAGATGATGATGAAATTTTTTCATTCTCTGTATAAAAATAATTGATAATGAAAGTGATGATCCAGAACCAAAGTCTATATTAGAATGCCAGAAAATATTTGGATCTATTATCATAACACCTGACCATGTAAAACCCGTTGGATATAAATGGGTCATTGTTCGAAAAAAAAATGAGAAAAATGAGGTAACGAGGTATAAAACCTGACTTGGTTTCCAAGGATTTTCTCAAAGAACAGAAATTGATTATGAAGAAACATATTCTCCGGTAATGGATGCAATTACCTTCAGATTTTTGATGAGCTTAGCAGCATCTAAAAATCTAAAAATGCATCTAATAGATGTTGTGACAACATATCTATATGACTCACTTGATAATAAAATATATATGAAAATCCTAGAAGGATTAAAGATGTCTGAAGCATTGAACTCAAAATCTAAAGAAATATGTTCAGTCGAATTACAACAATCACTTTATGGTTTGAAGCAATCCGGACGCATGAGGTATAATCACTTAAGTTAATATTTGTTGAGTAAAAGATATACCAACAATGCGATATGCCCTTGCGTATTTACTAAGAAATCTCTATCTCGATTTCACCTCCTCAAATCATGCAGAAACAATTGCACTTCACGAAGCATGTAGATAATGTGTATGACTCAGATCCATTCTCAACACATACAAGAACCAAGCAGAATGATCATATATAAAGAGCCAACGAAATTGTTTGAAGACAATGCTATTTGTGTCGCTGATATGTATGCATTTTAACTAGTTTTAGGTGTCTCATTTAGTCTAGTTTTCATATATTTCATAACATTTTTTATCTGTTTTAGAGTCCAGTTAGCTTCATGTGCATATTTTTCATTTGCATTGCACACATAATGCATTGAAGGAGTTTTTAGGTACTTGGATAACACAAATTGGAGCATTCTGGACGTTGTGGAGACTTTGGGAATGAATAATAAGTTTTGACACAACATCAGGAGTATTATGACAAATTTGGAGTCAAATGGGAGTGGAGGATGGATAGAAGAGAATTAACTCAATGTGACCACTCGAGCCGGAGGTTGAGCTGATTCTGTGCCATCCCACTCGACCTCGAGCTCGAGTCACCACCGCACTCGAGTTCGTGGTTGATTCTGAACTCGAGTATGTGGTAGAATTTGTGGTCGAGTCTGTACTGGAGCTTCTAGTTGAGTGGATTCTGTTGCCAACCGACTTGACAGACCATTTCTGCAGATGTGCCAAATTGAATCTAAGCCTAACCACTCGATGGACTGCTATAGATGGGCAAAGTTATTTTAGGTTTTTAGCTAAATTCTGTATAAATACTCTTTGTTGTTACCGAAAATGGACAACCTAGTTTTTGCCTCTTTTGTGCAATAGCCGTTTTTACTTTGTAAAATTTCAGAACAAAACTTTATGCTTATGATTTTTAATGCAATTTGCGTTTTCTTTTAATCTTGTTCATCATTTTTTTTAGTTGACTGCATCATGTTGGCTAGGGTGATTTTTGCTGTTTTTGTTTACGTCATGTTGACTAATCCATGATTCCTACTTCTCAGGAACCCACTTTCTCATCGCCTATTGCTTTATCTACTGCTTTATTTTTCATTGCTCTGTTTTGCATGCACTTTGTCTCTGCTATTTGCTCTGATGTTACTTTAGTTTATTTTCGAGTTTGATTTAGGTTGTTAGATACAAATTACTCTGATTGACTTGGGTTAGAGAAGTTTGTGTTCTGATTGTTAGTTGCACTCCCATTTTGATTGATAACCTATTATAATGCGATTATATGATCTAGTAATAGCTATTTGATAGTAAAATCCTGTTATCAAATTGGTGTCGTTGCCAAATGGGGGTTTCTTCTAGCTACATTTAGGATTATTAACTTCCTGAGATCAAGTTCCTTATGCTTCTCGTTGATTACTCACATGTGGCTTTATCTTTATTGTTTTTCTGTTTCAGATTGAGTTGAGTTCACTCATTGTATGCAGACACAGTCAAAAGGCAGTCAGAACTTTCTCTGATTCCTCGATAATATTGATCAGCTTCCGCATCAATTGAGAGAGCAGAGAAGTCGTCTCCATGGTGAACAAGAAAACTCAATGGGAATAGATCCACCATAAGACTCGAACATAAACTCACTTCCTATGCATGGACCTCATCAAGGAGGCCAAGAACAATTGGAGCAGGAGATGCACCGAGCAACCACACCCACCGACATGGGATTGTTCCTTCTGTTATCAAGAACAACAACTTCGAGATCAATAGCAGTCTCATCTCCATGATCCAAAACCAAAAGTTTCATGGACTGCCTTCTAAAGATCTTCTTGATCATCTGGATGAATTTGAAAGGCTTTGTAGCCTCATGAAAATCAATGGAGTTAGTGAGGATACATTTAAGCTGAGGTTGTTCTCATTCTCTCTTGGGGGAGAAAGCACACATTTGGGAGAAGCATTTACCTCAAGGCTCTATCACCTCCTCGATTTAGTGCAAGACAGCTTTTCTTGCAAAGTTTTTCTCAAATTCTAAGATTGCAAAGCTCCACAATGTGATTTCCAGCTTTGTGCAACAGAGTTCTGAATCCTTTTCTGAAGCGTGGGAGCGATTCAAGACCTATCAACCGCAGTGCTCTCACCATGGTTTCAACACATAATTTCTACTTAGCACCTTCTACAGAGGTGTTCTCCCTGAGTTCTGAATGCTCTTGGACACAACGAGCAATGACAACATTCTTAACAAGGACGTTGATGATGGTTGAGACTTAGTAGAAAATATTGCTTAAGCAGATGGTCAATACAACGAAGATTATGACAGGAGTGCGTCAGGTACAGCTGAATCTGATTTAGTGAGCAGAAAGGAGATTAAGGCTTTGCATGAGAAGTTGGATAAGTTGCTCATAGTACATCAGAAACATGTCCACTTTGTGAGTGAAGATGAGCTACCTCAGGAAGAGGAGGACGATCAGGTTAAAAAGGTTATTTTTGAGCTGATTCAAGGATTAGGTTACAAGCAATACAACAACTACAAGCATAATCCAAACCTCTCATACAGGAATACTAATGTTGCTAACCCCAAGACCAAGTCTACCCACCCGAACCCCAACTGGTTCAGACCAAAGCTTAAGTGCCTAAGCAACAATACCACCAGAGTTTCCAGCCAGCTCCAACCGTGCCATCGGGTTATGAAGCACAAGCTCTACCGCCTACTCAACAACATATAGAGGTAATGGATTTGCTACAAGAGATTCTCAAGGGTCAGAAGTCTACAACTACTGAGTTGGCACAGAAGTTTACAGAGGTACACACAAAGATTGATGCTTCTCATAATGATCTCAACTATAAATTTGAGACATTAAATACACAGCTTAAGTATGTCGAGATTCAGCAAGCCTCTTCTTCCACTGTGAAGACAACTAGGTAACACCCTGGGAAAGAATTTTAAAACCCAAAGGAAATCATGCTAATGCTATTACTCTACGGAGTGGACGTGAGCTGCTAATTTGTTCGGAGAGTGCAAAAGAGACTAAGGACAGTAAAGCTCAAGAAGGGGAGGATTGCCTAATCAAGGATAATGCTGAAAAATCAACTCCAAAGGTTTAACTTGACCAGCCTGCTCGAGCTGAAGATACTCGAGTGCAACCTTTTGTGGAGAAAATCTCACATGATATGCAACTCGACCTCAAGGTGGTCAAGTGTCACCTTCTGATGCTAAAAAACAGTTAGTTCTCTAAGACAAGAACAAGTCATTTGTTCCCCCACCTTATAAACCGTAATTGCCTTTTTCCCTGAGGTTTAAAAAGGATCTAGCCGAGAAGTATAAGACTCTCTTTGATAAGTAGATAAAAGACGTAGATGTAAAGATTCATATCGTAGATGCTTTCATGTTGATACCCCCTTATAAAAAATTTCTGAAAGATGCGAATAAAGAGAGAACTTAGGAAGTTGAGGGTATGGTAGTGCTTACTCATGAGGTGAGATGGTGGTGCCAAAAAAACTTGATGATCCTGACACCTTTACAATCCCATGCTCATTAGGTCCTTTATCCTTCTGAAACTGCCTATGCGATTTCGGTGCATCCATTAGTCTCATGCTACTGTCTGTTGCACAAAGGTTGGGATTCAACAATTACAAGTCTTGCAAGACATCATTAGTCTTGGCTGATAGATCTGTGAGGATTCCACATGGTATTTTAGAGGATTTACCTGTCAAGGTTAGAGGAATTGAGATACCAACTGACTTTGTTGTCTTGGAAATGGACGAGGAACCCAAAGACCCACTGCTCTTTGGAAGGCCTTTCTTAGCCATTGTCGGTGCAGTGATTGATGTTAGGAGCGGAATAATCAAGCTTAACCTTGGGAAAGATCTCAAGATAAAGTTTAACATAAATGATGTGTTAAAGAAGCCAACCATAGAGGTCATGTGTTTTTGGTTCAGGAGATGGATGCTCTAGCAGATGAGCTTTTAAAAGAGTTGGCAGCAAAAGATAAGTTGCAAGTCGCTTTAACAAAGCCAACCACTGATGGATATTTGAGCAAAGAAGCTGAGTCTTATGGGAAACTATTAGACTCTCACAAGCCGATTAATGGGTCAGTCATGATTGAGGAGTTGGTTGGAGAATGTTCTGAGGTCAAGGTAGCAACTGGGGAAGGAAAAACCTCAACGAGTCGTGATTTCACAACATCTAAAACCAACTCGACCACCTCACTCGATCTGTAAGTGGTTGAGTATGTCTCCAACTCGTCTAATGACGACTGGTCTGTGCTCACAACACCCAAAGTGGAAATGAAACCACTTCCCACAGGGTTAAGGTACGCTTTCTTAGGTCCTAATTCTACTTATCCTGAGATTGTCAATGATGCTTTGAATAATGATAAGTTGAACATGCTATTGACTGAACTGAAAAAGTTTAGAAAAGCATTAGGATATTCTCTAATAGACACTAGAGGCATATCACCTAGTCTTTGCACTCATAGGATTCATCTTGAAAACGAATCGCATTCAAGAATTGAGTCTCAAAGGAAGTTGAATCATAATCTTAAGGAAGTGGTAAAAAAGAAAATTCTTAAGTTGTTAGATGCTGATGTGATCTACCCAATTTCTGATAGTAAGTGGGTTTTACATGTTCATTGTGTCCCTAAAAAGGGAGGAATTACCATGGTTAGGAATGAGAAAGATGAGCTGATTCCCACTAGGACTATAACTAGCCATAGAATGTGCATTGATTATAGGAAGTTGAACTTTACATCTAGGAAAGATCATTTCCCACTTCCTTTTATTAATCAAATGGTATAGTGGTTAGCTTAATCACTCATAGTACTGTTTCTTAGATGGGTATAGTGGATTTTGCCAAATCCCTATACACCCTAATGACCAAGAGAAAACGATATTCACTTGTCCATATGGTACATTTGTGTATAGAAGAATGTCATTTTGTTTGTGTAATGCGCCTGCTACTTTTCAACGTTGCATGACATCTATCTTTTCAGATCTGATCGAGGATATGGTTGAGGTCTTCATGGATGATTTCTCCTTCTATGGCTCTTCCTACTTCTCTTGTTTGCCAAATTTGTGCAGGGCACTTAGGAGGTGTGTGGAAACCAATCTCGTGCTGAACTGGGAGGAATGTCACTTCATGGTCATGGGAGGTATTGTTTTGGGTCACAAGATATCAAAAAAGAGTATTGAAGTTGATTAAGCTAAAATTGAAGTTATGGATGTTTGAAGCTTTCTGGGTCATGCTGGGTTCTACAGGAGGTTTATCAAAGACTTCTCCAAAATTACAAAACCGCTAACTCGCCTACAGATTGGACTCTCCCATTTGAGATTATGTGTGATGCAAGCGATTTTGCTGTGGGAACTGTGCTAGGCCAAAGGAAGGACAAGAAGCTGAATGCCATATATTATGTCAGCAGAACGATTGACGATACCCAAGTCAAATATACAACCACTAAGAAAGAACTTCTTGCACTGGTCTTCGAATTTGAGAAGTTCAGATCATATCTGGTTGGGTCAAATGTGATTATGCATACAGATCATGCAGTTTTGAAGTACCTAATGAAGAAAAAGGATGCTAAGCCAAGGCTACTAAGGTGGATACTGCTGCTTCAAGAATTTAACATGGAAGTAAGTGACAAACTTGGAGTAGAGAATAAAGAGACATATCACCTATCATGAATGATGATAGAGGACTCGATCCCTATTGATGATTCAATGCCAGAAGAGTAGCTTGTGACCTTCAGAGCAGTAGAGAATTATTGCAAAATCACCGGTAAGCTCGCTGGAGCTACTCTACCTTGGTATCCAGATTTGGTCAACTACCTTGTTGTTGGTGAAGAGCCTAAAACTCTGGATCCTATCAGAGGAAGAAATTTTTCAGAGATGTGAATAACTACTTCTGGGATGAACCTTATCTCTATAAGAAAGGATCTGATGGTTTGTTCAGAATGTGTATCGTAGAGGAAGAGGTTCAAGGTGTTTTGGAGCATTGTCATGAGTCAACATATGGTGGTCACTTTGCCACATTCAAGACAGTTAAGAAAATTCTACAAGCTAGTTTATGATGGCCAACTGTATTTAAAGACACTCACGAGTTCATCTCCAAATGTGATCCTTGCCAGAGAATGGACAACATTAGCGAAAGGAATGAGATACCTCAAAAGCCAATTCTGGAGGTTGAAATAATTGACTGTTGGGGAATAGACTTCATGGGACCATTCGACCCACCATCTCATGGAAACGCTACATTCTCGTAGCAGTGGACTATATTTCCAAGTGGGTTGAAGATGTAGCTTGTCTCACTAATGATGTTAAGGTTGTGATAAAAATGTTTATCAGCATCATTTTCCCCAAATTTGAAGTGTTTAGAGTTGTGATAAGTGATGGAGGTTCTCACTTCATTAAAAAACTGTTTGAGAATTTGCTGAAGAAACATGGAGTTAAGCATAAGGTAGCTACATCTTCTCACCCACAGAAAAGTGGTCAAATAGAAGTCTCAAACAAGTAGATTAAAGCCATTATGGCCAGAGTTGTGGCAGTTTGCACCCAAGCGGATCACAGTTGGTGATCTAGTGCTTCTATTCAACTCGAGGCTTAAGTTGTTCCTTGAAAAGTTAAAGTCAAGATGATTTGGTCCATTCCGAGTCAAGAAAGTTTTACCCTATGGAGCTATCACTTAGGTAAACAAAAAGGGATCAAATTTTACTGTGAATGGTCAAAGGGTGAAGCTTTATCTAGCTGATGAGACTATTCCCGAGAGAATCTTTGTTTCTCTCGATGAACTACCCCACCTATGATGGGTATAACAAGTCAATTTTAGTGACTTTAAACAAGCTCACTTGGGAGGAAGTTCCACGGTATCCTTGTAAATATTTTACTTAAAGTTTTTAGAATTTTTTTTTCGTTTCTTTCTTTAGTTTTGCTTTTGAATTTAGGACTTTGCATAGTGGTCTAAAGGGTGATGTGTTTTAAATTAGTGGTTTTGGCAGCAAATTGGAGAAGGTTGAACCCCTCATGCAACAAATATTTTTACGATATTCCCAACAATTCAGAAAAACTCAGCGGATATTCTGGTGGACTGAACCTCAACTCAGGCAACTGCATCAAGTTGACTAGCGAGCTGATCAGAAAAAGGGGATACAAATTTTATCTTGTGGATAATGTGCTACTCGACCTGTCACGTCGAGTTAAAAAATTTCAGAGATGGGTACATGGCAAAAATCAATCAGATTCCCACAGTATCTTTAACATTGCCCCATTTAATTCAACAACCACTGCTCTTGCTTTTTGTTTGTTCCTTGTGCATACATATTATTTTTTGCATTGTCATGAGTAAGAATTGAATTTTTGCGGAGGCCACATGTTTTTAGCTAGTCTTGGAAATGAATAAGGTTTGATTGATATCTATGTGCACTGCTCGCCCACATGCATATTTAGAGTCACAAGAGGCTAATTGTAGTAATAACTAGAGTCTTACACATTTTTGCATGGAAAAGTAGAAGGAAAAGAGTGAGTTGATGTTTTTTGGCTCCCTTCACTTCTACTTGCACGTTCCTAAAGATATAAGTGGCCCCTCATGTCTCCTTCACATGCAATTGACTAGCTTGCACTCACATTTTCTTTAAAAACAATACTCTCGCCTCTCACTTCACTCCACTCTATCACCTCACTCATTTTACTCATTTCCTTCATCATCCACACATTTCTCTTTCTTCCATTACGAGAAATTTTTTTCTTTCATTGCCATTGCATCTTCTATTGCTTCTTCATTCTTCTTGGTGGAGTTTGTTCCTTGTGCAGAGTCTTCAAGCCGTCAGCGTTGCCTTGTTGAAGTAGTGGTCGAGTTGTGAAGCTATAGCCGTCAGGTCGAGCCGCCAACAACTTGATCAAGTCATCGAAACAAGTAGCCACACCGTCAAGTTAAAGCCCCGAGTCAAGCCGCTACATCCCACTCAACAACCACCATCGCGATGAGCCTTTAGTCGAGCCTCCTTCAATGCCGAGTTGAGTTGAAGCTACCGCAACCGCCTTTTCACTCGACATGTGCCTCGAGTCAGACCGCCGTCAACTTCTGCTCGAGGAGATAATCGCGGAGTCGCCGAATTGAAAATCTTTTCTTCCGTCGTGGTCAAGTCAACAAGCCGTTGTTTTCAAGTCGTGAAGCCAAGTCGAAGATTGTTATGAAGACGTGAGAGGCGAAGATGAGGAAATCAGGAGCGAGTTCTTCGAAGAGGAGGCTCACGTATTCGATGGCTGAGGGGTCTCCAATAAACGTTGATGATGATGAATCGGCTTTTGAGCCATTGCAAAGAAGAACAACATTACGCAGAGGAAAAGCAGTTAAAGAAGAGCCAGAGATAGATACAGTCATGGAGGATATCAATAGCTCTAGTGAGAGTGATGACATAGTTGACGATTCTGAAAATGAGAGAAGGTCACAGACTGTGAGCTACAAGGACACGATGAGAGCTTTCAAACAGATGAAGGTGACGGGAATGAGGTACCTTCATAGTGAAACAATGGTAAAGCTTGGCATCGCCAACGATGTGGACTTTATGCTGCGTGCATGCGAGTTAACGTAATTTGTCTCCAACGCTCGAGTCACTCACAAAGCGGAAACTCTACAGTTCCTCGCTTTAGTTGAACTGCTGATATACTCTGATAATGAAGAACAACTACATAGAATATATGGATTTAGGGCACTCACCTTTGATGTCCACAGCAACAAATACTCTTTTTTCAGCAACTATATTCGAACAACTTTTCAAACTCCCACCTTCCGATGGAATCGATGCTTAGTTCAAACGAGAAGAGCTGAATTATTTGTGGTAGCTGATAGCGGGTTTGGATTCATATGATTCGTCAAAAGCAAGTGCATCAAAATCAGGAACCCTGGGATCAAGTACTTCCACAAAGTAGTTGGATGCACTTGTTTCGCCAGACACAAGGCGGGAATGTGAGAAAACCAGAGCTCGAAATGATAGACGAGAGGCTTAAGAACATCCTCAATCATGCTGATCACGAGATTACGTTTGCGAGGAATCTGAACAACAATGGATTCACGAAAGCGCTGATGAAGCAGCTGGTTAGCTACAAAACGTGGGCTAGTTAGTTACAAAACAAGGCAAAGGGAACCAATCCCTCCAGAATGGCTCCACACAACGTACTTCTAGTAGCTCAAATTTTTTTTAAAAAGCGCGAAGAAGAGGGCTCTGGATGTATAAGTTTATACTCCCAGATGTAGTAGATGAAGCGAACATACTGCTTCCGAACATAGACTTTACAACAGTGGGAATTAAGGGCAATGTTGCATTCATACCTCTAGCAGAGCTCCTATGTGGAGGTCGAGCCCAGACAGACCAACCGACGCAGGAGCCAGAGCCAATTGAGATGGACTATGCAGTGCCAGAGGGCTTCCACTTTGATGTGTACGTGGACCATAGGATGAGCAAAGACGTAAAAGTAGCTCACAAACATATCAGTTTATTGCATCGATGGAACAAGTGACAGGACAAAAAAATAGCATCGCTTGTGGCGTAATTCAAGGAGTTCAAATTCGGCTCCAACTCTCGAAAAGAGAGAGATGCAACCCCTCCGAACATTAGAGGTCTAACTCTCGTGCCTCTCACACGATCCACCGCACATCATTGCATGTCTAAAGGCCAATACTGCAACAACAGGAGCAGGAGACAATGCCATAGTTCCGCTAGTTTGATCTTAACTCGACCAATCAACTCAAGCTTGCACATGAGTTAGATGGTGAATGCTACATTTATAATCCTGAGAGGACTCCTGAGTTGAACTTAGAGGAGCACCTTGATCAACCCACTCGAAGAGCCTCATCGAGTTGAACTCGACGGAGGAAAAATGCAAGCGCCAAGCCACTGCGTGAAGACAGATAAGTTCAGTCTCAAGCTTTCACACCGTTGCGGCCATGAACTTTCTGGATCTGTTCGAGTCAACACCGTCCTACACTCTCCCGCCAGGACAACAACATGAGTAACCACTCTATATAGAAAACATGGATGTGATCCAGCAAGGTGGTCCATGTTCTGGTGAGGTACCAATTCTCGACTTCTCTTGTATATATCAATGCATATTTCATTTTGTTTGCTGGTCTAGGATCTTCCTTCAAGCTTTTATCCACATAAGGGACTGTGTGTTTTAATTAAGTTTGGGGGAGAGTTCTAAAGGATATTAATGTTGTTTTTTGTGTCTCTTAGTTTTGATTTTCAATATAATTCATGCATATCACTTAAGGCATAGAAAATCAAAAATAAAATAATTTCCATCAGCATCTTTGCTCATTGCATTGCATATAAGTCATAGAAAAAAAAAGTGATATTTTTTTTAATAAATCATTAAAAAAAAGTGTCATTTAGCTGCATTCATATAGTATTGAGTTTAGGCATTGCATTGGAGATTATGATGAGTTTACCTTGCAAGCTGGCTGGTTTATGTGCTTAATTCATTGTCCTAGGTAGATGTTGTTTGATGCTTGCTAATTTGTGTGAAGTGCAAGACTGCACCATGTTAGGAAGGTTTAGTTTGAGCCTTCACACCCTTGATTGAAACATGTTTTGATCTATACCAAACATTACTAAGTGAGAACTTAAACTTGATTCTAATTATGAAGCTTGTGCATCGAATTTGGACTTGTGGATTGCATAGAATATTTGGATTTCCTTTGCACCATTCTTATCCACCTTATTAATCCAAATAGAATCCCTCCATGAACTTACCTTTATTCAAGCCATGCATTGTTTGTGTGTGATTGTGAGGCCTATTTCGGATTAAGTTCGGTATAAGGTGTTAGATTTAAGCCGACAAGGACAAGTACTCATGTAGATTCTGGTTCACATTTTTTGGATCAGCTAAGTCTAGGTGGCTACGGTTTTGGGTGTGGGAATCTTGAGTTTTATGCCTTGAAAAGAAATGAAAAGAAAGAAAGGGTAAAGAGCCTTAAGTTAAAAGAGTCTAAGGGGAAAAAGATCTGAAAGTATATAGAGATGTTCTAGTAAAGGTTTTGGGAATCAAAATTTGGAAAATGTTTAAAGTGAAAATAAGACAAATGTCTAGAGAAGCCTTATGAAATAAGAAAGGAAAAAGAACCAGAGTTGATTGTTATATTAAGTCTAAACCGCTAGAAGTCACCAAAAGTGTATGAACCCTCTCGTTAGACTAAGAAAAAAAATGGAAAGAAGCTTGAGAAGTTGTTGTTGGCTGTACAAGAAAACCTTGTGATGAAAAGGTAGAAATAGGATCAATATTCTGGGATTAGATGAGCTTAGGACTGAGATCGTTTGGGTGCATTGGGTAGATGAATTCTATTCCTTGTATGCATCTGTTGGATCTTATCTTTAGCATTATACTGAAGCTTAATCCATTCATTGAGTGATCCTTGTGCTTAAATTGCTTGACCAATTACTAAAGAGATCATTCTAATCTCTTAATTATTTCCTTTAGCCAAACTTGTTCATTGGAGATGCATAAGCTGGATCCATGACTCTGATTTTAAAGAATGTCAAAAGGTTTGGTTGATGTGGATGCATATGTAGGTTGAGGCTGAGCTTATACTGAACTATGATTGACATGGCTAACGTTTTCTGAGTAAGATTTGTTAGTATTGCATCCTAGAACATCTAAGTAGGACAATGAGTATTATCATTTAGATCAGCTTGCTTTGGTTTTGAGTCCCCGCTGTGTAACCTCTCCTCCTAGCTTGTTCTTGTTTGTTTGCTTGAGGGCAAACAAAAAATAAGTTTGGGGGAGTTGATATGTATGCATTTTAACTAGTTTTAGGTGTCTCATTTAGTCTAGTTTGCATACATTTCATAACATTTCCATCTGCTTTAGGTACTTGGAGAACACAAATTGGAGCATTCTAGACATTGTGGAGACTCTGGGAATGAATAATCAGCTTTGACGCAGCAGGGGTATTGAGAGGCATTTGGAGTCAAATGGGTGTAGAGGATGGATAGAACAGAACCAACTCGACGTGACCACTTGAGTCGGAGATCGAGTTGATTATGTGTCATCCCACTCGAGCTCAAGCTCGAGTCACCACTGCACTCGAGTCTGCACTCGAGTCCGTGGTCGAGTCTGCACTTAAGCTTCTGGTCGAGTGGATTCCGTTGCCAACCGACTTGACGGGCCATTTCTGCAGATTAGCCAAATTGAATCTGAGTCTAACCACTCGATGGGCCACTATAGATGGGCCGACTTATTTTAGGTTTTTAGCTAAACTCAATATAAATACTCTTTTTTGTTACCGAAAATGGACAACCTAGTTTTTGCCTCTTTTGTGCAACAACTGTTTTTACTGTGTAAAATTCCACAACAAAACTTTCTGCTTATGATTTTCTAATGCAATTTATGTTTTCTTTTAATCTTGTTCATCATTTGTTTTAGTTGACTGCATCATGTTGCCTAGGATGATTTTCGTTTTTTTTGTTTACTTCAAAACTTCTGAGTAGATCGCCTAAGGTTCTTGAGTATGGGTTGTATTAGTGTGGATCTTAGGTTTTCTAAGTTGCTTAAGAGTATAATAGCCTAGATCTCATCCGTTTTGGTGTTGTTAATGCTTATTTCACTCTGATCAATTGAAATATGTTCTTAGATATTTTAGCACCCGATAGGTGTTTGATAGAATGTCTGATCGAACCAACTTTAGAAATTCACACTCTTAGCTCGAGTGATCGATTTTCTAAGGTGTTTATCGGCTGGATTGAGTTGTTTCTTCATGCCGGTTAGGTTGTTTAACACCTATGATGATAGAGTCTGTTGATAGCTTCATTGAGTTTATTTGCCACGAGAGTGGATTTAATAGTTTACGAATCCATTGCCTAGATGTCCGCTCGGTTGAGTTTTGTTATGTACCTAGTAGATTTGAGTGATCTACTAATTTATGATTCTAACTCCTCAAGAACCCACTTTCTCATCGCCTATTGCTTTGTCTGCTGCTCTATTTTTTAGTTCTCTGTTTTGTATTCACTCTGTTTCTGCTATTTGCTCTGTTGTTCCTTTAGTTTATTTTCGAGTTTGATTTAGGTTGCTGGATACAAATTACTCTGATTGGCTTGGATTAGAAAAGTTGATTGTGTCCCGATTGTTAGTTGTACTCCTAGTTGGATTAATAGCTTATTGTACTACGAAGATATGATCTAGTAATAGGTATGTGATAGTAAAATCTTGTTATCAGTCGCCCAACTCAAAGAAAGTTATACTAAGAGCGACCAAACGAAACATATCCCCCAAGATTTTTCTCTTATACACGGAAACTCGAGAAAAATCAAGAAGTAAATATTCAATATATCCGTTCAGCATGCAATGTAGATAATTTGTTCACAAAAGCGCTTCCCACTACAACGCTTAGAAAATATGTCCACAGTATCAGAATGCATCATTTATGAAACTTATGATATTCATCATTTTAAGGAGAGATTATGTCCATGTAATGTTTTTTTCTTTTTAAAGATTTTATCTCAGTGAATTTTTCCATGACAAATCTTTTAATAAGATAATGTGTAATACATAATTAGCGATAAATGATTAAAAAGGATAAACAATTAAAAGAAAATGTTATAAATATATATATATTTTTTGTCAACATTGAATCACAACTCGCCGGCCCATTAGCCAAGTTCCTACATAATGTAGGCGGTGAGACTCGATCCCTGGTTGTGCAAATGCGCATATATTAGTAGATTTACCGCCTGCCACTATACTAAAAACCACTTATATATATATATATTATTGTTTATAGCTTTATAGATATAATAAATACATATCTATAAAATATCTTACCTTATTCACCGGTTTTACTCTAATATAAATACATGGGTTGGGAGTGAGAATAGTGTAACACACATGGAAACAAAATAAATTATTATTACTCTCTTTTTCACGTCTCCACATTTCCTTCTCTATTTTTACTCACTTAATATATTAATATAATATAATACTAGGGATCATACCTGGGTTCGCTCGGGCTTTTATTCTACATGTTATTTTTTATTATTAGATTATTATTAGTAATGAACAATTTATTTCTTTTCATATTTGAAATTTTGAAAGTCGGAATAAGAAACTTTTTACTTTTCATATAGATTAAGTTTAAATTTAATTAATTCTACAATTTTATCTCAATATGATTTCAGATCTAGTAAAATGTTTTATTAAAACTATTTTATACAAAACACTTTACACTAATAATTAATGAGAACGGGTGAAACCCGAATTACTATCCACCATGAAAATAAGCATTAACGAATACAACCTTGGAGATTCTTCTGAAGTAACATTCGTTGTTATGGTCGTCTTGCGCTTTTTGGTTTTCTATATTATGTATACAAAAGAAAACAGCAAGCAATTCAAGATCCCATATTTAGTTAAAAATAATTGAAAACAGTAATTAGATTTGTTCGTATCGGTTTTAGCACTCTCGGGTTTATGAACATCCTTTACGAAATTTTTGGGCTGCGCCGGGGTCGGCTGCCTACGTATCCTTCTCAGGAATCAAGCCATTTCGTAGTTCTGGTCCTTATTCGATCATTTCTTTTGCTATAATATTTCGCAGGTTGAGTTCTTCGTATATTGAGTCTTCGATGATCGTCAACGAATTTTAACCGAATGCGCTCGTCGATTGCTTCCAAGTGATTGCGCTCGTCAAGGCGGATGTGTTCGTCGCTAGCTTTATTTCCTTTTAATATTTTAGGCTCGTCGAACCACTCACCACTCGGGTGTTCGGGTTCGTCGAGTTGTTTTCTTCTTGAGGCTTTGTCTCTGTTAATATATCTTTTTTTCTCTTTTACGTTCGTCGACCCACTCCTTGAGTTCTGGGCTCGTCAATTCTGGGTTTCAATATTCGTGCTCGTCGATCTTCAAGTGTTCTAAAATTATCTGGGTTTCGGTTGAATGTTCTTCAATCTTCAACGAATTCTCTCCCCAAAATCGATCCCCCCCTCCTTTCACTCAGCCTCCCTTTTATAGTAGGCTCAAGATGAACATGGGCTCGTCAGTGGAATCCAGGTGTCACTCTGCATGTATGTCCGCTCGTCGGTGATGGACAGGTGGCGCCGAACGTGGACCTCTTCCATTGTTGGGCACTCTTCCTAATGGACTCTTCCTGTTGGGCCAAACTGGGCCACCTTTGACTTGGGCTCGGCAATTGGGCTTGGCCCAATTGGCCCTATACAGTCAGCCCCCCAAGTTTGTTAAATGCAGTTCACCTGCGCTTTGACGAACTGATATATCGCCACGTGTCATGCGTTTGATGGGCAGTTCATTTTTCAATAAAGCGAACAGACGCCCGGGTTCGTAGAAAGCTATAAATAGGAGCCTTCTCTCCTCATTTGTTCTCATTTGCAACATCTCTCTTTAAGGTACTTTCTCTCTCTAAATTCTCTCTTTCCTTTTTCCTTTTTGCCTTTTTTCCTTTCGCGGGTTTTGGATCTTGCGCTCGGCTTCGTAGTCTTCATTTTGTCGAGAAAATGTCTTCTGCAAGCTCTGCTTCTTCGGATTGTATGGTCGTCGACACCATGGGCACGTCTTCCAGGCCTACTGAAAATGAAAACCTAGGCCGTGATGTTGATGGAAACGAAGCTGGCGTTCGTCAATCAGAATGTGAGACGGCCCAACTTCCGCATTGTGAAGGAAGTATGCTCGTCGTCGAAGGTGAAGCTGTTTGTCGAGACGAAGGAATGGGGAATCGGCTGCCAGACAGTGACGAGCGTAGAATAGAGTCGACGCTCAATGAGCCCAACCGTCTCGCCATTATCCATTTCACCGGTGGTTATTACATAGGACTTTTGCTGCTGAGCTGGAAGCTAGAGCTATGCTTCTGGAAATGGGGAACCCTACTCTCGACGAGGATGAGCCGATGATGTCTCCTCTTGGCGAACGGTTCGTCAATTATTCCAGTAGTTCTCGAGGAAGTGCCTCCAACAGTTCTCCTGGAGACGAGCATATGGCTGGTTCCTCTTCTTTTGCTCATCGCGATATCAGAAACCTGCAAGAGTGGTTGGATTCTCTGCGGGGTCTTCCTTCCACCTGTGACGAAGCGGCTGTTCGTCAACTAATATAAGCGCGTCAATTAGGGGCAATTGAGTTCTTAATCCCTCAGCCTTCTGATCATCCGTGGCGTTCCCCTGAGGTTTACTTCTGCGTGTACGAGAGCTTCTTCACATGCGGCCTAAGTTTTCCTCTACCGCAGCTGTTCGCCGACTACTGTGATGAGCGTCAGGTCGCCTTTACTCAGCTGGCTCCTACATCAGTTCACAACCTGTTGACCTTCATCTGGATGGCGAACAGGTGCAGGGTTGAGGTCGACGTCAAATTTTTTGAAGAAGTGTCGACCATAGCTCGCTGTGCGGATTACCCCGGGGGTATTATGTGAGTATGAAGCCCAAGTTTGAGATCATCTGCGGGTCGCCGAACAAGATCTACAATTGAAAGCGTCGATTCTTCTACGTCAAGATCAATGAGGCTTCTGTGCTCGACGTTCGTCGAGCCTATAGGGGACTTTGGAGTGCCCTCGTTGGTCTGATTTTGACCTTTTAATTTTCCTTTTTTAATGGTTCTAACTGTGTGTAATAACATTTTAATTGTGCAGATCGTCATCCAGTTGGTCGCCCACTTCGCCCAGACTTCCAAGCAGAAGTTGACAGGATCCGAGAATTCTCACACAAGCACTTTCCAGCAATTCTGGAGGCTCGTCTTCGTCGTAGAACCACTCGTATCGGTAAAGGTAAGTTCATTGTCGAGCGTGTTTTTTCGGGCTTTTCCTCTTTTCTTTGTCTAACTTAGTAAATTTTTTTAGAACCTGAAGAAATGGACTATTCCGCTCGTCTGCGAGACTTAGCGAAGAAAAGGAAAGCCGAAGCATCGGCTCACCAAAGTCCACGAAAAAGATCTGCAGTCGAAGGAAAACACGACGAACAGGCACCTCCCTCTGTCGTGGAGAAGGCGACAGATCGCTCTAAAACTGCTCCGAAGTCGAGCACTCGAAAAAGCAAATCTTCTGCGCCTCAAAATGATTCTTCTGCTCGTCGATCCGACTCTCGCAGAGTAGTCCTCTCCTTGGCAGCTGATAAGCAGAAGGAAAAGAGCCGTGACGTTGTGGTCCGCTCGTCCAAGAAGTCGGGGTCGTCGAGTTCTTCTGCTCGTCCAGATTATCTGGACTTCCACTATGACGAACCGATGTCGTTCGTTAACCATAGACGAGCATGCGGAGAATACCTCTACTCTGTGAGGAATACAGAGTCTCCTTTCCCTCCACTCGACGAGCTGGAAGAAAAAGAAGCATATCTTGAGTTTGCTCGCAGTAGAGTTCGGGTAAGTACTCAGCCATTTTCATTCCCCCTTCTTTTTCTTTCTTTTTTGAACTAATGCTCGTTGTTTTGTGTGTAGAGCGATGCACTTTTGAACCAGATGATCGTCGACTACCAAACAAAGCTTGCAGCTGCTCGCAAAGCTTTGGAGAAAGCCGGAGGAACTGAGCAGTTGAAAGATGAGCTCAAGATGGAGCAAGATGAGAACACTCTTCTTAAGGCTCAAATTGTAGGCTTTAAGGACAGGGTCGACGACAAGGTGGGCAAGCTCAGCACCTTAAAGACTAACTGCAACAAATTTCAATCAGCGAGCAGGCGCTTCAAGAGTTTGTATGAGGCTCTCAAAGCCAAGCATGCGCAACTCCAATCGTCCGTCGAGCCTATTTCTGCTCGTCTAGAGAGGCTCCGCTGCCGCTTAGTTTTCCTTAATGACATTAAGGGCCCGTCTGCTTTGTACGATCAATGCGAATGGACCCTTAAATGCCTCAAATTTCTTAAAGAAGAAGGTGTTGAGATTCCTCAGAACACGCTCGACCTGATGGAGAATGATTTAAGGTCGTACGAGCTTCAAGTCAATGCCGTAGAGCCGTTCGTCATTGAGGACGAAGATCTTTTGCCAGCAACTGCTCCTGCTCAAGATGGTTCATCTGGTGAGCAACCTGAAGCCGAGGCTGGGCTCGTCGTTCCAGTAGCCCAACACAAAGATGGTCCAGCAGGTGACCAAGTGAATATAGGCGAAAATGAGCCTGGAAATGAAGTTGCTCCGACGAGCGTAGAGGCCCTCACAGGTCGAACCGAAGACCAAGCTCAATAGATCACAGCTTTGGCTTTTGTACTTAGAAATTTTTTGTATTTCTAGGCCTTTTGTATATCTCTGTTGTAAGACGTTCGTCATTTCGACGTTCGTCCGCTTTTTCCTTTCCTTTTGAAGACTTGTCTTTCTAAACTTGTTTTCAAGTAATATTAATGAACTTCCTTTTATATCTTGTGCGATTTGTGCCTTAGTACTTCATATATTTCTTCAAAGCATTTTTGCACTGTGGTTTCCTGTCAATGATTTCAAGATCAAGAATTAACACAAAAGACTTAATGATATTGTGATAAAACTTGTGATAAAAATTTGCTAAGTTAGAAATATGAAGAAAATTTCTAAGTCTTTGTGCCGAGTTTAGGCTCGTCTTTCTGTTGAAGTCGAGCGTCGAATTGACTTTGTGAAACACTTTAATACTTGGCACTGTGTTTTGAGGACTGAGCTCGTACAACACGTGGCACAAGGTTTTTATGCTCATCGCTGTGTTTTGAGAACTGGGCTCGTACAACACGTTGCGAGAGACTTGGCACTGTGTTTTGAGGACTGAGCTCGTACAAAACGTGGCACAAGATTTTTATGCTCGTCGCTGTGTTTTGAGAACTGGGCTCGTACAACACGTTGCGAGAAACTTGGCACTGTGTTTTGAGGACTGAGCTCGTACAACACGTGGCACAAGGTTTTTATGCTCGTCGCTGTGTTTTGAGAACTGGGCTCGTACAACACGTTGCGAGAGACTTGGCACTGTATTTTGAGGACTGAGCTCGTACAACACGTGGCACAAGGTTTTTATGCTCGTCGCTGTGTTTTGAGAACTGGGCTCGTACAACACGTTGCGAGAAACTTGGCACTGTGTTTTGAGGACTGAGCTCGTACAACACATGGCACAAGGTTTTCAATGTCTCCGACCCGTTGGTCGTCTTTAGCTGGATTCTTTTGCAGAGGTGAATCTACGACCTGTACACACAAACACATATATATATTTTTTATACAAGTGGCTGCACCGTGTTCGGTTGCCTATGTACCCTCTTAGAATGGGATCAAGCCGAACGTAGTTCTATTACAACTATTCATAAGTAAAAACACTTAGTGAAATTTCCATGTGATTACACATGTTCTCCGGGTTGTCTAGTAATAGTAACGTCGTAAATTGATGGCATTCCAGCTTCGAGGTATTGCTGTTCCATCCATCCTTAACAGCTCGTATACTCCGGGTTTGATGACTTTTGAGACTATGTAAGGGCCTTCCCAATTTTCGCCAAGTTTTCCTGCATTTGGCTATGTTGTATTCTCGAACACCTTGCACATTCTCGAACACCTTGCGCAATACCAAATCTCCTTCTCCAAAATGACGGCCTCGTACTTTGGTATTGTAATACTTTGCCGCTTTTTGTTGATAATTTTGGAGCTTTAGTAGGGTTTGATCTCGTAATTCTTCGACTTGGTCCAATGAGTCTTTTATCATTGCATTGTTCAACTCTTGTTGTTTTGGTAATTCCATTCTTCGTAAACTCGGTACATTTGCTTCGGCCGGTGCTAAGGCTTCTGTTCCGTCCGATAATGAGAAAGGAGTCTTTCCTGTCATACTTCGAGGAGTTGTTCTATATGACCATAACACGCCGTCAAGTTCATCGGCCCATCTTCCTTTCTTGTCGTCCAAACGCTTCTTGAGTCCGTTGACGATGATTTTGTTTGATGCCTCGGCAAGTCCATTTCCTTGTGGATTTCGCGGTGTTGCTTTACTTAGTCGAATTCTCCAATTTGCACAGAAATTTTCGAATTTGTTGGAAATGAATTGTAAGCCATTGTCGGTCACTATCTCGTATGGCAGTCCGTGACGGCAAATGATGTTTTTCCATACGAACTTTCGAACATCCGTGTCTTGAATCTTTGCATACGAATCCGCTTCTACCCATTTGGTAAAGTAATTAGTGAGTACCAATACAAAACGTTTTTGTCGGGAAGAAGGTAACGGTCCAATTATGTCCATCGCCTATCTCATGAACGGATATGGCGTAGTTGCTGTTGCGAGGAACTCTGCCGGCGAATGGATGATGGGTGCATGATGCTAGCATGCTTCACATTTTGCGGCAAACTTTTCGCAATCCAAGTTCATGGTAGGCCAAAAATATCCAAGTCGTCGAACTTTTAACGCAAGTGATTGCATTACTCGGGTAGTCTCTTTCCCGTAAATGCACGTCAATAAAGTTCCATCAATACTTCTTCTTAGAAGATGCTCTTTATATAATGTATAATGCGCGCTTCGAACTTTTAATCGTCGTGCTGCCCATCTATCTTTTAGAAGAGCTCCGTCCGCTATATAAGCTCTAATATCACTTCGCCAATCCACATGATCTTCGATATCCTGACCTTCTTCGGGAATTTCTTTTGTAACTTGATTTTCGTCCGTTACGCTCAAGCAAGATTCCTTTGGTAAACTTATGCTCGGAAATTGAATACTCTCGACGGGAATGATACTGCCGCGTGCATCACTGAAATATAAAGATATAATGTCTCTCCGTCTTCGGGTTTTACAAACACCGGGGGCGTAGACAAATAATTCTTTAGTTCCGCAAATGCTAGCTCGCATTCGTCATTCCATTCAAATTTTTTGTTGTTGCGAAGTAGTCTGTAGAAAGGGAGGCATTTGTCTGTAGATCGCAAGATAAACCGATTAAGTGCCGCAATTCTCCCTGTTAGTCGCTAAACTTCTCGCTTGCTTCTTGGTGAAGGCAAATCCGTTATTGCTTTAATTTGTTTTGGGTTGGCTTCAATTCCTCGCTTCGTCACTACGTAACCCAAGAACTCTCCGGATTTCACGGCAAAAGTGCATTTTGTCGGGTTCAACTTCATTCCATATTGGTTGAGAGTCTCGAAGCATATCTTCAAATGATCTAAGTGATTTTCAGCTTTTACTGATTTGACGAGCATGTCGTCAATATAAACCTCCATGGTTTTGCTTATTTGATCCTTGAACATTTTGTTGACTAACCGTTGATATGTCGCGCCGGCGTTCTTAAGTCCAAATGGCATAACTCTGTAGCAATATATTCTGCGATCCGTGATGAATGACGTTTTATCGCGGTCGCTGGGATGCATTTGGATTTGGTGGTATCCCGAGAAAGCATCCATGAAAGATAAGAGTTCATTTCCTGACGTTGCTTCCACTAATTGATCGATGCGCGGTAGCGGGAAACTATCTTTTGGGCATGCCTTGTTTAGATCGGTAAAATCCACGCATGTTCGCCATTTTCCGGTCTTCTTTTTTACGATAACCGGGTTCAAAAGCCATTCGGGGTAGCGTACTTCCATTATTGAACCCGCCTTCATTAATCGATCAACTTCTTCATTTACGGCTCGAGATCGCTCGGGGCCTAACTTCCTTCTTTTTTGTCTGACTAGTTTGAATGCCGGGTCTATATTCAATTCATGCGATATTATTTTCGTACTTATTCCTGGCATGTCTTCTGTTGACCAAGCAAATGTCGAGACATTTTGGCTAAGAAACTCGATGAGTTTGGTCTTTATGTCCGTCGAGACTTCCGAGCCTATTCTGACACACTTCTTCTCGTCGGAAGGGTCAATATTGATTTGCTCGATCTTTTCCAAGATATTGATTTCGAGTTTACGGCTATCTTGAGCTTGCGCCGAGTTTGTGATCATAAAGGTTTTCCCTTTGTTTCGAAGCTTGTGTTCCGTGATGAAACAAGTTCTCGCCATTTGTTGGTTTCCTCGAATGGTGCAAACTCCGCCATTGGTCGGGAACTTTAGACATTGATGATAAGTTGATATTACAGCTTTCATTGTGTAGATCCACGGGGTTCCCAAAATAGCGTTGTAGATTGCTGGCTTGTCAACGACGTGAAACTTTACCCAAGTAGTTGTTCCACCGATATAGACAGGTAACTTTACTGTTCCGAGCGTCATCGTTGAATCACCGTCGAACCCCGTCAATGGGCGAACCGAATGTTTGACTTTTATGTTCTTTAAATCCATACATTGCAATGTCTCCTGGAAAATTAGATCAACGGAACTTCCAGTGTCGATCAACACTCGAGATACGTCGCAATCGGATATTCTCAATTCTATGATGAGCGGGTCGTTATGGGGCATGATGAGACCAATTGTATCTTCCTTTGTGAAGCATATGTCTTGAATAGGATCCCACTTTGTTTGTCCATTTTTGTCGATTCGGTTTTGGTGATTTTGCGCCGTTCCAGCTTCCCGTTCGTATACTTTGATGGCTCGGACCGAATCTTTGTAAGTGACAAGTCCCCCCATTATCATATTTATCCTTTTCCTTGGTGGCGGCAACTTGTCTTTACTGTCGTCATATGGTCGTTTAGATGAATTTGTCGCTATTCTTGCGCTTGGTGACACGTTGCGCTCTTCTTGCGCTCGTTCATCATCTCTTTTTGATGTTTCCGCTGTATTTTTTCCTCTTTCACGATTGTTTGTATTTAGGCCACCTCTATCAGGATTTTCTCTTTTGATATTTTTCGAGGAGCATCCGTTGTAACTGCTTACATTGTGATGTTGCGTGCCCATATCGCTTGTGAAATTCACAATATGCTTGCATGTCCGGGGGCGTTGGTTTGGGAATCTTTGTTCCAATGGGAATTCATATTTTTCTGAGTTGGTGCGCGGGGTGGTGAATTGACATTGAACGTATTCGCCTTGCTATCGTTTTTGACGAAACTCTTCTTATATTGATGCCGAGGTTCTTTGCCTTTGTAATCTTCTTTTTCTTTATAAGGTTCCTTGATTGCTGGTTGGTTAACGAATCGAGATCTCCGATCTTCTACCTCGGGAAACTTGTTAGCGCGGTGCAGTGCATCTTCCAATGTTTGCGGCGTATTGATGTGCAAATCATCTTTTAAGTTTGAGTCTTCGCATAGCCCATTTCGAAGGGCTGGAATTGCAACATCATCTGACACAGTTACTTTTGATACGATAGCTTTGAATTGTTCAAGATATGATCGTAGACTATCTTTTCTGCCTTGGAAGATTGAGTATAGATCTGCACTTGTCGTAGCCGGTTGGATATACATCGAGTAATGCTTGAGGAATACTTTCGATAGCTGTTTGAAGTTGTCGATGGAATATGGCTCTAATTTCGAAAACC
Source organism: Lepidium didymum (assembly GCA_963920545.1). NCBI lineage: Eukaryota > Viridiplantae > Streptophyta > Magnoliopsida > Brassicales > Brassicaceae > Lepidium > Lepidium didymum. The sequence goes on along the minus strand of OY986985.1, from coordinate 5,747,148 downwards.
AATCCAGCGCATCTCTAGTTAAACTTTCTACGAACATTTGGCAATATCCGGCGTCGTACTCTTGTGGGGTATATTGAGCTCTACCCATCGCGATTCCGAAGGCTGTTACAAATCTATTCGGATCTGTCTTCCCATTGTATGTTGGGTATTTGATTTTGACGTTGTGCTGAACTTTAGCCGCCAATAATTGTCTTGTAAATGGTGAGTTTCGCGTCCTAGATAGCATTTGGTCAATTTCGGGTGCCGAACTTGTCGCACTATGAAGTCGTGACGTCATTCTCTCCATTTCTTCCTTCATCGCCTTGATAGTTAACGCTTGATCTTCTAAACGGTCAAGCGATAGATACGATGGCTCGATTGGACTAATGCGTACTTCTTGGTATTGAAGTCTTTCGACACGCCTGCTTGTCGTCTGTTCTTCTTGTAACTCAATAGTTTGTTGACTTGGTCGTACATCCGAATTCGGTGGCTCTTCAAATCGAACTCTTTGATGAGCAGAATGATCCGTGCTCAATGGAGTATCCCTTGCTCGAGCTTCTTCCAGTGCTGAAATTTTATTCTGAAATTCTTCGAACCTTCGATTCGTATTTCGGGTTGCTTCTTCCGATTTTCTTAGAAGGGTCTAAAGAAGTTTGGGGATGCTCATTTGCTCATTGGTGGAGGCTGGCAAAGCTACTTGACGAATTCGTTCATTTTCTGGCTTGTCGAGAGAAGTTTCCTCTCGTCTTTGAGTTTGCTCACTGTTGATTACTCCCGCTCGTAGTGACTGTTCGTCACTATTTTGAACTCTGTCTCCTGGTTCGTTGACTACCATCTTGACTTTGTGTCTAGAAGAAACTCGTCCCCACAGACGGCGCCAATTGTTCGTACCAGTCTTAGCACTCTCGGGTTTACGAACGTCCTTTACAAATTTTTTGGGCTGCGCCGAGGTCGGCTGCCTACGTATCCTTCTCAGGAATCAAGCCTTTTCGTAGTTCTGGTCCTTATTCGATCATTTCTTTTGCTATAATATTTCGCAGGTTGAGTTCTTCGTATATTGAGTGTTCGATGATCGTCAACGACTTTTAACCGAATGAGCTCGTCGATTGCTTCCAAGTGATTGCGCTCGTCAAGGCGGATGTGTTCGTCGCTAGCTTTATTTCCTTTTAATATTTTAGGCTCGTCGAACCACTCACCACTCGGGTGTTCGGGTTCGTCGAGTTGTTTTCTTCTTGAGGCTTTGTCTCTGTTAATATATCTTTTTTTCTCTTTTACGTTCGTCGACCCACTCCTTGAGTTCTGGGCTCGTCAATTCTGGGTTTCAATATTCGTGCTCGTCGATCTTCAAGTGTTCTAAAATTACCTGGGTTTCGGTTGAATGTTCTTCAATCTTCAACGAATTCTCTCCCCAAAATTCGATCCCCCCCTCCTTTCACTCAGCCTCCCTTTTATAGTAGGCTCAAGATGAACATGGGCTCGTCAGTGGAATCCAGGTGTCACTCTGCATGTATGTCCGCTCGTCGGTGATGGACAGGTGGCGCCGAACGTGGACCTCTTCCATTGTTGGGCACTCTTCCTAATGGACTCTTCTTGTTGGGCCAAACTGGGCCACCTTTGACTTGGGCTCGGCAATTGGGCTTGGCCCAATTGGCCCTATACAAGATTCATCTTTCTAAATTAGTATACCTTCTGAAATTTCACTATCAGCAAGTAAAATATTGCTTGTTGCCTTGGGATATATCCAAAACTCAATAACTCTCATAGTAAGTTCTCCCGAAAATAGCAGAACAAATGTTTGAATATATCAAGCAAGACACGGACAGATACATAGACAGAAATATTGATTCTCATGATCTTATCACATATTTTTTTCACATTACTTTTGTTTATCACTATATTGATAACATCACATATACCTCTTGTTGATACGTTTGTGATATCTCCGGTTGTTCTCCAAGTGTTGCTAATATCCTCAGCCTAAGTTGCTGCATCACTGGTCCCCTGCACTTATTATTGTTCAGTATATCACCAAACCAATTATGTGAATTAAACATAAGTGAATCCTCTTCTTACCATTCACAGAAAGAGAATATGGGTCTTGTTGAATTTATTAGAGCTTACTCATCTGAGGATCTATCACTTTGACGTGTCTCCGTATTCTCGCACTATCCTGACATTTTGCAAAACCACATTTCAAGAATTAGCTAGAATTTAGCATACAGATATAACAGCAGAGAACAAATGGCATGAACATAAACATGCTCATTAAGTACTGATACGGGGTACAGCTATGTTCATGGTTTAAAAATTCTCCTGCAGGACTCATGATGTCCATTCCATGGCTTCCAGCCTAATAAATTTCACTCAATCTAACAAACTCATACATATGAATGAAACAAATATGGATTATTATCAGATAGTGTGGAATTTTAAATGATTGAGGATAAAACTCACATAGGAAAATTTTCCTTGAAACTTTTTTCTGGGCAGAAATTGTTCTTGAAGTAATTCATACCTGCATTTAGCATACCAAACACAAAGACATATTATAATATCAAAAGTCACTAACCGTTATACGAAATAGACAGTAAGGAATCAAACAAAGCCTGCAGAAAAGTGAATAGCGAATTCAAGGAGACAGAGGAGAAAAAAAATGTCGAGAAGCTTAGGATCTCCCCCACAAATTTCAATAACTCACTTTCATATATATTGGGGCAATGTCTTCTTGCTTCATTGTTTTCTTTTTGTGAAATTTAATGCATAAACTTAGAGAACGAAACGTTTAAGAGTCTCTTAATAGGTAATGTAAAAAATTTATGCTGACATGGCAGATTTAGAAGAGATTTCAAAAGTAATGAGGTGGGAGAACTTGAAAGGAAAAGAATATTAGAAATAAACTGAGAAAAGAAAAATGCTGACGTGGCAGTCTAAGAAAGTAGTTGAAATTGCCTATGTGGCTAGCTTGAGAGGTCACGAAACCTCCCTTTCATTACTAAAGATATATTCAAAGTTATTTTATAACGAATGGAAACTTGTCTAGTCTTACCTTATCTCTTTTCCCTCGTGAAAACATTCTACCCCACTTTGATAAATTTTTTATTTTATTCAACATTTTGAATAGATTCAACACCCAAATGTGTCATGTTATTTTTTGTGTGTTTTAAACAGATCCATGACATTGGTTCAACAGTTTATTCAATTGATCTATTGTAAATAATCTAATGACTTTTTCTTTTAGACAAAAAAAATTACAAATTGTTTTACATTATGCACATTATTTTGATTGGCAAAAATTTTAGTGTTTTAGAACGGCGATCTTCTATCTATATAAATTAAAATGCAAAATTGGGTACAAAAATTTTCCAAACATAAGGCCAACGGCAAAAAATATAAAAAAAAGCATTTCTTGTAGAGCTTATTAGGGGTGGACACATAGCAAATACTCGAAAAAATTGTAATATCCATAATCCGTTCTGTTTTAGCCTGATAATCAATTTTGTGATCCGCTTTGATCCAAAAATTTTTGGATATTCGGAAACTCAGATATCTGTTTGTTTCCAAAGATGCACGAATAATCCGTTTCGATCCATTTTTAATATATTAACAAAGATATAATACATAAAAATCACAAAAATAATAAAAGTATAAATGTCAATATAAATTTTAAACTCGAAGTAAATATGTTTTCAATATAAATTTTAAAAAAGAAAATATAGCTAATTGTTCAGGATTAAAAACTGTTAATCAAACTAGTTCCAAAAACAAACTCAGGGTGAAAAATAATATCGTCATCATAAAAGTAAAATATAAAATAATAAAATACTACATTTTATTCACCTCAAACCATATAAATATGCACAACTCTATTTATATTATTATATATATTAATACATAATTAAGATTTAGATATATATATTTATTGAGATACGAATCGGAGTAGATATCTGGTTTTTTGAAAAAATGATATTTGGTATTTGCTTTGGTGTTAACGGATATTAGATTTTGCTATTTGTTTTGCTCTAAAAATTTACGTATATCCGGAATTTTCGGGTCGAATTAAAACAAATACCGAATCGAATCGGATCTTCCAGATATTTTGTCCACCCCTAGAGCTCAGTCAGTCCTTGAGATGATAAAATGGTTGTTCTGACCTCAGCCTTAGCCTGAATTTCTTATATTCTTGTCTACATCAGATGCGGATTTGATCTTCTGGAAGTGCAATCGATTCCTTTTACATTTAATGACTGCAAAATAACAGGAAACGAATCAATGTGTTAGAGACGGCAAGAGAGCTTTTGTTAAGGTGAATTTAAGTTATCAATATTTAGGTCAAAGAAGACAATGAGGTTATTCAGATGAATCACTTGATGGCACTACCTCTGAGGTATGCATTACTTTTACATTATATTTTTCAATCATTTTCTGGTTCGAACTAAGGAAGTAGCTACAGAATGGCTGAGTTCATATGAATCAAAAAAAGGTAAATTCAAAAACTACATATACCAGGACGATCACTTCAATGATTTACTCAATGAAGGAAAACAATATGAAGATAGCAACTAAGTGAGAAATCTAGTTGTGCAATCTCGATGATGGAGAGAAGCTTGCATTAGGAGCCAATAGGAATCTCACCTAAAACCCAATTATGAACAAACTGTTCATAGAATGCTTGTAAACTAGAGACAAGCAAGAAACAGATTTTCTATATTACATCTAAAAAAGAGGAGAAATCCGAAAGAACCTGGCTTTGCTGCATCCCAACTCCCGGATCCCTCCTGCAATCTGCATAAATAATGCACAGAAAACTCCAAGATTTGTGATGCTTTGAGTAAAAATGATCCTACATAGCACCAGAGATCGCCAATGCTTGAACCGCACAAATCCCCTCTCGTGTGATCATGAACTCACACGAAGTCCCAGGTAGATAAGGTGAAAAAACAATGTCAAACCGTCTTCGACTTCTTCTGAACACAGAACTTGGATCACTCTCGTCGTCTTCGCTTCTGTCTTTAGCGATACTATCATCACTTCGTGAGATGAAAAATCTGGAATTCACACAATTGGCCCAAGCCAACCCTAAAGCAGGAACCACTCGTCTCCCAGACGAATACAAATACCTCAAATTACCAATCCTCAACCCATTTAACCCATCAGAAGATTCCACCAAATCAGTGACCTGATTTGTAATCACTACAGCCAAATCAAACTTATTTGCCAACTCCTTCAACTTCGCTGATACCTTAAAGAACAAAGAAGATCTCTTCCTGAGATCAGACGGAGTGTTATCAAATTCCGATCTAAACAATGCCGCTACAGAATCAAGCACAATCAGCTTCAATGGAAACCTAGTTTTCGAATTTCCAACAAAAGGATTTATCCTCGACATTATATCGAACAGGTGGTCTACAGAATGAACATTTTGTACGAACACATGATCACAAGGATTATCATTGTGATTCGCGTATATATCATGGTTAGATTGATGAAACGAGCGCGAGAGTTGATGAAGACGGCGAAACGGAAAAGGAAACTCGGAGTGGAGATAAAGAGCAGAACCGTCGAGTCCACCGCGTGAAATCGGAAGTTGGGCACGGAGCGAGAGCTGAAGGCAAAGTTGTGTCTTTCCGCAGCCACTCTCCGCCACGATTTCCGTCAGTGAATTGCAGGATATTCCGCCGCGAAGACAACCATCAAGGATTTCACAGCCCGTGGTTAGTTTGCGACTCGTCGGCAATCGTCGAAGGAGATTCTCCGGCATCATTTTTCCCATTTCGCATTTTACCGCCGAAAGCTATGAACTTCTACAAAATTATAAGCTCCACAAAATTAAAAAAAAAGCCCTTCAATGTTTACACGACATCGTTTATTCTTAAATTGGGCTATTCCTCTCGGCGTTAGGCCCAATAAGGTTGTATTACGAATAATTTAGAACGGTGTCGTTTTAATGAACGAATATCGCATTTCTCTTTTCCCTTTTCTTCTTCGGCGATTCTTTTCAGATCTGATCGATTTCTCCATCAGATGCTGCTTCTCTAAATGTTTGATTCGAATCGAGGTTGCATTGAGACTGATTGAATTGTCGCGAACTGAAGAAGCCTCGGAATCAATTTTCGAATAGCGATCATGTCGTGCTTAGCCCTAGCTCTGCAACCAGCAAATGGATCCGACATTTTGCTACAAACTAGAGAATGGTTTCCGCCGGCAAGAGCCCTAATAGCTTTATCGTATTTCCGTCAAATGCGTCAAGCATTGGCTTCCTCGAAGCAGCAGCATCAGCAGCAGTCAAATCAGAAACAGAACAAGGCTTCTTCTTCTTCTTCCTCCGTTGTGGATCCCGACGAAGCCACGGCGGCGGAATTTGTAGGTGACGATCCGCTTGCAGCTTCAAATGGACAGGTTATTGTTGGTGTTGAGAGCAAGTATCGTGTCGTTTATCGATTAGTGAACTCGATCTATATTCTCGGTGTCACCGTCGCGGATCATGATAACTCCGTCAATGTCTTTGAATGTATCCACATCGTGAATCAGGCTGTTAGTGTTATCGTCACTGCTTGCCGTGGAGTCGAAGTGACTCCGGAGAAGCTTGGACGAAAGTATGCGGAGGTTTACATGGCGCTTGACATCGTCTTGCGTGGTGTTAGCAACATCCGTCTCGCTGCGATGCTTGGAGCTATGCACGGAGATGGAATTGCGAAAATGGTTCATTCGGCTCTGGATACAGAGAATAAGATCCGAGGTGGAGATAGTTGGACGTCGGTGGAATCGCACGCGGCAGAGCATCAAGCTTCTGTGAACGCATTCGCCAATGCAAGATTTGAATTGCCTCCAGAGACTATTGCTGCTGGGGACGAATTGGCGGCCAGCTTGGCTCCAGTGGTGCAAGAATCAGAGCTGCTAAAGGAAGAACCGGAACCGGAGAACAAGGATCCTTTTGCGGCAAGTGAAACGATCAACAAGGAGAAGGAACTTGTGGGTGGATTCAAGAAGACCAAGGATCCTTCTTCAACGGACTTGACTTTGGCATTGGCTGGACTCGAGGTGACAACATTGCCTCCAGCTGAAGCAACACAGTCTACGCATATCAATGTGGAAGGATTCGAAGGGCAATACGGTGGGATTGAGTTTAGCAACGAACAGGCTACGATTGGAGAAACTTTTGAAGCGTTTAGCGATGCTTGGGGAGGTGGATTGGATCCTTCAGAGTTCATGGGACCGAAGAAGATTCAAAAGAAGGAAGGACTTGGTGGGCTTGAGCTGTTGCACACCAGTGATCCTAAGGCAGTAGAAAGCAAAGATGGAGGTAACCTCGATAACTTAGTTAAGAAGTCTGAGATGAAAGGTCCTGAAATGTATATCTCTGAGGAGATTAGAACCGAGTTTAGAGAATCCTTACTTGCTAGAGTAGGACTAATGGGTGTGATCTATCTGAAAACAATGCCACCCAAAGGCTCTGGTGAAGAGAAAGAAACTGAGTTCTCATTTCGTGTTGAGGGTATGAGTGCAGTTAAGAGATTTGCTATGCAGAGTTCTCGGATCAGTAGCTTAGGGAACGGTTTGTTTCACGTGAGAACTGCTCCATCAGAAGAACCAATCCCTATCTTGAAGTATAGCTTGCAACCTAAACTAACCCCATTGCCACTTAGAGTCCGAATGGTGAAACGAACCAGCGGGACTTTACTCTCACTAATGATACAATACGTCTCAAACCCGGATCTACCTCAGCCTCTGAAAAATGTCGACTTTATCCTGAAACTCCCAGTTGATCCCACATTGCTAAAGGTTTCACCTAAAGCAATACTAAACCGAACGGATCGAGAACTGAAATGGCAAATCCCGGAGATTCCTCTGACTGGAAGTCCTGGGAGACTAAAAGCGCGGATGCCTATTGATTCAGACAACAACGATGAAGAACCAGACATCATCTGCTATGTAAAGTTCTCAGTTCAGGGAAATACTTCTTTGTCTGGTATTAGTTTATGTGCAGCTGCTGAGGGAAATACAGATTTCTATGAGGTAGATCACAGGTACGAAACCGGAGTCTATATGTGCAATTGATACATTTATCTCTATAAGATTTTCATTGTTTCTATAATGTTTTTGAGTTTGGCCTTCTTTTTCTTTTTGTCATGTAAGGTTTTGTGTGTTCTTGTGTATCTTTTGCATCATCTCTTCATTGTTATGTTATCTGTTTAATCCGATTTGCTTTTACAATTTACTACTGAAATAAATACTACAATATCTAAGTTCAAGTTAAATACTAAAATATCTAAAATAACAATTTAAAATAAAACTATTGTCGGATAAATTATTTTAAGGTAAGCAGAAACAGTTTCTCGAAATATTATTACATTACAAACCTAAGATATATATGAACTAGTACACATAGAGGGCAGAAGGATGTTGTACAAGTGCTGTTCTTTTTGTACCAAGACTGATATCGTGTAAGTTGTGGTAAGATATGTTGATGTAAAATAATATGCTTTCCCTAGAACAAGGCTTCGTTAATGGGCCTTGAACCAATCATAGATTTATATTTGTTTTCAGTCTAAATAGTTACCTATTCGCCCCAAATACTTTATGTAGCACGAGAAATACCAGAAATTTGGTCTCGTCTTAATTGCATATGAAACCGAATTTAACACTCTAATTCCAACCAAATAAACATTAAATGTAATAATTACACAGGAAATTATCACTTAAAACTCTAATTGCACATAGTTGGTTAATTACAATATAAATATTTATGTATCAGTAATTAAACTACTTGAATTAAAATAATCAACCAATCTAAACCTATTATGACCTTAGTTAATTAGATTTAGATAACTCCTATTCCTAATTAACTTTAATACACTTATCTTTAATTCTATTCATAACAAAATTTTACTCTACTTCTCAAATTTTATTGTACTAATGTGTCAAAGTAGCACAAAAAGTGTCAAACCAACTGAGAATGTAACTAACAATCAGGACATAATCAACTTCTCTAATCCAAACCAATCAGAATAAATTATATCTACCAACCTAAATCAAACTTGAAAATAAGCTAAAGGAAAAACAGAGCAAACAACAGAAACATAGTGAAAGCAAAACAAATAAGGATTTAAATAAAGTAGTAGACAAAGCAAGCACAGGGCGATGAGAAAACGAGTTCTTGAGGAGTGGAAATCATGGATCAGCGGTTCACTTAACTCTACTAGGTGCTTGACAAAACTCAACATAGCAGACCTTTAGGCAATAAGTTCACAGAACATTGAATCCACTCCCTAGGCAAATAATCTCAACTAAGCTATCAAAAGGCCTTATCATCATAGGCGTTTAAAACTTACCTGGCGTGAAGAAACAATTCACTCGAGCCGATTCACGCCTTAGACAATTGATCCCTCGAGCTAAGAGCGTGAATCTCTGAAGTTGGTTCGATCAGACATTCTACCAAACACCTATCGGGTGCTAAAATGTCTAAGAACATATTTCAATTGATCAGAGTGAAATAAGCAATAACAGTACCAAATCAGGCAAGATCTAATTTTTTCTAACTTCAAATAACATAGAAAACCTAAGATCCACACTGATCTAACCCATCCTCAAGAGCCCTAAGTGGACTACTCAGAAATCATGAAATAAACAACAACAACGAAAATCACCTTAGGCGACATCAGCAGTGAACTAGAAACGAAATGATGAACAAGATTAAACGAAAACGAAAATTGCATTAGAAAATCATAAACAGAAAGTTTTGTTCTGAAAATTACAAAAGCAAAAACGGTTGTTGCACAAAAGAGACAAAAACTAGGTTATCTCTTTTTGGTCACAACTAAGGGTATTTATATCGAATTAAGCTAAAACCTAGAATAACTCGACCCATCTACATCGGTCTATCGAGAAGTCAGTTCTGATTCAATTCGGCTTATCTGCTAAAGTGGTCCGTCTAACAGGATCCACTCGAGCTGTGACTCGACCACAGACTCGAGTAGAGCGGCTAACTCGACCAGAAACTCTAGTGCAGACTCGAGGGCAGACTAGACCACGGACTCGACCACGGTCTCGAGTGCATCGGTGACTCAAGCACGAGCTCGAGTGGTGACGTTGAGCGGGTTCTGTTCTATCCCTCCTCTGCTCCCATTTGACTCCAGATGTGTCTCAATACTCCTGCTGCTTCGTCAAAGCTGATCATTCATCCCAGAGTCTCCACAACATCGAGAAGGCTCTAATTTGTGCTCTCCAAGTACCTGAAACCTCCTTCAATGCAATATGTGTGCAATGCAAATGCAAAGTATGCAAATGAAGCTAATTGGACTCTAAAGCAGATGCAAATGTTATGAAATATATGCAAACTATACTAAATGAGACACCTAAAACGAGTTAAAATGTATACATATCATTTATCTTATCTTATCCAACTTGTGAGGATTTCTTGGACATTAAGATAAGACTGAATGTTCAAGCTTATCTAACATTCTCCCTCTTAAGCTTGAACTTCTCTTTGGGCATGTCTTGAACACCTATCAAGTTTCTTGTGGATAGTTCGGATAACTTCCCCGCGAAGCTATCAATTATTTTTGTGTCTTTCATCTTCATCCCTTCAAACTTACTCATTAGAGTTTGAAGTCTTACTTCTTTGACACGATATCCACCAAGATATCGAGTCTTTTTGTTGTCCATATTCTCTTTGCTGAATCTTGTCCGACGACTTGCAGAATAAGTTATTTCAGAATAGATTAAAACAACAATCCTTTCGCGATATCATTTTTCTCGGAATCAGTTGAACCACTTTCAACTACTTCCCATACTTTGTGAATTCGTACCATCACCTTCATCCTCATAGCCCATAATAGTTTGTAGAGTTTAGCATCGAGCATTGAATTGAAGACGGTATAAGCTCCTTAGGTCTAGAAGGTTGCAGATTAACGCCTGATATGCTTAATCACTCTCCCTTTGATCGATTGTCCTTGAGCTCTGATACAAAATAAATTTTTGTAAACACTTATTTTTAGTAATAAAGGTAACTCTCTTGTTGATTTGTTTAGAAATTAACTCAAAACTAAACAATCTAAAACTCTCTTAGTTCACCATTCGATATTTTACCATAATTTGACTAAATATTTATAGTGTTAACATAATTTTGCTAACCCTATTTGTATTCCTTAGTTAATTAGGATTAGATAACTCCTATTCCTAATTAACTTTAATACACTTATCTTAAGTTTATCTTGTCCTAACCAACTTGTAAGGATTTCTTGAACATTAAGAGAATGTTGAAGCTTATCCAATAAGAACAACTTACTTACGCCTCAAAATTTGTAATGAAAGTTTGTAAGCTCATTCAAGTTAAAACCATTATTGATTCAAACAGTTTACACACTAAAAGCATATTGCTTTCAGTATGCCTCTAAGCAAGATTCAAATTAAATCATTTAGTCAAAAGTGCTTCACGATCGTATCGATTCTCAAGTTTCTCACACGTATCGTAAGGTTCATATAAAATTTCTGAATAATCCCATATATTTTGTCAACTCACTCTATATCCCAATTGATAGCTGAATTAAAAAAATAGATTCCAAATGATTGCGAAGTAACACATGAAATTTAAAAGTAGAGAATTAAGCTTATCGATTTAACAATAGGTTATCGATTGCTTGAAGCAAAAAAATTTGAGGATTTTTTGAACCCAATTCGCAAACTAGTCAACTTGAGCAATCATGCATATAATTTGGTTTCCAGTGGTGGTTTAGTTTTTTGTTAAACAGTAAACCATCAGAACCAACACATTTTCAAAATTGGGTGGAAATAGAGTTTTAAGTTCGATTTTGTGTATAATTAGGACGAAACCCAAACTTCGGATGTTTCTAATATATGTAATATTTGGGAAGAGGGAATAGCTCGTTAACCCAAGAGATATTGATGTAAAATATTAAAATAATATGCTTTCCCTAGAATAAGGCTTCGTTAATGGGTCTTGAATCCATCATAGATCTACATTTCTTTTCTCTCTAAATACTTAGAAGCATAATTTGTTTAAGCTTTCTAAAATCACAGACTCTTCCTGTCAATACAATGATGCATTGTCTCCTGAGTATATTAATAACTAAAAAAACTAATATCACACAATTACCAGCCAAATCAAGAGAACATGTCAATTTAGGTCAATTACCCACTACGACAATTCTTTATTTGAAATAATATTGCAATGCGGCTATTCAGCACCAAGTACATACAATCCCTCCTAACACCCAAATCCTATCAAATGGTTTTGCAAAAATAAAATATGTAAAGTGATTTACATACTTGTGTCTTATTGTAAAGTGACATGTCTAGTGGCCAAAGTTACTAATATTATATTAGTTGATTCATAACTGAATATTATTAAGAATTTTTAAAAGTAAGCAGAAGCTGTGGGATCCTTAACACAAACCTCTTAAGAAATGGAAAATAAATTTAGAGCAACTTGTGGCGTCTTGGCCTACCAAATCGTCAACTTTAAGTCTTTAACACTTCAAATTCTATTAATTAAAACATATAAATGTGAGGGTTCATTGACATACATACATCTAAAAACGTATGCATAATATTTTAATGGAAGGATGATTCCGAAACCAATACCTAATTTATGACAGCTCTATTTATCACTACACAAAAAGTACCAATTATTTGTTTTGTTTCACAAACATCTACCTATTTTAACTATTTCTATGTTATTACACGACAAGTAATGCTATAAAAAACGTATAGATGGACTACGCAATACACACCAAAATCCTAACGATTTCTAACCTATCCAAAATACAGACTATAAATAATGTTATTTGTTTATTTTAGCTCTTCCGAAGAGAATAATCTCGCAAAGGAAACGTGATTTGCAAAGGTAACGTGGCATTAGGAGAAGAGTAGGCCTTGCTTTTGGTTCAAAGGGAGCTGATATGTCAACATCTCATTTGTTTGTGGAAAAGCTTTTTTTTTTCTTTTTGGTCGAATGGTGGAAAACATTTGGCAATAGATAAATGTAAACAACAGAGTAAGATAATTAACCAATTTACATAGATAACTTTATACGGTCTAATACTTCCCATCAAATTGGAGTCTGGAGATTACAAATACCCAATTTGTCAATGAAAGAATTAAACTTCTTTTTTTTCTAATGCTTTTGTGAAAATGTCAACAAGCTGCGTTGAAGATGTCACATGTTTAGATTGAATATCACCTCGTATTATCTCATCACATATGGAATGAAAATCCGAACCTACATGTTTGTTTTTTCATAAAAAAAGGGATTGGCACTTAAATAAATTGCAGACATGCTATCACAATGGAGAGTAATCAGAAACTCACATGGAACACAAGCGTTTGTAACAGAGATCGGAGCCAAAGGAGTTTGCTAACTGTGTCCGCCATGGCCCGATACTCTACTTCAGCGAAAGAACGTGAGACAACTTGTTGTTTGCTTGTTTTCCGTGAGACAACTTGTTGTTTGCGTGTTTTCCATGAGACTGGCGAGCCTCCCAACTATATAAACCAACCCGTAAGAGAGCGTCGAGAGAGAGAGCATGGCGCCCAATCTGCATCACACCAAGCATCTAAAACCAATTCTTTTTAGCACGTAAAAGGATCCCTTGGCTAGTAGCTTGCCAATGCTCTTCTTTGGGATTTTTCATGAACTGAGACAACACATGTATTGCATAAGAGAGTTCAGATCTGGTAAAAACAAGATATATTAAACGTCTACCAAGACATTGGTATTGGAAGGGTTTGTGACATACATCACCAGTAGCCAGAGCAAGAATGTGATTTTTCTCTATCGGATGCGTGACTGGTTTAGAGACCAAAAAACAAACTTCAGATATGATATCCAATGTGTATTTTTGCTGTAATAATCAGATTGTCTACATAAACAAGTATATGTAATTGCGTATCACTTTTAGCATACACGAAGAAAGAGTAATCTTGGTAATTCTGCACAAAACCATATGCAATCAATGCTTTGGAGAGCTTTTCATACCGACAATGAGGGGCTTATCGAAAACTATAAATTGACTTATGAAGACGACAAACCATGTTTTTATTAGCGGTACAAAATTCGAGAGGAAATCGTATGTAAACCTCTTCATCGAAGTCGCCATATAAGAAATCGTTGTGTACATCCATCTGATGTACCTCCTAGTTATGAGAAACCACAACTTCTAAGAATGACTGTACAGTAACAACCTTACACACAAGGCCAAACATTTCAGTATAATCTAAACCTTTCGTTTGTGTGTTGCCAAGGACCACTAAACGTGCTTTATACCTTTCAAGAGTACCATCAGATCGATACTTCAATGTAAATACCCACTTACACCCCAAAACGGTCTTACCCAGAGGTAATTCTTGTACTATACAAGTGCCTTGGTTCTCTAGCGAACCATACGGACGGCTTCCCGCAAATTCTCATCTTCCTTGACATCTTAAAATGTGTGTGGTATCTTTCCGGAAATTAAAGCTGTGAGAAACATGTTCAGTATTAGTCGTGTTTGTAACATAATCTTGAAGTTTAGCTGGGGCTTTTTTGTGACATTTTCGACGGCCAAGATCATCAAGTGTCGTAGACTGAGATGGTGATACAAGAGGTGAGGAGTCAAGCGGTACGGGAACATCAACTACATGAGAAACAACAGGTGACAGAGACTCAATATCTAGTGGAGAATTTGTAACACATCAAGAGGTAGAGGTAGTTGTTGTTCGTGATCACTGACTGGATCCGCTAAGATTTGTGGTGGCATAAACAATACAGAGTCGACAGTGGTGTTTGAGTAAAGCTGTGTTAACAACCGGAAACATTGATATAAGAGGTTGCTCAGAACTTAGAAAATCATCATCATCAAATCTGTATGGTGGTGGAGATATATTAGTTGGCTCATGAGTAGGAGGTAGTACATAGTGAAGAACCAGAGCAAACATGAACTTTGATTCTAGAAAAATAACATCAAGAGAGGAGGATATTTTCTTAGTCTCAAGATCATAAACACGCCAATCCTTCTTGCCATAGGGATAACCAACAAAAATTGATTTGTTACTACGAGGATTGAACTTATCTCTACCATGCTTTTGATTGTGAACATAGCAAATACAACTGAATACGCATATATGATCAATAGGTAGTGGCCCTTTATACAATAGCTCATATGGCACTTTGTTGTCAAGAACACGAGATGGCGTACAGTTGATAAGAGACGATGCACTCAATACACAATACCCCAATATATTATATGAGAAGGTGTAACTAAAAACGCAATGAGTGAGCTACATTCAAGATGTGCCGTGTTTCCTTTCCACACAGTCGTTCTGCTACGGAGTCCCAGTGCATAATGTCTCATGAATGTTCCCTAGCTGACGAAAGAAATGAAAAAACTCATAAACTCGGATCCATTGTCACTCCGAATAGACTTTATTTTGGATGAAAATTGTCATTTCACCATGGAAATAAAATCTATCAAAGTCGGTGTTGTCTCTGATTTATCGAGAAGCAAATAAATCCATAAAGCTCTAGAATAATCGTCAACAATGTTGAGAAAATATTTGGAACCACACATAGCACGAGTCTAATACGGACCCCAAAAATCAACGTGAATGAGATCAAAAATTGCATAACTTATATTAGAACTCAATGGGAAACATCACGTGTTTGCTTGGAGCGAATACAAACATCATACTTTTGAGAATCAAAAACGTTATTCGTAACAGATAAATCCATCCTCTCTATCGTTTGTGACGCTGGATGTACCAAACGCTTGTTCCATACTTCCTTTGAGACACTTGTGACTGCATTCACGTGTATCGTATCCTCCACAGCTCGAAAGAAGTATAACTCTTTCATTTCCTCACCTGCCCAAATCAGTGTCTGTGTGATGCGATCCTGAAGAATACAAAGCTTGTCACAAGTTTGCATAATACAACCTTTGTCCTGTGTTAACTGTGACACCGAATAAAATAAAAGTTTAAACCATCAACAAAGAATACGTCAATCAATTGTAGATAAGAACCAAGTCAAACTTTTCCAGACTTAGTCGCACGTGTAAAACGACCATTTTGTAACTTTATGGACATTAGTGTCATGTCAGACACCTCCATCAGAAACTCAAGACAAAATGTCATATGATTAGATGCACCAATATCAATAATCCAAGACTCACAAAAATACGTACCCGAGAAACGATCAGTTGCAGGTGGTTTTCAGCCATTTAACATTCCAATCAATGTTTTCCACTGCTGATCGGATAAACCACTACCAGTTCGGTATGTATCAGTAATCATAGAGTGAACAGCAACAGAAGAAGATGAACTCGATGTGGTAGCAATGTGATTAACACACAAATGGTCAGCTGATTTTGTGGGAACATATGGCAGATGAGACAGTGGTGGTAGAGAAGAGTGAGGCCTATCACCCCGCCAATGAGGATAACTGATCTTGCGAAAGCAATTCCCGGCCAAATGTCGGTTACGGCCAAAATGAGTACATGTCAAAGAAGGATCACACAGCTCTGTTGTAGGACAAGAACGAGAACAATTCTGTACAGCAAAACTCGCACCTTCCATATGTTCTTCATGCTTGCGGGTAAGGCGATTGGAGTCATCATCTTGCATCACCACCTGGTACACTTCACAATGGAGGGAAGAGGTTCTCGTGATAACAAAGATGATTTAACGGGTCCAAAAACAATATCATCAAGACCCATTAAGAACTGATGGAGCTTATCTTCCTCCCGCTTATGAGCAAGATCTTCCATAACATGTGCTTTCTGAAAATCATCGAGACTTGTCAAAAGTTTAGAAAGCTTGGCAAAATAAGCCTCGACAGTGATGCCACATTGATGGCAACTTGCAAGTTCAGATTTCAATCTTTGAACCCTTTGTCTATTTTTGACTAAAAACCTTTTCTAAATATGTGTCCAAAGATCATGAGCCACTTCATGATGGGACAAGGAATTACTTTAATCTGGTGTCACAGCGAGCTTATTCCATGATACAACCACAACATTTTTTGCATACCAATCATCAATATCCACCGAGTTATTTGCAGGTTTAGGAGTGGATCCATCAACAAATCCAAATTTCTTGTGTGCACGCAACGCAAGTCGAATGTTAAGAGCCCACTCGTCATAGTTAGAGCCACATAGTTGAGGCTGAGAGATGACAACCTCGAAATTATCACCAACAAACAAATTGTAAGAATCAATTCGACATCTCGTCGTCTCAGATCGAACCTGAAAATTAATAGAAAAAGTCGACATCGCCACGTATCAAGAGAAAACGTGAAATTAAAGAAGAATTCTGGTAAAAGAACCAAAAATACTAAGGTCAAAGAAAAAAGGGATCAAAAAAGTTTAGCCTATTACTAGGTTTAACTCTGATACCATGTCAAGAAACATAATTAGATAAGAATTGTTTCTTATTGATATAAGCTGAGGGAGAATCCCTTAGTAGTTGGCCTAGTTACAAGTATGTAAAAGGCGCAACCATATAACTTAATTAGCCAAATTACATAGATAGCCTTTTACGGTCCAATAAAAAAAGGAGAAATGACTGCATAAGGAAAATAGAGGATGACCCAACCCATATTGATTCTGCGGCAGGGAAACATGAGGGAAGCAAAACGGTCAACTTTGAAGATTCTGCATGATACAAAAAGTGAAAAGGTGCTGCGACAGTGTGGAGCAACAAAGGGTTTTGGAAGTGTACCAAAGATAAAAGGGAAACCCTAGAAATGTTGAGGCTATATAAGGAGTGCTTAGGAGCTTGGGAATGGTTGAGCTTTCAGATTGCATTTTTGAGAGTTCAAGAGATCTAAAGATTTTAGAGTGTTTTTGGTGAGTGAATCTGAGAGTGTTACAATACTACAAATTTGTAGTATTGTGTGAGCTTTGGGTAATTAAAAATAGGTCACTGTTAAATCTATGTTGATTTAGTGTAAATCTGAATAAATAAGATTGTACTTTGTTTATATTATTTCTAATACATAAGTTCTTAAGAAAACCATTGTGTTTGCGTTAGTAATCGTGTTACTATTCTATTATGGTATTTTTAATCTCTACCCTATAAATTGAATCAAAATTTGAAGAAATTTATGATTAAGTAATTAAATAATTATTTTATATTTTTTCTTTCATGGGATTGGATTCTGGATAACAATGTTATTTTTAATATATCCATTTAATTGCTTAATGTTTTGTTTTTGTTTTTAACTATCAAACCATGCATTATAGTTGTTGATGAACTCATTTGCAATCTTGGATAGTGACAGCTAAAAAGCTTATCCAAACGATGTTGAAATTTGGAAACCAATTAGTCCGTAACTGTGAAGAATGTATTTTTAGAATGTACTTCTAAAAAGCTTTTGGAAGGTTGCAAATGGTTAAGAACTGTATTTTTTATTGTTTATAACAACGGTGCAAAAGGAACAATTGGTATACGAGTACAGCCACAATGCATACTTCACATAACATCCAATTATTGTCGGAAATAATAAATGGTGAATTTGTGAAATTACAATAGATAATGTTGAAATTGGGAAAGTGATGAGTTGATATGTTTATTTGCAATCTATCTTTAGTTTACCCATATACTCCTCTAACTTACATTAAATTGAATTAAAATAAATAAAATATGATATCAGAAAAGAGAGAAAAAATATGAAATGATTTGGGATGTTAGAGCATGTGCAACGGTAAGATGCTTAGTTGAAGTTCTTAAGGAATAAAATATTATTATTTTTATAAGAATTTATTTTTTATTTAAATTTTATTTAAAAAAAAAAAATTATTCAATCACATAATGACACGTGTAGAGACAGTTTCTTAATTGAGAAACTGAGTTTCTTCATTAAGAAATCTAGAGACAGTTTCTTATTTTGAGAAACCCTCTCTCTCCTACTTTTTTAATTTTTTTTTTAATCATATGATACTCACATCTAATCACCACTAAACATGCTCTTAGTATCACGAATGATGATTTTATAATAATATATATAACACGATAATGATACAGTTAATAGTATAATGCAAATCATACACGATAACAAGTTGTGTAGATTGATAATATTTTGTTTGAACACATAAGAAGTTTGCTATATAGAAATAACTAGGAGAATTATGATAAATAAAATAAAAGAGGGTTTAGAAGAGAAATATGAGAAGTTTGTTGGATATATAGAAGTAATAGAGAATTTATTGCAATAACTATAAATCTACTGCAACAAGTTTGAAAATGAAAACAGAACATAAAAAAAACGTGATAACAATATTGTTAGGAATTTTTCTCGATAATATATAATGAATATGTAGCATGTAGTCTAACAAACACGTACTATGTTATAACGTTATTTTGGTCATTATTTAGCTACAGTAACCTACGATTTTACCACTTGTCATTTTGACAATTTCCAACTTATTTTGTTCATATACTCAAATTTCCAAATAATATATTGGTATTGACTAACGGGAAGGCTGTAATTTGACAAATATTTGGTCCAATACTATTTTATAATTATTAGAAAGAATGACTCAAATATTCCACATTTTATGCTTAATTACTCAAATACTTCATTAGATATGAGAAATGTCACAAAAAGAGGGTTGTGTTTTATATTACACTTTTGCCATTACAAAAAAAAAACTTCTCCTTCTTTTTCTTCCACCTCATCTTCTTCTTCTCAATTTCTTCTTTCTTTTCTTCTTCTCTTTCTCATCTCATGAACAAAATCATATTCTTCTCTCTCTTTCTCTTTTTTTCTTTCTATGTTTCAAAATCGAAACCTAATGTAGATGAAGAAGTCAATTTCGAACTCGAAAACTTAGGGTTTTCACAAAATTGAACTCGAAAGCATTGGGTTTTCACGAAATCAAACTCAAAAACTTAGGATTTTCACGAAATCGAACTCGATTTCTAACATATTGATTTTGTTTTTTTCATAGGGTTTTGGATAGAATTTGAAGATTTCTAACCATAACCTAACAGATCTACAAATTTAAGGCAAAATTTGTTGTGATTTCTTCAAGGTAAATGTTGTATGTGAAATTTTAAGGTTTAGAAATGAATTTTCTGGGTTTTTCTCGAATTATTAGGTTGTTTTCTGTATAGTTTATCTCAAATTTTGAGGTTCGTTCGGTGGAGTTAGTTGATACCTTGGTAGAGTTTGCCTATAATGCTTACTTTAGCTTGGTAGAGTTAGGTAGAGTATGTTTATAGCTTGATAGAGTTTGGAAAAGTTTGCCTATAGTTTGGTAGAGCTCGGTAGAGTTAGGCAGTGTTTGTTTAGAGCTTGGTAGAGTTTGTCTCGAATGTGTAGATTTATTTTGTAGAGTTTGCCTATAGTTTGGTATAGTTAAGTTGAGTTAAAGTCTATCTATAGTATGGTAAATCTTAGAAGTAGCTTGGCATAGTTTAGAACTACCTTAATAGAGTTTGGTAGAGTTTAAAAGAGGTATAGTTTTGTGGAGTGTAAATGATGCATGGCAGAGTTTGGTTGAGTGTAAATGATGCATGACAGAGTTTTGTGGAGTGTAGATGATGATTGGCAAAGTTTAGAACTACCA
This sequence comes from Lepidium didymum, assembly GCA_963920545.1. NCBI lineage: Eukaryota > Viridiplantae > Streptophyta > Magnoliopsida > Brassicales > Brassicaceae > Lepidium > Lepidium didymum. Next base: position 5,726,608 of record OY986985.1, on the reverse strand, counting down.
TGGTAGAGCATAACATAGTTAGATAGAGTTTATATAACACATGGCAGAGTTTGGTGGAGTGTAGATGATGTTTGGAAGAGTTTAGAACTACCATGGTAGAGCATAGCAAAGATTGGTAGAGTTTATATAACGCATGGCAGAGTTTGGTGGAGTGTATATGATGCTTAGCAGAGTTTATGAGAGTTTAGAGTCTCACATACAACTAAGAGAAGTATCCACTAAAAATAACTCATTTTCAATTTTCACAAACTAAGATGATTTGATCCATATATCCAATAACAAAAAATGAGGTTAAAATATAAGAAATGAGCTCAATCAACAATGGTGATTTGTCTTCAATGGTGTACGACTGTATTAAACTCTGCCAAACTGTCGTTATTAACTATGCCAAGCTATGAGAGATAACTCTTCCAAAATCTGTCACACATGGATATAAAATCTACTAAAGTCTGTCACATTGTCGTAACTAACTCTGCCACACTATCAAATATAACTCTACCAAAATCTGCCACACAATGTAGAAAATTTATCAAACTCTACCAAATAGTCGTTACTAACTCTGTCAAGCTATGAGATATAACTTTGCCAAAATCTGTCACACATGGGTACAAAATCTACTAAAGTTTGCCACACTGTCGTTACTAACTCCGCAAAAATCTATTACAAAGGGTCCAACGTCTACTAAACTCTATCAACTTTACCAAATTGAAACTTTTGTCACTACACTTCCTACACTTTGTCCTCAGCATTACGACTTCTTAAAAACCCAAAGGTTAGTAGGTAGTTCTTTGATAGTGTTTGGAAGAGTTAGATAATAGCATGGTAGACTTAGTCACGCAAAACACACTGATATAATTATATATTATTTTAAAGTATTCTACCTAATCAATCTAATTATTAATACACATTACATAAATTAGTGGTAATGGTAAGTACCCAATGAGATACATTCCACTTTTTGCATTTCCCATTCCCCACATACAAAATCTTCATCAACCTTTTAACCACCTTTTATCTCTTTTTGTTCCTTTCACTTTTTGACTTTCATGTTTCATGTTTTTATCTAGCAGCAACCAAAATCCATATCAAGAGAATCAGAAAGTACACAACTTTTGACCAGTCTTCTACATAACAAAACTTAAAATAATACTACTAATAAAGAACACAAAAACATATTCAATCTTCTCTGGTCTTACAAATATTGTCCTCAAGCTCAATTTCTTCTTCATCATGATCTTCTTCTTCGTCTTCATTTTGACTATCTATAGCTCTCTTCTCTTCTTCCTCAACAACTTCCAATTCAGTCAAATTCCCACTTCCACTCCTCAATTTCCCATCTTTCACATTTCTCTCCCCTCTACTCTTCAAATCATCCAACAGCTCCCTAATTGCTTTCTCCTTATCTCTTCGATTCTTAATCAAAGCCTCACTTACATCAGCAGGCGTCATCTCTGCCTTCTCCACCACTCTCTCCATCTCCTTCAGAATCTCGTCGTCTATATCTTCTTCTTCATAACCCAAATAGTTCCTCAACAGAATCTTCAACGATGGAAAATTACAGAAACTCATGTAGATATGCATATCCATTCTTCCACTTCTTAGCAATGCAGGATCAAGCTTCTCGATATGATTCGTTGTAAACACAAAGATCCTCTCACTTCCACAACAAGACCAAAGCCCATCTGTAAAATTCAACAAACCTGACAAAGTTATTGTGTTCCCATTACCAGATTCTTCTCCTGAACCCGACCCGTTTCTTGTCTCCGGGTCGTAATAACTCCGTTGCGTGGACGCAACCGCATTGCTACTATTCTTCTTCCTATTCGTCAAATTGATCGAACAATCAATATCTTCAATCACAATGATCGACTTAGAACTCGTTTTCATCAGTAGTTTCCTCAATTCTGAATTACTATGAACCTCAGTGAGCTCGAGATCGTAAATGTCGTAACCGAGATAATTCGCCATAGCTGCGATCATACTAGATTTGCCAGTTCCTGGTGGTCCGTAAAGCAAGTATCCTCTTTTCCAAGCTCGACCTGTTTTCTGATAAAACATTTGACCTTCTGCAAAATCCTTAAGATCATCCATGATCTCTTGCTTCTTAATCGGATCCATTGCAAGAGTATCGAAAGTACTTGGATGCTTAAAAGGAACTGATTCCCATGGATGTCCTCTTGAATCAAGAGACCCACCTCGTGAATTCGTGTAAAGCAAACGATCTTGGTTTTTCCGACGGATCTCGTTAGCTCTCTCCATGATGTAATCCAAATACGAATTGAGGACTAAAGTTTTGTCCTTTTTCTTAATTCGTAGAGTGAATCCACGTTTCTCTTCAGGCAAAGGTCTCCAAGCGAAAGTTTGAGTTTGTCGTTGAGTAACGACGTGTTCCCAGAGAACTGTAACGCCGTTAAAGGTATCGACGATTGAATCGTTGTCGGAGAGACCGAAAGTGATGGAGGAAGAGTTAACGGCGCGAGTGAGGCTTAAACGGTTTCCGGCGATTGAAACGGAAGAGCTGAGGTAAAGCTGCACGGCGTTGTAAAGCTCGTTGGTGTTGACGCCGTCAATCTCCGTTATGTCGAAGTAACAGTAAGAAGAGAAGAGGTGGAAGACTCTGTTGAAGAATTTCAGGAAAGCGAAACGGAGCTCCGGTGGGAATATTGATTGCATTAAGCTTTGACAAAAAGCTAAGACTCCGAGAAGCGATGCTAATGATGTCCAATACTCTTTCATTTTTTTCTTTTGAGATTTGATCAGATCAAAGCAGAGTGAAAGAAAACAGAGGATTTTTGAAAAAAAGGTGTGAACTTTACGGCTGAAAGAGAATTGTGGAGGAGAGATAAAAGATGAATTTGGTTTGAGAGATCAAGAAGAGAGAAGGGATGGGTCTCTCTCAATTTATAAACAAAATAGTTACTTTTTTATTGCTTTGTCAAAATTTTCTCCAGAAAACTTTACAACGAAAAAAGGTAAAAGCTTTGAAAAGTTGATATAGCAGGGTGATGGTGAAAGGGGCAAGAGGGGAAATATGTGGGGACATTTTAAAGTGAACAAGTGTGTAAAGAGGCATAGAGTTTTACAAACTTAGGTTTTGGAGTTTTTCTTTGAATTATGAAATTTTCAATTAAGGCTATTAGTGATGGAGGAAAAAAAAAGTGATTATGAGTTTAAATTCCACACTAATTGAAAAATTTAGATGGGACTAGGCCTTATCGATCTAATAGTTACTTATTGAATAAAAAAAATATTAGTGATGGAGTTGATGAAATTAATTGATTTACATATTGTTTGGGATTTCCCTTTTTGTTTTTTTTTTCTTTTCTTTAAATAATAAATTTAAGATTAGGTATAATACCCGAAATCTTAAACCTGATATGAATTTGATCCAAAATAAAAGGAATCGAACCGAATCGAATCCGGTAAAATATCTGAACGGATTTTATTCATAAAAATTTGGATATTTGAAATACTTGAAATGTATTATATATTTTATAATAAATATATATTTAAATTTTTAATTTGCCTAAAAATCTGAAATTATAATTATAAATCTAAATATGTTAAATCAATTTAAATTAAATGAAATGAAAAAAATTAAATAAAAATATCTGAATCCGAACTGAACCCAACCCGAAATAAGATATTTATAAGAATCGAATTCAATCCAAACCCGAAATATATCAAACCAAAATCGATCTAAAATTATAAAATACTCGAAATATGATATTTTATAAAAATCGAATCCAATCCGAAACCCGAAAAGAATAGACCTAAATCCGAATGGATATCCAAATGCCTACAGTCCTAATTTATGAATTAGTCAATTTATCAAAACAATAATTATACTACTAATAATAATGGATTACTCTCTAGACTCCAACGACTGTTCCTTGCGTTTTCAAGTAACGTTTTTGGATTTTTTTAATTTGTATAGTCATAATAAAGTGTGTCAAAATTGTCATGTTTTAAATATTGATTAATAAGTGTTTTTTTTTTGGTTTTTGGTTTTACGAAAGTAATTCCACGTGATTAAGTGTACGAATGATATCGACTTACGCAACTTGTTTTGTTTTATAGGTCCAATTATAAGTTTAGTGTTTACAGTGTAAATATAATTACATTAAACGAATTATGATTACCATTCACCAAAAATAAATTATACTATCCAAGTAGGTGTGAATAAAAAGTTAAAAGAGTTTATTTGATGATGTGATACTTAACAAAAGTTAACAAGGTTAAAGGTGTAACCATTTTTCCTTTACATCCACAAACAAAAAATAAATCAAAATTTTTTTTTTGTCAATATTGGATCGACAAGATCTGATCCATAGCCTAACCTAACTTTTAAAATATATATTTAATCTACTAATTTGTAGAGGAGGGAATCGAATTTTAAATATCATAGTCATTAGCTAGATTATCCTAACCACCAGACTTAAAAGAATTTGGCAAACACTACAAGAAAACACATGATTTGCGACATCAATTTGCGATGGAAAAAAAACGTCAGCAAAATTGCAACGTCGTTGCAACGGAATTACGACGTAATATGTGACCTCGCAACGACGTCGCAAATTTGCGACGTTTTAAAACATCGCAAATTTGCGACATCCTTGCGACATTTTTGCGTTGTACTTGCGACGTAGATATTGGCGTTGCAAACACGTCGCAAAATTGCGACGTTTTTGCAACGTTTTTTTTCCATCGCAATCCTGCGAGGCATTTGCGATGTTTTTGCGAGGTGGATGACATCCATCGCAATTACATTGCAAATTTCCCCAATTCCCTATAAATACCCCACAATGTGATTGTATATTCACACAACATCTCATAAACATTTAATCGATTAAATCTTACTAAATTTTTGCGACAAATATATGTGTTCATCGATGTATTAAAGAATGAACAATTAATCACTAACAAATGCGGAACACCGTAATTCATTCTCTGACCCACAGAAACAACAACACTTTTTTACGGAATTACGGTGTTCCGCATTTGTTAGTGATTATTCATTCTTGAATACATCGAAGAACACATATATACGGAATTGATAATGTAGTGGATAAACCGATAAACATTACAGTTTTACCCCAAACGTCGCCGGAACAACGTATCGAGGATAAATACGAAAAGACCAAGAATACAACAATGATTATTCATCAATTGAATTTGGTCTGTATAAGCATCCACAAAACCGCTAAACTATAGATATATGTATTTTCAATCTCGCTACATAGTTTGTCGATTTTGTAGAGTATTACACATACCAAATTCAATTGACGAATGATCATTGTTGTATTCTTGGTCTTTTCGTATTTATCTTTGATACGTTGTTCGGACATTCGTTATGTTGCAAGGAAGTGGATAAACCGCTAAACATTAGAGTTTTTATCCCAAACGTCGCAAATCCATAGCAAACTTGCGACGGAATTGCGACGTTTTTACCCCAAACGTCGCAATTCCATAGCAGATTTCCATACCAAATTCAATTGACGAATGATCATTGTTGTATTCTTGGTCTTTTCGTATTTATCTTTGATACGTTATTCGGACATTCGTTATGTTGCAAGGAAGTGGATAAACCGCTAAACATTAGAGTTTTTACCCAAACGTCGCAATTCCCTCGCAAATCTGCTATGGAATTGCGACGCCTGGATGCAGAACATCGCAAATCCCTCGCAGGTTTGCGACGGCCAAAAACCCTAATTTCCGTCGCAAGGCCGTCGCATAGCGGTTTAGAATTACTAGCCGCGTGGTTTTCTTTCCTCTTCTCTTTCTCTTCCTCTCATTCCTGATTTCTTTCCCTCTCTCTCTTTCTTCTGCAATTATTCTTCTCTCTTCCTATCTTCTTCTTCTTCCTCTTCTTCTCTTCTTCTTCCTCTTCCTCTTTTCTTCTTCTTTTTCTTCTCCCACGTCCCATCTTCTGCTCGGATCTCTTCCTCTCTTCCCGTGGGCTTACTCTCCTCGGATCTCTTCCTCTCTACCGCGACTTCCTCTCTTCCCAACGCCAAGGTAAGTCTTCTTACATGTTAGATTAGGACATGGAACATACATGTTAGATTAGGCCATAGAACTTAGGATTTGGAAGATAAACGATAGATTAGGCCATGGAACGATTTCAGCAGTTTTGTGAATTTTTTGAATTTTTTCTAAACGTTTTTTGAATTTTTTCTAAACGATTTTGTATTTTAAAAACATTTTTGGATTTTTAAAAACGATATTTTTTTTTTATTTTGTTTTTGTATTTTAAAAACGTTTTTTGAAATTTTTAAACATTTTTGAATTTTTAAAAACGTTTTTATAATTTTTAAAACATTTTTGAATTTTTAAAAACGTTTTTATAATTTTTAAAACATTTTTGAATTTTTAAAAACGTTTTTTGAAATTTTTAAACATTTTTGAATTTTTAAAAACGTTTTTAAAATTTTTAAAACATTTTTGAATTTTTAAAAACGTTTTTGAACTTTTTAAACATTTTTGAATTTTTAAAAACGTTTTTGAAATTTTTTTTTGATATTTCAAAATGTTTTTTGGATTTTTCTAAACTTTTTTTTTAATTTTTTAAACATTTTACATTTTTTAAAACGGTTATGATTTTTTATAAAAAAAATTTAAAAACATTTTACAAATTATAATTACAAATTTGTACAACAGTTTTTAATGAATTATGTTAATTCCAAATACGATTAGAATTTAATAAACCGTTTTAAAACATTTTGCAAATTGTAATTCAAAAAAAGTTAAGAACGACTCCTAACATCTACGTTGTAAAACTAGTTGCAGGACCACATCGCCAAGTTCAACCAGTTGATCTTTACGTTGGCTTCAAAAGACGTCGGGCTGCTCAGCTAAACGCGATATAATCCGGTGAGCTCGGATCAAATTCAGCAAACTCGGACGGGAGCACGATTAAAACCCAGACAAGATTTTGGACTCCAACGTAGACCTATCGGACAATTTTTAGATTTTTATTTATTTTTGTAATATATTAAAAATATTATATTTAATATTTTTATTTTAATTTAAATTTTATTTAAACAATTTTAAAAATAATTAAAAAATATTTTATTAAAATTTTCGAATTAAAAAAATAATATATTTTAAATAGCCGTCGCAAATACGTCGCAAAACTGACGTCGCAAAGTCGTCGCAAAGACGTCGCAGATCAGACATCGCAACAATGTCGCAAAAATGACGTCGCAATTCCCTCGCAGATCTGACGTCGCAGATTCGTCGCAAATCCTGCGACGAATTTGAGATGATCTTGGCCGTCGCAGCTTTGCGACGACATTAATACGTCACAATTTCTGCGATGATTTTGCGACGAATCCAATTTGCGACACACGAATTGCGACGTTTTTGATGGTGTCGCAGATCCATCGCAAAATGGCTATTTGCGACGGATTTGCAACGATTTCGGCCATCGCAAATTGGCAGTTTTCTTGTAGTGAAATTTTTTGGTCTTATAATAGAAAATATCCCATTCTATTATTTTCTAGAAAACAAAAAAAAAAATTTCTCGTTAGTTCTTCACCTTCCAGTCAAGAGATACCATTAACAAGCTAATAAGATTTTAGGGTTGTTGCATAGTAAAGTTGCAGACATAATAAAGATTATTATATTTTTGTTTTTGATTTTTAAAATAGTATACATGTGTATTCAAAATGTGGGATGAAAACTATAAAAAAAAGATTACACTTTTGTTTTTGGAGATCTGTTCACGTTGAGTTTGCCTCTAGTCCAAGGAAGTCAGTAACTATATAGGATTTCTATTCTTTTATTAATTTGAACTACATGATTTTTTTGTGTGGAAAAAAGAAGATTAACAGACAATATATATTAAACACAGAATAAAAACTTTTTGTTTTAATAAAAGAGATAAAATATTTCATGTGCAGCAGTTCAAAAAAAATGCACATAATTTGGATTAGAAAATTGATTAGACATGACAGTTTGACAGATTCTTTGAGATCATTGGATGGGTTATGGGTTGGACTAATTATATAATACTTGTCTTTTGTAGATGATTCATTGACACATAACTGTTTTAAGAACCATTGATCCACAATTGTGATGTTTGGGATCCAAAATATCAGATATAGGCCCTGTTATTTTTTTTTTATTAACGACCGCGATAAAAAATTGTTTGTTTTATGACCACTGATTCATCAATTGATTATATCTATTAGTTGTTAGCGATTAGCGACCGAAATTTTAAATCTCCCAAAAATTTAGCGATTAGTCGCTAACAATCAGCGACTGCCAAACGAACAATACAAAAAATTTAATTAATTAAAAATAAATTTAAATAAATAAAATATAAAATTAAAATAATAACAATAAAATAAATTTTCTTAATTTTGTTATAAAAAACAAATTTTATGCAATAAATATTACAATTTGATCAAAAGAAATAATATTTATTAAAATAATAAGAAACTAAAACAATAAATGCTAAAAGAAAGTAAAAATTAAAAGAAAAATATTCTAAAAATAAAAACCGCGAAACAAAAATTTGATTTAGTGATCCCATAAGCAAATCTCAAATGCATAAGATTTATTCATGTTATTATCAACACCGTAGCTATGCCAAAAATCTCACACACTAAACGTACACCATATATATTGAACCTGATTTGTCTGTCAATTCGAAACCAAATTCCTTCAAGGTTTTCTAACTTTTTTGTTATATCTTTGGAACAATATCAATCACATTAAGATTGCAATTTGAACAATTTCACACTTGTTTAACAATTGAAAGATCTTCATATTCACTTGTGTCTTCAAAACAATCAATTGGAAAAAATTTCTTATTGCATAAAGTGTTATATTTATCTAAAATCGCTTAGTTGGATATTAAATTTTGTGTTTAAAGTTAATACTAATAATATTATAAATTTCATATGTAAAATATATTTCATAGCTTGTTCATCTAGTTCAAACATGATCAGTTGTAAGAATTTTATATAAGCTATGATTATTCAAAACATGTTGTTATATTAGTCGGTGAATTATTATATTTAATATTAATAATATAAATGGCTTAATAATTTAAATGGATTATATTAACTCCTAATATCCACAATCTCAGTTAAATTAATTTTCTTCCATTTTTATTATATTTAAAGTTAAAATAAACAAATAATATTTTGTAAATAATATAATTAGTTATAGATGATAAATAATTGTTTTTTATTATTATAAGAGATATAAATATTATGTGATTATTATTTCCTAGTAACAAATTTGTTACAATATTTTTTAGGCCAAAACATACCAATATAACACAGTGATTAAACTAACGTTATATTTTTATTATATAAAAGATAATAAAAAAATTAAGAAATAAGAAATTAAGTACTTGTACTTCAAATCCAAAATCTCTGGAATTTTTTCATTATCAAACCAAATTTGAGTACATTCATAGTTATTAGAAAGAGTTATGATATCTGAAAAAATAGAAAATATTAGAAAAAGCAATCTATTAATAAAGAAGAAATTAATTCAAATTTTGAAATATCAAGACACATATACCTCTAAATACTTTTATCTTATAAAACTGCAAAATAATTATGGTTTGAAGAGCAAATCCATTTTTGGCTTTTTCTTCAACCATTTCGGCATATTTTTTCAACAACATACAAGTGACCCTAAGATCTTTGTATGATATGAAATATAAATTGTGTACATTTAATGTAATTATAAATAATTAAACATTTTTTCAAAAAATAAAAATTATATATATAAAATATTAAAATATATATATATAAAAACTTACTCAGCGTTCGTAATGGTTGAGAAACTTTAATGTTGCTAACTTGAACCAACTGTTTGATAATATCTATAAATAAATAAATAAATAAATAACAAATTTATTAACAATTATTGTAATCAAGAAATTTTATACAAAATAATTAAAAATTATAATGATAAATTGAAATATAAAGAAAAATATTATTTACATGTAAGATAAATATCTTTAAGACGCCCAATAATTATTTCACAGTAATCAAGAAATTTTAACTCCAAAATCAAATTTGGAAAATGATCAGTTGACTTAACCAAGGTTTTGTACACAAAATTGACTTTGTACTTATAAGTAGATCAGTAAGATCCGTTTGCGGAACAAACTTGTAGGTTTGTAATGATCTTAGTACTTTCTTGTTCAAGAAGATATCATGAATTTGGAATCTAGTTCCTTTTTCACATTATAGTGAATTTTATCACTATAAAAAATTATTGATTAATTAGAAAATATTCTAATCATTACAAAAAATACAAATAAATAAATAAATTATTAGTTACAGAATCACAAACAATCATATCAATAGTTTTATCAAATTATTTAGTTTATACATTCCAGAGTTTTAGTGTCTTAACTTTAATTCTCCTATTTTATTTGCATGGTTTTAACGAAGAAATACATGATTAAAGACAAAAAAAATCAAGAGATTAAGAAGACCAGAATCGTAAAAGAAAAAAATCGACAGAAAAAGAATACATAATTGTTGGTGTTATGAGAAAAGTTATGGGATGTATCTTATATAGATGTCGTTTGATATAATTTTTCTATTAGGATTAGGAGTAAATTTTTTTTTGTCAACATTAGGCCACAACAGGCCGACCCATTAGCAAAATTTTTACATAATATAGGCAGTGAGAGTCGATCCCTAGATGTACAAGTGCGTCTGCCTTTAGTGGACTTATCACCTGTCACTAGAGTAAAGACCACTTACAGAATAAAAATTTAAAATAGATTTTAATTAGGAATATCTTTTGTATGATATATGATAAATATTAGGAATTAGTTATTATAAGCTTTTATATTTATTTCAAATCTAGTTGAATATAAAATGTTATGTTTAAATCTAATAATTATAATCTTTTATAAAACTATTCCTATTCCTATGTAAACTCGTCCACAATTTATGTTATAATATATTTTACCAAATTATTTTTATATTTTTGATATATAGTAGATTTTTATTATATTTAATTATTTTATTTTTATATATTTAAACCAAAACAAATATTTATATATTTAAATTAAAATAAACTAATAATATTATGCAGATAAAGATAAAAATAATAATAGATTCTTATCAAATTTTGTCAAGAGATAAAAAAATATTTTACTATAAAAAATATGAATCTATTAAGACTATGATTTTATTATATATAGAAATTGTTATATTTTTACATATTTAAATTAAAACGAATGTTTATATATTTAAATTAAAATATACTAATAATATTATATAAATAAATATAATAATAATCTGTTAAATTAAATTTTTTATTAAATTCTATCAAAAAATTTAAAATATTATTTTATTATTATAAAAGATATAAATTAATTAACACAACGGTTCTAGTGATATACAGTGATATCAACAAATACTGGTATTTTTGTCGGCAAATACTGGTATTTAAGTTTTCAATCTTAGGTACGAAGATAAAACGGAAATTAAAAAGAATAAAGAAATGTCAAAGATGTTGAACACTTGTGAAAATTAAGATTGATCAACTTTTATAACCAGTTTTCTGACTTCAACAATGGTCGCAAATTTTGACTTTTTTCCATTTAAAAGTTGAACAAACTTCCAATGTAAGAAAACATTTATTACATTATTTTTAAAAAAATAACTCTCAGATATTTTTTTAAATATTTTAATAAGAAAAGTTATTATTAACAAGTTCGATTTAAGATCATAAAAGCTTCTATAATCCACATCTATTTTATTCTAAATGTTATTTTTAAATAAATTTATTTTTAATTTATTTTTATTTTTGACTCTAAAATAAAAAATTATATTTTTACTTTATATTTAGAAAATATTATTTCGAGTTAAAATAAATATGTAGGGTTTTCTTCTTGATGAACGGCGTTTGTAGGGTTTTTAGTGGTGGTGAGCAAGATGCAATAGTGGTTGACGAGAGAGCGAAGGAGAAGCCTCCAGAGCCGGAAGGGGCAGTTGTGTTGTGGGTTTCAAAGTTAATAGACTTGGGGGTTGGAGGTATTTAGTCATCGGAGATGGCTATTGATGAGGATTTTGTTTTAGACCGTACGACTGTGGAATTTCCTAGTAGTGAGGATGGTGAGGCAGTAAAACGGTGGGAGAAGAGGTTATTGCGGCCATGAAGGGTTTATGAAAGAATTGCTTGGTCGTGAAGATACTTGGAAGGAGTGCTGTTGTTGCCGTGATGTATCAAAAGTTGAAGGAGATGTGGAAATCGATTAAGGATATTTTGGTGACTGATTTGCTTATAAATTTTTTTATGGTATGTTTTGAGAAAAAGTAAGATTACTTAACAACTCTAATGGGAGGCCTTGGAGAGTGTTTGGTATTTACTTGCTGATGAAGACATAGAATGAAGATTTTGATCCTACTCAGGACGACATCTCTACATAGAATGAAGATTTTTTCTATCATTCGGCAATCGTCATGAGTATAGCTCGTGGAGTAGGTGATCCAATCAAACTTCATGGAACAACTCGTAATATGGAACGTGCTAGATTTTCGAGGGTGTGTGTTGAAGTTAATCTTGTTAAACCTCTTAAAAGTATGGTTCATGCTGTGGGTGCTTGTCCTCGTAGAACTTAGGCTAGATCAGAAACGGAGACCCTGAGCTCCTCATCTCCAATTAATGTGCCACCAAATAACCCCCCAGTGACGTCTGATGATGGTTTCACAGTGGCAAAGAAGGTTCTTGCCGATGTGATTTCGGGCGAATCATGTTACAATTATGTCAGAAGATTTGAGTGTATCTGAGACGAGGATTTCGAGGGATGGAGAAGAATAAGGAAGTTGTTAAAAAAGCTTTGTCCAAGAATCTTGGTAAATCTTACGTGGCGGCTAATGTGATGATTGGTTCCACAGACTAAGGTAATGCACGTGAGGTGAACAAGGAGAATATTTTTGTCTTTTCTCAAGCGAATAATGGTAAGGTCCAGGCAGAAAGTGGAGGTCCAAGTGGAGTGGTCAGAGTCTAAGCTCATAATTGATCGTCTTTTGGGCTGAAGGAGAGGAGAGTTTTGGGCCCTAAAGTTTCGGATAACAAAACTCGTTCCAAACATAATGTTAATAAGCCTGCACGTGGACTCATGTTTGACTCGATAATCAATAAACCTGAGAAGTTGGACTCGGGTAGGAGATTGCATGTGGAGAGTGTATGTGCTAGGAGAGATGGTGGTGTTTTTCTGGTACGGCGAATGTTACTAAAATGATTGATGAGGTTTGTAACATGAATTTGGATGAGTCTACTGGTACGGTTAACACGACAAGTACTGATGACTTGCTGGTTACGACATCTGGTGAAGTTGATGCAAGTAAGAGGGACGAGGTGTTGGCGGATGTCTAACATTCCCCGGTAGTTCGTTTTGTCTGGAATATTTATCTTATGATGAATTGCTTCTTATGGAATTGCCAAGAGCTCGGGTTTGATCAATGTGAATATTTTGGCTATTTTTGAGACTCATGCGGGAGGTGATAGAAGGAAAGCTATATGTCAAGGGCTCAGAATTGATTAATCTTTTCGTGTTGACTCGATATGACAAAGTGGTGGCCTTTGGCTTCTATAGCGTTTGAGTATTGGTACAGTTACTGTAGTGGACTCTATGGATCAGTTTATTCATGCCAAAGTTGAGGTTGGCGTTGAAGTTTTGCATCTTATTACGGTGCAGCCGGAGAGCTGTTTTATGGTCACGTTTATGCACAATTATTCAATCGATCTTCGATCCTCTAATGGTGTGAGGCGACTTTAATACGATTGTGCGGACTAATGAGCGTACGAGAGGTAATGGACTGCTATCTCAAGACTCCGTAAATTTTGGTGATTGGATTAACGACATGTCTCTAGTTGATATGGGCTTCACATGTAATAAGTTTACATGGAAACGTGGATGAGCTGAGCATACTTTTGTTGCTAAACGCTTGGACCATGTTTTGTGTAACCCCCAATTCTGCTTGAGATGGCAGGAGGCTAAGGTATTTCACCTTTCGTTCCTTTCCTCCGATCATACTCCTTTATATGTCCAGTTCTCCCCCCCCTCAGACATATATATCTTCCCGTTGTCCTTTCCACTTTGAGGCGGTATTGTTACAACATGAAGGTTTTCGTGAGTTACTTAACTCATCTTGGTCTAATGAAATAAGTACGACGGAAGCTGTTCGTCGTTTACATAATACACTTAAGAACTGGAATAGAGAAGTCTTTGGCGACATTCACACAAGAAGAAGGCTGTAATGAAAGAAATATTGAGAGTCTAGTGACCAAAATGTGTCAGATGATCCGCTAGTTGAAGAAGATTACCTTCTCAAGGAATTTGAAATTATTTTGGAACATGAAGAGATGTTGTGGTTCCATAATTCACGAGAAAAATGGGTTGCTTTGGGTGATAGGAATACGAGATATTTTCATACTTCTATTATTATTAGAAGGAAGAGGAATCATATTGAGAGTCTTAAGGACATGTCAGGTAGGTGGATCTCAAATCCAGACGAGCTACAACAGTTGGTTTTAAATTACTACGACCGCCTCTTACGACATTGACAAAGGTACAATATTACCTCATTCCGGTTTTACTCGAATTTCACATGGTGAAGCCTCTGTTTTGGCTAAATCGTTTACGAAGGACGAGATAGAGAAATCGATCAGATCTATGGAGAAATATAAGGCTCCAGGACCAGATGGTGGGACCTTCGGTTACGCGTTTTGTCTTGAATTTTTTCGAATCAGGTCTCCTACCGAGGAAACAAAGGATGTGCTATTGGTGCTTATTGCTAAAGTCCAAAATCTGGATAATATTAAGCAATTCCGTCCTATTAGTCTATATAATATGCTTTTCAAAGCTATTACTAAAACTCTTATGCGTAGACTTAAGCCTGTTATGCCCAATCTTATCGAACCAGCTCAAGCTAGCTTTATTCCAGGAAGACTCAGTGTGGATAATGTTGTGGTTGTTCAAGAAGCGGTTCATTCAATGAGGCATAAAAAGGGGAAGAATGGTTGGATATTATTGAAACTGAATCTTAAGAAAGCCTACGATCGCATTTGGTGGGATTTTCTTGAAGATACCTTAAGAGCTGCAGGTTTTACAGATCGGGCCCATCAATAAGCTTTGTTTGGAATGTTGAGAAAACAACGACTTTTAAGCCAAAGAGGGGGTTTTATCAAGGTGATCTTTTGTCCCCCTATTTGTTTGTATTATGTATTGATTCATACTATACAAAAAGTCATAGAGATTTTTTGTGTTGCGTCGGGGCAACGAGTAAGTCTTGAGAAGTCTAAGACTTTCTTTTCCGAGAACATTCATTGAAGTTTGGTTCAGGTAATCAGTAATGAAAGTGGTATTAAGGCTGCTACGGACCTTGGGAAATATTTGGGGATCCTAGTTCTCCAAAAGACTATAAACAAAGACACCTTCGGGGAAGTTTTGGAAAAAGTTTCCTCTCGCCTTGTAGGTTGAAAGAGTCACTGCTTGAGTTTTGCCAGAAGAGTGACGTTAACAAAGTCAGTGCTCTCTTCTATACCCGTCCGCACTATGAGTACAATTTGCTTAACGCAGTATACTTTGTCGAAGTTGGATGAGATATCTTGTACCTTTATTTGGGGTGGTAACACTGATACTAAGGAAGATGCATCTGTTATCTTATGTTGTGTCGTCTTAAACACGAGGGTGGTTTAAATATTCGACGATCTGACGTGATGAATAAAGCACTAATTTATAAGCTTGGATGAAGGTTGTTAACGAACCCATCGGGACTATGGGCGAGAATTTTGTCTAGCAAATATAAGATTAAATCGATTCAGGAGAACAATTGGATGTTTCCCAAAGGTCAGTCTCTTCAACGTGGAAAAGCATCACTGTTGGATTGCGTTAAGTTATTTTACCACGATTGAAGTGGATCGTTGGTGATGGGCATGTGGTTAACTTTTGGATGGATCGGTGGCTCTTAGATTATCCACTACAGTCTGCTATCACACAGTAGTTGTCCTTTGATGATTTGAACCTCACTGTACGGTTGGCTCTTTGACCGTTTTCAGAATCTACTTCCCAAGGATATTTGTCTTCGTCTGTTGTATGTTGTTCCCGACAGCTTTACTGAAGCTCGGGATCGTTTATCTTGGAACGAATCTCCCAATTGCTCCTTTACAGTGCGTTCGGCCTACTTAGCACTTATTTGCTCGTCTGAACCATGATAAAATATGACCAGCTTCTATACACGTATCTGGCGTGTACATGTTCTTGAGCGTTTTCGTTTCTTTCTTTGGATGGTTTCTCAGCAGGTGGTGTTAATAAATGCCGAACAAACTAGGCGACACTTGACCTTTTTATCTGTCTGTTAGGTATGTCATGGAGGAATCGAAACTTTACTCCATGTTCTCCTTGACTACCCTGTTGCTCATGATATCTAGTCTCATTTCTTAGTAGAGCAAAGACGGCGTGTTTTCTTCGACAAGACTTTACTGGCATGGCTTTTTGACAATCTAGGTGATGCGACACCTATTTTTGGTTGTCCTTGGTCGTCGTTATTTGCTATAATCATTTGGTGGAGCTGGAAGTGACAGTGTAATAACATGTTTGGAGGGTCTTTGAAATGTCGAGACCGTGTCTGGTTTATTAAGAACAAAGGTGTTGAGATTGTTAAGGCTTTTTCACTTTCAGGTACTGGGAGTTCCCAACCACGACGCATTGAACGCTTGATAGCATGGATTAAGCCTTCAAATTCATGGTACAAGTTAAATACGGATGAAGCTTCGAGGGGCAATCCAGGTTATGCAACCACAGGAGGGGTTTTACGGGATTCGTCAGGGAATTGGTGTTGTGGTTTCTCCGTCAACATTGGTACTATACAGCTCCGCTCGCTGGAATTTGGGGATGTTCCTAGCATGGGAGAGGGGAGTGCAAAGATTGGAGGTCGAAGACGATTCACGCATAGTAGTGGAGTTTTTGACGACAAGGATTTGTGACTCACATCCCTTATCTTTCATGATACGTTTGTGGCATGGCTTTTGTTCTCGGGACTAGATAGTCGGCTTTTCACATGTGTATAAGGAAGCCAACCGACTTGCTGATGGTTTGGCTAACTATGCATTTTCTCTTCCTTTAGGGTTTCATGCTTTGTTAGTTTCCCCTGAGGATGTTGTTTCTTTTGTCATGAGGATTCGGGATGGGATCTCTTTTCCTAGATTGGTTAACACTTAGCTTTTTCATTTCTTAATAATAAAATGTTGGGAGGTGTTTTTTTCCCTTTCGATGACCAAAATTTTATTTTTTCTTCTATTTTAGTTATTTTAGTGATGACTTTTTAAAAGTAAAAATGGAATAATTTAAAATATTTTTTTTAGAATAAAATATATTTTTATTATAAAATTATTGTTTATAATAAATATAAGAATTAATGGTCTAAGTTCTAATTTTTTTTTATTAATATTGGGCCACGACTAACCGACCTATCAGTTAAATTCCTATTATAGTGAAATTTGATATAATAAGATAAGGGCACTTGACCCAAATGAAATGTGGCTCAGCCCATTTTACCCTAAAGAATTCGGCCTAGCCCCCATTTTTGGAACCTAATGGACTAGTAATTTAGTACTTGGGTCGCTTAAGGCCTAATAACTTATGAACGGTGTCGTTTCAGGTGTATCTGCTATGTGTATACAGATAGATGGATCCTAATGAAACCAATGACTATAGAAACAAAAGCAAGTTCCATCTAAAAAATCGGGTTTTGATCACTCCCTTTTCTTTCACATCACATTGAGAAACAAATATTAATTCAAAAGTGATTAAATAACCCAACAAACATTCGTTTAGGAGCTGGTTTTTAGCACTTAGTGAAAATTGAATTGTTTAAGCTTTATTCCAAACTGATAACAGCTCTTTCTAACTTTTATGGTTTGAGGGCGAGGGCGAGACCAACCCTCGGTGAAGAGGTCACAGCCTTCGAGTCATACTCAGCTGATAAAGTGATAAGCGACTTTGGCCTCCATTCTCTCTGGACCACCATGGCAGCTTTCCCGCTGTTAGATAATCTGGTCTTAACCACTGTGAATGAATCCAGTGAGTGAGAGCTTCCGACAGTTAAGCTGTTGTTATAATTGGAGAAGTGACGGATCAGTTCTGCACCAACGGATGTGGAAGTGTTCACAGTGTGGACGTAAGTAGCTCTTAGACTCTCACCTTTATCCTCCCTACATATTAACATCCTCATTAAGCCAAAATCCAAAAGCAGGTTGAAAGAAAACTGGAGAACGTTGTTGTTTCTTACAGTATGAGTGCAGCGGAGACGTCTGGCATGTTGAAACTGATCCCTGCATTGCACTTGGTTAGTGCCGAGGAAGCAGTGTCGAAACTGACCTCACCACCAAGGCAAACTTTCTGGCTTCCTATAGTTGCTGATAGATCTAGCTGAGGAGTTGGGTTGAGGCCAATGCAGGAATTGAGCGTAGCATGAGGATGAAAATATTGCACATCCAGCTGAAAGTTAGCAAAGAAATTGGTCACGAATACGTAAATGTTGATTGAACATTCCCATGAGACTGAGACCAATTCACTTTCCCTAAAGCCAACACTACTTGAGATACATCATTTCTGGGAGTGTTGGCTTCACATACGGCTATGCACTAACCTTGCCAGACTTGTGATCAGGTACTTTGAAGCTGATAGCAGCTTTAGCTGAAGGCATGAGATTGTTGATGGTTACTTTCGTGGACACCTGCATATATATGTTCGGTACTATGGTTTAGGGCAATTAAGGTACAAATACATCAGAAAGCATGTATCACTAGAGATCTTACACTAGAGTGGCTATCGATTTTCAGATCAACAATAGTGTTTTGACCTTTATACAGTGTACTAATGTCACCAAAAAAGAAATCATCCTTCTTCAAACCTGTAGCCACAAATTCCTGTTTGAAAAAAAAAACCCAGAAATTCATTAGGCAGTTAGGTATAGTTTACATATATTTAAAGCAATTTAAGCACATTGGTTTAAAGAAGAAGTAAGCAAACAACCCTACTCAGATTACACCAGAATCGAGAAAAAAAAAAATCAAACTTACATACATCAAAACCCGTGTTTGGAAACCAAATTATGTACAATAGCTGGATACTAAGCTGACATCTCTCATTTCTGAAACATTTCGGAGATAGAGACGCCATGGGACCGGCTTAGAAACGTTTTCTATATGTTTTGGGAAAGTGTTTATTCTAAAACAAGAGATAAGTTAAAATTTTCCAAAACCTTAAAAGAAAAAAGAAACGTATAGTTTTAGCTTTAGGATTTACTAGTTTTAAGGTGTTTTGTCCCTATAAATCTAATCTAATGAGATTGTTTAGAGTTTAAAGGATTTTTAACATACGAGGTTTTTTAAAACGTATCTATACTGTACTCGTATCCATATACTAGCTATGAACAATCATGTTTGTACAAATACTGCAACAATTCTGGATTCAGAAAGCCTATGATACTGTATTCACAAGTATACTCACATGTGCGTTGATTGATTCTCTCAGATAACGCAAATCATTTTACAGCATGTATGCTAGCTTTGGTTTAGAAAAATATATTACACAAAACAGATGATATATTGTCGCATGTTGACCATCAACAGTTCACTTAAGCAGCTTATGTTTTCTATGAAATGCATTTACTCTATTCACGTAAAAGGATCCAAGTGATATCCTACTTACCGTCCCTGTGGCACTAAGCATTGTCAGAGAAAACTTCTGGTCGAAAATGTAATCCTTGTTCAGGAGATCTGCAGATTTTAACACATCCAGTAATGGGCCAATGCTTAGAAACAATGGGAACTGCAAACACAGACAACATCACCAAAGCAATGTCCAAGAGTTTCTGAGTTACCTTTGGCTTTCTTGCCAACATCGGCAAATGATGGAGGTTGATTAATTCCCATCTTTAGAAGTAGAAAAGATCTGTCGCAACACTGACAACTCACAAAGAAACAGAAACATAAGTCTGAAGGCAAATCAGTAGTATGCATATATTGTATTCACAAAAAAACTTCTGCTCCAGTTAAATCAACCAATTAGAAATTAGCTGGGGGAATCCATAATATCTACAAGTTCACAATTTAATAACTACAGCTCTCTTCTGTAGTATTTCTCCCACAAAACAAAACAAAAAAAAAACTGTACGAATCTATTATAGCTTTTATCACAAAAATCTGATCCCATGTCTTACACAACTAAGGCTTCTGCGATTGGAACAAGGAAACAAATGAATTTCTATCATGTTCATACTATAAAATCTTAAGCAAATAACTGTTGGATCGAATTAGATTCAATATCAAAGACAGTCACAACGAAGGACGAATTCAAACGAAACTCCTCCATAATAATGTTTTCAACACACAACCAAAAATGGTGATAAACCAGATCGATAGAATCGAATCCAATCTCGATCACAAGAAAGACAATTTCGAGAATCTATTATTCCCGTAATGCAATCACTAGTACAAAACTAATTCAAAACTAATGTCAGCTCATTATAGACCGAGAATAAGAATCCACGCTAACGAGAAGATAATAGAATAAGATTCCTTACGAAGATGGAAGGAAGATCGACGAATAGAAACGGAATCAAAGAAGTGGTTGGATAAACCCTAAAACTGCTTCCGTCGCCTCGATGATGGAATCAGGCGACGGCGGCTGAAGAAGTCAGTAAACACTAGCAAAGCCGTAAAGTAATTAGAAGGAAAAAAAAGAAAAGAAAAAACAATGCCTCGAGAAGCTCAGATATGAGAAGGGGAGAGAGAGAGTCAAATGTTCTCTATGAGCAGTGATAATGTCACTTGACATTGGCGTTCCTTAGGTCGCGAGTTAGCACGTTTTCCATTTTCTGAGAAAATGCTTTTTGTTTATTGGTCTGTGATGTAAGTGCTGTCACAGGCAAAGCTGTATCCAGTTCGTGAGGCCCATTCACGCCCCAGGCCGCTCTGCTTCTGCCCTGACGATTATACCCCTAAACTCGGACGCATATTCATATTAACTCTTTACAATTTTTGTGTCTACATCAATTAATTTCGTATTCTTAAAATATAGCATTACACGGTTTACACCCGCGCTATAAATTTTTTTAGAGCTAGAATTCCTAATAAATTCTTCCAAACTTGTCATGATAAAGAATCCATATGTATAGTCAGTTTTTTTTATCATATCGGAACACTTTTCAAAATTCATAGGCTCCTTCATAACTTGCTCATTAGTTTGGATCACATGCACATTAAATCATAAAACCGATTATTTAGTCCACAATATTATAAGGTTATTAGGAATCAGAGCTTTGTCAATAATGAATCTTTTTTTTTATTTTTTTATTTTGAATATAATAAAAATTGACCAAGAAAAATAATTTTTTTAATCTAATAATACAATAAAATAATAATATTAAAATAAATAATATTTTATTAGGTTCGATTTTTGGTGTCTATAAGATTTGTATAGAAAATATTATTACTGTCCGCGTATCCTCGACAAATATTAACTTATCCATAAATTAATATTTATTATTTTATAGTATATTAATAAATATTTATTAGTTTATAATATTTTTAATTGTTGAAATTTTTGTAAAAACACTTTTGTTTCAATCTACCTTTTTGCAAAAAATTCCCAGAAACATTGTATTTTCTAACAATGTCTTTTTACCCTAAAAAATTTATGACTACTCTGAGTTTGCATCTCATTTCTTTACCCTGATTAATTTTAAATCTCTTCTTTTAGTGACTTTGTGTTTTTCATCTTCTCTATCTTCTTCCTCTTCTCATTTCTTATATGCGTTCACTTTTTGTAGCTCTCTTTCAATTCTTCTAAGCGAACTTGTAATTACGGTGCATTCATGTATTTTCTATTTTTTCTAATATGATCTATGTAATTGAAACTCGAATTCGAAATTCTTTTGAGTGTTGGGGTTGTTGGTGTTCCTCCTAATGAAGAAACCATTGAGTTTGGTTATATGAACCAAACTTGGGCCTTAACTTTGTGAGACCACTAATGGGCTTGTGTTGGAGTGTATACATATAAAACACTCTAGATTAAATGAAGTTGATTAGAAAAACCTAAGAAAGAGAGAGAAAAAAGGTAAAAAGTATGTTTCGTCGAGTTTGTTTCAAGGTAATGTTTGAACTTTCTAACGTGTTCTGATCTGGCTGAAATTTCGTGGGAAGCTTCATGACTCAGTGGTCTTCAGATCCAACTATGGGAATTGTGTTCCAACGGCTGGTTTGTCAGATATTTAGTTTAGCGTGGTTGTTCGCTCTGTGACGAGTTCCAGTTTTCAACATGTGTTGTTTTGGGTGTTTGGAAAATCCGACGGTGAGATCTTATCTGATGAGCTAAAATTTGGTAGTGTTGACTCGTTTAACTAGGGTTTGTACAGTGGAGATCTAATTGGGTGGCTAAAATACTAGTAGGTCTAGAGTCGTTTGTGACTGCATATTTTTAGGCTATTGTATTGATCTCTTGTTGAAGTTTGTTGCATTAGAGATTGCTCTTTGGAGGCCTACTCTCTGTATTTTTTTCTTTGGAACAAGGAGGACGTGGCTGTAACCAAATACATTGGTGATAATGAATTTTTAAGTGGACTACAATCTCGTGGTTTTCCCTTCTCACATTGAGGAGGTTTTCCACGTTAAAATTTGCTTTTCTCATTTACTTTATATTTTGAGTGGTTTCTATTATTATCTGAATAAATTTTACTCACAGGTTCACACAAGTGCAGAAAACTCTATTCCACTGCGCCATTGTGTGCTTGTTTCCCAAGAGAGTGGTATCAGAGCTTGTTGGTTGGACGACTTTGGATTTGATAACTTTGGGCTATTGGTTTGCTTGTGTAAAGGATGGAGAATATGCATAGAATGATAAGCTTGAATGGTGCTGATTATCATTTATGGAAAGGCAAGATGGAAAATTTGCTTTATATGAAAGGATTTCATCTACCGGTCTTTCAGGAGAATAAACCTGATAATAAAAAGGATGATGAATGGAAGTTGATGCATCGCTAAGTGTGTGGTTTGATAAGGTAGTGGGTAGATGATCATGTGTTGCATATTGAAAATGAGATTAATGCTTTCTCTTTGTGGTTGAAGTTAGAGCAATTATATGCTCGAAAAAGTGGGAATAACAAGATGTACATGATTAAGAAGTTTATTGAGTTGGGGTATTAGGAGGGAACTCCGATGACAGATCATTTGATTGAGTTTCAGGGATTACTCAAGTAGCTATATGACATGGGTATCAAGTTTGAAGATGAAATTCATAGTTTGTGGCTTCTTGGTACATTACCGATTCTTGGGAGGTATTCAAAATGTCTCTTTGTAACTCAGAGTCGGAAAGTGCTATTTCGATGGACTTAGTAAAGAACAATGTCTTGAATGAGGAGACTAGAAGGCACTCAAGTCCTAGTTCCTCACGCTTAGATGTTACGGTTACTCAGTCGAGGGAGAAAATTTTACATAAAGACTCCAAGAGAGACAAGAGCATGAGCAAAAGCAAGTCTAACATATTTGCGAATACATAATGTCATTATTGTCATAAGAAGGGATACTTGAAGAAGGATTGCTGGAAATTGAAAAGGGACAACAAGCAAGAGAAAAGTCAAGAAGATAGTGAAGATCGGGTGAGTGTCACTGAGGATGAGTTTTTCATTCTTCTTGAGAATGATGTCATTAATGTTGCTAACGAAGGCTCGAGTTGGGTTGTTGATAGTGGAGCTACTACTCATGCTACATCACAGAGGGGTTTGTAATTTACTTATAATCCGAGTAGTTATGGCTATGTGAAGATGGAAAATGATAGTGTGACATTGGTGATATTTGCTTGGAAACTTGTTTTGGTATTAGACTTGTGCTTAAGGGTGTTAAGCATGCCCCTAATGTTTGCTTGAACTTGATCTCTACAAGAAGATTTGATGATGAAGGTTTCTATAGCTTATTCGATGGTGGTAAATTGAAGCTTTCATGTGGTTCTATGGTTATGGCTCGAGGTGTTAAGTCTTCATCTTTCTATTGGATGTAGGTTATGGTCTCCAAAGACATGATTAATGTAGTGGAGAGTAATAATTCCATGGAGTTGTGACATAAAAGACTTGGTCACATGAGTGAGAAGGAATTTAATGTGTTGTCTAAGAAGGAGTCCATTCCAGGGATCTCCGGCTCACACTTGTAGAAGTGTGCACCTTATTTTGAAGGTAAACAACATATGGCCTCGTTCAACTCTTCTACACCTTTTAGAAAATCTAATATACTTGATTTGATACATTCAGATGTTTATGGTCCAAGACAAAAACTCTTGGTGGTGCATAATATTTTATCACGTTCATTGATGATCATTCTAGGAAGTTGTGGGTTTTCACTATGAAGACCAAATATCAAGTTTTGGGACACTTCAAGCATGTTGTGGCCTTAGTTGAGAGGCAATGGGAAAGAACTTAAAGTGTATCCGCAGTGATAATGATAGTGAGTATTCTAGACGATTTGATGTCTTTACAGGGATCATGGTATCAGACATGAGAAGATGCCACCCAAGACTCCATAGTTGAATGAGTTGGCTGAAAGGATGAACATAACTATTATCGAGAGAGTTAGATGTTTGATTTAACAGTTTGGTTTGGCTATGACTTTTTGGGGTGAGGCTTTGACCACAGTTGTTCATGTGCTAAATCGATTACCAAATGCTCCATTCGAGGATGATGTTCCAGAGAGGGTTTAGACCAGCAAGGATGTTTCTTATGGTTATTTGAAGGTCTTTAGGTGCAAGGCATTTGTGCACATTCCCCAAGATGAGAGGTCTATGCTTGAGATAAAGTCGCGACAATGTGTGTTCATTGGTTATGGTCAGGAGGATGAGTTTGGATACATATTTCATGATCCCGTTGAGAAGAAGCTCATTTAGAGCAGATATGTTGTGTTCATTGAAGAGAAGTCTGGAAAACCAGCTAAGAGAGATGAGGGTCTGATTTATTCATAGATTGTTCCTTCTACATAAGTCTACAGTCAGTTTGGAGGTGAGGTTCATATTAATACACATGGTGCATATGCTCCCGCACATGACGATGAGGTTATTGGTGATCATGGTGACAATCATAGTGAAACATCAACTACCGAGAACCTACCCGAGGTTAGAAGATCTCAGAGAAATTGAAGACCGTTGATAAGGTATGATCCTAGTGAGTTTGTATTACTTACTGATGGGGGAGAACCAGGAAGCTTTAATGAAGCTATGAAGGATAAACACAAGGATAAAGGGTGTGGTGCCATGGATGAGGAGATGGATTCTTTTGAGGACAATGACACACTTAAGTCGGTAAAGTTGTGTAAGGGTAAAAAGGTGTTGCTTAATAAGTGGGTGTATAGGATTTAACATGATGAGAAAAATTTGCATCCTCAATGCAAGGTTAGGTTAGTTGCAAAATGATTCAACCAAAAGAAGAGAGTTGATTGTGATGAGATATTTCTTCTATTGTGAAGATGTCATCCATTCGGGTTGTACTTGGATTGGCAACGAGTCTTGATCTAGAGGTTGAGCAAATGAATGTAAAGACAACTTTCCTTCATGGTGATTTGGAAGAAGAGATTTACATGGTAGAACCAGAAGGTTTTGTGAAGAAAGGCAAAGAATATTTGGTTTATCACTTAAAGAAAGTCTTTATGGTTTGAAACATGCACCAAGACAGTGGTATAAGAAGTTTGAGTTAGTTATGGGGTAGCATAGATATAAGAAGACAACTTCTGATCATTGTGTGTATGTGCAAATGTTTGGTGAAGATGATTTTATCATCTTGTTATTGTATGTTGATGATATGTTGATTGCTGGCGGGAACATGAGCGAAATTCAGGAGCTGAAGAAGCAACTTGGCAAGTCCTTTACCATGAAAGATTTGGGTCCAAGGAAACAAATTCTTGGTATAAGAATTGTTCGAGATAGAGGTGGGAGGCTTATTCACTTATCTCAAGTAAGTACATTGAGAAGGTTCTTCAAAGGTTTCAGATGGATAAGTCTTAAGCTGTTAATACTCCTCTTGCTACTCACTTTAGATTAAGCAGCCAACAGAGTCTCGAGTACAGATTCAGAAAAGGAATATATAGCGAGGGTTTCATATGCTTCTGCAGTTGGTAGCTTGATGTATGTTATGGTTTGTATAAGACCATATATAGCTCATGTTGTTGGTACAATAAGTCATTTTCTTTCCAATCTTGGAAAGGAACATTTGAATGCTTTGAAGTGGATTTTGAGATATCTTTGAGGAACTTCTAATTTGAAACTTACCTTTGGAGGTGATAAGCCATTGCTTATGAGTTACACTGATGCTGATATAGCTGGAGATATTGTTTCAAGGAAGTCTACTTTGGGTTACTTGGTAACATTTTGCATGGGTAGCTATGTCATGGCAGTCAAGGTTACAAAAGTGTGTTGCACTTTGGACCACTGAAGCTGAGTTTATAGCCGCAACAGAAGCTTGTAAGGAGTTGTTGTGGATGAAAAGTTATCTCGATGAGCTTGGTTTCAAGCACGATAAGTATGTTGCTTTGTGAAAATCAAAGTGCAATTCATCGTGGGAAGATTCTTACATTTCATTCACGTTCAAAGCACATTAATTAATGTATCATTGGATACATGATGTGGTTGATTCAAAGGAAGTGGAACTTAAAAAAGTTCATACGGATGATAATGGAGCTGATATGTTGACGAAGTCAGTGCCCAGATGGAAGTTTGAAGTTTGTCGAGGAATAGCCGGAATGGCGATTTTCCTCCACCTAGTCGGAGGGGGAGTTTGTTGGTGTTACTCCTAGCGAACAAACTATTGAGGTTGGTTATAAGAACCAAACTTGGGTCTTAACTTTGTGAGACACTAATGGGCTTGTGTTGAAGTGTACACATACAAAACACTCTAGGTTAAATGAAGTTAATTAGAACAAGCTAAGAAAGAGAAAAAAAGAAGGGTGAAAAGTCTATTTCGTCGAGTTTGTTTCAAGGCAGTGTTTGAACCTTCACCCGTATTATGATATGGCTGCAATTTTTTGGGATGCTTCGCGACTCAGTGGTTTTCAGATCCAACAGTGGGAGTTGTGTTCCAATGGGTGGTATGTCAGAAATTTGGGTTTTAGCTTGGTTGTTCGTTCTGTGGCGAATTGCAGTTTTCAGCAGGTGTTGTCTTGGGTTTTTGGGAGTTCCGATGGTGAGATCTTTTCCGATTGAGCTGAAATTTGCCAGATGTGTTTTTGACTCGTTTATCTAGGGTTTATACGATGGAGATCTAATTTGGTGGTCAGAATCCTAGTAGATCTAGAATTGTATGTTACTTCATATTTTTAGGCTCTTTTATTGTTTTCTTGTTGAAGTTTATTGCATTAGAGATTGCTCTTTGGAGTCTTAGTCTCTCTATATTTGTTATTTGGAACAAGGAAGACGTAGTTGTAACTCAAATAGATTGGTGATAATAGATTTTTGAGTGGACTACGGTTCTATGGTTTTTTCTTCTTACATTAAGGAGGTTTTCCACGTTAAAATTTTCTTTTCTCATTTACTTTCCGTTTTGAGTGGTTGCTATTATTGCCTGAATATATGTTCCTCACAGGTTCACATAAGTATGGGAAACTCTATTCCGCTGCGCCATTGTGTGTTTGTTTCCCAACATGAATAGCAATTAAGGGGGTGTATTGAAATGAGAGTTTTAAAATAAAGGAGAAATAAAGTCCAGAATCATAACTAGAATTCATGACTATTCCAGATCTGTGTTATTATGAATATAGTTTAGTTTACCTATACAAACTCATAATAACAAAGGAAGGAACTCATGAATTCAATACCTAAATACTATGAGTCAAGAGTTTGTATCCTTTACTTTACAACAAAGCATTCTCTTAAACCTTTAATGATATATCTATTGTCTAATATGTTGTTATTCTCTTAAATCGTAAAAGAGAGATTTTTTTCTTCAAATCATACCTTAAATAGGTGAAATTTTGAGCTATATTTTTTCAACTAAAAAGTATTACAAAATCGCTCAACATCAAGTAAAATGATTTTTAAAAAATGAATGATTAATTTTTGAATAACAAGAGATTTTATATAGCTTGTAAATTATTTTGAATAATTTATTATAAATTTTAAGTTCAATAACATATAATTTGATAAGTAATTTAGAAATCACTAATTATTCACTACTTGAATAACAAGTTATTCTATCAAAAAAATTCTAAATCACATAAAACTCTTATTTGAATACATCCCCCTAATTGTATTTTTTCTTTGAATCTATGATAACCTGGAAAACGTTAAGGAGATTTTATCAATTTTTATAATTTTGAGATTGAGGATTTTGCATCATTTAAAACTGGAATTAATTGTAGTTTTTTTTTCTTTCTTTGTTTCATAATTAATTTAGTTACGTTTTCCACTAGAGATTTTTTTTGTGTTGGATATGTGTTCCACTTTGATTTATGGTCTACTTGAATTATGTATAGCTTTTAGTATTTGTGTGGCGTTTGTGTAGTCTGGTTTGGTTGAATCTTAGAGTTTCTCATATTCCCTTTCCAGATAAAGAAGAAAGCACTTTTCAGGATCCACACATATACATCAGTAAAGTAAAGCAAAAAATTTCAGAAAGCATATGTCATGTAGAACTCTTAACTATGGGCAGATGTATGTATATATGTGTGGGGACAGTTGCCACCATTAAAAAAATAAAAATATCATTTTATTAAGTAAGATTTTTTGTTAACTTAAATTGTGTCACCATCAAAAATATATAAAATACCTTCACTTTCTAAGCAAATCCTATTATACTAAAATGTTAATTTTTTTTATAAATAAGTTACAAAATCTAATTAAAACTAATTAAACTTACTAATTATTAAATTTTAAAACCCTAAAACGTTTCATTAAATTTGATCGAACTTCTTTTCTCCCTTTTTCTCTTTGTCTGTAATTTTGCATAGAATTTCAAACAGGTGAATTTTTTTATATTGTATTTTGTTCTAATAATTAAAAGTTATTAACTTCTTATCTTCTATAAATAATTCATTTTTCTACTTTGTCTATATTTTAATATTCGAAACAACTGGTGTTCCTTTTTGGGATTAAGAGTTTTTTCCCAAAAGCAATAAAAAGCTTGTTTAATTTGTTTGTCTCAATAAATCTCTTAATTGTTAATGATAGAAGATTACTTGATTACAAGTGTAAATTTTAATTAACATCCTTAGGTTACGTGAAAGATTAAATCATAAATCATAGGAGAAGAGAAACCATTGAAAAAAAATCATGTCTCTCTTGCTTTAATTGTATTAAAGCTTTTCAAATTATTTAAGTAATAACACTAATTTTGTTTGTTTTGTAGATAATCAATGGAACAATATTATAAAAGAGCTTCATCTTCAACATCTAATACCAATATTGACGATTTGCCATGATATCCTGCTAAAAAGAAAGATATATCGACAATGTCTATGTCAACCATATGGCCATGCTTTTAAGAAGATTCAGATCGAAAATACATTGAGACGATTTAATCCAGTTTGGTTTAAGTTGCATGGTACTTGGTTAGGGTATATCATATCAAAAGAAAGAACCTTTTTGTTTATGTTGTTACGTATTTAAAGACGATGTAAGAAAGCAAGGTGAGAGTGATGATTTTGTGAAAGAAGGTTCCTCCAGTTGGAATAAATCTAAGAGACTAGGCACTCATGTGGGTAAATTCAATAATTCTCACAATAATGCTGCTGAAAAATGTGAGAACTTGATGAATCAATGTCAGTCTATCGTTCATACTTTATATAAGTAGGACAATGTGGTGAAAAATGAGTATCAGATTCACTTAAATGCTTCCATTGATGCTGCTAGATTTTTGTTGAGGCAACGATTACCTTTTCGTGGTCATGAATCATGATGAGTCAGAAGAGTCTGCTAATAGAGGTAACTTCTTAGAACTCGTGAAATACACATAAGAACATAATGATTCTATAGGCAAGGTCATTTTAAATAATGCTCCAAGAAACTACTAGATGGTTACTCCAATGATTAAAAAAGATATTGTCCATGCTTGTGCCGAGGAAGTATTGAAAGCTATTATAGAAGAAATTAATTAAGGTGTATTTGGTTTGTTGGTTGATGAGTCTGCTGATACTCGATGGGATTCTCATTATAGAACATTGATGCGATTGGTTGAGTTGTTTTATTCTATTGTCGAAGTTCTTGAGTATATCCAAAATGAAGGCTTAGAAGACTCCAAAAAATGCCAAGCATATGGTCTTCTAAAGTATTTTCACACGTTTGATTTTGTGTTTTATATGCAACTAATGCTTCTTATTTTTTGGACTAATTGAGAATCTATCCATGGCTTTGCAAAGGAAAGATCAAGATATTTCGAATGCCATGTTATTGGTAGACGCAACTAAGAGAGAGTTACAAAGGCTTAGAGATGATAGATTTGATTCGTTTATGCTTAAAGTTTCATCTTTTTGCAGCAAACATAATGTTGAAATGATTGTCATGGAAGAAGACTTTTTTGATCCAAAGAAACCAAGAAGGGGAACCAACATAACCAACATGCATCATTATAAGGTCAAGTGTTTTTATACTGTTATGAATTTGCAGTTTTAAGAGTTCAATGACCACTTTACAGAAGTAAACACATATCTACTAAAATGTATGGCTGCCTTAAATTCTCTTGGTTCATTTCAAGAGTTTGATAAAGAAAAGCTGGTGAGATTGGTTAAGTTTTATCTAGATGACTTTACCTATGGAGAGCTTTTGTCACAATATGCGCATAGATGATCGATTTCAAAATTTAAAGAATCTTGGAGATCTTTCTATTTTGATGGTAAAACCCAAAAGCATCTTGCACATCCTCTAGTTTACATGCTTTTGAAGTTAGTCTTAAATTTATCAGTTGCTACAACAAATGTTTTCTGCAATGAAGCTAGTGAAGAAAACTACATGCAATCGAATTGGAGACCGATTTCTAAGTAATTATTTTGTGTGTTTTATTAAAAAGAAGTTGTTTGTATTTGTTTCAAATGAAAAAGTGATCAAAAATTTTCAAATGTTGAATGAGTGCAGGGTAGTTTTATGAGAATTCATTGAAGTTTTTGTTTTTGATTAAAAAATTTATTGAAGGTTTTATAAATTATTATTGTGTTATATTTTTTGCCTCTAGTGAAAAAATTTTCTAGATCAGTCATTGCTCTTAACTCTTGCCAACCATTAAACCATAGTTAATGGAAATAAAAATAAATGACATGGTACCTTCTTTGAAGCGTTTGTACTTTCGATGCTGGAATAACATCAAATGACTTCATGCCTTTACTTGGATCGTAGCTTCGTGCCTTAACAAATCCATGGTATATCACGTATCTGATTCCAGAAAGTGTAACTGATGTCTCCGCTCTATTTATGGCCAAAATCACCTATAATTTGCGAATATCTCAAAGTCACAAGAAGGAAAAACGTCCCACGAAATCCGCAAGCAGAGGAAAAGCGATGACTAAATATGATCCTGAATAAGCTGACCATTTCAAAGCTGCAAAGATTAGTAAATAATTATCAGATTCAATTTGTAAATTGGTACTTGGATACCACCTCAAGGAGAGAACTGTACCAAGGTGTACAATGGACTTTAATGTCGTGAAAGAACTATATATACCGCTTCACATATCATGAGTCTTTGAAAATGAAGAAGAATTATTGTCTTTGCTCACAAATTGTATATTTTTAAAAAGTCCGTTCTATTGGTTGAATTTGACCATTTCTGCAATAAATACGTTTGCAATATGCATGATATGCTGGAAGGAGTCAGTCATTCATTTGCGAAGAATTTCCACATCCAAATGGTCAAAGGAAGCAAACAAAACAAATGGTCAAGGGAAGTAAACTTTTGTATTTAGTTGTATAATTGCATAAAGTTAAATAACATGTTAGAGTGTAATCATTGTTTCTTAACATACGTGAGATTGGAGAACAAATGTTGCTCTAACATTATAAATCAAATTTGAAATTTAAACTTAAAGATTATGTTTGACAAGAAAAAAAAAGACATAAAAGACTATTAAACCTTCCTATGTTGAACATTTATTTGAATTACAGTTTTTGTTTGCCTTTATACAATAAAACGTAAGAATATGATTTAAAAGTTGGTGTATAAAAATCTTACGGAAATCTTATAATTTTAAGCTATACACATTATTTCAATATTTTGATTTTATAAGTTTTTATAAACAAACTTAAAAAACTATATAAAATCTAAAAACACTTAAAGAAAAAATTATAAAACTAAATAAAATGCAAACCTATGATATAAAAGTTAGTTTATAAGATCTTATAATAACCTTATAATTTTAAGTTATATACATTTTTCTAATATTTTGATTTGTAAGATTTTCTAAACAATTTGATAAAAATATTTTCGTACTAAACCTTTAAATGTTGACTATTTTATTTATTTTCAGTATTTTTGTTTGGTTTTATACAAATTTATAGTTTCATAAAACTAAACTCTACTCCCTCTTAATTGAGATAGTCTAAATGGACTAAAAGCTTAATTTATTTTATAAGATTTTGTATGATTTTATAAAAAGAAGTTATAAAACCATATTAAATCCAAAATTTACAAGATCAAAAAAATATTTTGAGTTTATATGATTTTGTATGATTTTATAAACAAACTTATAAAACCATATAAAGTCGCAAGTGACCTTTAATCTAGTAGCATGTGGTAAGTCCACTAAAAACAGACACATTTATACATTTAGGGATCGAGTTCCACTGTCTATATCATATGGGAACTTGGTTAATGGGCCGGCTAATTGGACAATAAAAAAAACCATACAAAGTCAACAAAAAATAATAATTGCTTTTATATGAAACTCATCATCAAGCAATGAACTTGCTGATCTTACTCTTATACCATATTTTTATCATAATTGAATTATCAATCCTTAAAGATCTCGCCAGTTTTCGTCTCTCCATTTCACAAACAGAAAAAATCTTTTAAAAGAGTTTTAAAAAGCTTCTGCAAACTTTGTGTTACCAACCTTTTTCCAACAAATAGCAAATTGGTTCGTGATGATCTCGACTAGAAAAAGGAACATCTCAGAAAAACAAAATCAAAATATACATTAATCAAAATATGCATCTCACAAGAGACACTGAAAACTCAACCTAAATAAACTTAAAAAAGCTTCGACATTTGCAAATATACATTAATCAACCGTCACGTTTGGTCACCCTAAACGTTAAAAACCCAAAGCTTCACTAAATCAATGAACATGTTCCAAATATGCGAATCTTTCGCTATCTGACCAGGAAACCTCAATTGAGTTATCACTTCAAGCATCGAAATCCTATTGTGAAATTTTTTGATAGCTTTAGGAAAGTCGATAACAGAGACACCAGAGACAGAGAGAGATCTGGACACGAGTTTGTATGCCAAGAGGCTCCTTTGGTGAGGCTTCGAAATTTTATGACCTCGAAATCTCCGAAGACATTACGACATATTGTCAAAAAAGGTTCTAATGGGAATATTGATTTAATTAAGGGGTAGTTTTGAAAAAACAATTTGATGAGGATAGTTTTGAAAACAAAATTTGATGAGGGTATTTTTGAAAAAGTATATTGAAAAGGGCACTTGTCAAAATTTCTCTATAAAATATATTATAAAACAATTTATATATAGTTAGAAACAGAAATAATAATTATAAAATAGTTTATATTACATACAAAATATGTAAACAACCATTATACATAAAAAATATGTATTACAATGCATTTGTTTTCTTTATATATACATATAATAATTATAATATTAATTCATGAGATAAATTTTATGAGAATAAATAAATTAGATAAAAATAAGATAACAATAATATTATATAAATAAATTTAATTTAATTATTAGTTTCATATTTTTATTATAAATTTACATATAATATATATATTGTTATAAAAATAATTATATATAATATATTATTTTGTATATGAAATGGAGAGAGCGATGTGGTGATAAGTAATAACTCTTCTTCTTATTAAATCTTGTACAAGTAATTCTAAATGAAGGCAACATACATATTTATAGTATTACAAGTCGGTGAAATGAAGCAATATATTTTTTATGTAATTACTATATCTACATACATAGTAGGGATGTTACGGAGCGGATATCCGGCCCAATTTGGTCAATCCGTATTCGGCGGATAGTAAGATTCGTGATCCGTATCCGTATCCGGCGGATAGTAAGATTCGTGATCCGTATCCGTATCCGACGGATAGTAAGATTCGTGATCCGTATCCGTATCCGAAAGGACCGGATATCCGTGGTCCAGATATCTGTTGAAAACCAGATATCCAGCCGGATATCCACGGATATCCATTTTTTATATATATTTCCTAAATGGGTCGGATATTTCCTAAATGGGCTGGATATTTCTTAAATGGACCGAATATCCGCTCCGTATCCGGCCCATTTAGGCTTCGGTAATGGATCGGATATCCGACTCATTATTTCATCCGATCCGTATATGTATCCGTATCCACCGGATATTTAAATTTTCGATCCGTATTCGTATCCGTTTGGTCCGGATATCAGTGTTACAGATCAAAATTCGGATACGAATACGGATATCCGGCGGATCACGGATCATGATTAACAGCCCTAATACATAGGTAATTATTACCGATTTATAACACTCCCCCTTAATTACCTATTACTATATTATGTATTGCCTCATTAAAAACCTTATCATGGAAAAACTTAGTAGGATAAAAACAATGATGAGGGAAAAAGAGTACAATAACATAATCTCCCCTTGAAATGATGAGTATCATAAATTTTGTAATTGACGCATCCCGATACCATGAACATGTTTTC
Organism: Lepidium didymum; assembly: GCA_963920545.1. Taxonomy (NCBI): domain Eukaryota; kingdom Viridiplantae; phylum Streptophyta; class Magnoliopsida; order Brassicales; family Brassicaceae; genus Lepidium; species Lepidium didymum. The sequence continues at coordinate 5,691,713 of OY986985.1, read as the reverse complement.
TGAATGTTGTAGTGGAAAACGCTTTAGTGAACAGATCTGCTGCATTGTCTATTGATCGAATATATTGAATATTCACTTCTTGATTCTTCTCGAGTTCTCGTGTGTAAGAGAAAAATCTTGGGGGGATGTGCTTTGTTTGGTCGCTTTTAATATAACCTTCTTTAAGTTGGGCGACACAAGCAGCATTGTCTGCAAACACTTTTGTTGGCTCTCTATTTATGACTATTCCACTTGCTTCTTGTATATGTTGAGTCATATATCTGAGCCAAACACATTCTCGACATGCTTTATGAAGTGCAATTGTTTCTGCATGATTTGAGGATTTAGCAACTAGAGTTTGTTTTTGGGAACGCCAAGAAATTGCAGTGCCTCCAATTGTGAAACACATCCGGTTTGCGATCGGGCTTTATGTGTGTCTGATAAATAGCCTGTATCTGCAAAACCAACTAGATCGAGGCTATAATTTTTACTATAAAATAATCCCAAATCAATTGTTCCTTGGAGATAACGAAATATATGTTTTATTCTATTCAAGTGTCTGTGCGTAGGTGATGAACTATATCTTGCAAGCAGATTTGTAGCGAATGCTATATCTGGTCTAGTGCAATTTGCAAGATACATGAGTCCACCAATAGCGCTCATATAAGGTACTTAGGACCTAATATCTCTTCATTATCTTCACAAGGTCGGAATGGATCTTTATCAATATTAAGTGATCTATTGACCATTGGAGTACTTAAAGGAGTTGCTTTGTCCATATAAAATTGTTTTAAGATCCTTTTCGTATAATTTGATTGATGTACAAAAATTTCATTCTGAAGATGCTCGATCTGGAGTCCTAGACAAAACTTTGTCTGTCCAAGATCTTTCATTTCAAACTCTTATATCATATGAGTTCTAGCAACATTAATCTTCTTTTGAGTTCCAATTATGTTCAGGTCATCAACATATACAACTATGATCACAAATCTAGATACAGATTTCTTAATAAATACGCAAGGACATATTGCATTGTTGGTATATCCTTTACTCAATAAATATCCACTTAGACGATTATACCACATTACTCAATGCTTCAGGCATCTTTAATCTTTCTGGGATTTTCATATATGTTTCACTATCAAGTGATCCATATAGATATGCTGTCACAACATCCATTAGATGCATTTCTAGATTTTTAGATGTTGTTAAGCTCATCAAAAATCTAAAGATAATTACATCCATTACCGAGGAATATATTTCTTCATAATCAATCCCAGGTCTTTGAGAAAATCCTTGGGCAACAAGTTGGACTTTATACCTTGTTACCTCATTTTTCTCATTTCTTTTTCGAACAAAAACCCATTTATATCCAACTGGCTTTACATGTTCAGGAGTTATGACAATAGATCCAAAGACTTTTCTTTTATTTAGGGAGTTCAATTCAGTTATCATGACCACTTTCCACTTATCCCAGTCAGATCTTTTCTGGCATTCTAATATAGACTTTGGTTCTGGATCATCACTTTCATTGTCAATTTTTTTTGATACAAAGAATTAGAAAATTCCATCATCATCTTCTATCTTACTTCTAACCCAAATATTTCCGTTTTGGGCATAGTTTATGGAAATCTCATGTTTTTTTCTATTTTCGTCTTCAAGACTTTTCTCTGTATAATTTGGTTCTTCTGGACCATTTATATTTATTTTTCCTAAAATCTTTTTCTTTCGGGGATTTTTATCTTTTGATCTCATAGGTCTCCCCCTTTTTAACTGAACATTGGGTTCATTTGTTATGTTTCTATCATTTTGTTCTTCTGGAATAATAACTCTTGATGGAACATTCACAGCGGGAATATACGATTTTGTCACCCTTTTTGTATCAGTGAATACATCTGGTATCTGATTTGCCATATTCTGTGGATGTACAATTTTCTGAACTTCTAATTCATGTTGTTTCATAGGGGGATCAAGGTGCCATAACAACGGTGTGTACCATGTGATGTCTTTTGGAGCTTCTTTAGTTCCTCCCCCTACCGCGGGAAATTCATCTTCATTAAAATGGCAATCGGCAAAAAGTGCCGTAAACATATCACCAATTTTTGGTTCTAGATACCGAATTATACTTGGTGATGTATACCCAATATATATTCCCAATCTCCTTTGTGGTCCCATTTTTGTTCTTTGTGGTGGCGCTATGGGGACATATACCGCACACCCAAAAATACGGAGATGAGATATATCTGGCTTCCGGCCATATATTAATTCTAATGGGGAGTATTTATTATATGCATTCGGCCTTATTTGGATTAGTGCCGCAGCATGCAGAATTGCATGACCCCATATTGAAATTGGGAGTTTTGTTCTCATTATTAACGGTCTAGCAACAATTTGTAACCGTTTGATTAAAGACTCAGCCATGCCATTTTGTGTGTGAACATGTGGGACTGGATGTTCAACATCTATTCCCAGTGACATACAATAGTCATTGAAGGCTTGTGAAGTGAATTCACCAGCGTTGTCAAGTCTTACTTTCTTTATTGTATAATCAAGAAATTGTGCCCTTAACCTAATTATTTGGGAAATGAATTTTGCAAAAGCCATATTCCGTGTGCTCAGTAGACACACATGTGACCATCTACTAGATGCATCAATCAATACCATAAAATATCTAAATGGCCCGCATTGTGGATGGATAGGCCCACATATATCACCATGTATTCTTTCCAAGAATATTGGAGATTCATTCTTAACTTTGGCTAGTGATGGCCGAGTTATTAGTTTTTCGAGAGAACAAGCATTACATAGAAATTCTTTCGTTTGAAAAATCTTCTGTTTTTTCAACGAATGGCCATTTGTATTTTCCACAATCTTTCTCATCATGACTGAACTAGGGTGCCCTAAACGTTCATGCCAGATTTTGAATGTACATGTAAACTTCGGGTTTACTGTATCATATGATTCAGTCATATTTATTTTTGTGAAACATATTCCGGAGGATAAAGCTGGCAGCTTTTCTAATATACATTTCTTTTCCGAATTAACTGATGTGATGCAAAGATATTCAATACCATTTTTATTCATTGTTTCTACGTGATATCCATTTCTTCGAATATCTTTAAAACTCAACAAGTTTCTACATGATTTTGGGGAATATAATGCATTATCTATTTCAAATTTTGTTCTCTTTGGCATTGAAAAGCAAGCTCTTCCGGAGCCTATAATAATCTTTGCATTACCAGATATAGTATTCACGCTTCCGGCGGAATTGTTTATCTTAAGGGAAGAGAAATAATTTTTGTCTTTAAGTATTGTGTGCGTTGTAGCACTATCTGTCAGATACATATCTCCATCCTTGTTTCTGTATTTCAACATTTTCTGATTTGAAAATATTCATAAAAGATGCGTTAATATATTAAAAACAAACTGTATATTACAAGATAAACTATTTTACAAACAAGGCAGAAAAACAACATTATGTAACTATAACTAATTATACATTATGTCATAATTTCTTCTTCAGGAAGATTTTAATTTTTTTAGCCCTCGTTGATATCCATGGAATCAACAGCAAAATCAGCCACATCGAGATATGTGTCATTGTTTATATCATCAAGGGGCGGTTCGACTTCACGGTCAAAAGAAGGACCAACTTCATTATCAAAAGAGAGCCCGACATTGCCATAAACGAAGTTGGTTTCCTTTTGTTTTCCCATTTTCTTTTGGGACTCTTGGTGTAGATCGACAAAATATTTTGGTGTACGGCAGGTACGCGACCAATGTCCTTTCATGCCACACCTATAGCAACTTTCCTCATGTTGCCTTTTTCCAACTTCTTTTCCTTTTGGTCTTTTATTATTTCTTTCATTATTGAAATCATTAGGACAAAATCCTTTTCTTTGTCCACGTCCATATCCACGTCCGTATCCTCCTCGTCCACGACCACGGTAATTACCTCGACCGCGTCCACGTCCATAATTATTATAATTCGATGATGTAACATTCGCTTCTGGGAATACTACTAATCCAGTAGGACGAGACTGATTGTTTAGGATGACAAGTTCATTATTCTGCTCTGCTACAAGAAGCACTTGCATTAATTCTGAATAGTTCTTGTATCCATTAACCCGATATTGTTGTTGTAGGACTACATTTCCAGGATGAAATGTTTGAAGAGTTTTCTCGATCATATCATAATCAGTGATCTTTTCTCCGCACAACATTATCCTGGAGGTAATTCCAAACAGCGCATAATTATATTCGCTTACGCTTTTATAATCCTGGAAACGGAGGTTCAGCTACTCATATTTCGCCTTTGGTAAGATCACATATTTCTGGTGATCAAACCTATCTTTTAGTGACTGCCAAAGATCTGCAGGATCTTCTTTTGTGATATATTCATTCTTTAAGCCATCGTGGATATGATGGATCAGAAATATCATGGCATTAGCTTTTTGCTTTTCTGAAGTCATTTTTGACTTATCAATTGTGTCAAGGAGTTTTCTCCCCTTTAAGTGCATCTTTGTTTCAACTGCCCATCTCATATAATTATTGCCTGATATGTCCAGGGCAGCAATCTCGAGTTTAGCCAAATTTGACATAATTACTGCATAATAATCATAATTTTATTATTAAACTTTTAAATAAAATATAACACAATAATATGTCAATGATTAAACACATAAAAATGAAGTAAGCAGGCGATTACAAAAAGGCACAAAGTACAAATAAGTAACCAAAAATTCATCCAAAATTCTACATGAGTGAAATCGCCGATGAAAAATCCGGGAATAGCGGAAAGAATTATACCGAAGCAAAAGATTAAAACCCAATACATTTTACAAAAATGAATCGATTTCGAGGGAGAAAATTTGAGAGAAGGTAGAAAATTTTGAGTAATGAAAATGAGTGAAAAATGAGTGTATTTATAGATTAAAAATTTATATGTAGTCGTTGAAAATAGTGTTTAGAGCCGTTGGAGAATTATGTATTTTTTTTAAAATTTTTATTTATTTATTTTTTTCTCATAATCGTTAGAAAAATATATCCAAAAATAAAATTATCAAAATTAATAATAACATAATCATGAAATACTCAGAGTATAAATTACACAATTTTATAAATTAAATATGATGCAATAACAATAAATTTAAATATATTATTTTTTTTGAGGACAAAATTATTTTTATTTATTTTTCTTCTGGACAAATTTATTTGTTTCGTCTGAAACATATTTATATGTATCTCTATTTTATTTTACCGTTCTTCAGGAACGTTTTATTAAATATCTTCAGGACATTTTTGATTTTTTTATGTTTTTCTGGAACATTTTGTATATGTCTTCTGGACATACAAAAATATTGATCTGAGGAGACATAGTCTACCATATGATCATGATCATGAAGGCAGAGCCTATCTAATGATCGATTCGGGGAAGGCAGTGTCTATCTTTCTGAAATTAATATTTAAATATGGAGACTAAATTACTCATGCGGTAATTTGGCCATTATTACAGCTTACAAATTAAATTAAAATATATAGTATATATATATATATATATATATATAGGAGCCAAGTCACCCATTATAACAAAGTATAAAATCAAAATTGACAAAAATAAATTTTACCTTCTCTGGTGTAGGAGCAGCTCGTGTTGATAACGTGTTATAAAAATAACTATATATAATATATTATTTTGTATATGAAATGGGGAGAGAGATGTGGTGGTAAGTAATAACTCTTCTTCTTATTAAATTTTGTACAAGTAATTCTAAATGAAGGCAACATACATATTTATAGTATTACAAGTCGGTGAAATGAAGCAAGATATTTTTATGTAATTATTATATCTACAGTATTTATTACCTATTTATAATATATATATATATATATATATATAATTATACGATAGAAACTTCTACATGTAAGCGAGTCAGAAAAAAATGTATTTGACATTGTTTTACTGCATTTATACTTTTTATGACCTTATATGAGTTTTAAGCAAAAAAATGTTCTAAAATTTTCATAAAACTAAATACTTATTTAAAACTAAGATAAAAGTATTAGAAATATAAAGTAATCCGCATATAAACATTTGATATTTGTATAGTTATGTTTGATATTCAATAAAAAATATAGTTCATTGATATTTATTCATCAAATAACATGTTATTTAATAATGATTTATTTTATAAAGAATACAATTTTTTTTGTAGTCTAAACATTCATTAAAAAAATATAAAATCCATAGGATACAAGAGTCTAAACAAAGGGAGTAGAAGTCGGCAGATGACGTATCTCCGGAAACGGAAACTAACCATAAATGACTAGAACCACCACAATTGAAAGGAAAAGACTCAAAAAGGTAAGTTAAAGGATCAAGCACTAAGACGGCCAACTGAAATGAGTCAAACATCACTGCATTTTCTATGTCTTCTGTATAGCGTTGAAAAGCATGAAAACAATACGTTGGATAGCACCTATAGGACCAGAAGCACCAGCCGTTGTCAAAACGGTAATAAGACCAACAGAACAAACAGAAGAACCCATCACAACCAAAGAATCAGAAGCCTCTACACTACGTCACAACTAACCAAAAGGAGCGGTTGAGCAAAACTAAGGACAAGGAAAACCTTGAGAAACATCAGGAGACAAGCCAAAGAGGATCAACCACTCTTACATGCGGACACTCGTCGACCCAGTTTCACCCATCTACAGACAAAAAACTAGTGACCTCCTCGCCAGAAAAGAGAAGAGAATCTGTTCCACTTCTTTGCCTATAACCCAAAACCAAAGCGCAAAGAACCTTGGGAGCGGGAGTGTAGATGACTCAGCAAAAGAACATCGGAATGACAAACAACAAGATAGTACCTAGCTCTGGAAACCCAACTAGAAGCAAAGAGGACGTAACAAAGAGGAAGCACAAAGATCCAAAACTCAACAATTGTTGCAAGATTAACCCAACAATTAACCTCCTAAACAAGACTCAACCCATTTCTCAAACCAAACTAAAGCGTGAAACCAAGGCAAACTAAACATAACAAAATAACATAGCCAAGGAGAGGGGACCGGCGAAACCTTCGGCGAGTAAAAGATTCAAACACGAAGCCTCAGAACAGAGAGGCCCAACCACGTCGAAGCTTCAGATTTAGAAACTTTTTCGGCGAAACTTCTTCACTGCACATCAACGAGACACACGAGCTTCACACAACTCGAGCTAAGGATCCTTGTCCCGAACTTATCTCCGGTCACTAGATATCCAACAAACTCCGACAAACTTTCTTCCACAACCGAGAGTCAAAACCGAGCCAAATTCCTCTCAACACCAGCTAGACTCCACATAAACAACAGATCGGAACACCTATGGACAGAAAACGATAGCACCAGAGCTGAGGAAGCCTCCGGTCACTTCTTCCAAACATAATTCAAACGGCGGCTGCAAAGATTTACTGTATTGTACAGAGAGAAAATATTATCGATTTTCAAAAAAAACATAAAGAATACAATTAATTTGATAATAACAATAAAAATTATTTTATATCACAAATCATTCAATAATTATGATTCATTTGATAATTACATGTTATTGGAATATTACGATAACTATCTTATGACTTTATATTAAAAAATAATGTTTAGACATTATCTCGTGCTCCAATACGGGTTTAAATCTAATGTTATTATTATTATTCAAAAAGTTATTTTATTATCATTGTACAAATAATTTCTTGCATATTTGGAATTATAAACTTAAGAAAGGAAAAAAATTCATTTATTTGTAAATTGTAGTTACAAAATCAAAAGAACACTAAACAAAACAAACAACCTCAACTTATATAAATGACATTCACCATTATTAGATTGTAATGGATTTTCCAAACTTCTTTGCTTCCTCATTCTCTTCAGAGAAAAGTTTTTTTTGAAGCTACATCAGTATATCTGATTATGTCATTTAGTTCTCGTAGGAAATGAAAAACAATTGATATTAGGGAGGTTGGAGATCAAGTAATCTTTGGTGCATACACAATTGACACATCAAGTTAATTAGAATATCTTAAAAATACAGTAGAACTTCAAGTAGGTCGAACATTCATCAAAACTAAAAGTATACGAGCACTCTATGTTTTTTGTTCATTTAGTTTAATTAAACCAAATGAGTAAGAGACTAACTGCTTTTCGATTTGCCAACACCCTAAAAAGTAACAGTACAAAAAAGCACTTATTTGTGGTTAATTCGTTAGTAAATTGAGTCATGCAATGTAGCTTACTTACTTTATGACTTTCTTAGGATCACATTCAACTTCTTTTTAGCTTCATACTAGCTGAGATATGCTACAATTCATGTGGAGTATAAGGCTGAAATATGTCGTGTGATCTTGTTAAAGGATCAATGTTGTTGCCTGCTTTTCTCTTCACACCTAAATTAGTGTATTCATTCAGCTTAACAATCTCATTGGAAAGCTCTTCCATTGGTTCCTTTTGACGACTTGAGTTTCCATCAAGGATCAACTCTATGTCCTTTGCCCCAAATATAACACCGTTTGTTCGTCTATGTTTCTCTCTCGGTGGCACAGTATTGTCGGAAACTCTCATGGAGTTGGACCTTGGAGGAGGAAATGAAAGGTTTTGGTTAAATCCAATGAATAATCTTTGTTCAAGCAAGAGTCAAACATATAACTTAAGAAAACACTAAAAAGTATTCAATCTATTGAAGTTTGTGAAGCTTCGTTTGCATCTTCAATATCTGGTTGAACGCCTTCTACTACATACATATATGAGCAAAGTTTACGTAATTCTATTAGATAATAGATTGCTCTTAAACCAAACCAAATCTGCGTAAGCACAATCAGATTCACAAAACTTACTTGACCACCTTCTCTCTTTGTCAAGGTTTGATACTTACGAGTTATGATTGCTTTGTAAAGAACATTTTGCTGCTTGCTCACATCATCTTTCTTAGGGGGCAATAGGTGTCTTTCAAGACATCTCTTTAATATCCTAAAACTCCTCTTGGTACTTCTCCATATTGGAACATAGAAAGAAATAAGGCCAAAAGAACTGAAATTGAAATCACAGAGCCGCATTAAGTTTTTTTTTTTGTGCTTCAATAAAATTTCTTGTCTACTCTATGATGAGTATCAAGACGTGATCATTCTAGAATTAACTTTACACGCTCGACTTGAAGCTCTGTATAAACTTCAAAAGTTCTCTCTTTATTTATATTCATTTCACAAATCAAATCAAATTCAAAATTCAGATCGATTCATGCAAAAGAGATCGAACATTTATTTCAAGATTTGTAACGGAATGAATAGTAAAATGAAAAAAGAATGATTGCAGGTTTTGAAACCGATAGTCAAGACAATCATATCAAAGATTTTAGAAAATATAAAAACCTATTTTGAAATTTATAAATGGAAAAAATAGATTTCTTGAAAAATCCAAAAAGGGAGAATATGGATTAAAAAACATCGAAAAAATATTTCAGAAGTGAAGTTTGTGATATTTTTATATGGATGTGTGTACTTTTATAGATAAAAAAATATTAAAGATAAGAAAATCTGAAAAATATATCTTAGCCATTCATTATATCATATCGATCATCAACGGTTTGATTAAAATCTCATCCAACATATCTCATTTTTCCGACATTATTATATAAGAAAATCTTTAAAGTTTGATATTAACCATTCATTATATCATTTTTTTCATTAACCGTTAGATTAAAATCTGTCCAATGTTTGTGACATTTATTCATGATCATGCTTATAATATCTTGTCCAATCTATATTACTTTTCTGACATTATCTTATAAAAACTCTAGAGAAATTAATCTTGGTCATTCATTATATAACTTTTGTCATGAACCTTTAGATTAAAATCTCCAATATATATATATATATATATAGATATATAAAAATTTATTCGTCACCATTCATTTTATATCTTGTCCTACTTTTCTTACATTATCTTATAAAAATCTAGAGAAATTGTTCTTGGTTATTCATTATATCGATGTTATCATCAACCGTTAAATTAAAATGCTATCTAATATCTGTAAAATTCATTCGTGACCAGTCATAATAAACTTTTTCCAACTATTTTTGTGTATAAATATAGACCTTTGATCATTCAATTAAAATAAAAATGAATTTCATTCATTAATAAAATTCGTAACTAAGACACCTTGAAGAGTGGCAAAACATCAAAAAGCTGACTATGGTGTAAGTAACCCTCCATAAATAAGAAATAACACCAAACTGGGCTTCTGTTTCAACCTGTGCTACAAAAAAGAAAACAAAAATCAAATTCTTGTTAACCATACAGACTATACGTAAATGGTTTTCAATTAATTTCTTAAAAAATTAAATATATAAGATATATTATTTTATATGTCTTACTTGTGAATGAGTGAATATTTTTCAAAATTAGCAAAATAAAATATAGAATAAATGCTTGTATTAAATTTTTTTCATCTAGAAAATCTTATCAATAACCAAAATTCTATCAAACAAGCTTTTGTAACTATATGGAATTAAGTTACATAAAAAGTTATTTGTTATATAATTAATGGTCCTCAATTCTTTGTATTTTAAAGCGAAATATATATCAAATCTATGTAAGTTCATCATAAAAGATGATTTTAATAAGGATAGTTACAAACTTTGCAATGAACCTGTTGAATAAAAAAAAGATGACATGGCTAGTTAGGCTGTTGAATAAAATTAATAAAAGGTGGGACATATATGGGTTACGAAAAAATTGAAGGGAGGAGAGATAAAGAAGAATAACACATGTGTCAATGTTTCATTTGCTATTTAAATTTCTTTAGATTTTTTTTTCACCCTTATCCTTTAAACTCCATTATTAGATAATATAAAAATTAATTTAATTTTATTTTTATATCAAAATTTATAATTTTTTATACTCTATAAATAGAGACTCGTTTCATTTGATTTGGACACAGAAAAAAAAACTCATTTCGTCAAAATGGATCCCAATAATAAGTCTTTCAATCCCCAAAATTCTGGTAATTACTCTTTCAACTACCCAAATCCCAACAATTATCTATTTCAAAATTAACCTCCTAACCAACCCCAACATATACCCAATTATGGGTATCCTCCAAATTTCTTCATACCGTCAACTATTCCGAATTTTCATCCATACTATAGATCGATGATGTCATATCCATCTCAAGAACACCCTAATTCCTCTACTCCAACCAACAATGAAGTTGTCTCAAATATCAGTACAACTCAATTTCCAGAATTTTTGACACAAATAGCTCTTGGTGGTATGGGCGGTGCTGATGAAGCCACTCCAAATACAGATGATTCAACTCATGTTCGTCGCAAAAACCCCAAATGGACCACCGAGAAAAATTTTGTGTTATTGAGTGGTTGGATTAAATATGGAATCGACAGCGTTGTTGGTAAAAACCAAAAAGGTGAAGCCTACTGGGGTAAAATTGCTGATTATTGTAATGAGCATTGCTCATTTTAGTCGCCGCGTGATGGAGCTTCATGCTGAAATCATTACAACTACATTAACCACAGACTTGGCAAATGGATTGGCGTTTATGATAACGCTAAGCTTATGCAATAAAGCGGGTGGTCAGAGAATGATGTATTGGCAAAAGCACATGAATTATATTCAAGTGCTAATAATGGTCATTTTAATCTAATGTCAGAATGGCACGCTATTCGTGATCAACCACGGTATAGTAGTCAGGTCGGAGGAAATACAGACTCCGAGAGCAGTGGATCTAAGAGATCACGGGAGAGCGATGCAAGTGGTTCAAGCTCTATTGGATCCATTGCTCGTCCAATGGGGAGGGATGCAGCTAAAAAAAAGGTAAAAAAAAGCAATAATGCATCCACTGAAGTAATCAACGAAGAGTGGAATGAATTTAAACAATTTAAGGAGAAAGAGTTGGAACAACTACACAAAATAGCCATGAGACAAGACGAAGCTAACCACTTAATGAAAGAAAAAACTCAAGCTAAGAAGATGAAAATGTTTTTGAAGTTAAGTGAGAAGGAGCATCTTGATGACCGAAGTAAACATGTATTGGAGAAGTTGGGTCAAGATTTTTTTGGAAATTAATAATACTATTTGACGTGTTCTGCTTTAATAATGTTTGTCGTATTCCATTTCAATAATTTCTCTCCATGCCTGTTTTAATAATGTCTATCTATTCTGCTTTAATAATGTCTGTCGTTTTCTATTTCAATAATTTCTCTCCATGCTTGTTTTAATAATGTCAATCTGTTATGCTTTAATAATGTCAGTCGTTTTCTATTTCAATAATTTCTCTCCATACTTGTTTTAATAATTTATGTCCTTTCTGTTTTAATAATGTTTGTCGTTTTCTATTTCAATAATTTCTCTCCATGCTTACTTCAATAATGTCTGTCGTTTTCTACTTTAATAATGCATGTCGAGGAGCCACCCCTGTCAATCAATGTTTGTTTGGAGTCACCCAATCAATTTCTTTGTTTGAAGATGAAAATGTTTTTGAAGTTAAGTTAGAAGGAGCATCTTGATGACTGAAGTAAACAGTTATTGAAGAAGCTGAGTCAAGATCTGTTTGGAAATTAATAATACTGTTTGGCGTGTTCTGCTTTAATAATGTCTGTCGTTTTCTATTTCAATAATTTCTCTCCATGCCTGTTTTAGTAATGTCAATCTGTTATGCTTTAATAATGTCAGTCGTTTTCTATTTCAATAATTTCTCTCCATACTTGTTTTAATAATATCTGTCATTTCTGCTTTAATAATGTCTATCTTTTTCTATTTCAATAATTTCTCTCCATGCCTACTTCAATAATGTCTGTCGTTTTCTACTTTAATAATGCATGTCGCGGAGCCACCCCTGTCAATCAATGTTTGTTTAGAGTCATCCAATCAATTTCTTTAAATGGAGACTCATTTTTCATTTGATCAATATCATAAATCTTATACTACTAAAAAACTAGTAATGGATCCTTCAGAATTTTCTTTCGATATCGAAGCTTACAAAAAGCAGTCTGAAATTGAAGAGAAGTATATCATTAACCGGTTTACAGAGCGGCAAAACAAAGTAGAAGAAGACTATCCACCTCATAGCAAAAGAAAATACTTCAAAAGAGATCATGCAGCTGCGAACCAGAGAGTGATTGACGACTACTTTTCCAATCAACCCATATATGACGATGCAATGTTTCGTCGGCGATTCCGAATGCGAAAACATGTTTTCCTTTGGATTGTTGGAGACCTATCAAGCACCGACAACTACTTCACACAACGAGTTGACGCAGCCAATAAAGAAGGTATATCTCCATTAGCAAAATGTACCACGGCCATGTGAATGTTAGCATATGGTGTGGCAGCCGACACAATTGATGAATACATCAAAATAAGAGGTACTACAGCCTTGGAGTGCTTGCGTAGATTCTATAAAGGAATCATACAATTGTATGAGCATGTGTATCTTAGAGCTCCAACTCAAGATGACCTACAAAGAATACTCCATGTTAGTGAGATGCGGGGGTTCCCGGGAATGATTTGGAATATTGATTGCATGCACTGGGAATGGAAAAATTATCCTACGGCGTGGGAAGGTCAATTTACTCGGGGAGATAAGGGAACCACCACTGTTATTCTTGAAGCAGTTGCATCTCATGATCTATGGATTTGGCATGCATTTTTTGGATGTCCAGGCACATTGAATGATATAAATGTTCTAGACCGTTCACCAGTGTTCGATGATGTTGAACAAGGAAATACGCCAAGAGTGAACTTCTTCGTGAACCAACATCCATATAATATGGCGTATTATCTAGCTGACAGTATATATACTTCTTATCCAACTTTCGTCAAATCAATAAGACTTCCTCAGAGTGAACCAGATAAGTTATTTTCACAATGTCAAGAAGGATGTCGGAAGGACATTGAACGTGCATTCGGAGTGTTGCAAGCTCGTTTTAAAATTATCCGTGAACCAGCTCGCATGTGGTATATAACTGATTTGGCTATGATCATGAGGTCATGTATCATATTACATAACATGATAGTTGAGGATGAGCGAGATACATATCTTCAACATTGGACCGATTATGATCAATCTGAGGCAAGTGGGTCTAGTACACCACAACCATTCTCGACTGAGGTGCTTCCTGCATTTGCAAATCATGTGCGTGCTAGATTCGAGTTGCGCGATTCGAATATACATCACGAATTGCAAGCGGATTTAGTCAAACATATATGGGCAAAATTCGGAATGTTTAGAGACTAAAATATTTATATAAAAAATTGTAATGTAAGAGTTTTATGGTTTATATGTGTAATATTATAATAATTATGTGTGTTTGAATAAAATTTAAGTGTGTTTTAATAAAATTATATGTTTTAATAAAAATGTGAGGTAGGGTGTTGAATTTTTTTAAATAAAACCATTGTATGGTGTAAAATAAAAATGGGTGTTGAATTATGAGGTGGATGAAAAAGAAGATGATGTGGAATAAAAAGTAGGGTGTTGAATGTTGAAACCATTGTAGATAGTCTTAGTATTTACAAATGATACACCTGATAACACATGAATTTAATAAAGATATAAAATTGATGCTTAAATACTATGATAAGAATTATAAATCAATACCTAAATAACACATGATGTTGTTGCAAAATTTTCTAAATTCGTTGAAATCCATTATTTTATAAATTCACTAAAAATATGTTTTTATAAAATTTATCTTTGCGTAATTCTAATGTTTGTAAAGTTTTTTAGTAATATAAAATACAATTAAATATTACCACTAAAGTGACTCTATGCCTTTGCTTAGATTATAGCTTCATACCTTAACAAACCAGGGTTTCACATATCTAATTCTAGGATTTGTAATTGATATCTCTGCTATGTTGTGGCCAAAATCACCTATAATTTGTAAATACCTCAAAATCACAAGCAAGAATAACACCCCAAGAAATTCGCTAGCGGAGGAAAAAACAAGTAACAATCAAGAAAAAAAAAGCCAAAAAGAAGCCGAGAAAGAAATTGTGAAACAAATAAGAAATATACGTTAGTCAATTAGACATTATTGAACAGTATTTATGAAATTATAAAAAAAAAATGGGGGTATTTGTGAAAATACCTTCTCTCGATGGGCAATTTTGCAATTACCCTTAATTGTTATTTAAAAAAAATTAAGTTAGGACAAATTTTAGAATAATTTTTTGGATGTTAGAAAGTTTATAGTTTTGGAATTGGTATTTTAATATTTTTGAAAAACCTGTATATTTAGATAAATACATTTATATTCATGATATATATAAATTAAAATTTATGGTTAATTACTTCAACTTTTTATTTTAACACTATCAGAATAAAAATGATACATTACTATACCAACTTTTATATATATATATATATATATATATATATATATATATATATATATGTATATATATATATTTAGATAATTATTAATTTATGATATAAACATGAAATAGAGATTTTAAAAAATTATTATCTTATCGAACTTTATTAATTTTAACACCGACCATATTTGAGATTAGAGAATTTTATTATTTTATAGTGTTTATTAATTTATAAAGTATTAAGTTATAGAGGTTATATTATATTTAATTTTGTATCGATAAATTTTTTCCTATTAAATTATATATTTGAAAATAGCAATGAAAGTATAGTTTAGTGACCAAATATAGGAAGTTATTATTTTTAAACTCAATGATCAACAATTTAAAAGTAGACCACAATATAAACACTTAAAATTAAAAATTATATTTCAGATCCAAAAATAGAGTAGTTTTAGCTTAAACTTTTCCTGATAATTATACCCTTGTATTTATTGTTGTAATATATTTTTCTAATGGCATGAAGAGTATATAGCACATTAATTAATACTAAGATTCAAGCCCAACTACATCGCGAGATCATTTTTCATTTTTATTGTTTCTTTTTTGAAGATTATAAATATTTCATACATTAATAAGATTTTTTTTTTGTCAACCTTACTCATTGGATTTGGATCAACAAGACCTGATCCATAGTTTAAATACATTAATAAGATTTAATTATATGATTATATAGACTTCAAAGAAATCATGATTGTATGAGTTACATTGGCATATATAGTAGATTGTTGTGGAAACCAAAAATGTATTTAAACAGTTTATATAAATATAAATGTATATATCTTAGTTCATAGAAGAACAAAAAAATAAAATAAAGATATCACGTTGGGGTTTCTATGATAGACAACAACATTTTGGGATATTAATTTTGTAAGGGATGAAATTTATAAAGTATAATTAGCAAAAGATATCGATTCAAGGAAGTTAATATGTATCTCCTATATTTAATGATATATTAAATAATGAATGATTGACAAATTTAAATTTAAATTTATTAATGAAATTATAGTTTTTTTATATCAAGATTAACTATAATTTATTATGTATTTACATAAGTAGAAAAAATTAATTAATTATGAAAGTAAAAACCAATAAATAATTTTTTTTAAAATCAATTAATACGTAAATTTTTAAGAGGAAAAAAACAATAAAAATAAAAATTACAAATAATGAAGAAAAAAAGAAAAAAAACAGAGATTGTAAAATTAAAAGTAGAAGCCATATAGTAAAAGTTTGAGGTGATGATCCCATAAACAAAGATCACATACAGTAGACGTATTCATGTCATTATCCGCACTAAACTGGTTGAAGTCATGGTTGATGGTAACGAATGTCCTTGTATGTGATAGCCAAATTATTACTATAACTGATATGTCGGTTAACTCTTCTACGAACTCTTTCAAGGTATTTCTAATGTTGTTGACAACAACGGCTTCATAAAATGAGATAAAATACCAAAATCTTCTTCTTTTTCAAGACCTCTGCGACATATTAGCATGATACCATAAAGATAAATAGAATCAAAACAAATTCCATGAGATGCATCACGAAGCATTATTAATCCTTCATCTCTACAATTATCATAGAAATAGCAAACTAATCCTATCCGATACAAAACATCAGGATTTCCACAATTTGCTAATAGTTCATGTTTCGCATAACATATGAAACCAATATGGAATGAAGCAATATTCTTTTAGAGAAATACTACATAGAACGCGAGGTCGTTTAGATATAGATCTAAATTTTTTGCAGGCTAATCTGAGTTGATGAATATAAAACCAAGACGATTCTCCACATCTAGATACGATGTCCATCAAAAAAATTTCAGGAAAAGATGTGATAGAAATTATATTCTTTGGAGAATGTCTAACCAAAAAGGAGATCAAACAATATGAAAGAAAAAACGGTTTTATAGAAATGTACACGTCTTATTTTTATGTGTTATATAAGGCATAAATTAGTGTTTTCAGAAATGAATGGTATATATTCGATTGCTAATTATTTGTCGTATTATTTTCTAATTCATTTAGAATAACGAAGAGTAGATTAAGCAACAAATATAGAAAACAATCTTCAGTCCTGACTTCTTACTAACCCTAGACATGGCAACATAAAGCTGTCCGTGAGAGAAGACTGGTTAAAAACATGATTGTTAGTTAAATCATCCATTAGATTATCTAGCTTCATCTTGAAGATTTTAGCTATTACATCTGGCCTATCATTGCTTTTTAAATCACGCTCCTCAACAAATCTAGTAATTTATGGCCATTTCGGATTACATGTGAACGTGATAAACAAATCCGGAAAACCAAATTGCTTACACGTAGCCATAACATCCAAATAATGTTGCTGCATGTACCGAGGACCACCTACAAAAGTAGCTGGACTAGAAACTCCTTTTCCTTGATTACTAAGATTGATGCTTCCTGATTCTTTTGCTTCCTTAACATTATGAATGTTAGTACTCCTCAGTTTTGTTTAATTTTTTTTAAAGATATCTTAGTCTATTAGATTCAATCATGGTATAAGCATCAACGAAAAACTGTTGGAGAAGACACTTAGATAGAAACAAAACATGTTTCTCAACATTCCTTTCTTGAAGCCTATAAACAAAAATTGTCCCGTACTTATATTACTATTGCTCTTCTCTCCTCAGTTAGCAACTTTTTTTTGCCTTAGGAATACCCAAATGAAATCTATCATCTCCACTTGGAAACATTGTAGGATACTGCAAAGCTAAATATGAAGGGTGAAGTTTATCAATCCTTTTTAATTTTCCTGATTTTGTTTCCAGGACAATATCATGTTTATCCATGTTTGCGTGAAAGTCACCAGGAATAAGAGCAGCAACTTCAGAACCAGTTGGAAGACAATATAATATTCCATCTCTACTTCTATTAGCTACTATACTCATCTGAAGATTCTCATTATCGTCTATCTTGAACCTATCCCTAGCAATCCGAAATGACTTGACATGAGGACTTTCTTTGTCCAACATCTTCATTATGGTGTCGATAATTTCAGGTCTGAATTGATTCCTCTTTTGTACTGGTTGAACATTTTTACCTTTGCTACATTAATAAAAGATTAAACAATAAAATAAATTAACGAAAAATAAAAAAATCATAAAACATAAGGTTTAATGAAACAATAATTGGATTGTAACTAACCTCATAACATTAACCCTATTCTGAACTTCGTTCTCAGTATCTACAATATATAATTGCTGAAACTTAGCATAATCACCATCCTTCGGCTTCAAAGAACCCATAAGATAATAGTTCTCGCCTTGCATAGAAAACATTTGTTATCCTCTACCTTTTTTTACCGATCGATCTACCTTTCCACCAAATGATGTCATTGAGAAAACCATATTGTAACCTCTAGTGTTATCTCTAAACTGTTTTGATAATTGGTCATTGCCCGTGAACAAATTCCACATAACTTCTGGTGAGGCAATTTAACTTGTCATTGCATACAACAACCACTGTATATTGGATTAGAAGATCTTCTCCTTCTATTTAGGCGCTGACCATACCAAAAAAGTGTGCCACAATAAACACAACTATAATTAGGATCACCATCATCAATATACGTATCTTTGCCTCAAAAACAAATTAAAATGATATCAAAATAATATTTTTTAACAAAATATTCAATTATAGAAATATAAGTGGTTTACATCTACATGATTGGTTTTTAGATTGAGAGGTTGAGTTTGTGACATGAGAGGGAGATTTGTCTACTAAAGCATTTGGAAGAACTTCTGAAGGATTTACTTCATACTCATCTATGACATCTTCTTCGCTCGAAAAATCATAAACTTGATCATCGTCATAATCACTTGTTCGGAAAACGAAATCACTTTTAAATAATATACATATAAATATAATGAAAAATGAAATACTAGAAAGAAAATATAATAACGTTTATAAAAATTAAATAAGATACTAACCATAGAAATTATCGATAACATCATATTCTGAATCATGAATTTTCATGATACTCCATTATATCGTCCATGGGATGAATATCTTATAATAATTATTAAAACAAAAAAATGTTACAATAACCTTTTTCAAAATTATTTAATTTGTATAGTAACAAAATTAAAAAAAAACTCATTACCTGCTATAAAAGATTTTTTTGTAGGATCATCACGTAGTTTAGTACTGTGAGGTTATGTTGTTTTGCTAGAAACACTTCTCATACTAAAATTTCGAATTGGAACTGATGTAAGTTGCAAAAAGGTTCATTCGATGAATCTGGAAAGCATTATAAAATTTTTTTAAAAATAAAATAATAATAATATTCATAAATTATATTGAATGCAATAATGATAAATATATCAAATGACTATACTTGTGTGATCCCTTGGGATTCCCGTGTAGGGCGGTTGAAATTTTGCGTCAACGAATTAGATTGTAATGAATTGATGGAAGTGATCGAAGGATAAGATTTTGTAGCAACTATGCTTGTAGTAAATCGACCTGATATATAATAAATATTCAAATAATATGAACTATCGACTATTGTGTCAAATAAAATACTAAAATGCCAAAAACACAAACCTCTTAGATGATCGATAATAGTACTATGTTGTTTTAGGGATCCATTAGAATTTATAAAAGGAAAGTTTGTCAGATCTTGAAATAACCTAAAGTAGACAGAACTTTCTTGCGGATTAGAAGGTGGAATATTCCATTGATTATGAAATGCAACAATGTTCTCGGAATCATCTTGATTTGGTTTAGATCGACGTCTTTTAGCAGAAGATTGAATTTCTGCTTTTCCTTTATGCTTCATATTGAGATATTATGAGTGGAACTAGATAGATGGTTAACCTAATTGTTTTATTTTTTTTGTTTTCGATCTATATATAAAAAGCACCATAAAACAAAAATTATTAGTTTAACGATATATTTTTTGTATGGCCGTGTAGCTTAACAATATGTTGATAATAAGGTTTTAATATTATAAAAATCAATGAAATAAATAAAATAATCAAATGAGGAATTGATTTATATTCAAAATATTATATTAATAAATGAGAAGCATATACTTAAGGAAATTTAGAATTATATTAGGTACATATCAATTGAATGCATAGAGAATATTGTCAGTTATACTATCATAAATATCGGGAAACTTAATGAAATCGTTTGAATTTAGCCACGATTAATATATTCGAAATTGATGAATAGATACAAATATTAAATAGTAATAAAATAAAAATAAAAATACTAAACTAAAGAGAGAACAACAAAAATTACAACCCATTAAACAAAAGATTAACTTCATGATCCCATAAACAAATCTCACACGCCGTTGATGA
Organism: Lepidium didymum; assembly: GCA_963920545.1. NCBI lineage: Eukaryota > Viridiplantae > Streptophyta > Magnoliopsida > Brassicales > Brassicaceae > Lepidium > Lepidium didymum. Next base: position 5,670,979 of record OY986985.1, on the reverse strand, counting down.
CTTCATGTCATTTCTGGAACTATAAAAATGCCAAAGGCTGTTGGAATTCAGAAACTCACACGCCGTTGATGACTTCATGTCATTTCTGGAACTATAAAAATGCCAAAGGCTGTTGGAATTCAGAAACTCCGAAGTTTTACCATCGCAGTAATGAATCTGTTTGACATAAGATAATTTCAAACCAGACAATACATTATGTGCATGCCACATAAGATACCTATTTGTTTGAGCCCAAATTGTTTCAAGGTACTGTATTGTTTTTGACATTAGTGGTTGGATAAGAACAGACATAAGTTTAAAACAATAGTTTTTCTGCAATATCTCCAAGAGATATCAAAATGACACCATAAAGATAGATAGCCTCACGTAACAATATGAGTCTATTGTCTATACGGTTGTCTAGGAAATAACAAAATATTCCCACCGATAAAAAGTTTGAGGGTTCTCACTCAATAGTAACTTGTTATATCTTTTATAAGCTATTTGAGGATAGCACCAAGATAGATAGAGGACGTCTTCTTCAAGAGATAGTCGGCTGAGAACTCATCGTTTGTTACATATAGAACATAATTTTTTTCATACCTTTCTGAGGTCACTAACATAGAATATAGACGAAGATGAACAACATGCGGCGATTGGAATTAAAATATCATCAGGTAGAGACATGATAGAAACATCATGATTTCTATAATCAAGATGTAAAGAAAACATGAAATAAAATAGCAAATTCCAACAAAATAATGCATATGATAAAATGAAATAGATGATTGAAAGTAATAAAAAATATATATATATAAGAAAGATATTAGGGTTTCACGTAATCATTTTTTTCAAATTTGTTTTTTTTGTTTTGTTTACTCAACATTATAAATTATTTTATTATTTATTATATATTATATTATCTTCTGATTTTAACAATAAAATAAATTCAATTAGATAAGATAACGATTATTAACTTTATAAGTATATAAAAAATAACTAGTCAAAATCGTATAAGATAATAAAAAAGTCCATTGTTTAAAGCTATAAACTATTGTTACTATTACGAGAACTTATATTATGTACAATATGATTTAAATATTTTATAAATTAAGGTTTAGAAAATATTTAAATTATTTAAACAATTAGAATACTTTAAAAATTAAGGATTAGGAATTATCCATTCATTCGATATAATTTAGAAAGAGGAGTTTAAATACTGATCAACAGAAAAGGAATATTGATCAAGTTGTCTATAATTATCATGAAGCATAACTTAAAAATAATTAAAATGAACAACAAAAAAGGATATATTATAATTTGTAAAAAAAAATAATAGGTCAAAGATACTAATTAGTTTTACCCCTATATAATAACTAAGAAAAAAGAAAATAGTTGTAAACAATTTTAAAATAAGTATATCTTGGAAACCGTTGTAATGAAATAATCATTACAGGAAAGACTAGAATTTTAAACTTCTCAAAAAGATCTAACCAAAATATATATCACTTTATCTTATATATATATAAGAAAGATATTAGAGTTTCACGTAATCATTTTGTCAAAAAAAAATTTTGTTTACTCAACATTATAAATTATTTTATTATTTTCTATATATTATATTATCTTTTCATTTTTACAAATAAATGAATTCCAATTGAATAAGATAACGATTATTAAATTTATATGTATATTAAAAAAAATAATTAGTCAAAACCGTATAAGATAATAAAAAAGTCAATTGTTTAAAGCTATAGACTAGTGTTGTGTTATTATTATGAGAACTTATATTATGTAGAATATGATTTTAATATTTTACAAATTAAGGTTTAACAAATCTTTATAATTTTAAACAATTACAATACTTAAAAGATTAACGATTAAGAATTATCCCTTCATTCGATGTAATTTAGAAAGAAGAGTTTAAATACTCATCAACAGAAAAGGAGTATTTATCGAATTATCTATAACTATCAGGAAGTATAATTTAATAGTAATTAAAATGCAAATTAAAAAAAGATATAATATAATTTGTAAGAAAGTAATAGGTCAAGATACTTATTAGGTTTACCCCTATATAATAATTAAAAAAAAAGGCTTAACAAATGATTATAATTCTAAACAATTACAATACTTACAAGATTAACGATTAGGAATTATACCTTCACTCAAAATAATTTAGAAAGAAAGGTTTAAATACTGATCAACAGATAAAGAGTATTTATCAAGTTATCTATAATTATCAGAAAGTATAACTTTAAAATAATTAAATTGAACAACAAAAAAGGATATATTCTAATTTGTAAAAAATAATAGGTCAAGATACTTATTAGGTTTATCCATATATAATAATTAACAAAAAAGAAATATATTTGTAAACAATTTTACAATAAGTAGATCTCGGAAGGTTAAAATAACTTTTAAACTTCTCAAAAAGATCTAATCAAAATATTTTATCCACTTTATCTTCCATATTGAGAAACCCCCGTCTTCAACCTAAAACCATCTAAAGTTTTTCTCCACAAATCAAGCAAAAAAAACAGTTGGTTAAAGGAAAGAGAGTAGAGATTAGCCATGGAAACAAAGATAATTTTCAGAATAAGTAGTTTAATTTATGTTAAACTTACTGACGATATAAAAATTTCAAACTAATTTTTGAAAAAATACCTTTTTTTGCAGAAAAACATGAAGAGAGACAGAGAGTCGAATCTGATCGCTAATAAGGTATACTTCATTCTTGTATCATATAATATATTGTTAATGGATATGAAATGAGAACTAAATGGAATATGTAATAGTTATGTTCAATATTGTCGCTAAATTTTTTTAAGTGTAACAGTCCTTTTAATTTGTACATAATAAAGTGGTAGAAAAATAGATATGATGAACATGATATCAGACGACATCCTAGCAAACATAGTCTCACGACTTGCACCGGACAAAATATATAGGATCGAGAGTTTGAAGATTGTCTCAAAACGATTTAGAAAAATTTGTGAAAGAAAAGAGGTGCTATCTAAATTAGACCTTGGATGGATATATACCTTTCTATCCATGGGATGGAAAAGATGATCTTTTCAACAAATTTCATGAGAATTTACACGAGAAAAGTAATACTGATGCCTTATATAGATTAGGTATGGAAAATTACTTTGTGTGTAGTTGTTTAATGAGGGATTAAGATTGCTAGATGATGCTAGTAGAGAAGGTAATCTAGAAGCTAGATTTGGAGAAAATTCTAGTGAAGAAGGTATGAAGACTCTTAGAGGATTACATAAGCTAATATTGAGTACATCGTTGGAGTTTGTTGTAACAATACGACAACGCGTATATACTGGACTAGCAAATTTTCGTTGGGGAGGAGAAAATGGTTTGAAGATCCTCAAAAATTCCTATGTCAAAGGGCCATGTGATTGCAGAGAAGATTTCATACAAACTATACCTTACTACCTAAAATGAGATGGAGAAGATGAGAGTATAGACATGCCAATAAAAACCGCATGTGAGACATGCTTCTGGGATTATCAACTTTGATTTTTATTTCCTAATAATTAGTATTAGTTCATTTAGCAATTAATAATTCGCATGTATCTCATAACTTTGCATTATGTTTCTTTAATTAAGTGTTATTTAAGACCTGGAGAATTACAAATATAGTTATTATTAAGGTTTTGTTTATCAAATTGATCATTTCAAGCAAGGTTATAAAGATATGAGTTTTGAATAAAAAAATTTCGTAATAAAAAAATAAAAATAAAATTACCATAATACTCAAATTTGCTAAATGTATGAAAAATGTGTTAAAACTAATTGTAACCATTAACCAACCATATAATAACGAAAAGAACCATAATATAAAACAATGACCGGAAGCCGAAGCTTAATATTAGACCAAATATTTCCAACCTTATATGTGTAAAGGCCATTGAAATTATTCTCATACTCCACAATAAAACAAATGTTATGAAAATATTTCCAAACAAATCACTAATTGCAAGAGGCATACTTTCATGAACGTTGATGCCAATAAATCTTTAAACATTTGTCATATGGAGTAAGTGATGAGCAAAATTAAAATACGCAACATTGATTTTTATATACGAGAATACAACAAATATATTTTAAATAAATTTAATGAATATTATTAAATATTTGTTTAAATAAAATAAGATATCAAACTACATATGAAAATTATAATTTTTTATTGTATTCGGAAATATTAAATGCATTAAAATAGAAAAAATATAAATTCAACTAAAAGATAATTAAAATAAGAAAGAAAGCCTTATACCATCTAGAAAAATCTCAAACATACGATTAAACCATCTGAGAAAGCTCAAGCTTAGTATTGCACCAAACATTTTCCACCTTGTATGTGTAATGGCCATTTAAATTGTTACCCTTATGCACATTAAAGCCAAACTAGAAAGTCTTTTCAAAAAGATCACTATTTGAAAGAGGCATTCTTTCAAGGAATTCAGTCTTCATATTGCAAAAAAATAATTTGATTACTCATATAGAGATTAATACGATAAATAACCAAGAAAATAAACTGAAAATAAAAAAATTAGGTTAAATTACCTCTCCAAAACGATCAACTAAGAGATCGTATACTCTTTCTCTTATAGCTTCAATGGGCAAACTTTCAGACAAAAGACATTTGGTTACACCAGTTTGTCCATTACTTTTAAATTCAGGTTTAACCTAATTTGCAGGAAATCACATGCACGCAAAATATTTTACAAACAAAGTTCAAATAAATGAAATTAAAATATACACAAATGATCAATTTACCTTGATGTCACGGATGGTGTATCTTTTTCGCAAGTATGACACCAAAAACCTGCATACTTCTTAGAGTATCATTGTTACAGATGTTGCAGCGGAAATAATATCATTTTGGCTTCCATGAATTAAGTCCCAAAACAGTACACATAACACAGTATTTACCAACCTTAAATAATAGAGCGATAATAGGAGAAAACAAAGTAAGTTAACCATTTTGGCTTTTAAATCGTATATGATGACTCAAATATTGAAAATCTTTTAATTAATCTAACACAGACCTCTGATGTAATCCAGCAATATATTTTCTCGGATATTTTAGTCAAATATTATCATCTCCAATTTATTTTTGACTCGTAGGGTTCAAGATATTGAGACGATACTATCATTCGCCAAACTGAAAATTTGTTTAAGTAAGTAATATATAAAACGAAAATAAAAACTAGATGACTAAATCTGAAAATAACAATTAATAGTATATATATGTCTTAATGTTTTGTATTTGAGGAATTGAAGGACTTATTGAAAAAATTGTTTGTTCAGAGGCATTGATGAGAAAAAAGGTATCTGCAAAAATAGAAAAAATTAATTATAACAAAAATATGCTAAAAAGGTTTTTTTCATTTTTTAAAAAACATAATGTTACCATTCCAATGTTGGATTTTTGCAAAAAAAATGAGCAAGTAAGTAATGCCATTTACGGATTCAGTACAATGTTTGGTGAATGACTTAGCAATAAACCCATCAAAAAGAATATTTCAGACGAAAATTACTAAGATTAAAAGTGATAAAACAAAGAGTTAGGACAACAAAAAGAATGAGAGTTAAAATTAGTATTAGTTTATAATGCACAACAATAACAAATAAATGTTTAAAATATTTACTTGTGATCCCTAATTTCAAAATCAATCTTCTTTATGGGTTGATCGAAATACTTTACGTCATTAATTTCTTGAAGAGTAATGACTTGACCAAGAACATCTAAATATAAGAAAAAAACAAAGAATAAAGATACTAACAATGCAAAACATTCTCGGAAAATACAAATAATACAATTTAGACAAAATCAACAACGAAGCGTTTATAAGTTACAGCCAAAATATGAGAATGATATTGTCCTGCAGAAATATCATTGTAAGATAGTAGTGAGATGAATTAGTCATCTACAATAGGGTCACATGGGATAACTGTAGTATTATAGCCAAACACATAGATTATTATAAGCAATGTTAAAAACTTTATTTTGACTATTGTCTTGTATAACAATGAAATTTTGTATTATTATCCAACAATTTACAGCGATAAATTTCTCGAATTTCATTGTTGGATACTCATAGCTTGCGACTATTTTCATGCCCTTAAGAAACAAAAAAAAATAACAAACACGAGATAAAGTTATAAAATTAATCTAACAATAAAAACACTTGTAAAAAGTAAGAACGTAATAAAACTTACAATCTCATCAGCAAGAATAAGCTCAATCGGATTACCAAAAAAGTTTCTAGGCTTTTTCCATGAATGAATGATTTTACAGCGAATCCTCCATATAGTTATACATGGGGTTAGGTATTTGAAAAGGGTGTAATCTTAAAGAGATTTCACGACACCAATAGCCATGAGTTTAATAAATTGAGTTAGGTTTTGTTTATGTGTTTCATGTCCCGATATTTTTAAAGAAATAATTAATATTAATTGAATAAAAATGTTAGGTGAGATAATATAAGAAAAATATATCCCAGATTTATGGTAGAAAATAGCAGATTTTAAAGATTTCATATATGTTAGATGAAATATTTAATAAAGTTTTTGAGTATCAATTATAGCATTATATTCTAAATGTAAATAACATACTAATTTAAAAGATAATATATAGATGATTTAAAAAGATCCGAACATAGCGAGATCAACTTAGGAATTACAAAGATAGATGGGAGCTCGAATGAAAGTAACCCATAGAAAAATAACATATTCCTATTAATCTTCCCCAAGGGTTTACTCATCTTCTCATTCCACTTCAGTTACCTATAAGAAGTAATCAAAATAAGTATTTATTATTAAAAATAACTAAAATACAAACTCCATAATTAAATAATACACCTTGATCTATGATAGAGCTGGATTCATTGTCAGGAACCCGATAGTCGATCTCGGTACCATCCGAAGCAAAAATAACAACTTTAAAATGTTAATCCCCTTTATACTCGAAAAGGAGCATGTAACATAAAGTGATGGAATGAGTTTCTATAAACTCACTCCAACCATCTTCAAACCATATCTCATCACCTAAGTGTGTCACCCCAATAGTGGCCGTGTATCCCGAGGGAGTTTCAAGGATGACCTGATCATTAAGTTCGGGACCAAATCTAACAAGCTTATCCGGGACTAACTGTGAACATGCAATACAATGAAATTTTAAAACTAAATGAGTATATGATGACTAAATACATGGAAATGTGATAAATTACATAAACCAAAAGAAAAAAAAAAAGAAAAGAGAAGATTGGATTACCATCTTCCCAATTTCGAAGGTATGCTCCATAATATCTTTCAGAAAGCTAGTTGTATATGTAGCTCGAGCTCGACGTACGACTCTAGCAATGTTGTTCCGTCTTGAATACGTCATTACTTTGAAGAGCTTATCTCTTTCTGAGTTTTGAAGAATAAATGAAAGGTAAAGTTGTGTTATAACAAATGCAAATAGTTATTATGATTGACAATACAGAATATTGTGGGTCAACATATCTCTTTTTCGAGATATGAGAGAAGATTCCAAAGTTCTTTTTAGATTTCTGATTTAAAATTAGATAACAATTATGTACATTTATTTAATTGTTATAGAGAGAATTCAGAACTTTGAGTTTGATTGGGCTTTAAAGTCATACATATTTCAATATGTTAGCTTATAGGTTCAAACTGTACACTTGACCTAATAAAATTACAAGTACCAACAAAAAAAGGAAAAATATCTTATTTTTATTTAAACACCAAAATGATTTTATTAAATTTCATGCAGAGAATACATAATCCTCATATAAAACAAAAAAAAAAATCTTATTATAAACCTACGATAAGTTTCAAATTTTAAATAGCATACTAATAACGAAACCTATTAACAAAATAAAATACAATTAAAATTAATCATTTTGAGATATCCAACCAATTTTGAGAAATTTGATCAATAACGGTTTCGGAAGAGAAAGATTCAATTTTTGGAGTTTTGGTTGTTGAACATCGTTGAGAGGATTTAAAATGCATAATATATAGATCATTTGGCAAACTGAATTAAAAAAATTATATTTAGTAAATATATATCATTAGATAAATTAATATCTTTTATCTAATAATCGAGCTTGAGGGAATATAATAAATACAATATATACCTCTTATCAATATATTTTCCATCATGAAATTGAGGGAATCTAAAAATTTGAGTCATATAATAACAATTTGTAACATGGAATACGCCTGAAAAAAAATCATTATAAATAAGAAAGTTTGAGTCAAAGTAATAAATAAATTAATACATACAATATAAAACAAAATTATACCTGAGAACATATTAATTTTTTCAAAACGAATCAATGTAGTAACAACATTACCACAAGAACTACCAATTGCATCAATCAATGTATCAGCATATTTCGCCCACATTGTACATGGTATTAGATAAAACCATTAGATATATGAGATACAATTAATAAATTAAAAATCCAATACATGCAAGAAGAATAGTTTAAAAAGATTGTGATAAAAAAATACCTAGGGGTGTTAATGATTATGAAAGTTGCTACTCCAACAACGTTTATATGTTGACCAAGTACATCTAAAAACACATAAAAATAATAACAATAATAATAACAATAATAATAATAATAATAATAATAATAATAATAATAATAATAATAATAATAATAATAATAATAATAATAATAATAATAATAATAATAATAATAATAATAATAATAATGAAAATAATAATAATGAAAATAATAATAATGATCAAAAATGTAATACTAACAAAAAAAACAGTGTTAAAAATTTCAGAAAAAGAAAACTGTTGAGAAAAAATATAATACACAAACGGGAAATTATTATACAATGGAGCACAAATCAAAAATAAGTCTGACCTATCAAAATATTATTGTCATAAGCTCCGTTGAGAATACCTTCGAATGTGGCTAATGAGATGAAATTATCATCCACAACAGGATCACATGGACTCATAGTAATTATGTCGGTAAGAACAATATTAAAAGAGAGCGATGAAGTCTTGCACAAAGTATTGTCTTTAGAAAAGTTGAAGTTATCAATTATCTTCCAACACCAACTTTGATAGAATTCTCAAACCTTTCTACATAATCATGTTTAATAGTAACACAAATTTTGGTACCCTAGATAATGGAAAAACAAAAAAAAATGTTTCATAACATATACGAATGATATGATTCAGAAATAAACATAAAAAACGTAAACTTACATTTGCATCCGCAATAATCATCCCAATAGTTTTACCAAACATTCTTCCATATTTTGACCAAATGTGCAATATCTTGCATCTTATCTTCAAAGATTTATCCATGCTAGTTTGAAAGTGTTTGAAAAGAGTGAAATAATTGAGCTTGTCCAAGCTAGAAGACATGTCAAACATGATCAACAAAAATAAAAAGAAAAATGATTAGAAATAAATAATAGCGAGGTCAGGATGAGAAGAAAAAATAGAATGCAATTAAGGTATTATATAGTAACGCCAATATAATCTTGTGATTCAAATTTTGATTAAGATATTTAGTTTATGGAATAGATTATAGAAGAATTCTCTTATAATTCAGAAAAAAATATTAAAAGTGTGTTGATATTTGGAATTAGAGAGTTGTGATCCACATAAAAAAAAGAATATTTTTCGTATTAAATTATAAATTAATGATAATGCAGAGAATATGGTGGAAAAGATTACGATAGGAACAAATATTCCATATTCGGAAAAAATGGATATTTGATACAAAAAATTAATTTAAGGAAACATTTATCGTCTTCTACATGGTGTCATCGTCTTCTACATCAAAACTTGAGCTCACCTGAGTGGAGTGAGCTCCAACATCGAAAAACTTGAAAGTTGCCGGAATTTTTTTGAAAAAGTATATGGCTAGGTTAAATGTGGCAAAAGAAAATTCGAATTTTTTTTAGAATTGATATGTGATGGGGTGATGCCTCATTTGATTTTAGATGGATTTTTTGTGTTTTTTCAATCTGCCATTAGAGAGTTATGGGTGATTAGAGGAGGTTTTGCTATAATCCACAAATAAAAATAGTTAAAATTGCATAAGAGAATTTTTGATTGATTAAAAAAGGACGATCATGATTAAAAAATAAAACGGACGGCCGAGATCTTCACATGAAAATTATAGGTCAATTTTAACCTATAGTTTTTTTACCTCTTTGCCCTTGCCAAATTTAATGCTCTTCTTTTTTTCCAAAGAGAAATCGAGGGAAAATTCAAGAAACGTCCTAAATTGTACTTCCGCTTTAATATGTAGAGATTCAAAAAATAAGTGTACATCTCTTTTAATATATAAGACTATGATTCAACTCGCGCTACAATGCGGGATGATGTTTTCTTATATTAAATAAACAAAATTGTTGAGAGAATGATAATAAAATTTTAATGAGATTATACATTATTTTTGAGCTTAATTTAGTGGCAAATGCTTTTAAATTTGAATTGATTCCCTTCTGATTCAGTTAAATTTTTTTTGTATGCAAAATCTTTATGGTCAAAACTTTAATCGAACATGAAAGATAGTGAAGCTTCTATTGAGAAGAAGATATAAGTATGTGATGTGTAAATATCTAAATATCGAAGAAGACATATGTAGTGATTCTTAATGAAATTTAAGTTAATATCAAAATGATTTTAGAGGATATTAATTTGGACCATAAGTTTTTTTTGACGTAAATAAACGTATATTTTATATTTCATATCATCTAACCATATTTTTTATTAGGATACGAAAATGCTATAAAAAATTGGGTGGGGGACTATAAAATTATTTGGACGATATTTTTGTAATACAAATTTGTAATACATAGTATACATGTGAAATTCGATAGTAGTATTATAATTAACAAACTTTGTTTGTATGCATATGTATCTCCAATTCATATAGTATAATAGTTAGAATTATTACAATTCTATATTTTAAAAATTTTGTAAAAAAACTAAAATTTAGATAATAAGGTTTATTCATAATGTAGATTCTTTTAAATACAATGTAGATTATTTTCAAAATAAAAATATATAATTTATATTCAGTTCAATTGTTTTAACTTATTTGTTGGTTTTATTTCTTTATGGATTTAAAAATTATGAATTAAGTATTAAATGAAAAATTAATTAAAAAAATGAAAAAATAATTAATAAATGAAAAGATTGTATTGGTTGTTGTGTAGGCGTTTATTTATTTGCTATTAAGGCAAATAAGATCATCGGTAGGTTATAGTTCGAAGAATAATTGTTTTGTTTTTCGAGAGGAAAGAAAAAATGCCGGCGGAAGCATGTAAAAAATCATCATATCGGTAAGTACTTCATTTTTAAATTGTTTTTTCTACATAAACGTTTAGTTTAAGAGAAATAGTTGTTTTATACTTCCATAAATTAAAGAGAAACTGATTTTTCGGCTTCACTTGCAGATGAGACTAAAGTTTCGAGATAAAACTCCAAATCAATAGGTTTTTGTTCTTACAATCATCTTTTAATTCACATTTCTTAACCAAAAAAAGGGTAATCCTTGATAGATTTCACAAAAAAAAGTTAGGCTTTTGAGTTATTATAGAATAACTTTTTTTAATGTAAATTTTTTATTGTTTTAGATAAACAAAAAACAACTATTCTGCTTCTTCCGTCAGATCCGACAAAAGGTAAGAAAAAAATTACAGATCTGCATGTATTAATTCTTATAATATTATAAAATAGCATGACTCTCAAAAATAATGATTTTACAAAGTTTTCCCAAAAGAAAATTTAGAAAAAATGTTAAAACATGTTAAGTTTTTATTTAATGTCCTAATAGCAGATGTACTAAAAATTGAAACAATAAAAACAAATTAATAGTTTTGAGGATTTTAAGGCTATTAAATTAGAAAATTCTATAAGATCTTATTATTATAACATCATAACTTGTTAGATCTTGAACCAGATTTTTTTTCAAATGGGCCTTTTTGTTTTGATTCATTTTCAAAGGGAAGGAGCATTTTTGTTTTGATTCATCTTAAAAAGAGTATTTGATAAAATTACTCATTTCTCAAGACTTATTTAATAGAAACTTTTTATAGGAAAGAAATCTTCTTAATCTTATTATTATTAATTATTAACTATTGAATATTTGTTTGAACTCATTATAAAACGTATATGAGGAGAGTACAAGTGATTTAAATATATCAAATCCCAAACTGAAAAGAAAAAGCATATAAACGAAGAAAACGTTGAATATCTACGAAAAAAGAAGCATGAAATCTTCAAATGCTTATGGAACATTTGTTCTTCTGATATCAACCATTTTCTTGCTTTCAATCTCACGTAAGTCATTTGGGTTAATACAATTTAATTATTCTAATGGGAGAATTTTGAAAACGCTCTTTGAACCAAAATTATTTTTAAAAGGGTATTTTTTTGCTTTGATTCATTTTCAAATAGAAGAGCATTTTTGAAGAGAGGCATCTTCAAAAGGGTATTTGATAAAATTACTCTATTCTAAATATATTTTAGATGAATTATTTTGTCTGGATTCTCATGCTTTCTTGTAGACTGATTTTAGATTGATTATTCCATTCAGATTCGTGTGTTTTCTTGTAGTTAAGGATTTTTTTTTGTGTGTGATGGTAATCTTTGTATATAACCAGCATAAATCTTTGACTTATTTTTATTTTATTTTTTTACAGTTATATAATTGAATTTAAATATTTTTTAATGTCATTGAATTTAAATAATTTAAGTGTAGATATTAATTTCTCGCTACAAAAGTTTTGATTTAATATTTTATTTATCAAAATTTTTACATTTGATGAAGGTAACATAATTAAATTATATTGCGTATTGTTTTTAATTAGGTAGAACTTACTTGTAAGTATTTGAAAAATGTTTTTGCAAAGAATGATTGCAAAGACAGATTGTTTACCATGGTGATCTTTGAATGTAACCAATATAATTCTTATACGCGGCAAATAGTTTTTTTGGGGTTAAATGTTAACATTTGTTGTTTTTTTCATTTGTGTTGTCCTATATAATACTGTTAAAGATTCAAGTTATAGATCAAGTCTTGTCTATCTAATTTGTTCACATAAAAAAACTCTTATATTTACTTAAAAATTATAGTCGCATATATTAGATTTTTAAAATGAGTAAATTCATCAAATACCCTTTTTAAGATTTTTTTTTCAAAAATGTTTTTTCCCTATAAAAATGAATCAAAACAAAAATGCTCTTTTGAAAAGGAATTTGCTTTAAGAGACATTTTTGAAATTCTCCCTTTTAAAATTTTAAGTGTATGTATGAAATTTCTCGTCACAAAATTTTTTATTTAATCTCTTACTTATTATATTTTTAAATTTTGACAATACTAAGGTTTTTTTTTTTTTTTGCTGAAATCTGTATTGAAACACTTTTATTTTGCTATAATAGAAAAGTTTTTTTTCTTTTCTGATGGCTACCTTTGAAAATATGGTTACAATTTTATATTATGTTTATCAATTACAGACAAGCAAGTTCGTACCAAACACTACTATGTTTGAAGGAAAACAAATCATGTGATTCATGCCAAGATAAATGCAACGAGTTAAGTTATGTTTTGTTTGTGGCAACCAGAGAGACCGAATTGATAACCTTTAAAGCAATATGTGAAATAAAAGGTTTCAAAGATGAAAATTGTTGTTGCAAAAGAAGTGCTCTGCAACCATATCATGCTCCCATTGAAGCTCCTTCTTCATAATCATATGTTGAATATGTTACTTTTAAATTATAATCTCATGTTGGATTTCATAAACATTTCAAAATTATAATAAATATACAAAAGCTCACCATATCAACCATGATAATGATCTAATCATATACATACAACACAAAATTATTCATATAAAAGACTCAACATATATAGGAGAAACAACAACTGAACTTCCAAATCGTTTTATGAAAAGAAACAAAAAACAAAACTTTTAAATGATATAATTAGGTTGCTTGATTTTCTTCTGCGAAATTCTTCGGCCTGAGTTTATGAAGGTTATACAAACAGAGAAAAATGAATATGTTAATTGATGAATTATTATATTATAATATAAATATATATATATATTTTTAAAATTATGTATATGTTACCTCTTTAATGAGTTGTGGTGCTTGTGCTTTAACGTCTGTTTCGTCCAAAATTCTTAATAAACAACTTTGGTTTGTGGGAAAGCAATATGTATCCCAACGTGAATCCAAAAGCAATACCAGGTATGAATCCAACTGCAGCTGCTCTCCAACTTATCACCTCTTCTTTATCTTCTCCTTCCTCTCGCATTTCAGATCGTTGTGATGTTTTTTTGTGCATATCTGCACAAACTGTATCAAGTGTAGGGCCAAAAAGTCCAAGATTATCCTCGAATGAAGAGCAAGGCTGTGTTTGAAACTGAGTACCCCCTGGTACTTGACCTACAAGCTGGTTATGAGAGAAATCCATGTAGGAAAGATACGAGAGCTTCCCTAACTCTTGTGGAATTTCTCCAGAAAGCTTGTTTTGGGAAACATCTAGTGATTCAAGCTCTCTCAGGTCTGCCATTGTTGATGGGATGCTGCCAGTGAAAGAATTGTTTGACAAATTAAGTATATGAAGCTCTTTTAATAAACCAATAGAGCTTGGAATCTCTCCTTCAAATTTGTTTCCTGAAAAATCGACTGCTGTGAAGATTTTTAAGATACGAACCAACTCCATTGATATGCCTTTATTCATCAAAACCATTGAATCAGTGTAATAGCTTGTACCAATGTAGTCCCTCTCAGACTTATCTTCAGGTATTCCAAGTGAGAGCATTGCTGTCCATTTCACAAAGCAATCTGATGGCAACATTCCATTGAAGTGATTACGAGATCTGTCGATGACACGCAACTTAGAAAACTTAAGTTTCTGTATTGGTCCATGGAATGCATTGGAGCGCAGGACAAGAATTTGTAATTCTTGGAGAGGACTCGACAAAAAAGGAAAGGTATCATTGAGTTTGTTGCTTTCCACATTGAGAACATTAAGAGAAGAGATATGGACCAAAGATCTTGGAAGCTTTCCCACCAGTTGGTTTTGACCAATGTCTAGAGATATTAGACTTTTGGATATATGTTTTGGAAGACCTCCACTAAGACGATTTTTTCTTAGATTTAGAACTTGAAGAGATGTACTAAAGTTTCCAAAACAACAAGGAATTGAACCATTGAATTTGTTGTTTGACAAGTCTAGAACGCTAAGTTCACGACAAGCACAAATGAAAGATGGTATCTTTCCCGAGAAATCATTGTTGGTGCCAAACAAGTACCACATTTGTTGTTCCTTGGTAGATGATAGTCTTGGATTCATTGTTCATCTTTCGAAACCAGTGAACTTATTGCTGGAAAGATCCGCATACATCAAATTTGGTAGCGACCATAACCAGTCAGGCACTCGACCTTTAATTTCATTATTGGAAATGTCGAGATACTCAATTTTTTGTATTGGGTTCTTAAAACTCTGGGAACTTGGTGAGGCCGCATTGAGTTAAGTTAACAGAAGTTAACAATGGATGATTTGAAACTAAACTCTTGATATCGAGTGAAACATGGTTGCCTGAGAGATCCAATACTTGTAAAGACTTGAAACATGAAAATATTTCATTTAAGTCAAAGGTTGTGGTAGTGTTTAAGTGGGAGAGATAAAGAATTCTGAGTGACTTGAAGTGCGAGAAAATGCTAAAGTCAAGTGAGCCTTGAGTGTTGAGATAAGACAGGTCAAGGTTCTCAAGGTTGATTAATTTGACAATGGATTTCGGAATTGGCCCTCTGAATTTGTTTTGGCCAAGGTTTAAGACTACTAGTGGTGAAGATAGATTCCCAAAAGCAAGAGTCCCGTTGAGTTGGTTGTCACCCAAGTTAATATAAGTTAATGAAGGAATGACGAAGAGAGAAGAAGGGATTCCTGTGAAAGCGTTGTTACTTACAACAAAATACTCCAAGTTGGAGAGTGAACTCATGTTTGGAGGAAGCCTGCCTGTTAACTGATTGCCAGAGAGTGATAAATCGGAAACCTTTGTTAAATTTAGTATTGAAAGGGGAAAGTTGCCATTGAGCTTGTTGTTACCAAGATCTAATTCAACCAACTCATTCAATCTGCCTAAATCTGATGAGATTTGACCATTGAAATTATTAGAAGAGAGGTCAAGAGTGGTGAGTTTGGAAAGGTTTGCAAGTGAAAATGAGATTTGAAAATTGAAATTATTATAAGAAAGGTCAAGAGTTGTGAGTTTAGAAAGATTTGCAAGTGAAGATGGGATTTGACCACTGAAATTATTAGCAAAGATTTGCAAGTAAACGAAGGCTGTGAAGCCTAAAAATATTACTTTTGGAATTGAGCTGACCACTAAGACATCTATAGCTAAGGTCTAGCTCGGTCACATACCCAAAGTTGGCATAACAAGTGATAGCATCCCAAGAACAACAATCGTTGTTATTCATCCATGACTACATCTTCGAAAATCCATTCCAAGAGCAAGGCTTATAAATCGTGAACTCATGTTTGAACTTTGATAAGTGCATCTCTTTGTTCAGGATGACAAAAGTGTTTAAAAGAAGTTGCAAACACTATAAAATTGAAAAAGAAGAAAAAGAAAGAGTATTATGAATGAACTCAATTGAATTCCAAAAGCCTATCATCTTTTTTTTACTGTTTTTGATTATTTGTGATGATAATATGGTTTCAAGTTCATTTCTTTATATACTAAAATAAAAGATAATAATACAAATCTTCATTGACTGAGACAAGTCTTTCTACAAAGTGTTCTTTACGTTCTACGCATAGACTCAAAGTCTTCTCCAATCAATCCATTTAAAAAAGTCTCCACCACATTTTATTATCTTCCAATTTATCTCTTTGTTTTTTTTCTCCAAGGTCGTTGTTCCATAAAACGGGACAGTGAAGACCTATGTCTTTATTCGCTGAAATAACACTGCGTCAAATTTGGATCCAATTTCATGCCAGGCGCACAATTCTTATTGTTCTAAAAAATTTTAAATGCATCTACTATTTTTAATTTTTTTCTCTAGTGCGCTTATATGTAAGGCGTATATTAGATACTTTGTTCTTTCGGTATATCACTTAAGAGTTTCAAAGGAAAAAATCAACTTGATAGACAGAGTTTTAATTATATTATCCTATTGCAAGTGCACAACAAGCGAAATAATATTTTAGGGATCGAATCTATAAGGACTAAATTTTACACTATCAATCTCTAGATCAAACTCAAGTTAAGAAATAACAGATGATTGTTGTGATGGAAACTAAACTAAACAAAGTAATAAACGAAGTGAAGTTAATAAATAAAAGAAACATCAAGTATAGAGAATTCATCAGGAATTAACGAATCATAATCAGAAAACTATTCAGGGCACAAAATATAACTAATTCTCGACACAGACATAAAACTATAGCAAACTCGTTGTTGTGGTGTCGACTACTATATCTAGCAACCTAGAATCCTAAACTATCGTTTGGTCCTAGAGATCTAAACACGCATTATCGAATTGGTCTGATAAGTCCACAATTAGCCTTAACATCAGCTTTCGTTGGTTAATGACAAATTGCTCATCTAAGCAGTTCAGGCATCTAACAACACTTTTGATGGGTTAAACAACCTAATATCATAAGCTAGGCGACTAGGTTAACCTAAGTATTAAGCTCAGCAATAAATAGAGAACATTTGATATCTAAACCCTATTTGTTCATAATTCATTGATTACCTAAATGCCTAGAAAACTCTAAACCTGATTAGAACACTACTCAAGCATAAAAGAAAAGAAGAAGCAAGAAGAATAAATAAAACTCATGAATAAACTCAAATAATTAAAGAGGGTTTAGAAATCTTCTCCAAATGTTGTGGAGGATGAGATCTTCTCCCCCGAGATTACAAGAATGAAAACTAAGAAAGAATGAAAAGAAGAATATCTAAAAGGTGGCTAGACCTAGTTTTATAGGACAAACTCGTTTTGGTTAAAATAAGTAAAATTTGAAAATATCTTGCAGAACTGTGGATCGGTCGATCTAGGTGTAGATCGATCGATCCACTGTAGAATGGTTGATATGGGGTAGACAGGTCGATCTGCAGGTCGTATAGCAATTTTTCAGGATATTGGATTGATCGTTCCAACAGTGGATCAATCGATCCCGTCTGTTCACAGCCAGAATGACCTATCTTTAATAAACTCGCCATATCTTCCCAACCGCTTGTCCGATGAACCTCAAATTACCTCCAAATGAAAGCTAACTCACGTGGCTATCTTGTGTCAAAATATCAGCTAAAACGAACGGTGGGAAGTCTTTCAAGGAAAGCCAAACATATGACGCATTGCCTGATTCTGCATCTGAATATGCTTGTTTTCACTCAAAACAGTTCATCTTCTCCCAATGTGACCTATGACCCGAAAAACTCAATAAAGGACTAAAAGACTCTAAAACACATACTTTGACTCGATAAAACCATGGAAAACAATGGTTAAAACGCGTAAAACACCTTTTATCAACTCCTCCAGATTTAGTCTTTTGCTTGTCCTCAAGCAAACAGAAAAACTAAGAATGAGAAAGCAAAGTGAAAACGCAGGAACTCATTTCATCGTAAGAACACTTACAAGAAAAATCCCTTTAGTAAGCAACATGTAAAACTTACCTAACAGAACCGAGACCAACTTGTACTTCCCCCAGACTTTACATCTGTCCCAAACAAATTCCACAATCCAAGTGAGTGATCTGAATGCACCATACCAACTTCCTAAAGTATCTAAGTGCGGTCTCGCCAAGAGAATATTGATCAAACGATACATGGGTTCTTCCTCAGGCTTACACAGACTATCTTCCCTATGGTTCCTTTCCTCTAATTTCATTTACATTGCAGCCGATTTTTTCCTACTTACCTAGGGTATCATTTTATTTTTTCTATCGGCTACACAACCAATTTCTCTCTACTTACCTAGGGTATCATTGTATTATTTTTATTGGTTGGTTCTTTAGTAACTCAAAGAATGTGAGCAGGAGTAGGGTTGTTGGAGATTTTTATCCTTAGTCTATTAGCATTGCATACATCTTTGTTTTCTAGTTACTTCAGAGATGGAACATTCAGCACAAATACTTTGAAATGATCAAGATAGGGGAACCATACTCACATAGATAAGTCTTTCAGGACTGAAGTGAGAACCCGATCCAATGTATGCCAAGCTCCTTGACAAGAAGACTAAGTCAGGTTAGGTGTGAAGTCGGCATGAGATTCTTCGAATACCCAAGAGGATATGGGTAATGTTGAGAAGTTGCACGATCTTTGGGTTCCAACAGTCAATTGATTCATGTCAGTTCTGAATCAATGGTTACTTAAGTTCTTGAAAACATAGTGATTCCTCAAAAATCACGGTTTCCTATAACGGTTTTAACTCACCAAGACACAAACTGACTCAAGAAAAAACATCAAAAAGACTCAATAAAAAGAAAACAAAAGAAAAAATCATGTTAGTCACAACAAGTGTACTCCCCCAGACTTACTTCACACCGTTCCGATGTGAAAATAAATCTTAAGGAAGCACGACTTACGCAAAAATAACATATGAATAGAAAGGGAAGATGATGGAGAAATGAAAACGAACCTGAGCATTCGGATCAATAGGTCTCTAAGTGGAACGCTCGATCTCAATTGCTCGGAGAGTGGAATTGATCGATTAACAATGATGAGGTCGATCGATAGGTCGGGCACAAATGCATATCGTTACCTAGATCGATTGATCCTAGTTGTTCAGTCGATTGCCAGGTCGTGCGCAAAGTCATCTTGTCCACTGGATCGACCATACTTAGTTCAGATCGATCGCCAGATCGTGCGAAAATATGCTGTATTCCCACAAATCGATCGAGCTCGAGGTGTATCGATCGATCTAAGCATTTCGACCAGATTTTGTTACCTAAAACAAAAGAAAACGAAAAACAAAGAAAAACGTGAAACAAAAAATACTGAAAATAGAAAAACCTACGACTGGGTTGCCTCCCACTCAGTGGTTGTTTATAGTCGTTAGCTTGACTTGGTGCACAAGTTGTTTGTCACAAGAATCAAAAGGTTGAGCCAATGCACCTTTGGTCCTCCTCATGTTTTCACAATAGACAACATATTCGAGAAGAAAGACAGTTATCCAAAATGACATAAACACATGTTCATCAAAGCAAGTTCCCACAATTATAAACTATTTCCTAAGATGTTCTTTGAAGGTCGAATTACTTGGAGGATGGAACGCATTTGATGGAAATATGAAGTCAATCTCAAGACTAGTGAGTTTACTTGTTTAACATTTTCAACAATAGCCTTCTCATGAACCTTCCCTTCATCAACCCAGTTCTCATATTCAGCTTCATCCTCAAAGAGGAGTCTAGCAATCTCTTATATTGCTTTCTCATTCTCATCATACGGTGGCTCTTTATATGGCTCATCTTGGAAATATTTGTAACGGGTCCTTTCATCAATGTATGCTCCATCGTATGGCCATTCAATGTAAGGTTTCATGGTCAGTAACTTGCTTTCATGTCAGATGTACCTGAAACACAAAGAAACAAAAGAAATAACCCTATTATCCTACTGCAAGTGCACAACAAATGAAGTAGTACTTTAGGGATCGAATCCACGAGGACCGAATGTTACACTATCAATCTCTAAATCAAACTCAAGCTAGGAAATAAAAGATGATTGTTGTGATGGAAACTAAACTAAACAAAGCAATAAACAAAGTAAAGTTAATAAATAAAAGAAACATCAGGCATAAGGAATTCATCAAGAATTAAGGAATCAGAATCAGAAAACTATTCAGGGCATAAACTATAACCAATTCTCGACACAGACATAAAACTATAGCAAACCCACTGTCGTGGTGTTGACTACTATACCTAGCAACCTAGAATCCTAAACTATCATTTGGTCCTAGAGATCTACACACGCATTATCGAATGGATCTGATAAGTCCACAATTAGCCTTAACATCAGCTTTCGTTAGTTAAGGACTAATTGCTCATCTAAGCAGTTGAGGCATCTAACAACACTTTTGGTGGGTTAAATAACCTAATATCATACGCTAGGTGATCAGGCTAATCTAAGCAATAAGCTCAGCAATAAACGAAGAACACTTAAGATCTAAGCCATATTTGTTCATAATTCATTGATTCCCTAAATCCCTAGAAAATTCTAAACATGATTAGAACACTACTCAAGCATAAAAGAAAAGAAGAAGCAAGAAGAATAAATAAAACTCATGAATAAACTGAAATAAAAGTAAAGAGGGTTTAGAAATCGTCTCCAAAGGTTGTGGAGGATGAGATCTTCTCCCTTGAGGTTACAAGAATGAAAATTAAGAAAGATGAAAAGAAGAATATTTAAAAGGTGTCTAGACCTAGTGTTTATAGGTCAAACTCGCTCTGGTACAAAATAAGGAAAATTTGAAAATATCTCGCAGGGCTGTGGATCGGTCGATCCAGGTGTAGAACGATTGATCCATTGTAGAATGGCCAATCTAGGGTGGACAGATCGTTCTGCATGTCCTACGGCAATTTTTCAGGATACTAGATCGAACATTCTGGCATGTCTGGTCGATCTGCAGGTCATGCGGCAATTTTTTCAAGATACTGAATCGATCGATCTCGTCTGTTTATGGC
Source organism: Lepidium didymum (assembly GCA_963920545.1). Classification (NCBI taxonomy): domain Eukaryota; kingdom Viridiplantae; phylum Streptophyta; class Magnoliopsida; order Brassicales; family Brassicaceae; genus Lepidium; species Lepidium didymum. Next base: position 5,649,281 of record OY986985.1, on the reverse strand, counting down.
CAGAGTGACATTTCTTTAGTAAAATCAACATATCTTCCCAACCTCTTGTCCGATTGCCCTCAAACTACATCCAAATGAAAGCTAACTCACGTGGTTATCTTGTGTCAAAATATCAGCTCGATCCAATGGTGGGAAGTATTTCAAAAAAAGCCTAACATCTGACACATTGCTTGATTCGGCATCTCCATATGCTCATTTCACTCAAAACAGCTCATATTTTCCCAATGTGACATATGACCTGAAAAGACTAGATAAATGACTAAAAGACTCTAAAACACGTACTTTGACTCAATAAAACTATGGAAAACAAGGATTAAAACACGTCAAAAATATCGTTTATCAGTTTCTCCCACTATCTTAAGGTGTGTATACGTATCATAAAACCAGTAACACATTATTTTGATTAAAATTTTAAACTAAAAACATGGTTTTGCAAAGATTTCCATTAAAGTTTTTAATGAGATATCATCCAATAAACTCTCACTTAGTCAATATTCAAACATTAAATTTTAAATGCAAATAAAAATCATAATATATTTCCAAAACAGAAAAGAAAAACAAAATAACTCAAAAACTTCATTATATAATATATGAGAAAGAAATGAATTGCTTACAAACATATAATCCTGAGTTATCCCTTTAAAATTACTGATAAAACATTCAGATTTATAATTTAAACACCGACAACCAGAAAAGAAAAAAAAATAACCAAAAAACTTCATTATATAATATGTGAGAAAGAAGCGAATTGTCATCTTTTTTTCAACAAGTAATCATTAGATCGACAATAAGACTCGATCTATAATCTAAGTACTTCAAATGGAGCAATGTGATATTTGAACTCACCACCTCGTCCCAAGATAAATCAGGGGCAAGCCAATTGAAGCACATGTTTCTTGGCATAAGCAAATTGTTTAGAAGCATATAATTCCGAGTTACCCTTCGAATATTACAGGTGAAACAATCGGATTTATAATTTAAACACTGAATAATAAGAGAAAGAGAGAATACAGTGAACAAACTTTTGAGTTGATCCAAATCTTCTAAATCTGGAGAAAACGTTGGCCAATTTTAAAGGGAAATCACCATTTTCAGGACTTCTGAAATGTTTCTCGCAAACACCATCTCTGACATCTAATAAACTCCTTTGAAGAAAGTTATATATTTATTTATGGACATCTAATAAATTCTATTGAATATGCATATTGCATAATTTTATCTATAAATATTTCTTCTTCTTTTTGTTAACAATGGGCCACAACTGGCAGGTCCATTAGCCAAATTCCTACATAATGTAGGCGGTGAGACTCGATCCCTGGATGTACAAGTGCGCCTGTCTGTAGTGGATTTAGCGCCTACCACTAGAATAAATACTTTTTTGACAATGCATTTATATTCATTTTTCAATCACTTAATTTATATATAATTATAGCAAGGAAAGCCGATCAAATGAATTTTATGAATGGCTCATGTGCTATATTCACCATCGAAACAAAGATGCCCCAAAAATTGTGAAGCTTGTTTTCATCAATTAAAAGAGAAGATTATGGAGTAAGACCACAATTTTGGGGGCATTTTTGTTTGTGGTGGTGCATACAGCACATAATACATTCATAAAATTTATGTTATTCTCCTTCATTTTGGAGATCTATTTATAAAATAAAGGTGTGATTGGTAATGGTTTTGGTTGCTCTAAAAAGTAAAAATCTTTCAAAAGTTCTAAAATTGAACCAATTATGTTCTAAATTTATTTTTGGCTCTTATTACTCTAGAAAGCAATTTGTTTATTTATGAAATATTTTTGGCTGTAAAAAGTCAAATTTCTAAAACCAAAATTTATGAGTTTTACAAAAATAAAATCCTACAGCAAAAAAACCTACAGTAAAAAAAATTTACAGCCAAAAAACCTACAGCATAAATCTTACCGCAAAAAATTTAAAATTATAGTCACTACCAGTAAAGCCGTAAATGACTGATAATGAATACAAATACAATATCAAAGAAGTATTTATAGATAAAATTCTGCAATATGTATAGTCAATAAAGTTTATTAGATTTCCATAAATGAAAATGTTCATAGTCAATTCCTAAGTCCCTAACAATAGTACGAAATCTTTATTTTGTTTTAGAATTTTCTGCCAAGTGTTGTTTCTTCTCTACTTTGTTTATGCAAAATACCAAACTCTTACCCCATAATTGAAGAAACCCAAATAAAAGTGAAAAGGTCTTTTCTTTATCTTTTTGAAAGAAATAAATATATTTAAGCAGTATTTTAAAATTAAAATAAGGATATAATAAAAAATATATATTATTTTAGAGGTATTTAAAAAACATTTCACATGAATATTCTCAAAGGAAAACTATGAAGAAAACGGTATTAATAAATGTTTATCAAAATAAAAAAGAATGTCATGTTTTTATGTCCACAATTAGATCAACAAACTCTAATATATAACTTAAAATGAGGATCTTAATGCCGGAGTTATTATTTGGATTATTCTAACCACTAGACTCATAACAGCAAAAGAATGTCATGCTATGAATAAATATCATTTTTCTTAATAATAGGGAGAATTTTAAAAATGCTATTTTGAAAAGTTTGTGATCTAGACTGTTTCTTAGAGATCATTTTTTCTTAAAAAAGGGTTTAGTTTTACAAGCTTGTGACTGTTTCATAGATCTGTTAAAATATATTGATATAAAACAATTTCATTATGCATGTTTTTTTTCTTTTTTTTTTCCGTAGAATGTTAATGAGATATTATTATATTGATTATTTCATATTGATTTGTTTTAGTATAGATGCTTTCTGATATTTCTATCATGAATTCATGATGTAATATTATCCTTTTTTCTTTGAAACCCAACATAGCAGTCCAATATCTAGATAGTAATTGCGGATATATTTGGATTGTTATGATGGGTTTCAAAAAAGAAAAAGAAAAGTAATATCATTAGGACTATATATGAATGAATGTTATAAGAGCTTTAATCAAGTTTTCATGATGAAGTAGTCTAGTGTAGTATAGATTGATAATATAAGATTCGAAATTTAAATGAAAACAATCTCGATGTCTCATTTTAAATTTACAGTTAATAATTATTTGCTTCTTTCTTTCATATCATACATAGTTGATTTCACTTTTGAAGTTTAATATTCTGATTTTAAATTTTAAATTATATAGTAGATATGTTTCCAAATATTTTTACCTATGGTATCAAGATAAAGATTTTTAGTTTAAGATGGGTGTTTTAAATTAATAATTTAATATGTATAAATTTATATTTAAAAAAATAATTTATGGAATTTAATGGCTTGTATTGGTTTTTTCCAAATGATTACAAAATCTTGGAAAATGTTTGTAGTCATAGCTTTTTTAAAATCTAGTAAATTTTCTACACACAAAACTAACAAAGATACTTACAAAAATCATTTTATTCTCTTTCTTTTAAATGTTTAATTATTATATTAAAATAATTTTATGGTAATTATTTTTTTTACTTTCTTACCTTGCTTATATTTTGTATGAAGGAAATTGGTTGTATTCGGAATAGGATTGAATGTTTTTATAATATATAAGCTAAGTATTCTATCTATACTTTTTGGTTACATATGGTTTTATATTTTAAATATTTGAGTTAAATAAACATTAAAAGAAAGATAAGTGTGTAGAACTTATAAACTTAATTTTTTTTGGAGCAAATATATACTTTAGTTTATCATTATATTCTGATTTTCCCCATAACAAGATCCAAATAATATCAAATTTAAATTTTATACACAACTATATAGTTGGTATTATTTTGGTTGTGTTCTTATGGGAAAATTAGATAAATGATTATATTAAAAAATTGAATTAATTTGAAGAGTAATTATATTTTATATTCATGACTTTAAATAATTACTGATTTTATTTAGATTTTGTTTGTAGGAATACGATTACGTTCAAAATATAAATCTTTGGTTTTTGGGAATATTAAGATAAGTTTTTACCTCTCTTTTTTAGATTTTTATTATAAAAAACATATTAAAATATACTTTAATTTTATATATAATTCTTTTTTTTTTCCAAGAACATGATCTAAATAATATAAAAATTTTAATTGTATATTCAAATATACAATTAGTATTATTTGGTTGTGTTCTTAGGGTAAAATTAAATAAATGATAAAATTAGAAAACTGAAGTTATTCTACGTTTACTTATATTTTATGCTAACGACTTTATATTTATTAACTTTGTTTGTATTTAGTTTGTAGATATACGGTTCTATACAATAAATATAGACATATGAAAATCAAATTATGAACATATATAACGTCTAAAACTCTTTGTTGATGCTAGAACATTGGATAGATGCATCATAATGATCATAAGACAATGATGCCATCTACCGCTGTGATGTTTGATCACTAAATGTGATAATTTTTTTTTCTCTCACTGTGATAAGATTTCTGACATTCTCTGCCCTTTTAGTCAAGCTAATTCCAGCTACTGCAATGGTTTCAGATGAAATCCCAACCTAATATGTATAAACATTCCCGCAAAAGTATAAACTTGATGATTCGTAGTGGATAAATGCAAGAACATAAAGAGATTCATATATGTATACCAGCAACCCTTCTTCTAAAGCTAATCTCCTCGCCATCTCAATTGATTCCTTGTTGCTCACTGTTTATGCTAAAAACAACTAGTCGGAATCGGATATATTTTATTAGATTCAATAGATAAACAGTGAAAGTATGATTATCTGCTAAAAACCGAAATGGTTTTTCTCTCTTTCAGACTCGAGCTAAATTGTTCTAGAATGATTCTCTTCTGCGTTGTTCTTTCCCACCATCGTCTTTATAGTGGCTTCATCCCGCTGATTTTGGAGAATCTGTTGATTTCTTTATCATCGCCTGATTAATAGTCGAATCAATCTTCTTTGATGTGGCACTCAATCTGTGTAAATCAGCGGGATCTTATTTCCTTAATCACCCAGCGCGCTATCCCCTTCCTTTATGGGGACATCTTTTCCTTTCATGGCTATCGTGCTGGCGCTAGCCCGCGCTCTCAGTCTAGGTTGTCTCGTAGGTTGTTTCTTTTGTCATGTTGGATCTTTATTTATTGGGCCTAACCGTTCTGGGCCAATCCATCGACACTCACCTATAGTTTTCTTTACATGACACTCTTTTAGTTTTCCAAAACATATATTTGTTTTGATATATTGATTAGGTGAGTTGCTTAACCTTAAACACTTCATCGAGTAGTTTAACATCCAAAATTTCTGGAAGGTAACCTGAGTAACCCATATAATGGTGTTAAGGAGGATGTTTAAGTAAGATAAACACAATTTCAAAGTTTCAATTTTGGAGAAATGAACCCTCAATGCTCCTTACCAGAATTGTCTCCAAAAATCACAATTCTTTCTCATGGTTAAGCTGACCACCTATGTTTTATGAATCATTCAAATTAAGGAAATCATAAGGTTAAACCAGAAATCCGAAAAAGAAGAGAAAGAGATGTACCAATGAATCTTAACATCCTTCTTCATCATTTTTAAGAAACTTCCAGAACCCGTTACAGTACCCCTTGTTCCAATTTCGGCAACAAAAATGTCAATATTATCCATTGTATCTTCCCAGATTTATGGTCCTGTAGTTTTAAAGTGGATCTTACCAAAAACAGGACACACATCCTGAATACGAATAGAAAAGTAGAAGCTCGATAACTTCCTACCTTTGTATTTTGTATCTTGTCAAATTGCTGAAAATATATGTGTTCTTTTTCTTAAGAACAATCTCTTTTGCTTTATCAACTACACCTTTGAGACCCTTCTCTGGATTTGCTAGCACAATCTAGATTCCTAGTGCGCGTAAAGGCATTCTTCTTTCAAAATTTATAGAAACTAACATAATCACTATAAGTTTATAGCATTTAGCTACAATCACAAAAGCAATCTAGAGGCATGTGTTTCCGATTGTTAGTTCAACTAATACAGTTTACTATATATAATGATATGACATTAGAAGTCTGCGATGTCACAACAAAAAATATCAAAATATCGAAAGGCAATATGTGTAATAACCTTTCTTGGACTTATGGCCCTTTTGTCTTCTACCTCATTAATCATGCTCAACCTGATATGCAAGAAGGGGAAAATGTTAGAGATGAAATGGATTCTATTGAATCAATTTGCTTTGTTGGGTTCAGCTCATTGGCCTCCAATATGTGAGTGAGAAGCTTACCATTTCTTTAGATACGTGTAAACCAAAAACAAAACCGAAAAGAGAAGCCTTTTGTTTGATTAAGATCACAGAAAAAATATCTCGTGAATAGAGTAAAGAATGGAAGAGAAGTGAATTACCAAAAGGTAGTCTCTATATTTTATTGTTTCTTATTAACCAGTTGACTTTATATGAAACAAATTTGGTTTATTGGTTTAGATATCAAATCCTAAATGGAAAATTTCGAGTTTATTTGAAAAAATATTTTTAAGGTAAGTCAAATCTTTCTCTATATTTTTGATTTAGGATATTATTTAAGGAATGTAATTTAAATATTAATATTGATTTTTATTTTTTATTCAATGGAGGGATATATATAGTAATAAGATATTCGAAATGAATATATCATGAATTCAATCAATATTTTGTTCATAAAATTTATTGTTGTTTGTTTTAATAGCATATAACAAACAATATTTTGAATTTTAAAATATTGAAAATTATATCGATTTTTAAGGTAACTAAAGTCAGTTTTATATATTTGTTACAAACTATATTTAGATAAGGATAAATTCAACATATTTATTGATTATTATAGATTGTTTCTATTTCGTATATTTTTATTTATTCATTGGAGAGATATATTAATTTCAAAATAAAACATATTATAGCCGAAATTAATGTATGTTTTAAAAGAATTTAGTTAATATATTTAAGAATCATTAGATGTTTTTAATAAGTTTCCTAACTTAATTTCGATTCATAAAGAAAAGAATCTTTGTATTTAAAATTTAGATATGCGCAAGTGGCCTTTAGTCTAGTGGCAGGCGGTAAGTCCACATAAGACATGCACACTTGCATAATCAGGGATCGAGTCCCACCGCCTATATTATGTAGGAACTTGGCTAATGGGCCGGCCTGTTGTGATCCAATGTTGACAAAAAAAAAATTAGATATGCTCATACTATTATCAAAAGATTTCAATTTTGAAATTTATTATTTTATTATATTAATTATTTTTAAAATTTGAATTGTGTTGAATATAAAGAGGAATGTGCCTTTTTATACGTTTTTGAAAATCATTAATGAAAAGATAATTACAAAATATATTTTATTTAAATTAGCTAAGCAAATTAATGCTGAAAATTAGGTCAAACTATTTAGTACAAATATATATTTTTTAATTAATTTTTAAAAATATATAATATCGTCTTCTACAATATGTTTCCACTATTTTTTAAAAACTTGCATAAACAAAACTTTTAGTTAATGAAAATTTAAAAATTATAGATAAAAATTACAAAAAATATATTGCGTAGTAAAATGGCATAAGAAATTAGTCTATATCTTTTTAAAAAATTAAATGTGAGAAAGTGTACAGTGTTTAATTAAAAATTTTTTTATTTTTTTTTCTCAACATTGGGCCACAAATGACCGATCCATTAGTCAAGTTCTTACATAATCTAGGTAGTGAGACTCGATCCTGCATGTGAGATAGTGCATGCTTTCAATAGACTTATCACCTGCCACTAGACCAAGATCACTTCACATTAAAATTTATTTTTTCAGAACTTGTAAAACCAGCATTGTTAAGCAATGGTGATATGTGAAGGTAGATGGATTCTCGAAGAAATATAATTAAAAAGAGATTATATTTAATAATTTTGTATTTAAAAATGAACAATCGAGATTAAAAGTTAAGATGAATGACACAGATTTGTTCGAAATTTGTATAAAAACTATAAGTTAATTTCATACAATGTTTTTTTTTTGACAATTTTGCCTTTACTGCATTTATTGCTGATTTTCAAAATCAACTAATTTCCCAATGGCATTCATCGTATATTCATCGTATAGAAGGTTCTTTTTGTGGTTAATTTGTAAGTGTACTCTCGCTTTAATATGTAGAGATGATAATATTAGTTTTTCTTTTCTTTTTTTTCCTAAAATTTTGATGACGAAATCAAATTTTTGAGATTTGTAACCACCTAAAAAGTATTCATTGATATGTTAGTCATTTGTATACTTTTCAATACTGATAATCTTTTATTATACATAAATAATTTCTTGTATGTCATGAAAAAAAATCATTTTTGAGAATCAAAATTAATAATAATCAAGTTTACCAAAATGAGAAATGTTATAGTTTTCATTGTAGAAGATGGATGAACACTCCTCTTTCTCATCCTAATTCCGAAAAAGATAGATGCATAAATTTTCTTAGACTTCTGTCCAATTACTTGTTGCAGAACTTTATTCGAGATGATTTCCCGGCTCCTACCTAATCCTATCAAGCCTCCTCTTGGTTTCTTCATTGCTCCCAATCACACAACGTTCCTGAAGGATAAAGTAATTTCTAGGAATGTTTGGCTACCAGCTGATCTCTTCCATGGTTATCACCTTCAATCTAGCCGACCTAACTTCACTCTCAAGGTTGATCTCCAAAAAGCATTTGACTCCAAGGTGGAACTTCATCGTTCACACTCTACGTGCTCTTGCTTTTCTTGAAGCCTTTATGAGTAGGTGTAAAGCTTGTATATGCTCCCCTCACTTCTTAGTTAGCATCAATCGAATTGTCTCTGGCTGGTACAAGGGTGCTAGAGGCATGTGTCAAGGTTACCCCATTTCATCAACCCTGTTTGTTATTTACATGAATGTACTCTCTTCTATGCTTGATTCTGCAGCCTACAACGATTCATTTTCTTATCATGAAGGCTGCTCTGATGTAGGCTTATCTTTATGAACGGCTCTCGTAACTCATTAGCAACAGTGGTAAAAATTCTAGATGATTTTGAGCAATTTTCGGGCTTGACGGTTAACCTCTCCAAGACTAACCTATTAAATTCAGGCACCTCTCAGGAGAAATAGTCCTCTATTGCAGCCTCATTTGGGATCACTCCCTGTCTTTTATCGGTTAGGTATCTAGGTGGTCTCTCTCTCACATAATAAAATCTCCTATTAGATCTGTGAGCCTCTAATCTCCCAGATCAAGGCTAAAATGAACTCTTATACTTCTAAACACTTAAGTTTTGAAGGTAGACTCCAACTTTTCAAATAAGTCATTTCATGGATTGTAGGATTTTGGATGGCTGCCTTATTCTTGCGAATAAAGGTCCTTCGAACAATTGACTATCTCACAGTTGTGTCTTTTTGGAAGGGGATCCTGATAATGCGCGCAGAGCTAAAGTCGTCACCAGTTCAATATGGTTGCCTAAGAAAGAAGGCGGTCTTGGATTAAGAAATTGGTATGATTGGGGAACTATATGTGTTATTAAACTTATGGATGCTTTTAACCAAAAAAAAATACTTATATGGATGCTTTTCTGCAGAGCGAGATCTATTTTGGTTGCCTGGATCATGACCCCATACATATCTAGGAAAAACTTTGGGGAACTTGCATCCTCTTCATGTTTTCCTTGGGCCTTCAATAAGCTGCTCAAAATCCGTACAATTGCTCAGAAATTTCTCAAAGTTCAGATTGGAGATGGCGCTTCTACATCATTCTATTGCGATAACCGGACCTCCCTAGGTCCTCTTATCTCCTTCTTTGGTCCGACATGCATTAGAGAATGTGATATTCACATCCGCTCCAAGGTTGCAGATGCTTACCTCTCCAACAGATGGCTATTACCCACTCTGTGAAGTGATCATCTTCTCGCCTTATCTTCAGCTCTTATTCAGTTTTCTCTTACTGTTTAGCTTGATATCTCAATCTAGATCAATCCATAAACGGAGCCTAGCTCAAGTGTCGAATCATATCAGACCCCCTCCTCTATTTTCGCGATTGAACGTTCCATGCTTCTCTTTTGATAGGCTGATGTATATGAACTATGGAGAGAACGCAACATACGTCTCCACGATAACAAATCGCTTTCTGCAGATATAGTATTTAAACTAGTGGATTTGTGTGTTAAGAACAAAGCTTCAACTCTCCAAAGACACAACTCCAAATAAGGATCACGTATTCTTCAATCTTGGCTATAAGAATCTTCTCGGCAAAGCACCTCTTCACTTGAATTTAGTCACTATTATTGTCTTTTCATTCATATTTCTTTTATAGGTCTCGTCAGATCTTCATAGTTTTTTGCTTCTCTCGTGTCTTGGAGGTCCTTGCAATTAAAACAACTATTTTTGACTATATATATATATATATATATATATATGAAACATTTTAACAAAAAAGTAAAAAAAATCTCTCTACGAACGCCGCCATCAAACATCTACAAATTTCATTCGTGCATCTTCTCCGCTGCGTATCTCACTGGCATTCTTTTTTCTTGGGTTAGAAGAATTAATGGGGCTGGTTCTCAGGTTTGGGGGTCTTCGTTGTTGTTGATCTCCTTTTCCGTAATCTTGCTATGAGTTGATTTTTTTTTTGTCTTGTCAATTCTATTTCTTGTCTTGTCGAATTTATTGTTTGTTTGGAATCTCTAGTGGAATGACCATATCTCGTTTGGCATCGATCAGTTTTCATAACGACGATAGCCGATTGCTTTATCATTGTTCCTTTGTTGTGAGTTATCAGTTATTTTATTTTAGTGTTTTTGTTTCTAGCGTGGTTTCTCCAATGGATTGCTTTGTTGGATTTGCCATTTCATCTTTGTCTCAAACTCAAAACAGGTCATAGTTTTGAATGTGCATTTGATTGATAAGTATAGCTTCTTTCCTTAAGCTAATGTTAATTGCCTTTTCGTCCATGTTTCTTAGTATTTAGAGCTTGATAAGTTAGACAATTGGTCGTGGATTCTTAAATTCAATCGATTTCTTTTTACCTAAGTTTGTTGGAATTTTTAGCAACTAGTTGAGATGAGTTGATTGATGATTGCCCTTTTTACCTGTTTACACCTCCTATGAGTAAAACGTTTTGTTGTTAGAAAAGATTTTTCCACTTGTTCATCCTTATTATTAAACATATTTATCGAAGCTTATCTTGTTTTTAGAACTATACTTAAGATCATGTGTAAATTTTATTGTATTTGACCTGTTTTGTTGGACTTGTAAAGTTTAATAAACAAACTTCATATCGAAAAAAAGGAAAAGAAGACGTTGTAGGTTGCTTTGTGGCCGGTATAAGAAAAGCCCACGAGTATTCCATTGACAATTGTGCAATGAGCTTTTTTGAACAAGATCATGAGTTACACATTCCACCAACAAAAAATCGATTATTGGAGCATTAATGAACGATCACAAAATTAATATTAGAAAAGAAATTAATTGTATAAAATATAAAAATCTGATAAAAACAAAGGAAAGGCTATCTAAGGTATGTGGTATAATTTCGAAGGTTTGAGATTGCTAGTAACATTGAAATAGTTCAATGTTCGTATCCACTTCTCTTGGTTCTTCAACAAATGAACCGCAATCGTCTCAGGCCAAAGCTCATGTGTGCATCTAGTCGGTGGCTCAGGGAAATTATACATCGACCACTTAGCATTAAACCGGTTCTTACCTCGTCTTCCTTCTCGAATCCAATCGCCAAATACTTTGTCTTCAGGACCTTCTAAATGTTTCTTTGGAATTTCCGAGTCTTTGAGCCAAACTGCAATGTCCCATGAAACTAAGTAGCCCATTCCTGACATGTAATGTACGAATGGGTCCATGCTTGGACATGGAATGACGTAACCGTAGTAGAGATCTTCTCGAGGTAGTGGTCTTAATGATGCGACTAAACTTTCTAGTCTTATGTATGTGTCGTCATCGGCTTTCATTACGTAATGGTACGGTGGGTTTGGTGCATCGGTTTCGTTGAATAGTTCTGGTAAGCTTGAGAAGTATGTGTAGGTTTTGCCTGCAGATTTTTAGAAGAATTTAATTAGTTTTTACTTTCCTAACAAGACAAAATTTAATTCCTATCTCAAGTTCTATTACTTGGGGGTAACATAACTACTTCAAATAACATTTAACCACTTCATGATTAAGGCATTTCCTCAGTTGGATTAGTTTTAAATGCTACAATTATTTCAATTTCATAAAGCCGGTCCAAACAGAATTGCAACATTAGTAAAGATTAAACAAATAATCACCAAGTAAGAACGAATTAAATATGAAAAATTCATTCTCCAACCAAAAAGTATATTGAAATCAAACCGAACCGTAATTAACTCTAAACCGAGGTAAACCAATTTACCTTTGTTCATATTCTCATTGCAATTGAGTATAATGATGTCATCATAACGCATAATCTCCAAAGCGACAAGCACTTTCTGGTCTTCTTTAGTCAAATTACAGAAAACGAACTTCACGTCAATCTTAACGCCGGCGGGAACATCTTGTGTTCCGTAGATTAGCCGGAGAAAATGTCGACGTGGGTACTGATCGGGAAGTGTAAGGATTCCGATAAGAATCCTAATCTCATCATCTGAAGAAGACAACAATGGAGTCTCCGAAGAACCATTATTCATCAAAGAATTGGACAAAGCACATTTTCCAAAACTCAATAAGCTGTCGAATCTGATCTCGTTGATGAAAGCTAATACACAGAGAGCTATGATGAAGAAGAATGAAGGAATGATGAATTTTCTGCCTTCTGATCTTGAAGAAGATTTCATCTTCAGCGGAGCTTAGAGATTTCGAAACAGAGGAGGAAGCAAACAGAAATTAAATAAAAAGCCAAACTTTTTTACCTTAGATGAAACGCAAATTGAATTCTTTTTGCTTTGATAAATTTTGTTGTTTTGGGGAATCAAAAAGAGCTTTAGAGAAGCTTAAGGAACGTGAGAGGTACAAAGCAGAGTTTGTAAACGAAGCAAGTGCAGTGCTTCAATATTTCACGCCATTTATCGTGCTTCTGTCTATTTACTTTTATAATATCCATTTTTTTTGTTTTAATACATAACGCAATTTTTCAAAAATAAAAATTATTTTATACAAATGTATATACATATTATTTTAAAGTAAATACTATATGCGTTCCTATAATATTGAAGTCAAATTAGTTCAACTTGAAAGTAAGAAGAGGTGGATCTAAGCCTAACATCAGGCCAGAAATGTTAATATGCATAATGTTTATTTAAATATGAATATGTATAGATATAGCTTGCAAAATAGAAAGAGTCAAATTAAATTTGGTAAAATAAAACTAAGAACGTGGTGGGCTTCGAATTTCGAGACCCGCAAGTGTCTCATCTTGCTACTTCTTCTCTTAAAGATAATTAAGGCGTTGACTTCTTTCAGATCTTATTACACGCTTTATCTTTCTTCTGCGTACTTCCACATTTGTTTATTTCTTTTACGATTGGAGAAAATTTCACTCGTAAGAACATGTTATCATATCATACAAAAGTGATTTCGTAAATTGTTTTCGTAACATGGACTTAATTTCGTAAGTCAAAAGGTGATTAAGTGATTGCGGGCCTAAAAGGGTAAGTCAACATATCCATGAAGCCATAGAGTCCAACATCAAAACAACACAGCCCATTAAGGTAGGTCTGTGTTTTAATGTAAGCCTATGGACTACGACTTAATTGGAAGATTGAAAGATAATATATGCTGTATTGATGATTGCAAGAAACTAGATGATGACCTCCGAATTCTTCTCTGTGTCATTAAGGCGTTAAAGAGTTGCTTCGCAATAGACAAATGTTAGGAGGGCTTGGTAGATCATAAGTCTCTTTTATGAATTTCTCACATATGTTAGACGCTTGTAATATGCTGGAACCGTCTAGAAATGGAACATGTTGTCGTGGGCATGCAGATGTGGGGATTTATGGATACTATTTAAGCTGGATTGCTCTTTTTGTAATCCGGCTTGGTTCTCTTTATTCTCGGCAGCTAATCAACTTTTTTTAGAAAGGCTCAGATCATCGACCAGTTGTAGGGTCATTAATCACATCACAAGATACATACCGCATATCATTCATGTTCAATAAGAGATTCTTAAATCAACCATTGGTTATGGAATCGATTGTTAAAGCCTAGGAGTCTAGAGGTCCAGCATAAACTTTCTCAACTTTAGAAAGGGTACATGTTTATTGTAAGGAGCTTAATCTTTGGAAAATAAACTCCAACTTTAACTCCAAAAACAGAATGAATATTCTACAATCGCAGATTGAAGAGGAATCATCATCTATTTTTCCTTGTTTCAACATGCTGACTTACTTAAAGAACAAGATTTAAAGAGCTGATAGAGATGAAGAGAACTTCTGGCAACAAAAATATCGACAAAATGGCTTTAGGGGATTCCAACTCCAAGTATTTCTATTCCTTAGTCAAAGCGAATAAAGCTAAAGTTGGCCTGACTTCTTTATCACATAAGGAGGTAGTGTCTCATAGATTGTAAGTGATACAACGAGTTTTAATCCTATTATCCTATTGCAAGTGCACAACAAACGAAGTAGTGTAGAAAGGATCGAATCCACGAAGACCAAAGATTGCACTATCAATTACTCAAATCTAATTCAAGCTAAGACAAATAAAATGAGAGATAATTTGTAACTAACAATTTAAACGAAATACGGTTATCAAATTCAATAATAAAACCATCAGGCATCGAGTATTCATCATGAGATAAGGAATCGAATCAAGAAACTATTCAGGGAACACATTCAACCAATTCTCGACTCTGACATAAAACTATAACAAGCCCACTCTCAACCGTGGATCGATTGATCCATTGTGAGATGGTCGATCGTGATCTTGGCCAGTCGATCCACAGATTGTACGCAGATCACACGTCAAAGGCTTGAAACGATCGATCCTGAGGTAGTTGATCGATCTGAAGGTCATGTGCAACTTATGGTGCTGTGGAGATCGATCGACACATGATTAGCTAGTCGAGATCAACAGGTCGTGCGTACCTTCTCATGATGTGGAGATCGATCGATCATGGAAAACGCCAGAAATGCTCATTTT
Organism: Lepidium didymum; assembly: GCA_963920545.1. Classification (NCBI taxonomy): domain Eukaryota; kingdom Viridiplantae; phylum Streptophyta; class Magnoliopsida; order Brassicales; family Brassicaceae; genus Lepidium; species Lepidium didymum. The sequence continues at coordinate 5,634,221 of OY986985.1, read as the reverse complement.
TGCTCCAAACCATGTTTTGAGTCCTTTATTCCATAATAACCCTTTTTGCACCTGAAAAGACTCTAAGATGCTAAAAAAGACTCGAAAACATGCGAATAAGTGAGTCAAAAACTGATAAAAATGAGGTACATCAATTCCCCAAGACTTAGCTTCTTGCCTCAAGTAAGCAGAGAAACAAAGACTGAAAAGCAAAGTGTAATCAAAGGAACTCATTTGTCATAAGGATATTACAGAATCAATTCCTTAAGTAAACCACATGAAAAACCTACCTGGCAGAATCGAGACCACCTTATACTTCCCCTAGACTTTGCAACTATCCCAATCAAACTCCACAATTCCAAGTGAGTGACCCGAATACACCATACCGACTTCCTAAGGTATCTAGGTGCAGTCTCATCGAGGGAATATCGATCAAGAGATACATGAGTTTCTCTTCAGCCTAAAGACTACCTTATATGTGGTTCCTTTCCTCTATTTTCATCTACTTTGCAGCTGATTTCTCCCTACTTACCTAGGGTATCATTTTTTTTAATCGGCTGCCCAACCATTTCTCCCTACTTACCTAGGGTATCATTTTTTTTATGGTTGGTTCTTTAGCAACTCAAAGAATGAAAGCAAGAGTAGCGTTACTGGTGTTTCCCTCAGCCTACTAACAGTGTATTCCAGCTTTGTTTCTATAGTTACTTTAAGCATAGAACATTCAACACGAATACTTAGAAAAGATTAGAGAGAGGGGAACACTCACATAGATAAGTCATTCAGACATGAAGAGGGGAACCCGATCCGATGTATGTCAACCCCCTTGACAAGAAGATTAAGTCGGGTTAGGTGTGACGTCAGCATGAGATTCTTTGAATACCCAAGAAGATGTGGGTAACGTTGAGAGGTTGCAAGGTCTCTAGGTTTTCTGATACTTAAACCAGTTCCTGTCAAATCTGAGTCAATGGTTACTTAAGTTCAAGAAAATACATTAAACTTCGAAAATCATAGTTCCAATATCTGGTTTTCAGACTCAATAAAAGCTAATTGACTCAAGAAAAACATAAAAATGACTCAAAATACAAACAGAACAAAGAAAAATAGTGTTAGTCACAACAAGTGTCCTTGCTGAGACTTACTTCACACCGTCTTGGTGTGAGAATAAACCTGAAGGAAACACGACTTACACAAAAAACAAGATAAGAAAAATACAAAAAACTAAAAAGAAACAAGTAAGAGAAGTGATCAAACTCTACTGGTCCTGTGAGCTGGAGCTCTCGTGTTCTCTTGGAGCTCTGCGACGACGTGATCGGTGCAGATCGATTGTCTCCTCATCGTCCTTGTTATCTGACGCAGCAGCACACTTGTGTCCAACAACATCGGGTCTCGTGTCAGTAGCTCTAGAGCTTGGTCCAGCTCGTGTACTCCCTGATGGGTTGCCCAGGCAAGAGGGCATACGCACCTTGATCTTAGCGTGTCCCACATAGGTTGCATCATAGATTGCCTCCCCATGTTTTAAATGTGTTTTCCGGTTCAATTTTAAGTGAATTGAACTGGGTTTGTATGTTAAAATCGTACATGGGCCCGCGGATCGATTAATCACAATGGTGGATCGATCGATCTGATTTTCCTTCTTGAAATCTTGTTCTCGACGATTGATCGATCAACATTGGTGAGGTTGATCGTCAGGTCGTGCACATATCCTACGCCTCATGTCGGTCAATTGATCAGAAGCATCAGGTTGATCAACATGTCGTGTGTAGATTCAAGCTGACAGCAGGTCGGTCAACAGATTGTGCGTAGTTCCTCACTTCTCTGCCTATCGATCGATCATAGGGTAGATCGATCGATCTGAGCAATCTGACCAAATTTTTCTTATCTGAAACAAAAGAAAACACACAAAACGAAAAATGCAAGAAAACTAAAACTTTTTTTTTTGTTTTTTTATCATATGTACTACTTTTTGGGATGTTGAAAGTGTTAATTAAATAATGAATGCATTTGGAGAGAAATAGATGCAAACTCTTTTAATTTATATGAACGTATTAAAGAAAATAAATAGATATCTTCACAAATTACAAGTGCTTGACAAAACGAAGCTGCTTAAAATTCTTAACAAAAAAAGTAGATATCATTACAAGTGTTTGACTTAAGACATTAGTTATGAAAACTAACAGGAGATCGAATCATTATTTTTCACAAAAAATCATAAGAAATCTACCATTTAGGATATAAGATCTTGTAGCGACCGTTCTCCAGTAAAAAGAGTCGGTAGTAACCGCCGTTTCCGTATGTCGGTCTCCATGTGTTTTGAGTTATGAGAAACTCAACACCTTCGTTTGTTTCGTCTGTAACTCCTTTGGAAACTGCAAGCATGGCATGGTTTCCTTGTTCTTTCGAGCATGTGGTAAATGATGAATACTATGAAGATTGAGTCCGATAATGAGTTGTTGCTTATGGGCCTTCGGTTATGTATGATCCATTAAACTAGCTTCTAAAGGGTTGCACTGATCACTTGTGGGCCTAGATGTTAAATAGACCCATTAACCCTTTAAGCATTTGGTTTTAATATTGGATTGACGTGATCATCTTCTTCGTTCGATCGTCATCCTCCATTGTTGTAACACTGAAACCAGAGATAAAGAAACAGAGATTAGTGGATTACCGAATTAATCATCCGAAGAGAGATGTACCCAAGTTTTGGGGAACTCTATAATTCTTTGTGTTCATCTTCTTTCTTTGCTTATTCTATCAAATTCATCATCCGCATCATGATTTGCAATCTGCAATCATGAAGTTTAGCTAAGTGCATCTCACAAGTGGTATCAGAGCTCCATGGTACTAGATAGAAAGAATCAACAGAAGAGTTTGGAAGCAAGAAAGTTGAACTTATCGGAGAAGTGAAGTTTCAACAAATCTCATCTCCGAGACAAAGAACTTGAGGATTCTCGATACCTCTTTAAGGAAGTTTCCAGTCATTGGAAACATAAAGAATCAGAAAGAAAATCAAGAAAATTCATCACGGTTAAATCGAGGAAGTGAATTTCTTTAATATTTTCCATCATCAGTTCATAAATCTCTAAGGATCTTTCTAGTGTACAATCCAAGATAGGATTTCAATCGGTTCATTCATATAGTAGAATAGACATCTACTTATTCTTGATTTGTTATTCTGCAGGTGACAAATCAAACTCAGATTCTGTCTAACTCTAGAACCAACACAGGGGAAGTTTGAGGTGGAGAAATTTGATGGAAAGGGGGATTTTGGTCTGTGGAAGTATCGAATGTTAGGGCAATTTGAGATTCATGGGTTATTGTCTGTTCTGGAAAATGATTATGATGAAGAACAGAGCGTTGAGGAAACAACAATAACTGATAAAGAATCAGGAAATGAGATCAAGGTAGGAAGGTTGAGTGTTAGTGCTAAGGATCCAATGTGGGAGATGAAAGACAGAAGAGCTAGGAGCTTACTTGGTCAGTGTCTTACTAACCCTGTACTCAGAAAGATCATGCATGAAACCACTGCCTACAAACAATGGAAAGCATTGGAAAGAGATTACCAAACAAAGACTAAAGCGAACAGGATATATCTGAAGAAGCAATTCTCATGTTTCAGAATGAATGAAGACAAGACTATTGAGGAGAATCTTGACAAGTTTCTAAAGCTGATCAACAATTTAGCAAGTCTAAAGGTTACCATTCAAGATGAGGATCAGGCAATTGCCTTATTGAATAGCTTACCGCCTCCATTTGATCCATTAGTTCACATTTTACAGTTTGGCAATGCCAAGGATACACTCTCAATGGACGATGTCATTACTAAAGCTTATGGCATGGAATCAAATCTGGTTTAGAAAGGGTTACTTCACAAGAAGAAGAACTTAGCAGAGGGTCTTGTGGTTGAATCGAGAGGCAGATCAGAAAAAAGGTCAGATAGAACTCAAGGTAAAACTGGAAGAAGTAAATCAAAGGGAAAAGGAAGATCACAGAGCAGACCGAAAGGAAAATCAAATGGTAAAGGTTGTTGGACTTGCGGGTCAGAGAGTCACTGGAAAAGAGATTGCCCGGAAAGGAAGAACTCATGTGACAAAGGTAAAGGTCAAAACTCAGCAAATGTGACTGTGGTTTTACCAGATTCTTCAGCTTACACAGCCAGCTTAGTAACTACAACTACAACAGATGACTGGGTAATGGATTCAGGGTGTACTTTCCATATGACACCATTAAAGGAAGTTTTATCGGATTTCAGAGAAATAGAGGGAAATCGAGTTCTGATGGGTAATAACACTTCGTGTATGGTAACGGGAATTGGAAATATATCCATAGAAAATTAAGATGGATCAAAGTTAATTCTGAAAGATGTAAGATACATGCCAGAATTGGGTGGAAACTTGATTTCCTATGGTCAACTAGAGCTGGCAGGATGTAATTACATAGAACAAGACTTCAAGATAGACTTCTTCAAGGACAAGAGGAAGTTGATGACAAGAGTGTATAAAAATGGCCTATACTATCTTCAAAGAAAAGTTCAAAGAACTGAAGCAAATGTGGCTGGTGCAGTTTCAGACACTACTAAGAAGTGGCATAGGAGACTGGCTCATATGAGTCAATAATCAATGGAAAAATTAGTCAAGAAAGGATATATAAAAAAGGACGAAATCAAAGACATAGGATTCTGTGAAGTTTGTACACTTGGAAAGTCTCATAAACAAAGTTTCAAGAGATCACAAAGTACTTCAAAGGAAGTTCTTGACTATATAAACTCGGATTTATGGGGTTCACCAAATGTAACTCCTAGCATAGCTGGTTCTCAATACTTTATTACCTTCATTGATGATTACTCTAAGAAGGTTTGGATATATTTTCTGAAAACAAAAGCTGAGGCGTTTCAGAAGTTTGCTGAATGGAAGATATTAGTTGAAAATCAAACAGAAAAGACTATTAAGGCATTGAGGACATATAATGGTCTGGAATTTTGTAATGCAAAGTTTGATCAACTATGCAAGGATTCTGGAATCAAGAGGCACAAGACTTGTCCTTACACTCCAATACAAAATAGAGTATCAGAAAGGATGAATATGACCATTATGGATAAAGTTAGATGCATGTTGGTTGATTCAGGATTAGGTGGAGAATTTTGGGCTGAATCAGCAGCAACAGCTGTTTATGTAATAAACAGATCACCATCCTCGTCTATAAACTATGAGATTCCAGAAGAACTATGGTCATGAACGAATCTAGATTACACTTATCTAAGGATATTTGGATGCATGGCTTATGTCCATACAATTAGAGATAAGATCAGTCCTAGAGCTACTAAAGGAGTATTTCTAAGGTATGCACAAGGATCTAAAGGATATAGAGTGTGGCTAATCGAAGAAGAGAAAATTGTCATCAGCAGAGACGTTATATTTGATGAAAATACATCACTAAAGTGCCAAGGTTCTAATGATTCTTCAGTTGTGCAGCAGACACAGAAACAGAGGAAAAGAGTAACCTTCAAAGATGATCTAGAGGAAATCTTAGGTGGAAAAAGTGGTAATCACACTATCATAGAATCAGGTGGAGTAAGTCAGAATGAAACAATTAAGGTTCAGAATGATCAGATTGAAGTTTCAATTTTAGAATTAGAAGAAGACATAGAATCAGGTTCAGGAACTCGGTCAGATCCAGATTATCAACCAGAAACTAGTCATCAATCAGGGTCAACAGAAAGTGATGAATATCTTTTAGCTAGAGACAGACAGAGAAGACAAATTCGACTACCATCCAGATACGAAGATGCAAATTTTACTGCATATGCTCTTGCAAGTTCAGAAACAATAAATCTCAATGAACCAAAGACTTTTCAGGAAGCTCAGAAAAGTGTAGATAAGGAATTTTGGAATGGAGGAATGGATGAGGAAATGGACTCTCTTAACAAGAACTACACCTGGGATTTGAGGAACAGACCTAAGGATCAAAAGGTGATAGGGTGTAAATGGTTGTACAAGATAAAACCAGGTATACCAGGGATTGAAAAACCTAGGTATAAGGCTAGGCTTGTTGCTAAAGGGTATTCACAGACAGAGGGAATTGACTACAATGAGGTGTTTTCACCTGTTGTTAAGCACACTTCAATTCGGTTGTTGTTATCAGCTGTAGCTAATTTTGACATGGAACTAGAACAATTAGATGTCAAGACTGCGTTTTTGCATGGAGTTCTTAAAGAGACTATTTACATGGAGCAGCCAGAAGGTTATATCAAGAAAGGTCATGAAGATAAGGTATGTTTACTCAGAAAATCTTCTATGGCTTAAAACAGTCTCCTAGGGGGTGGAATCATAAATTTGACTCGTTTATGATTAATCAAGGATTTAAAAAGAGTGAATATGACCCATGTGTTTATCTAAAAGGAAACACACCATCACAAATGATCTACCTATTGCTTTATGTGGATGATATGTTAGTAGCAGCTGTTAACAAAGCAGAGTTTCAGAAATTGAAGAAGCGCCTGAGTTGTGAGTTTGAGATGAAGGACCTAGGACCAACTAAGAAGATTCTAGGTGTGGACATTATCAGAGATAGAGCTAAAGGTACTCTAATCCTATCTCAAGAGGAGTATTTGCAGAAAGTGTTAAGGGTTTTCAACATGGAAGATAGCAGATCAGTTCAAACACCAATGGGTTCTCATTTCAGACTCCAAAAGGAAACTACAGACCAAAATCAAGCTAATTGGAGGGAAATGGATGAAGTACCTTATTCTAGTGCAGTGGGCAGCTTGATGTACACGATGGTGGGATCTCGGCCAGACTTAGCTCACTTAGTTGGTATAGTCAGCCGATTCATGTCAAAACCAAACAGAACACATTGGTCAGCGGTACAATGGACTATGAAATACATCAAAGGAGCTTCTAACATAGGTTTGTTGTTTGAAAAACAAGATGATTTCAAAATTAGAGGTTTCTGTGATTCAGATTTCACGTCAGACCTAGACAATAGGAGATCTACATCAGGTTTTGTGTTTACAATTGTTGGAAATACTGTTAGTTGGAGGTCAAGGTTACAACGAGTAGTTGCATTATCAACAACAGCGGCTGAGTACATTGCATTATCAGATTCAAGCAGAGAGGCAGTTTGGCTAAAAGGGTTATGTGAAGATATGGGATTCAAGCAAGGTGGAGTTGAGTTATTTTGTGATTCTCAAAGTGCTATTCATTTAGCTAACAACAGAGTATGCAGTGAAAGGACTAAGCATGTCCAAATTAAGTACAACTACATCCGAGAAGTGATTGATGATGAAATTGTCAAGGTAATCAAAATCCATACCTCTGTCAATCCCGCAGACATGTTCACCAAAGTTCTCTCTAGTGAGAAATTCAGAGACTGTCTTAAGTCTCTGAATATGATTGGAATCTAAGTCTAATTTCGAGTCAGCTTCATCATTTGTTCCTGGAAAATCAAAAGATGGAGCTGAAGCTATTAATTTATTCTAAGTAATAACAAGGATTCAGGTACTCAAGGAGCAAAGATGCAAATCGAGTATTTGAGAAGTTATATATAAAAAAAAGGAAAAAAATATCAAATATTCAGAAAGCAAAGGAGCTAAAAGATTGTTTGAAAAGTCAAGAATCAAACACTCAAAGGGCAAAGGAGCTAAGGGAATATTTGAGCAGGGAAATCGAATACTTAAGGTGAAAGGTCTCAAAGGGAGTATTCGGGAAGAGGAAATTACCTTGCGGTTCTTGCAGGTGGTTTCATCGGTTCTATATGTCAGAAGTGAAGCTGATGAATTTTCTCTTGTGTCTGAAGGTTGTTGTTCTCGAATGAGCTTCAGACAGTCAAGCGTCATCATCGGAACTCAGGTGGAGATTTGTGAAGATTGAGTCCGATAATGAGTTGTTTACTTATGGGCCTTCGGTTATGTATGATCCATTAAGCTAGCTTCTAAAGGGTTGCACTGATTACTTGTGGGCCTAGATGTTAAATAGACCCATTAACCCTTTAAGCATTTGGTTTTAATATTGGATTGACGCGATCATCTTCTTCGTTCGATCGTCGTCCTCCATTGTTGTAACACTGAAACCAGAGATAAAGAAACAGATATTAGTGGATTCCCGGATTAATCATCCGAAGAGAGATTTACCCAAGTTTTAGGAAACTCTATAACTTTTTATGTTCATATTCTTTCTTTGCTTATTCTATCAAATTCATCATCCGCATCATGATTTGCAATCTGCAATCATGAAGTTTAGCTAAGCACATCTCACAAATACCTTAAACAAACAACAATGACAAGTATAACTGTTAGGCATATAAAATTCAAATAACGTGGTGTAAATAAAAATCACATACCGTTGTGATTGCAGCAAGTTCATCAGAAGTCATAACACAAATGGCTAGTGGTGTATTCTCTAATACACCGTAAACTTTATCTTTCGTTGCTTCATTCTTCTTATCAAAATCATTTATGTCGATGTCATTAATGTAAGTTTGTAGAAGAAATGAAGTAAGAATCAGTTGAGAATAAGAATGGAAGAGAGAAATCTGAGAGAGAGATTGTTGGTTGCAGAGAATGGGAAGAAGAAAGTGTATTCTCTTTCTCTTAACTTTACAATTGGTGGCTACAAAGTATATATAGACAAAAATAAGGTAAACCTAGCCTATACACACACATACACTCGGATATGTACACTCATAACATACAAAACACATATGGACAAAAGTTACCCAAAATGGTAGAACAGATTCTGTGCTGACCAAAGAAGGTTTGAACCTTTTCCCAAAGTGTCCCAACGGTCATAAAGTCTCCAAATGAGCATGTGACTCTTGCTGAGTTGATTCCCAACCATATACTTGGCTCCTAAACACCTTTTAGACTTTGGTTACTCAATTTCGTTCAGTTCCTTGCCCCTCATTTCAGGTTTAATGTTTGCTTAGTGAAATAACTTGTTTGTCACTCAAGTTAACACTCCCTCTCAAGCTTGAATCTGCAATGTGGATCATTAAGGTTAAGCTTGAAAGTTGTAACTCCCCACCTCATTAAAAACCTTAGTGGAAAACCCATTTAGGACAAAACCAACTAAGGGAAAAAGAGTATGGATCATTGTCACATCTTGGACATGTCAATCAGACCAAGTTTCGAATACACAAAGTCACACACCTTTGAGCTTGCAGCCTTGGTGAAAATGTCAGCCAGCTGGTTCGAGCTTCTTGTGTAGCATGGTAAGATTACTCCTTGCTTCACCTTCTCTCGAACCTTGTGACAATCAACCTCAATATGCTTTGTTCTCTCATGAAACACTGAGTTAGATGCAATGTGAATGGCTGCTTGGTTATCACAGTGCATTGTGATTGGTTCATCGCTTTCAACTCCCAAATATTTGAGCAATGCCTTCAACCATATTAGTTCATCCGTGAGCTTCCTCATAGCTCTATACTCAGCCTCAACGCTTGAACATGAAACCACCTTTTGCTTTTTGCTCTTCCAAGTAACTAGATTGCCACCAAGGAACGTGCAATACCCAGTAGTTGACTTGCGATCTTGTCTATCTCCAGCCCAATCCGCATCACAATAACCCACAAGAGTTGTGTTCTCATTCCTTCCCATCCATATGCCTTGTTCCGGAGTCCATTTAAGGTATCTAAGGATTCGATCCACCATTCCCCAATGGCACACCTTAGGAGCTTGCATATGTTGGCTCACTTGGTTTACTGCAAAACACAAATCTGGTCTTGTTATTGTAAGATATATCAACTTACCGACCATTCTCCGGTATTGGTGTACATCTTCAAACGGTTCATCATCTTTCTCCCCCTTGCACGTTGCTTTGTAGGCATCTTCAAGTGGAGTCTTGGCTGTCCGTGTACCTATATCACCTGCCTCATGCAAAAGATCAAGAGTATACTTTCTTTGAGACAAGAAGAGGCCGTCTTTTGATCGGCACACTTCAATGCCAAGAAATTACTTCATCTCACCCAAGTCTTTAATATCAAAAACAGATTTAAGGTGTTCTTTGATACCTTTGATACCTTCCTTGTCATCGCCGGTGATGATAATATCATCCACATACACAAGAACAACAACGATACCATTCTTACCAAGGAGTGTAAAGAGAGTGTGATCAGCCTCGGACTTCTTAAACTCATGATCTCTTAAGGTATGGCTCAACTTGTGATACCAAGCTCTCGGAGATTGTTTGAGTCCATAGATGGCTTTCCGAAGCCTCAACACATGTCCGGGTGCCACAATGTGTTTTAAGCCCGGTGGAGGATGCATGTACACCTCATCTTCAAGTTCACCTTGTAGGAATGCATTCTTGACATCCATCTGCCACAATTCCCAATCAAGATTAGTGGCTAAGGATAACACAACACGTACCGTATGTAGTTTGGCAACCGGTGCAAATGTGTCTTGATAATCCTCTCCATATGTTTGAGTGAATCCTCTTGCAACAAGTCTAGCCTTATGCCTCTCGATCTGACCATCACTCTTGTATTTGATGATAAAGATCCATCGAGAAGTCACAGCCTTCTTGCCAAGAGGGAGAATAGCTTCATCCCAAGTATGATTGCGATCCATTGCCCCATGTTCGTCACCAACAGCATCACGCCAAACCTTGTGCTCTTTGGCTTCCTCATAGGTCTTTGGCACATGATGTTGGTCTAGTTTAGTAATGAAGGCTTGATGTTCAGCTGGAACCTCAGCTAGATTGCATACAACTTGGGTCGGATGAGCCATCGCTTTATTGTTGTAGTATACTTGAGTGTTGATCCAATTAGAGGGGTCCTTCCGAATTCTCTGGCTCCTTCTTAAAGGAATGGGAGAATTTGATGTATCAACAGCTTGAATCAGATCTGTGCTTCGTTCCTCTTCAACCTCTACACTTGATTCAGTTGGCGCTTGATCCACTTGCTCTGTTTGCTCTGTGTGGTCATTATTTACCAGACCCGGTTCTTGCTGATTATCTATACTCGATCTCGTACCCGGACATGAGGTGATAGAGTCAACACTGCCCTCACTCTCTATATCACTTGGTCTTAGATCCACTTGACCATCTTCTTGTATAGTACTTGGCCTAGTGAAGTCGTCAATACCAAGCCTTTCCAACAGCTTCCTTAGACCAGCTGCACGATCTAACTTGTTATGAGATAGATCCTGAAGATTGTTCTAATCTTTATCATCATAATAGTCTTTCCCTTCTAGAAACCTCACTTCTCTAGACACCATGACCTTCCGAGACTCAGGTATGTAACACTTATACCCCTTTTGAGTGATTGAGTACCCAATGAACATGCCTTTCACACTCTTAGCATCCAATTTTGTTCTTTGTTCTCCTGGTGTAAGGACAAAACACACACAGCCAAACACTCGTAAGTGATTAATAAGAGGTTTAGTTTTGTTCAATACCTCAAATGGAGATATATTATGAAGAACTCGTGTGGGAATCCTATTGATGAGGTAACATGCTAAAACCACCGCATCACTCCAAAATCGCTTTGGTACATTAGTGTGGAACATCATAGACCTAGCAACCTGCATAAGATGTCTATTCTTCCTCTCAGCCACTCCATTTTGTTGGGGAGTGTAGGGACAAGTTGTTTGATGAATGATGCCATGTTTTGCAATAAGTTGTCTAAATGCATTGCTTGTGTACTCTCCTCCATTATCCATTCTTAGGGTCTTAATCTTGACACTATATTGATTAGAAACATAACTTTGAAAGTTAGTAAAGGCCTCAAGCACACGATCTTTACTTGGTAATAAGGTAAGCCAAGTAAATTTCGATTTTTCATCAATAAAAGTAACAAAGTATTTATGATTATCTCTAGATTCACAAGGTGCAGACCACACATCTGAATGAATTAGATAAAAACAATACTCATATATAGTTGAAGACTTAGAAAATACGGTTTTGCAATGTTTGCCAAGAATACAGGCCTCACAACCATCATTTTGAAATGAAACATTAGGTAATAACAAGTTCAAAGCTCTAGAATGGGGATGGCCTAAACGAGCATGCCACAACACATTATCATCCAAGAAACTACCAGAACTAACATCATTAGAGAAACTAGATAAACATGAATTTAAAGATAGATTCAGATTGCTCTTGATGTCCTCCAACAAGTACAACCCATCCTTGGTTACTCCTTCTCCAAGGACTTGACCACTCTTAATATCCTGAAAACAAACCTTGTTAGGATCGAATACAACTTTACAATTCAAGTCACTCACAGCCTTATACACACTTAGCAAGTTAGACTTAAAAGTAGGCATATAGAATGCTTTGGATTCCTTATCAAACAAACGCAGATTACCAATTCCTTTGATAGGCACCTGTTTTCCATCAGCTATAACCACATTTCCTAAGGCATGTTTTATGTTCTCAAGTAAATTCCCATCGCTAATCATGTGATGAGAAGCACCAGAATCAACTACCAACGGTTTATTAATTTTTGAAACATAAAATGAGTTACCAGAATCCTTTAAGGCATTGATTGATTTGATGAGCTCCTTAAGGTCAGCCTTCCTCACATAATCACCATGAGCAGCTGTCATAGCTGTCCCATTAGGGCCTAGAGAGGTTGAACCAGAACTTGCGTTAGCTACCACTTCATCGCTTGCCACATTTGCCTTAGCCCTATCCCATCGGTTTTGCTTGAGATGGGGATGGAGAGTCCAACAACGATCCTTGGTATGGCCCTTACGTTTGCAATGTTCACAAATGAACACCTTCTTCTCATCATTATGGTATGAAGCCTTGTTTGCCATAGCAAGCTCCCCCTTACTACCAAGTAGATTTCGTGATCCTTGTTCTCTTTGGACGGATCCACACACTTCCTCCAAGCTTGGAAGCTTGTCTTGTCTCAAGAGATGTCGAATGAGATCACCATAGGATGGATTCAGGTTCAACATGAGCCCAAACACCTTGTCTTGCTCAAGTCTTTCTCCCAAAACAACCGGATCCACAGTTGGGGGTCTTAGCATCTCAAGTTCAGCCCAAAGGGATCTATACTTCCCAAACCATTGAGTAAATTTCATATCTTCTTGGCTGAGGTCGTTAATGGCTTTCTTCACCTCATATACACGGCTGAGATTAGAGAGGTTACCATAAACCTTCTTGAGAGTATCCCACAAGTGTTTAGCACTCTCACAATAGGAGTAAGCCTCATGAATGGCCAGATCTAATGAGCTTTGAATGATAACAAGAGCCACTTGGTCATCTTGATACCATTTGTCATTCTCCTCATCCGCATCCACCACCACACTAGCTTCACCTTCCTTTTCATTTCCAACAGATCGGACCACCCTCTTTGGAGCTTCACCTTCAATGTGAGCCCAAAGTCCACGGCCACTAAGTACAATCTTCACAGTCCTAGACCATAGAAGATAGTTCACTCATTTGAGTGTAACATGAACAGCACGAGATTTGAAGTTATCCATCAAAAACTCGCACAAAGCTTCAAACTGAGAGTAATGGCGATTTGAGAGCTAGAACAGAGAGAAAGGAGATTGTAAATAGAGATTCAGCGGATTAAACAAGCATAAGGGACCTTATGCTCTGATACCATGTAAGTTTGTAGAAGAAATGAAGTAAGAATCAGTTGAGAATAAGAATGGAAGAGAGAAATCTGAGAGAGAGATTGTTGGTTGCAGAGAATGGGAAGAAGAAAGTGTATTCTCTTTTTCTTAACTTTACAATTGGTGGCTACAAAGTATATATAGACAAAAATAAGGTAAACCTAGCCTATACACACACATACACTCGAATATATACACTCATAACATACAAAATACATATGGACAAAAGTTACCCAAAATGGTAGAACAGATTCTGTGCTGACCAAAGAAGGTTTGAACCTTTTCCCAAAGTGTCCCAACAGTCATAAAGTCTCCAAATGAGCATGTGACTCTTGCTGAGTTGATTCTCAACCATATACTTGGCTCCTAAACACCTTTTAGACTTTGGTTACTCAATTTCGTTCAGTTCCTTGCCCCTCATTTCAGGTTTAATGTTTGCTTAGTGAAATAACTTGTTTGTCACTCAAGTTAACAATTAAGTCCTTTATAAATTGTTTTATCAAAACTGAAAATAAAGAGACTAAAACCTTGTAAATAAATCACTTCACTTACCTTTTGGCAAAGGCCGGTTCCTCTAATATATTTGATTGGTATGTTGAGGTTTCGGAATGCATAACTCTTCTTTTGCGCTTTAGACTTGAGATATTCGGCTAGATGTCTCCACGAGAAGTATCGATGTTAGACTATAAATCTGTTTTTGTTGACAACAAACTCCAAAAACCACGTAAACATTAGGAACACAAGTGTATGCAAATAAAACAAAGAATATTTTTATATAAAAAATAATCCAAGTTCTTAGTGTATTGATGAATGCATTTAATATGATATAATGTCAAACCTTTGTATTGAACGGTGTGATTAGGGATGACTCCAGTTGTTGTCCAATCGATAAGTATTTGATAATTTGACTTCCATCACCAAATGACTAAGACAAAGAAACCATCACTGAATAAAGTATGAAAGAATAAGTGTTAGAATATATATATTATTAGTTTTCACATACCGGGATAGTGCTTAGGCTTTATATAATAAAATTTATATAAATTAATATTTGATAAATTAATAAATTTTGTTAGTTCTAAATTGGATTAATGTAAAATTTAACAAAATTCGATAAGATAATAAAATAATAATTTTTTAGATACCCCTATATATATATATGATCCCAATAAAATCATAATTTAATAACTATGTACACATAAAATTTTGCAGGCAAATTTAGTGAAATATTACTTTAGAGTTGTTCGTTTTTTACTTAAATCTCAAATATTGTTGGAACTTGTGTCTAAATTTTCTTATTGCATCAAAAACTTATGACGTTACACTCTCAAACTGCATAAATATATTATTGAGAAGAGTTATAGACGCGAGATCTATTTTTTACGTATAATATCATGTTCTATCTCATTATCAGTGTTAAAGATTGTACACACGATTGTCTCTAAACCTGGAATTACTTATTTAAATAATTAATTAAAAATATATATATTGAATTTACCCATCTTTAAATTAATAATTTATTAATTTATGGACATACTAATAATTATTAATATACATATAAATGAATATCTCTATAAATTAATAAAATATTATAGTTCTAACCTTATTAATTTATTAGTTTCAAATGTACTACATTCAATTATGAACCACAAAAAAGGTGTTCGATTATTTTTTAATACAACAGTAAGGATTAGTTGAATAATCTTTAAGAATAAACGAGTAGCCGTCTTAGCTCAGTGGTAGAGCGCGTGACTTTTAATCCCGTGGTCGAGGGTTCGATATCCTCAGACGGCGCAATTGAGGATTGAATCTTTTAATACTGAAAGTTTTTTATGCTTTTGTTATAGTTAAAAAAGTAACAATTTGGTCTCTTCTACGGCAAAGTTGGTTTACCATGCACGAGTCAAAGGCTGACACGATTACTAATGTCAAATTTTTTTAAATCAGCGGTTAATTTTTAATTTTATTTTTTTCTCACGACTCATAACAATTGGAGAATTCTTCATTATGCCCACATTATTATCGGTCAAATTGAAAATTTAGACGCCATGTTTTATTTTGATCATCAACACCCAAATACTCGTAGAAATTATTTACTAAGAAAATTTAGAAATAAAATTATTCTAATTCGAACCACTTTTTGCCCACGAATTAAAATCGTTTAATCAGAGGCAATACGAACTTTTACACTGTTTAGTGAAAATTGATTAGGGGCTAACTTTAATTAAAATAAAAGATCCGAATACCGGACTATAATGTTAATTTATTAAAAATGCTCATTGTTATTTGTTAATTGTACCAACGTTAACAAAATAATTTAAATCCTAAATTTATTTCAAAATTAAAAATACATTTGGTTAAAATATGAATCTAACCAAAAAAACACATCGACCCCTTTATATATATATATATCTTAGATAAATATTATTTCTTTTATTATTAATAAATCAAAATTTAGGAAACCTAAAAACTTAAAACCGAAACCGAACGAAATTTCGTAAATTTGACAGTTGCAAATCATATTTTTACTTGGGAAATAGAAAACTTGGATTCATGTTTTTTGAGTTTTTAATATCCAAAAAATAATAATTTTAGAATAAATTAGGGAGTGTATTAATTAAGTAAAAAGAATAGGAAAAAAGGAGTGAGAAACAAAAAAGGGGCTAAATTTCTCAATCTTTTCTTCGACCGATTTCATTCATTCTCCTTCTTTCTTCTATATCGGCACCGAACCAAAACACAAACGCAGCACTGAGCGAGAGCGAGAGAGAAAGGTGGAACCTTATTGTTTCTCTCACATAGCTCGTGGAAGATCACTGTGTCTAACAATGTCTGTGACGAAGAGCTTCGCGGCGGCTGAGATTCCCGATGAGGAAGAGAAAGACAAAGAAGGAAGCCAACCACGCGACCGATTTAACCCAGAAGCTGAAGAGAACGAAGAAGAAGATCCAGAAGATAAGAAATACGAGGAAGAAGGAGACGATGAGGAAGACGAAGAAGAAGTGAAACGCGACGAAGTGGAGGAAGAAGAAGAAGAAGTGAAACGCGACGAAGTGGAGGAAGAAGAAGAAGAAGAGCAAGGAGAGGATAAGGAAGATGATGATGAAGAAGACGATGCAGAAGAGGAAGAAGAAGACGATGAAGAAGATGAAGACGAAGATGAGGAAGAAGAAGGTAAAGTGTAAATGTTGCTTTTTGGTATTGTTTTTACTCTCGTCAAAACGTATAATCACGCTAAGTATGCTCGTCTGTCTGTGTATTTATTCATGTGATCGATTTGGTTAAACCTTTTCAGATTCCAAGGAAAAAAGTCCGTCTTCGACATCAGGCGAACAATCAGAGTACGATTTTTCCTTTTTTTTCTGTACTTTCTCTTCTTCTTCTTCACTCTCTTCCAGATGTGTTTTTGCTGTGATGGGTTCTCATTTACTTGCACACATTCAATGTTCTTGGTTTAACAGTTTTCTATTTTGATGGGTCTGATGACGTTGAACCACTATATGTTTCAATTTCTCTGCTTGATTCAGCAAATCTGACTTAGCTCTTGCATGTTGTAATTAACTATCGTCTTGCTACTCAAAAATCCCCAAACTGTAAAGTTTCTAGCTTGACATATATAGCAGCCATTATTGAAGTTGAGCTTGAGAATGATTTAACTTAACCTTTCTTGCTTCTGATTTTTCTCTCAGTGTAGCTTTAACGATGTCTTGACAGATTCGTTACAGTACAATAAAGAAAGCTGATGTTGTTTAACTATGTCTGGATTGATTCTTACTGCAGATTTATGGAAATTGATCTATGGGAAATCCGTAAGGACGTGCAGTGTCCAATATGCTTAGGTGTACTTCATTTCTTCCTGAATGTCTCTTAAATCAATTTGGGAATGAAACTTATCCTCAAGCTCCAAAGTTGGTTCCTTTCTTCAACCAGCAAAGATATTCACGTGCTTCCCATTATCAGTCTTCTTGTAGACAATTAACAGAGAATGTGTTTAAAAGAGTTTCTTGTTTCCAGGAATTATTAAGAAAACAAGGACTGTGATGGAATGCCTGCATCGTTTCTGCCAGGAATGTATTGATAAGTCAATGAGATTGGGGTATGTATTGCTCTTATCTATGTTGTTTCGGTTTCTTTTCTTGCTTCAGTTCTATGTTCATCATTCTCTTGCCTTTGTAAAGCTTTGTTCTGAAATTATATATTGCTATTGGAGGAACAATGAGTGTCCTGCTTGTAGGAAACATTGTGCAAGCCGTCGCTCTTTAAGAGACGATCCAAAATTCGATGCTCTTATTGCAGCTTTATTCATCAATATTGATAGTATGAAGAAGAGGTACAACAAAAGCATCAACACTTCAAAGAAAGTTATTTCATTTTTAAGAGATTCGTTTCTGTTAAATGCTTTTTCATTCTTTTGTTCAGGAATTGGCATTTCATGAAGATGAGAAAGCTCGTAATAAGCAGGTCGGATGGATAATGTTTGTTATTTTATGTTTTTATGATTAAATACAAGAGCCGTTGTTGATTTG